>JADRCH010000006.1:19041221-19103768 GCA_019843965.1 Rhynchomys soricoides | reverse complement strand
CTCTCTCTCTCTCTCTCTCTCTCTCTCTCTCTCTCTCTCTCTCTCTCAGCATTCAAGGCTACCCATCTCATCCATAAATGCCATGCCCACTTAGATGGTCCACAAGCCTTTCCTTATCTGTTTCCTCGCCTTTGATCCCTACTTTGACATCTTCTATTTCTCTTCCTCTCAGTACTCAACCTAAATATACCAATGCCTTTGGTTTTCCTGAAATATGTCAGTCATTTTCCGCCTTAGAGCCTTTGCACTTAATCTCCCTGCCCAGATTTCTTGGTCCCATATATCTGCATAGTTTACTCACAACTTAGTTCAAATACCCCTCTTCAGAGGGTTCCCATAGCCATGGGCTATGGAATATAGTTAGTTTCCTAGTTAGTTGCTGTGATAAAAATAAGAGAATGTTACTTAATTCTAGATCCAGTCAAGTTGACAACCAAGATGAGCCACCACAGAGTTCTAGGAAATACAGTCTGTCATGGCAGGAATGACAGGGCTGTGAGACCAGGAAGTATCTGGTCACCCTGCAGCCAATGGCAGTAAGCAGATAGAGATAAATGAAATGCTTGTCCTCAGCTCCTTCCTCTCAGTGACTACTCTGGGTCCTGAGCTGTGGGATGCTGCCACCTACACTCAGAATGGGTCTTCCCTCAAGTTAAGCATTTCTGGAAACAACTTCACAAACACACTGAGAGGTGTGTTCCCATGGTGATTCTAAATGTAGTCACTGTGACAATGAAGATTAACCATCACAGTCCTGTTTAGGATCTCAGTCCACATTTCCTCATCCACAGTCCCTTTCTTACTCTATGCTTATTGTCTCTATAGCACGACAGCTTTTCTTAGGTAGACATAATTTATTTGTTTATCTGATTTATTGTCTTTATCTACCAGAGAACTTTATGCCTACTATCTAGAAGAGAGAACATAGTAAGTTCTGAAATACTGAATACATAGTAAGTTCATAGTAAATACTGAATGGACAAAGGGGTGATTGAACATGGCTTCAAGTAGTTAACAAGTTGATCAAGGTCACACAGACTGCCAGAGCCTGAATAAAGCCAGCACTGTCTAGGATGAGAGCCAGGCTCTTGATCATCATGAGTCTCAATAAAGGAAAATGACTATAAACTGTGCCCTAAGGCTGCTGTTTTATTGTATCCTTGTTTTGATCTCCCAGAACAGCAAACTCCAGCCCAGCATGGGGCTGTCATTGCCACACGATGCTGTATGTATTTCTTCCTGCTCAGTAGCAGAGATGCCTGGTTATGAGGAAGTGGGGGCTGGGAGGAAGCAATCTTGGACTTACCTGGCATTTCCATAGCAACTGGGTAACCTAAGGACTCTTGGAGCCAACTCTTCAGACTGAAAGAGGCAAAAAATGAAACAAGCTAAAAACTAAACAAGAAAAATATGTGAATGGAGAGATAACTGTGGCTACCAATGGCCTCATTGGAAGATGACTCTTCAGCCTTTTCTTAGTCCCTCCCACTGGATTAGTCACAGCCACAGCTAGAACATTACCTTGTCCTGATTCCTACCTATAGCACGATCTCAACCCAAGAGACCCGTGTTCTCCTCTTATCTAGAATCAATAAGGTAAAGGTTTCCCCGAACACTCCCAGTGCCCTGTAGTAACACAAGGACATTTCTGGACTGGGAATCTAGAATACTGTGCACTGTCTCAGAACAACAGACTCTCCTAGAATGTCCTTCGATCTTAACCTCTCTCTGTGACCCAGATAACTATTTCTTAAGCCTCTTGCTTCTTTATTACCTATTTGACTTATCTTAGCATGACAGTAGGAAAAGGAACTTGTAATAAAAAAAAAAAAGAAGGCTTAAAGAAATGTGAGTTAAAACTGTAATTTGCCAAGAGGGCTTACTGGTGCTGGGGACTGTCAAGCGCTTGGTATGCTTCATCACATTTGATCTTTCTTTTAAGGAGGTAAGAGTGATCTGTACATGGAAGGTAAAGAAACAGCATCCCAGAGGTTAGGGGCTCACCTACACTTGCTTAGCTATTGGCTGAAGAGACATTCAAACCCAAAGTGCTTGATTTCTAAACTATGTGCTCTTAGCCGCTCTCACAGAGTCTCTCCCTTGAGAGCCAGAGAATTAGAGGAGATTCCTGTTTCTTCCTTGTTTCAAAGCCCTGAAGTCACTAAGGAAGTCTCTGGTCCCTTGGCATTTAGTGAGCCCCCTTGGATCTCTGGCATTTGCTGATCAGTTTATTATAATCTGTACCAAAGGGTGGGGCCTCAGGAGCTGGGCTTCCCCACACTCTGGGCCTGTGTAGTTTAAACCACACTTTTCCTGGGCATCACTGATTTGCCTAGGTAATGGGGTATCAGTGAGCAGCGTAAATCTCAGAGGATATGAAAATGATGTAGTACCATACTGTGTGTAATGAAGCAGGAAGATGAAACAGGGCTGCAGCTGGCAGTCCTGGGAGATTTGACTGAGGGGCCTGAGGTGGGCTAGAAATATCCCTCCCTCATCCAGGGAAGGAGAAAAGAAGAGATGCACAGCACAGGCATTAGTGTGGTGAGGTTCAGGGACTGATACTGGTCAGAAAGCCCTGGCTTCTCCTTTTCCTCATGTCACCGGCTGCCTCTATGACACAGACTCTACATCACATCTTCTCTTATATTAAGGGATGTTAATACTGGGAGCCTGGGAAGGGTATCCATCTCAGTTTCCATATTACAGCATTTAAACTTGTGTATGTAAGGATCTCTGCATACAAGCATTAGATAGTGTGTGTGTGTGTGTGTGTGTGTGTGTGTGTGGGTATGTGTGTGTATGCATGTGTAAAAACTGTATGTGTACGTGTGTGCACATGTATATGGAGGCCAAATGTCAGTCTCAGGAGCCATCTACCTTACTTTTTGAGACCGATTCACTCCGTGAGACCAAGTGGAGATTGCCATTTTAAGTGAGGCTAGCTAACCAGTGAGCCTTGAGGACCCTCCTGCCCCTGCCTCCCTAGCTCTGGAATTCAAGCACCACTAGGCCCAAGGTTTTTGTGAATGTTGAGGACTAAGCTTCAGCTCCTCACACTTGTGCACCAAGTACTTTACCAACAAAACTGAGATCCTGCTCCAGCCCCCAACCCCCAAACCTCATTTTAGCTTTTAAGGAGTTTAGTGTGAAGAACATCTTCATTAAATTTAACATGATCCTTTTTTTTTTTTTTCCTGTCAGTTATTTCTATTCTATTGTTCTTGAAGATACATGGGTATAATGAGAAGATGGTGAAGGACTCAGGCTAAGTTAGCATTTTACCCTAACCAGTAAAAGGACCATGGCCCTCCACTGAGGTACATAAAAACACATCATAGACAATTGATATAGCACTTGCACTAATGCTAAGTTTAAAAGAGCTTCTTTATGGATTTTTTTTAATATAGTATTTTTCACCAGTTATACATTTTTTAAAGGAGTTTTAATACCCTGTTTACTAATATTTGTAGTGCTAGTAGTGAGTCCTCAGTCTGCCTTTGGGTTTTCAGGTGTGGATATTGGGGAATTAACAAATGGATCCAGAAGAAGCACCTCAGCTCTGGCCTGTGGGCACTCAGACCAGGCCTGGCCAAGCACACTCCCTCTGTAGGTAGCTAGGTGACTCTCAAAGGGCTCTAGTGAGAGCTAATGGTCCCCATCCAGAGCCAAGGAGGAGAGCCCAGATCCTGTTAAGGGCTGTTTTCAGCCAGTAGCTCTCCTGTGCCTTTTCTTCTTGCTGCAGTTTGAGAAACAAGGGGGCAGACTGCTGTCACTTGGTTTCATTGCTAGCGACCGGAAGTAATGTCTTTTACCTGATCGTCGACTTGACATGGCTGCTTAACAACCCGATTAATCAAACCTAGCTCATCCTGTTAGAATTAATGAGCCTAGGAAATGCTGCCATGAATAATGAGGGATTTGCCCCTCCCCCAGCACCTCTCTCTACTCACCCCCTTCCATTTCTGTCTCATAGCCACTCAGAACCATGGGGAGTTAGAGTTTGCTGTACTGAGTGGCCAGCAACATGCACAACTCCTGCCTGCTCTTCCCTGCTAGTCATCATAGAACCCAAGACCCTACAGAGAGAAAACCTCTTGTTCATCAAACAGAGAAGCCCATGCTTAGCTTCCAAAGTTAGATTATTGTCAAATTGTACTAAGCACTGTATTGGGTGCTAGGAATGGGAAGGTGTGTAAAATAGTTCCCTGTGAGGGAAATCATAGTGTAATGATCTGCAGACAGATGGAGAAGTGTCATGAAATGAGATTGGGAAGAACCACAGTCAAGAGTAGCTATTGGTCCTTGAGGAGCAGAATTGGTACTTGAGGTGTCTCATGGTGCTGAGTACCTAAGTCTCTACTACCCAGATAATGCTTTGCACGCAGGTACATGGAGTTCCAGGTACTGCAAAAATTACTGGGTTAATAAGATACATATTGTTTCTCTTCTCAAAAAGTGGGCAATGCCAGAGTCTAGGAAGACATTTGACTTAGTTTTTCATTTTGTCATTCAAACACAAAAGTTTGCCTTCTACTGTAGGGCTTGGTACCAGTGAAAAGGGCTGTAAAGATGTGAACCTCACCCCTACCTTCCAGGGTTCCTCTGGAGGCCAGATAGATACATGAATATATCCTTGTGGTTATATGTTAAGTTCTCTAAGAGTGAGATGCTAAATTCATCCAGCATAAAGTCCTCTTGGGTTGAAGCACCAATCTCCACCTGGAGAAGCCATGGGTGACTCCCTGTGAGATGTGGCATTAAATCCATCTGAAGAACAGAATTAAGCATTTGAGTAGACTGGGAACAAAAGGACTTCATACAAGTCAAGATTACAGTTTTGCATATAGGAATTAAAATGAAAGGGACAGATGTTTCTAGAAATCATAGGAGGAGATGGCTGGTTCTATAGTCCACAGTGAAGAGCGAGACTAAATACGCAGATGGACACACTTAGAGGCCAGAAAATCCTGGGCTTGCTTATTCATGGTTGAGAACGAGGCTTAGCTTCCTCAACGATGAAACATTCAAACAAGCAGAGAAATGTCTCAAGTGGCATTATCCCAAACACAGCATCACAGGGCTCAGGAACTGGGCTGTGCATGGGTCCTTTGAGTAAGACAGAGGAACGGAATCCAAATTAAGCGATCTGGCTGGAAGCATGGAGAGTAAAGGAGGAAGCCATGAGTAAGACCAGAGGGGAGGCAGAGCCCTAAGGTCTTTAGGAAGGTGAATAAAAGAGCTGAGCCAATGGGGATTTAGTGAGCCAAGAGGGTGGACAGTGAACTGGGAAGGAGAGAGTGAAAGAGAGGGAGATGGAAGCTGGTTAGTGGTGGTGCATGCCTTTAATCCCAGCACTCTGGAGGCAGAGTGAATCCCTCTGAGTTTGAGGCCAACGTGGTCTACAGAGTAAGTTCAAGGATGGCCAGAGCTATGCAGAGAAACCTTGTCTCAAAACAAAACAAACAAAATGGGAGATGGCATAGAAAATGAGTAGTGAGGGTCACAGAGGCATTTTGGGACAACCATTATCAGGTGACAAGAGACAACATTTTCAACCATGGTTATCTGATGTTCGTGGAGAGCTCTAGAGAATGAGCCACACTCTGCCATCTAGCTACAAGGGGCTTCAGATCCCTACCAGCTAGCTTGGCCTGATGGTTTATTTTCCTGCTCCCAGTGCTCCTAAGCTGGTCTTTTGTCCTTTGCCCCAAAATTGGCTTGAGCAACGCAGGCCTTTGGCAAGGACATTGGCCAGCCTCCAAGGTCCCATAGGATTCAGGCCTGACCTACATTTTTGGTTTTTTTAAACTCAAGGACCCAGCATGGAAAGTACCACTGAGAGGCCCAGTGTCTTTATGTACTGGCTTGCAGGAGAATGAAAAAGCTCAAGTTCAGAGTAGTCCTATGGCCTCTATGCATCTCTAGACTCAAAGTGAGCCATGTACTCACACATGTTAAAACTGTTCCAATCAGACTACTGAGAAGTTTGGAGAAAAAAGTCCTGGTAGAACTGGGGATAATCTGTGTGGGATCCTGTGTTCAATCTCCAGCAGTCCCAAAAATACAAATCCTGTTGTATTGCCTCACCTGTGGCCAGATGGAGATGGTAGTGGCTGTCCTGTTTTTGGTCTGAGTTCTCAAAGTCACACCTGTCTCTACTAGCAGATTTCCATCACTTGTGTTGCCTCTCTAGCCCTGTGGGTGTTTAAGCTTGGTTGTGTTTCTAAAGAGAAATTCATGGAGCCTACCACCCATCATTGGATTACAGAGGGCTTCCATGGACATCCTAGGTCTTAGGCAGTTCAAGACTCATTGTTTCATGTCTTACCAGGTTGGAGGAAGGTCTCAGAACTGGTAGTTTAGCTGCCTAAAGCTGCTTGGATTCTATGGTAGGAACGCTGGAATCCAGGCCTCCTCAGTAGGTTCTGGTGCCCCAGACAAAGTGTGTGGCTTGGATGGAGTGGCTTTCTCTGGGTTATTAGAGTGGCTCAGACCAGGGTTCCAGTATCCAAATACCTATCTATCACCTACTGGACTGAGATTCCAGTCTCACCACATTGCCTCTTTTTCTTCTCCACAGGGAGAGCTGCTTAGCCCATGCCGCTGTGATGGTTCAGTCAAATGTACACACCAACCATGTCTCATCAAATGGATCAGTGAAAGGGGCTGCTGGAGTTGTGAGCTGTGCTACTACAAATACCATGTCATCGCCATAAGCACAAAGAATCCTCTACAGGTAAATCCAGGGCTTCCTAGCTTGGGGTTCCCTCATTACCTGCTTTATGGTAGGGGAATTACTGAGCCTCAGATTCAGGGCAGCTTGGTGATTAGGTGCCACATGGTTAGGAGGTAGTGAAAGACGGTCTTTTCTCTTAAGTCTAGTCAAGAAGGGGAAGGTTTGTGCAAAGAGAGAAATAGATGATATATGAGGGGAAAGGTCAAGGGAGATAGATGGAAGGGACAGAATAAGAAAACACATGGGCCGGGCATTGGTGGCGCACGCCTTTTATCTCAGCACTCAGGAGGCAGAGACAGGTGGAGTTCTGAGTTCGAGGCCAGCCTGGTCTACAGAGTGAGTTCCAGGACAGCCAGGGCTACACAGAGAAACCTGTCTCGAAAAACCAAAAAGAAGAAAAAAAAAGAAAACACATGGATTAATGAGAAGAAGGAAGGAAGGAAGAAGCAATAGGAGATGAGAAAAAAAAAGACAAAAAGACAAGAAGGGAGGGAAGGAAGGAGGGAAGAAAAGAGAATCAGAGAAAGAGAACAGGCAATTGGGCAGAGATGGTGGGAAAGTGGGGCATGAGTTTAAGCCAATGGCCTGAAAAGGAGCTGGGTAGATCAGATGGTTCGGTGGTGTTTTCAGACTTTAATATGTTTGTGGTTTCCCTGGAGTCTTAACAAGTAGATTGCAATTCACTGGTCTAGTGCAGGGTCCTAGAGCCTGCATTGCTAACAAGCTATGAGGGTTACTCCTGCTGGCCCACTGACCACACTTCCTGTGACAAGGGACAGAGTGGGAAAGAATGGAGAAGAAACAACAAAAGGGGGCAAAGAAAATGAAGGAGGGATGTACAACAATGAAAAAGCCATGGTAACAGAGCAACAGAGGTACTATAGGAGGTATGGGACTGCAGGGCCAGAACTAGAGTAGCGATCTGTCAAGCAGATTGGCAGAACTCGGGGCGCTCTCTGCCCACTCTCCTCTTTCCTTCTCTGCTGACATACCCATCTTTCCCCCAATTGCTGGTAAGTCCTATGTCAATCAGCCAAATCAAGCAGTTTACCAGTAAGAGCGGCGTATGAGTACACACACACACACACACACACACACACACACACACACACACACAGAGAGAGAGAGAGAGAGAGAGAGAGCACTCTGCTTCTGAAGATACCTCCACATACACATCCTAAGTCAGGAAAACAGCCATGTAATCAATTAGCTAGCGAGACAGTGAGGATGGAGACAACAGAGGCCTGACAGTTTCCCTCTTCCATGAGTGTGGCAGAGTCAACCTTGCAAACCCAGGAGGGTTGGAAGTGGGTGACTGTAGTAGGGTCTTTGCATTGCAGAGCATCTGAAAACATGTAGAGTTATCCTGTGGCATTCTCCATGGGCTACCCTCGGGAACTGGGGTTTGGGGGGAGAGGCATCAGATTCCAAGGCATCTCAGCCTCATGATGGGAAGCCCCTCTGACTGCTGGCTCCATCTTCAGCCATTCATCTCAGACCCTGAGAGGCCTTAAAATAGCAGCACTGAGCAACAGCTGATTCCAAGTCCTCAGGGTGCAGCAGAAGTCTGAGCGCATTGACCCGCCCCTTTCTTTACAGCTGACTCAGGCCTCAGGAAAGGTCAGATCCACAATCTATGAACTCACTCTAAGACATCCCCATCTTGGTTCCACCTTTGACTCATATAATGAAAAAAAAAAATCATTCAAGTATAGCTTTTTTTTTCTTGGCATATAGAAAAGGTTATTTTAAGTCTATGTCAGGTAAGCAAATGGCAGTGCTGGCACCACCAGTCTGTTAATCTATTTCCAAGTTACTACCATGACTTCAATTATGAGTTTCTAGGCACTGGGGACCTCTCTGATTCTGTTGGTCCTGGAAACTCAATGGTGTGTGCTGAGTAAATGCCAATTCATTTTTTCTATATAGAAGTATTTTGGATTCGAAACTGGGCTGTATGGTTGTGTCCTAAATTGTTCCAAGTATGTGTCCTGGATTCCTCTGGCCTAGCCAAGTGTCATACAACTGTCTGCTCAGTCACAGTGGTGACTCTCTGTGCATAAAGTCCAGCTGGACTATCTGTAGAAGTTGGGGCTGGCAGACTTGACTAAAAGGCAACAGAGCAATGGATAGGGTTTAGCCATCAGAGCAGGGAGGTACCTTCCCATATATCTTGGCTTTCTCACCTCCTGGTTTGTATCCCAGGCAAAGATGTAAGAAATAGTTCAAGTCTTCATTATGGGGCATAATATTAGTGACCTTCTCAAAGCAAGGTTTGCATCTAGAATACCTACTGAGAAAGGAGTCATAGCCTTGTGAGTCTTGAAGCCCCATTGCCTCCTTCCCTCTTTGTCTTTGATAGCGCTGACCAGCAATTTTATTTAGTGCTAGCTTCCTGTGGATTAGTTAGCCACGGCTGCCTGGTACCCAAAAACATTAAAAAGGAAACTCCAGAAAGAATTAATAACTTGTAATTGCATATTGTTCTGAGTAAAGCGAGAAAATACCATGCCTTTCTCTCCGTCCTACCCAGGATGTGAGTCATCCCTTTGTTCATCCATCCAAACCATATATACTACTTACCCATTAGTTACTGAGTAATCACCTTGGGTAGCAGATTACCTGGCATGAGTCATTACAGTACTTGGTCCACTATTGTCTGAAGCTTTAAGTATCTACTGGGGGCCTTGGAATGCTTCCCTCTTAAATGAGAGAAGAGTATGATGTATTAATGAACATTTAATTACTGTTTGTTAAGTGTTAGTTCATGCATAGTATCAAATTGAACCCTGGAAAACAACTGAATGGAGTACTATTATTCAGTGCACAGGTTTAGACAATGGAGGTAGAGAGTGACTTGTGAACTTGTGAGGCTGTACAGCTATGAAGTAGCAAAGCAGGGTGCTGTCTGCAACAGGAACCATGGTTTCTGAGTCCAAGCACCTTCTCTGTAAATAATAATACATAATGCAGGCACACATACACATGTATACTCACCCCTGCCTTGACAAATTCATATGTGTCTTTATTGAAACATAGTAAAGAATGCCCTTCATGTCCTGGCTTCACCTTGAACACTCAAAATACTCTAGGAAGAAAGAAGGACCAATTACTTCCATCTTTAAAGAATGGAAAATTGACAGTCATCATGATGCTTTATTTGGTGTCCCTTCCTAGTGTAGAGAAGAACATCTCCTCCTAGCACTTCACCCACTGCTTTTCACTTCCTGGTGCTGCAGGACTGGAGTTCGCAGGGAGAAAGTCTTATGATCTGGGGATCAGAACCTCATTTAGATTAGAATGAGATTCTGAGGGCTGGAGAGACGGCTCAATGGTTAAGAGCACTGTCTGCTTTTCCAAAGGATCCAGGTTCAACTCCTAGCCCCCACATGGCAGCTCACAGCTGTCTGTAACTCCAGTTCCAAAGGATGTGACACCTTCACACCTATGCACATAAAATTAAATACATAGAATGAGATTCTGGTGTTCCGGGCATGTTTGTTGGCAGCAGGGCTTGGCACCACCAATGCCCTTCTCCATTCCCAGCCCTCCTGTCAGATCTCAGAGCTCTCTGCTTCTCAGCTCTTTCCTTGTGGTGCCTCCTGTTACACTTCCACACAGCCTCACATGGGACAAGAAGGTGCTCTTGTCTACAGCACCTCATCCTCCCTTTTGTTCACCACACTTACTTTAGTTGGGGGGGCCCCATCAGGTGGCTTCAGACTGAAAGGAAGATTGTCAGGATAAAAAGGGCCTTTATATGCTTCTATGTCTTTGGGATTATAAAAGAGGAGGAGGAGGAGGAGGAGGAGGAGGAGGAGGAGGAGGAGGAGGAGTTGGAGCTTACTGGTGCCAACCTAATTACAGTTAGAAACTCTGCTAGACTGTGTAGGGTTGGCCCTGTGAAAAAGCACGTACACGAGAGGAGTCTATATGATAGGACCATCTTCTGGAAAATGCCTTTGTTATGTGTAACCCTAGGCTGGGGAAACACTGGGAAATTTAAAGGGCTAATGCTCTGTAATGGGATGCTATCAGTGTAATTAAATGTTAAGGCCCATGTCCTATATCTGGACTAAAACTGAAATATTTTTCCAATACCTACTGTTCCTTGGAGGCCACTGGCTTACCCCATCTGAGCCCAATGATGGCAGAGGGAGGGGTCCTATTGGCAGGTGGAAAGCACTGTGCCTCCCCTCTGTGTTTATACCACAATGATTCCTGGGTATGTTCCAGGAAGGACATACACATATCCATGATGGATTGCATATGCATATTCTTAGACTTATGTGGTTCTGAGACTGTAGGTGTCACAGGGCAAGGACCTTGTCTAGTTTTGTCCATTGCTTTAGTTCCAGCATCTAGAATAGTGGCCAGGCACATGGAAATGGTCAATACTTATTTGCTGAGTGCAATGAGCCTAAACTAAAATCCCACTCAAGGCTAATTTAGGACATTGCTCCATAGATGAAGCAGTGAATCATAGAATTCCATAACCCAAACTCACCCACACTCCAGCCTCCAGCTCAATACTGCCATAAGTACACTAGTTTCTTCTTCCTTTTAAGAAGAAAAAGGGAGTTAAAATACAGTAGGTATATTGCAAACTGTTTTTTTTCTTACTCCCACATCCTGTGTCTTCTCCTTCTCTGTCAAATCGCTGATCTCTAATAGGTAGATTAAATGGCATCCAAGGGTATTGTAGAAACAAAACAAAACAGTCAAAGGAAGACCTGTGCCCTCTTAGCATCTATTAGTGAGGAAATCAACTGTGCTGCTCTAGAAGGAATAATCTGGCATCTTGAAGCAACACCCACACTAGCTCTTTGTTCGGATTTCCATGTTTTTGAAAGTCAAGTATAAGGGTCTCCTCCTCAGCCATGTCTGCCCAGAGCCCCCTCCTTACAATGATATCTGATCAGTTTATATGACACAGGTTTCCTCTGCATCAAAAGTATAATAGAAAACTGCAAAGACCATTGCAATGTCCAAATGGTCTAAATGTAGAAAACTACAATATCCATTGTACTACAAGTAGAGAAACCCTGGCCTAAGTTCTAGACCAGCGAGCTGATGGAGCAGAAGTAAGAGTGTGGGCATGGGATACAGGCACTCAAGCAGCTAATCTGTCACTCTCTCCTCCTCAGTGGCAGGCCATATCCCTGACAGTCATCGAGAAGGTTCAGATTGCAGCTGCCATCTTGGGTTCTCTCTTCCTCATCGCCAGTATCTCTTGGCTCATCTGGTCGACCTTCAGTCCCTCAGCAAAATGGCAACGCCAAGACCTCCTCTTCCAGATCTGCTATGGGATGTATGGCTTCATGGACGTGGTGTGCATAGGTGGGTCTGGGGGCTTGTCTCCAGGAGAAGTGATGAGCTACCTAGTAAGGAAATGTTTAAAAAAAAATTACCTCAAGATCCTCTCTACTCCGAGGCCAAGCAGAGAAGCACTGGGTTTGAGACCCAAGGATGAGGCCATAGCTTAGGCATGAAGTGGGTGGGAAAGAAGAAGGGTGCTGGACAAAGAAGAAAAATTGAAATCATTACCAAGAAAATCTCTCTTGCCCAGTTGAAGACAAGAATGAAGTATGACTCTGAGGTAGAGAAGATCAGTTGATGGGTTCATCTGCCTTAGGCCGGGAATGGAGGGCTTCTTCTCAGCCATGACATGTCTATACAGCAAAATACCCAGCAGCACCATGATGAGAATTGTCTTTTTACTTTTCTGTGTGAATGTATGTACATGTGGGTGGATCACACATGTATGAAGGCATATGCGCAACACACATATTTGGGGGGCGCAAAGTTGTCAGAAGACAACTTTGTATGTTGTCCTCAGATGCCTTCCATCTTTAGTTTGAGACAGGGTCTGTCATGGTCCTGGAACCTTGCCAGGTAGGTTAGATGAACTGGTCAGCAAATACCAAGGATCTACCTATGTCCACCTCTCTTTTTACTATTTCCGAAATTATAGACACACTACCACACCTGGCTTTTCACAGGGACTCTGGGAATCAGAACTTAGTTCCCCACACTTGTAAAGCTAGCTTTTCTGCTAACTAAGCCACCTCTCTGGCCCCTACCTCTTTGTTCTTCTATAAGCCTATTTGAGTATCTCAGATTTCTCTAATATAGTCCATCAAAAACTTGGGGAGTTTGGGGAGTAGGAAATAGAACGCTATTCCAAAGCCCCACCCCTGCTTCACCATGGGCTTCTGGGTTGTTGTTGTTGTTGTTGCTGCTATTCATTTTAGGTAATAGTTTGTTTGAAAGGCTTAAGTGTTTTAGGAAAAAGTTAGAACCCACTTCTTTAGTTCCCACTTCTTCCCCCATCCAATGCTCAAGTCAATGTTCTGCCTCTTGTTCACCATGGCTCATGGAAGGCTGGGTCCTTTTTCTTTCAACAGATGGCTACGGCTATAGATGGCAAAGATGCTTGCTCCATGCAAATGAGGTAGAAACAGCCTTGGTTATTCTGAGTGAAATTGAAGCATGCTTGAACACTGGCCATACATCCTCATCTGAAACTTTCATATACTCAGGCCCCAGGACTGGGAGTACAGTGTTCTTCTAGCCACTGCTGTGTTATATCAAATATGCCACACTGCTCTGCTTGACAGGAAAATACCTACTAGTTATAATTTGGCTGAGATGATGGTGATTTGGATTTCTTTGGGGTCATTTAATATTATAAATTGAAAAGACACAGAGAATATCATACTGATCACAGAAGCCATGAACCAGTAATGCCAGCCCTTGTGTGTTTATCCAAGCCAGTGTATTTTGTCTGGCTATGTTAATTCAACATATCAACCCGGGGGACAAGGATTTTCTTATTTTTCAGAGTGTGAAATCTTGAAAGGTGCATCGTGGGCTACCTCAATAAGAGAGTAAGAACTATAGTTCAGTACTTTACCAGGACAGGGAGACTGTCCCTAGTTCTGGGAAATGAAATAAAACAGAGAGTTTCATGTGACCTAGACAAGGAGCAGGAGGTGATGGCAGCAGTTGGAGGCCATAAGCAGACTCCTGTGGTGGCTGTGATGTTGGTCAACAGTGATGCTGGTGGTCTTGCTCTGCAGTACTGTCTGCAGCCGTACAGGTAGTGCTGGATGGGTGTGAAAGAGTAGGGGCCTTCTCTTGATTCAGGGAGAATCAAGTGGAAGCTGTAATATTCACCAAGGATGTTTGCATTTTGGATATCAACTAGTCACTCAGCCTTACTAGAAAACAAACTTGGCATCAGTCTAAGGAGTACGAGATGGAAACTCAGGCTTTCTTCTGCTAAAGAATCCTTAGCATGTCCCTCTTCCACATGCTTCTGAGACCAGACTAATCCCTCAGCTTCAAAAGCAGCCAAGATCCACGGTGTCATTGCAGGATCAACCTGAGCATGGTTTTCAGAGCCCCCTGGAAATGCAGGTTAGGAAAAAATGCTGAGTAAAAGATTCCATATCCGAGGTCTGAGTTCCTTGTGTTAAGCAATGGAGCATCTGGTACACACACACACTCACACACACACACACACACACACATACACACACACACACACACACACACACACACACACACTGCCAGGAAGAAAGAAAATAAGTCCTACACCACAGTGCTGGCTCAAAGGTGCTAAGGCCAGAGGCAAACCATCTGCTGCTGTAAGCTTTTGGATTTTCTCTGTTTTTCAGGCACCAAGACCAATTTGTTCCCTAAAACTGTTAAATAGCCATGGATAGTAAAGAACATGTATAAGCATTCAATGGGTAGTTCTTTATGTATAGGTCTTTTTAAATGTTTTTACTTTTCTATTGGAATAGTGTGGTGAGTTACAGTTCAGGATGGTGGGGGGATTCTGCGGAAAAATTCCACTGGAAGCCAAGAGCAAACACTGTCTGTTTACTACTTGTGAAACCAAGTCTGTCTCATTTGTAGCTGAATACATCCAGCTGGCTTTTAGGAGAATTGGTTGTCACTGAGAAAACCGAGAGTAATGATTCAAAGAATGGTCTTTAGTTCTCATCAAAGGACTTTGCCTGACATCGTTGCCAGACTCTCTAGGTTCTCCATCAGATGCAGTTAGTTGATCTCCAGGGTTGAGGTCAATGACTTTGGATGTGAGCATCTCAATGGGTAATGCAGTTCCTGATACAAACAGTCCCAGAAGACAATGCATTTCTTGGGTTAGAGTTTTAATTTTATAGACCAGTGCATGCAAGTATGAAAATCAAATGTAAGTTAATGGAAACACAAACCACCAAATCCTTGGAAAGAAGCAATGAGGGTACAACCCTTCGAGGATCAGAGGGGTGAGTACTGTGGTCATATTTCACAGGTTGGTAAAGTTCAGAGCAATGATACTCTAGGCCCCACAGCTAAGCACACAGTGGAGTTGAGAATGGGACCAAGAACCTCTGGCTCCAATTCCAGGGCATTTTCTATAGCCTATTTTATCTCTGGTTGCTCTATATGAAATTATATGTACCAGTTAGGGATGACCCATATCCTAGCAATATTGTAACATAACAGACTTCAGGAGAGGTAGAAATGAACCCAGTCATAACCACCAGCAATTAGATGTTTCCTGAGCCCCATCTGTTCCAGTCTTGTGTTTGGGATCCAAGCCATCAGCCACGGTTGCACCTTTTAAAAAGTCGGTGCTGTTTTGATGCCAACGAAGAAAGAGATTTTAGAAATTAGGATGGAATTTGGATAGCCTATCTGCCTGTGATATCCTCTGTCAAAGAGTATTTTAGGTTAGGTAAATCTAATTCTACTGATGAACACGGACTTGGAAAATCTATTCATTTATACACAAACATACATTTATATTGAGAGGGCATTGAATCCACACTCAAGCATGAGAGGCACTGGTTCTAGTGGATTTTATGTCCTGTGAAGGGAAGTGACTTCCAGTGTTCAGCAACCAAAGCTTGTGCTGAAGTCTGAATTCAGACATGAGTCCCAGGAAGAGAAACTGGGTCAGAAGGCTTTGGGATGGCTGCATCCATTTCTTCAGCAGCATTTGTTGGCTGCCTTGCGCTCCCCCCAATCAAGAGACATTAAAAGAGAGATAAATGAGAGGTGTAAAGGTGACTTTGAGATCCATGGAACGAATGGAATGAGACAGGCAGTCGCTGGAACAAAGGGGATTCAAGGGTGTACTTTGACAAAGATACCAAAACAAAAAAACCACCCTGATCTTAAAAGCCAGGCAGGAGGGGCAGAGGCTTTCCCTAAACCAAGAGTTTGCAGTCAAGAGAAACAAGTCATTGTAGAGAGCAGAGATGAGAAGACAACTCCAGGGAAGGTTGATTGGAGCCTGGGGTTGAGGTTGAAGTGGGGGTGTGGTGGGGAGTGGGGGGTTGGGGGGCATTCAGAGTCTTGCAAGTGTTGGTGACTGACTGGAAGAAGGGAGATGGTAAGAGAAAGTAAAAGCTTTAGTCCATACATGAGAGTCTGTTGAAAGTTGGGCCAGATTTGAGGCAGATTTGGAGGTCCACAGGAAGAGCTGAGCCATGGATTTGATGAGCTAATGCAGTGGGATGCTCAGAGAGGAGATGGATTAAGGAAGTAGGCCAGGTTACAGTAAACATTTAAGGGACTGATGGAGACGGAACGGGGAGAACAGGAGGAGCTGAGTCTCTGGTGTCAGAGTGGTGGGATCTGGACTGACAGGCTTCACAGTGTGGAGTTGGTCTGGGGCCTACAGCCACATCTCGCTCCGTGTTTTTCTAAGATTGTGTCCTTTAGTGAGCTATACAATCTCTCTCTGCTTCCCATTCCTCCTCTGTGAAGCTGTCTAATGGCCGAATCACTGGAGGTCTGTTGGGGAATGAGATGGCACATAGAGATAGTAGGTCCAGGGTAGGAAGCACTCAATCAAAGTGCAGACCCCTTTAAATGAGCAAAGGTTTGCCAACTGTTACCACAGTCTCAACTCAGTCTTGACCAAGACACAGACAGAGCCTGAACCTGGCTTCCTGGCATGGTCTGCTTTTATTTTGAGCAGAATCTTTTCTTGAAGGCTCTTGGTTCTCTCACACACTCACCTGCCTTCACCAAGATCCACCTTCTCTTCTGTCATCTCTAATGATGCTGTTGTCTGTAGCTGAAGTTGACAGAACCTTCCAACAAGCAAGTGGGGCATTCTCTGCTCCAGTGGGTGACATTATTAGGACTTAACAAGGGAAAATTAATTAAGGGTGTTGGCACCAAAAATAATTTTTAATCACTCCACAGACCTAAGAGATTGACCATCAAAAAGTCAACACTGCAAACTGAGACTGTCGTCCCTGTCATGTCTATTTACATTGGTCACTTCTGAGTGGAGTAGAAAAAGAAGAATACTTTTGAGATTATTTCTAAACCTTAAAACAATGATAGAGCATTTTTTCAATAGTAGAGCAATTGTTAAAAGTATAGAAACAGCTGTTTCTTCTCTGTGTGGTCCCTTGAGGTCCTTCTTGTGATGTGTAGATATCTAGCCCCTATTCTTAAAAAGTACAGAGACTTAACTGGGAATAGGGAAAGGGCAAAACGATTGTGAAACATTTGTAATTTTGAATCTAATTTTTAGGGCCAGTGAGATAGTTCAATGGGTAAAGGCATCCTGGGATCCACATGGTAGAGGGAGAGAACTGACCCCTACAAATTGTCCTCTGACCTACACACACACACACACACACACACACACACTCACTCACACATGCACACACAAATAAATATATAAATTTAAGTCTTAATTTTAATTCAGATTAACTCATTCTGGGTAGAAATGACTCCACCTATTGAGCTGTTAATCCCCTGCTTAGGAAACTGGACAGAGAGCAGAGACAGCCAGGTCTGATAGAGTCTAGGAAACCAGATTAGTTTCCTAACTTTTATGGCCTTGGGCATACATCCTCTTTATAAATGATTTCCTCATCTATATGAGGAGTGTTGAACCTGATATCCTCTAGCCTAGGATTTAGAAGTTACTTACATAGTAAGCTGATAATAATCACAAAGATTGACAACTGAGGCTGTAGGGAATTCCCAGTAATGTTGGGTTGGGCGTGAGAAGTACCATCCTCACAAACGAATGAGAGGGTGCTTGGTTTATACTCTGTTATCTCCAAGTAATTTGTCCAGTTTATGGATAAATGTTGACTCAGATCTTATCACCCAAAGCTTCCTGTACATAGCCATCTCTCTCCACAGCAAGGCTGCGGATGCATTGAGAGTGAGGGTGATGGATTTAGAAGAAAATTTGTCAAGTGAGCACCATCCACTCTATAGGATACCCACAAAGAGGCTCTTCACTCTTCCAGATGTGCCAACAAAGCCCCAAGTGTTTTAGGAACACCTTTTTGAGACTATTCTCAACATCGGACAGATTCAGAAATAATGTGTCTGTGTATTGGTAGGCTTGTGATGAAGAACAGACCCAACCAAATAAATAACATAGATGCTCAAACCAGCTAATACTCTTGGGGAATGCCACGACACATGCCCTCAAGCTACAAATTGTACTTCTCTGAAGGTGTTAGAGAAATCCAGCAACCTACTTCATCCAACCATCAGTGGTTTAACTCAGCAAGGCTCCAGCGCACTGAGAGGCACTCCTCCACGTGATCCAGGGATCAAAGCTCCTCCCACTCTGTAGCTGCATTGTCTTTAGGCTTCTATGCCTTTTACTTCTTTGACCATGAATAAGGCAGACCCTCCTCTTACACTTTTCATTCAATGTCTATTTCTTAGACATTGTCCTGACTCTGTTCACATTCACGCCAGGGATCTAGCCCCTCATAGTCCATAAAGGGAAAAGGAAATGCCATTCCTTCCCAGTGGCAGCTGCATATGGAGGGAGGACTGTGGTGGGATTACAGCCATCTCTATCACTATAAGCCCACCCCACTGAGGGAATGATAGTCTGATGGAAGAAAAGCACCCAAGTTCCCAAATATTATCTGTTCAAGTCTCAAAGATTTTTAAAAGCCCAAATTCTCCATGGATACAGAATATGTCAGCTATTTTTGCATTACTGTAACCAAAATGCATGACAGAAACATCTTAAATCGGAGTCGTTTGGTTTGGCTTAGGATTTCTCAGGCTGCAGACCATTCTGGCAGAAAAGACACTGAGGTGGGAATGACTATCTACCAAGGTGGGAGCATGTGGTGGAGGTTTGTTCATATCATAGAAGACAGGAAGCAGAGAAAGCAGCCTGGAAACAGGGAAGCATATAACCTTCAAAGCCTGCCTCCAGCATGACCTACTTAGCCAGCCAGGCCCCACCTCCTAATGGCTCTACAGCCTTTAGAATAGCACCAGAGTCAGGGGGCTGAGAGCCTGCGGGGGACATTTCAGATTCAAACAATAACACAGAGTTTCGGTATGTCTGCCTACACAAACAACTTTTTAAATTTGTAATAACATATGTGAAGCACAGCCTGGCTGTGCCTGAGAAGCATGAAGATGTCTCTCCAGAGAGTATGAGGTGGCTTTGCCAATCTGGCGTCCCCAGCCGCACCAAAAATAGCTGGCTTGCTTTATTTATTTATTTATTTATTTATTTATTTATTTATGTATGTAAGATGAAATCACGTGATATTTATTTAATAATGATGATAAAATAATAACCATCATTCATTATGCATTGTGTACTAAGTAGTGAAAAGAGCCTCATCTACTGTAGGGTTGTTCTTTTTAAATCTTCTTTACCCCAAGCAACTCTATGGCATGGCGGCTATTACATTGCCCATCTTCCTGATGGGAAAACCAAGAATGAGAGGTGACTTTCACAGGGTCTTTTGTCTAAAACACAATTCTGTGTGGGCCACTGTTAAAACAATGTGTCACACATTAAAATGTATATTGAACAAGAGATGTTATTAGTAATGCTAATAGAAATTGTACACAAACATTCACGATTAAAAACATAGTCGTCTTTTCCATGGTTGTTTCAGAGGTGTGCATGTGACCTGGAGCATAGAAGAGGAAGGAGCATCAGCCACAAGGCACTGCTCTGGTTTAGATACACCTAGGACAATGCCCCACTTCATAGACAAACTGCATTTCCTTGGACGAGGAAATTTCTTCCCTGAGCTCGGTCTCCTCTTCTACAAAACGGAGATTATAAGATGGCTTACCTCATATAAGTTTCTGCCATGAATAGCTCATTTTGCGAAGCCCGTTTACAATGACAGAATGTTGTAAAGCTTTCAAGAAATATTATCATCGCCATCATCATGACCTTCACCATCACCTCTAAGAGTTGATACTACCCAGTGGGGCTGAGGAATGCCAAGCCTCATTTTTGGAGAGCAAGAGCCCTCAGCCTCACAAAGTAACCTTGCAGAAAAATCCCCAACTGCACAGATCCTTGTAGACATGCACCCTTCGGAGAAAGCACTGTTTATTTGAGGCTCCACATTTTCTTTCCCCTATCCAGTCCTTGTATAAATATCACTTCATTCCCAGGCATTTTCACCCCGTATTTATTTCCTCAGAAAAGGCTTCTTAGGGGTCTGTTTTGTCCTGGGCGGGCAGAAGGGCTACAGTGGTTCTGACTCAGAAGCCTCAAGGCACATTCTGTACCTTGACCAAAAGCAACGAGCCCCTGTCAGGTGACTGCTAGGTAAGAGTTCTGGCAGAAGTCATATCAAAAGAGCATGCCCCCTCAGTGCCTAGGCACTGACAGAACACTAAAATAATGGAAACAGAAGGGAAACTTGCTTCCCACTGACCCTTATCAAACACACTGGGCATCTTTCGTCCTTTGACTATTAGGGAATTGAGGCACCTAGGTTCACCCATCACCACTTCCCTGGGGAGGCCCCAAGCAGTGCATCTTGGTCACACTGTAAGAAACATGAAGATATGCCCTGGAGAATCCTGAGCAGGTAGAGGCCAATCTGATTTCTCCCAGAAGCAATCCTCTGAGCCCACCAACGTAGCTGGTTATATTTCTTTCTTCTATACCTGCCTGTTACTTACTTTAATGTAAGTTCCAGGGTTATGTCTTTAAGGGGTACAATCGGGAAAGTGGGTATTTGACCACACTGGAGCTTCAGGTAGGGACATAAGGCCACACCTCACAGCTGTCTGGCAGAGGTGAAGAAGTATTGTAGTTTGAATGTGAATGTCTCCATAGGGTCATGTATTTGAACTCTTGAACCCTAACTCGGGGCACTGCATTGGAAGGCTGTGGAAACTTTTGGGGGTGCAGCCTTGTTATATGAAGTAGATTACTGAAAGTGGACCTTGGAGCTTTCTAGCCTGACCCCTACTTTCTGTTTGCTCTCCACCTGCTGATTGTAGATGCAGTGTGATGTAGACTCTTCCTCTCTTAAACTGCCTCGTGTCAGGCATTTGGTCACAGTGATGAAAAAAATTAACTAATATAGGAAACCTTTCTAGGAAAGAGGTTGTGCTGCACGAAAGGCCATGGTGGTGGAAGAGGAGGCCCCAGAGGGAGAACTTGACCCCGCCCATACCCATGGAACCAGTTGGTCTCCAGAGCACCTTTCTCCCTGGTGTGCTGTTCTCCATAAACGGCTCCTCCAATTGATGGAGAAAGAAAATAGTTCCACAGGAGAACAGATGCTCATGGAGACAGGTTGGCAATGAAGGAGTCAGAAGACACACCAGTGTCCTGTGCTCTCCTTCCAATGACCCATTTCATGTGGCCTCAATGTTAATGCCTGCCAAGTGTGACTCACCCCAGCCAGTCTCAGAAAAACTTTGTGAGGAAGGGAACACCAGTTTCAACTTGCTGATGAGAAACTGAGACTCACAATAAGCATGTCCTCTGTGGAAGCCAAAGGCTTGTAAATGGCAGACACACTATTATTCTATATATGCTCATGGGCAGCTAATTGGCTCTAAATTGTGAGGACCAATGGTCTTGGGTCCAGGAAGTAGCCATTTCTACCATTGCCCTACATTTTAGCATCTGGCACATCTGGAGAGGGTATACTTTTCAAATGTATGTGTAGTGTATGCCTGTGCATGTGTGTGCCTGCATGTGTGCATGTGTGTGTGTGTGTGCACTCATGTGCAGGTGTGTTTGCATGTGTGCACTCATGCATGTGGAGGTCATAAGTCAATGTCAAGTGTCTTCCACAATTGCTTCTCTACCTTAGTTTTTGAAACAAGGTCTCTCACTGAATCTGGACCTTGCCCTTCATTTATACTGGCTGGTCAGTAAGCTCTAAGGATCCTCTATAGCAGCTTCCCCAGAGCTAGGATTAGGACATATGACTCACATGTTTCACATGAATGTTCAGAATCCAAACTTAGTTCTTCATGTGTGCACATCGAGCACTTTATTAAATCTCTTCCTCTTCTTCCTCTTCCTTTTTAACAATTAAAATGTAGCCAAGCAGTGATGGCACATACCTTTAATCCTAGCACTTGGGAGGTATAGACAGGCATATCACTAAATTCAGGGCCAATCTGGTCTACAGAGTAAGTTCCAAGAGAGCCAGGGCTACGCACAGACAAACCCTGTCTCAGTAAGAGGAGGTGAAATATAAAATATAGTGCATTTGGTGTGGTAGAGGGCAGGGATAAGAACTGTGTCTAGGCAGTGCTGCTCATCATAACCCTCCATGGGCGTCATCAAAATCACATGAGGCTGTTGTGAAATGCTGGTTTTCAAGCCTGGCCCCAGACCTACTGTGTCAGGCTTTCCGAGGATAAAGCCAGGTATCTGTGGAGTTACTAAGTCTGAGAAGCACTATTTTAGAGTTATCAACAACGTTTGTGTCCATTTAAGCCAGAACACTAGCGAGAGATGAGGGTGTGGAGGTGACTTCTGGGTCACTGAGTCCACAGGAGATTTTCCTATAGACTTCTTGATCACTTTGGTTTAAGCTGTGATTGGACACATGGTGGGAAGCAGTATTATGACCGTGGTAGGGGCTCAGAGACACAGAGTGGGCACTCAGAAAAGACAGCATCAGATTAAGTTATCTCTCTCACAAGAAAAGTCCGATGGTCAAAATGCACCAAGGGAAGATTGGGATTTTTTTTTTTTTTTTTTTTTTTTTGAGAACTCCTTGCTGTTGCTATGGATATAGGGTGCAGAGGAGCTATGGAAGTGGGGCTGCCTATTCGTGGTGGCCAGCTTTTCATGCCTCATAGTCTAAGCGAAAGGCCAGTTCAGCTCAAGATAAAGATAAAGGGAGAAAGATGACAAAGGAGGTGTCTAACAGCCTGTAGTACCTATAACCCTGTGAGAAAGAAACCCCAGAGCTGGAAACACTTCAGAGAGATGAAGTGTCTGCTCTTCTGAAACTGGATTTATCACAAATACAGCCAAGATTTGTGGGTACATTGCAAGTAATTGCTCGGTGGCTGTTAAATTGCTTAGAAAAATCTCAGGAAAGGACTCAGTTAAAATGAACTACATTCGTTCCTTCCACTCCTCCCTCTCCCTGTTCTTCTATTTATATTTTTACTTTCTGGTTTATTTTTGAGACAGGATCTCATGAAACCTGGGCTGGCTTCAAACTCTCTATGTAGCCAATGGTGGCCTCACCAGACACGTGCTAAGATTACAGGCTCATGCCACCGCAATGGTTTTTGCTGTACTGGGGATTAAACCCAGGGCCTGGCAACTCCTGGCGAGCATTCTGCCAATAGACCCTCATCCCTTCCTTCTCCAATGCTCAGACTCTTCACCGACAGCCCTCTTTGCTCACCCGAGTCCCAACTCTTTCTCAGTTCACAGCCGTTTCCTACCCCTTATTCTTCTTGGCTGCCATGTTGGCTGTCTGTGTTGTTGACCCCTGCAGATGAACCCAAGCTCGGAAGGGAGCAACAGTGTCAACTGGCCAGACCTCCCAGAGTTTCCGGAGACTGGATCACCGACCAAAGAATACACGTGGAGGAACCCATGGTGCTGGCCACATAATGTGGCAGAGGAGGGCCTTGTTGGCCATCAGTGGGAGGATCGGCCCTTGGACCTGGAGTGTTAGATGCCCCAGTGTAGGGGAATGCTAGGGAGGGAAGAGGGGAGTGGGTGGGTGGGTGGGGGAGCGCCCTCATAGAGACAGGGGGAGGGAGGATGGGATAGAGAGTTTCCAAAGGGGAAAACATTTGAAATGTATATAAAATAAATATCCAAAAATAAAAATAAAATAAAAAAGAATTCCTTCATGCAAGGAATCAATATGTAATTTTTGAAGCAAAAGGCTGAGAGGAGTGGATGCCAGTGAGGTAGTTTATGTTTTTCCAACTTTTCCCAAATAAGTGTTATCTAGAAAAACAGGTACGCTCCTCCCGCCTCAGCCACCAATCCATTAAAAGAGTTTAATTACTGCCTGAACACTAGACAGGCAATTAAAAGGCAGTATTCAAACCAAAAATTTAAAGCACCCTCTTCAGTCAGAGTAAAACTGTTTGATGGAGAAGCTAATTAAAAATGAGGTGTAGATTCCAGCCAGAAAGTCTGGGGCCTCAAAAGCCCCCAGTTCTCTGTACCCAGGCCCAAGCTCTGTAATGTTCCCAGTGCAGCATTAGCTACCAGAGACTCAGTCAGAGCCTGTAGTCTGGAGAAAGGCACAGAGCAGCATATGCAAACAAGGCATGCTGGAGAAACAGACGAACAAATGACTTCTGTTGCTGCATAGATACACATTTAAGAGTAAACAGAAGTAATGGGAATTGTCACCCTTGGGGGCAGAGGGGAAGCCTCTCTGTCCAGCACCCATTGCACCAAGGAAGGGGATTCACAGGGGGTCTTTAGGAGATTATGCTCCCTCTAAACTATTGGGACAATTTAGATGTTGGGGTTTCTTCCCAGAGAGATGGTATTTTCCCAGGGCTAGGAACCATTGTGTCTTTCAGTGAACCCTTGAAGATACATAGAGAGAAATGCAATTTCAGGAGCTGCTGGGTCCTGGAGGAAGTGGCAGTGGATGACTGCTCTTTCCTCCTAGAGTCTGCATAGGCCTTTCAGGCTCTACTTCCTCCCTTGTAGAGGCATGACGCTTTGGGATCACAACTGGCAGATCCCGAGAGGGGAAAGAACAGGGTGGGAAGTCTGGGAGTTAAGTGACTTCAGGAGGCAGTGAGCATTAGCACAGAGCAGAATCTCCAGGAGGCAGCTTCAGTGAGGCTCATTTTAATGGGGGAACATAGGCTATTTAAACATTGGGAGGGGGTGAGTGTACATCATTGGCAGGGTGCTGGAGATGCCTCATTAGCAATGAGGAGATGCTTGCTGGGCATGACCTTATAAGGGGAAAGGAAGTTTAACTTGGATACATGTCATCCCGCAGTGGGGCAAAGGCGGGCACACACTATGTACACCCAACACGCAAGCCTAGGGCAGGGTAGTAATGATCCTACACCTGCCAATCTTAGGATGAGATTTCCAGAGTTTGGACATGCCTCAACCCTACTCTTGCTCTGGGCCTGTTCCTTGCAGCTCCCTGTTTCCCTATCCCTGCATACATTAAAGCAGAAAAGCTCTAAGGTGCTCCTATTCCAGACTTGTGCTATGGTGAGGGGGCTAGGGTGACCAGTCCATGTTGCTCCTATGAGCTAGCTCTTGCCCTAGTTTCCATGGCTGCAGGACAAATCCTACCTTGTGTTTCATAGCCAGCCATCTCCACTGTCATAGGCTCAGCCTTCCAATGTCTTCATTCTCCAGTCACCCTCTTCTTGTTTTGCTCATTCCTTCCATTAGCCTCTCCATGGTGACCTCTAGACATTGGTCAGCATTAGTGACTTCTCTGGGTGCTTCTTTCATTGGAGCAGCTGAACTCTAAGACACTGCATCTTTGTATCTGTCTCTGTGGTGGCTGTTCATGCCTTCTCAGGCTGTGGGCCAAGAAGTAGTCCACAGGCATCCCTCTGCCTGCCAGTCGGTTCATGCAGCCTTTGCTCCTCCATCTTTCAGAAGCCTCCATCCATCCCTCTTTCTTCACCACCTTTCTTCTCAGTGCTGCTGGCTGCTGGCTGCCCTTACTGACCTCTCAGGCCTTTCTGCAGATCACTCACACACGCCCCATATTCAGTATCTTCAAACATCAGTATACCCTTCTTAGAGGTATCTTGGACATGTATGTGGTTTGTGTTCTGCCCCCCCCTCATGTGTGCATGTTATTTACTTTTTCCTTTTATTAAAAATGGATTTTTTTCACAATAATGTATTCTGATTACCATTTCCCCTCCCTCCACTCCTTCTAGTTCCTCCCCGTGTCCCCTCCCATCTTGATATACCCACTTTCTGTCTCTCATTAGAAGAAAAACAGGCTTCTAAGGAATAATAATAAACTATAACAAAACAAAACATAAGGTAAAACAAAAATATTACATCTGAGATGGACAAACATACAGAAAGAAAATAGCCCAAGAGAAGACATGAGAACCAGAGATCTACTCCTTCACACTCTCAGGAATCCCGTAAAAACACTAAATTGGAAGCCATGATACAATGGATCTCAACCTGTGGCATCATAACCCCTTTAGGGGTCAAAGGACCCTTTCACAGGGGTCACCTAAGATCACTGGAAAACACAGACATTTATATAACTATTCATAACAGCAGCAAAATTAGTTATGAAGTAGCAACAAAAATACTTTTGTCATTGGGGTGACCACAACACAAGGAACTGTATTAAAGGGACACAGCATTAGGAGGGTTGAGAGCCACCGCCATAATACATACACAGAGGACCTGGTGCAGCCCTGTGCAGCCCTGTGCATGCGACTCGGTCTCTGTAAGTTCATGTGTACATCAATCCTGTTGATTCGGGGGTGGGGTCTTGTTTCCTTGGTGTCCTCCATCCCCTCTGGCTCTTACACTCCACTTCCTCTTCCATGGAGTTCTCTAAGCCCTGAGGGGAGGGATTTGATGGAGACATACCATTTAGGGCTGAGTGTTCCAAAGTCTCTCACTCTCTGCATGATGTATAGCTGTGGGTCTCTGTATTTGTTCCCACCTGCTGCAGGAGGAAGCTTCTCTGATGATGGCTGAGAAGGGCACCAATTACATTTGTCTTTCTGGGTCTGAGATACCTGAGATGATTTTCTTCTAGTGTGTTTTGTTTTCTAATACAGTTGTACTGCAGCACTTATATTGACTTTATTTTTTTGTCTTTTTCTTACAAGTGACTTCTTTTGTTTTTGTTTTGTTTTGTTTTTACTAATTTGTCTATTAACACATTCCATTAATTAAAGAAACACATAGCAATCTTATAGAATCTTATGAACTGTATTTCAGGATAGGAAAGGGGACACAAAAACATACATGGGGTTATATATTAAGAGCATCCACTAAATTGTTTGGCTTGAAAGAATGAAGACCTGTGGGTTCTGGGAATCCAAACATAGGTCATGCATGACAAGCACTTTACCCACTGAGTCATGTCCCCAGCCATGGTGAGAGATTTCACCCAGCCAGGTGAAAACCAACTGTCCATCAAGGCTCTTTGTAAGTCATGTAATCTGTTCATGAGGAGTGTGTTCTCATGGCCTGATCACTGTGTAAAAGACCCAGTTTTCAATACTAACTCATTGGGAACATCTGAGTGTTAAAGGAGACTCACTTAAACAACAGTACCACCTCTACTCCCCAACATTCTATGACCATCTGTCTTAGTTTTAGTTAGGGTTTCCATTGCTGAATGCCATGACCAAAAAGCATGCTGGGAATTAAAGGTTTATTCTGCTTACGCGTCCACACTGTTCATCCTGAAGGAAGTCAGGGCAGGAATTCAAGCAGGACAAGAACCTGGAGGCAGGAGCTGATGCATAGACCATGGAGGAGTGCTACTTACTGACTTGCTTCTCATGGCTTGCTCAGCTTGCTTTCTTATAGAACCCACCAGCCTAGGGATGGCATCACCTACAATGGGCTGGACCTTTTCTCTTTGATCACTAATTCAGAATATGCCTAATTCAGAATACAGCTGGATCTCAGAGAGGCATTTCTTCAACTGAGGTTCCTTCCTCTCTGATTATTCTAGCTTGTGTCAAGTTGACACACAAAACCAGCCAGTACACCATCTAATGTAAGACTCTGGGCGAGCCTTAACTTACCCAAGACCCTCCGAGTGAACACATGGAGTCGGGGATTGATGCAAAATGCAAGAGAAATTTGTTGATTCATCAGCATGCTGAGGACACTCTGCATACCAAGGAGGGAGAACAACCTCGAGTAGCCCATTCAGAAACCTTGTATAGGATTTTAGAGCAGCTGCCATTAGGCACAATGTGATTAGCAGAACAGTCTGAGTTTTAAACTGATTGGTCTTAGGGAATGAGGTAGCAGGGACTTAATCAGCCCCTCCCTTCCAACCTACGTGCTTTCTAACCTGTTTCTTCCAGGAGGGGAGGGGTGCCCATGTGCTTGAGGGGAGGATGACCCTGGTGGAATATCTCAAAGTTCCCGAGCTGACCTCTCACTAAGACCTCAGCTTCATATATCTTATTGCTGTTCGGCCTACCAGTTGGATTTTTAGCAGACATCTTAAACTTACCATAATTAACATGTGACTGTTAATACTTAGGTAAGTTGAAGAATGGCCCCCAGAGACACACAGGGCTGCATTCTGAAACTGTTAACCTTTTGTGACAGGACTTTGCAAACATGGTTAATTTGAGCATCTTGAAGTGAGGAAATTATCTTGAGTTATTTGGGTGGTCCTCCTGTGTAATCATAAGAGTTCTTATTAAAAGATTCAAAGAAAAGAATCTGATGACAGAAGATTCATAACTGTGACAACAGAAGAAAGAGGGTGGGCTGATGTGAGAAAGAGGGAGAGACAATGGCCATTTCTAGAAGTTGAAAAGGGTAAGGAAATATTCTCCCTTCAATGCTTCAGGAAGTGTAGGCTCCAATGATGTCTGCATGTTGGCCAGTAAGACCAACCCCTGAACTGTAAGAGAGCGTATTTATGCCATTGTGGGCTACCTATTACCCTCTGGACAATTATTATGGCAGCCATAGTGAACTAATAGTCACCATCACTGTGCAGATACACACACCAGTCCTGGGACCATCCAAGTCACGGTAAATGGCACCCTCCTCATCCAGCTATGGGACCAGAACCTTCAGAGTTGTCCAGATGCTCTTGTGCCCACAACTCACTTGTCAGCCAGTCTGTCAGCTCTACCTGAAACATACATCCTACCTCCAAAGACATCTTACTCACTGCACTGCCCTTTCCCCAGCACTGGTCACCACAATTCCCAGCTTCAATTAGTGCTTCACTTCCTGCTTAATTTTAGAATAATTCTATACTTGTCTCTTCTGGAGCACCCGTGAATTTTCTTAAGAGCAAATCTTCCAATGCCATTCCCTCTTCTAAATCTCCTCAGGGACTTCTCATTATACTGGATACAATGCAAGACATGATCATAACGGGGGCTCTGCCCACCTTGTTCTCTGCTGGCCTCATCCACATGCTTGCACTGTGCTAGGCATGCCAACCTCACTTTCAACCTTGGTCATTCTAGTAATAATAATAATAATAATAATAATAATAATAATAATAATAATAATAGAAACAGGTCATTCCCACCTCCTGGCTTGTGCACTTGCATTTCTCACCAGAGACATGTGCTCTCTCCAGATCTTTGCACACAACTCTCCTTCTCATGAAAGCCCCAACTTAAACTTGCCTCTTTCTATGAAACTTCCCTCTCTCTTCCTTCCTGCCAAAACAAGCCCCAAATGCCTGCAACTAAGCTATTTAAACCTATTTCATCTTCCTCCTAGCATGTGCCCACACAGAAAAAGGGTCTGGTTGGTTTATTGTACATCTTGCATATGACTCTTCACTTAAATGCTAGCTCTTTGAGGGCAGGACTTCCTGTCTCAGGCATTGCACGATCCTAGTGCTTTGCACACAGTAGGCCTACAATTGATATCCATTTGCCTTGTTACCAGATGTGGTTTGTCTCCAATGGCTCCCACTGGATTTGGCCAATACAACTGCAAGAATGTTCAGCCAGCCACAGGGATCTGTATTTCAGTAGCATTGGCTATGCTAAGAATAAGAGCAGAGTTTCAGCTGTCATTCAGCAGGACCAGGATGGCCGCAGGATTTCATTTCTGTTGCCTCTGAAAGCACGTGATTCATTCAACACCTGCTAAGCACAGAGCATCATGAATATGTAATACAGGGAAGGAAAAAATATTTATATTATGAAGTAATTGAAGAATTTGAATTGTGCCAAGAAGAGGGCAGGATGGAGCAGAAGTAGGTGAAGGCATTTCATGCAGAGTCTGGCTATTTTGTGACCTTCTATCTTCTGTTCACTCATGGAGTCTGGGAATCTAGTGGTGCTCTGGAGTCATGCAGCTCAGAGCTGGAAGGTAGATTTAAAATAAAAGCAATACAATGAGACCCCTGCTTCCCCAGTGCCCGTGTCTGTGTAAGTGAAGGAGGTGGTGGCATTCTTCCAAAGTTGTTGCCTTCTTTGCTCAGCCTTTGTGTTCTTCTCTTCCTGCTAGGCCTCATCATCCACGAAGGGCCCTCGGTATATCGCATCTTTAAACGCTGGCAGGCTGTAAACCAACAGTGGAAAGTGCTGAACTATGACAAGACAAAAGACTTAGAGGATCAAAAATCAGGAGGCAGGACAAACCTACAGACTTCCTCATCTGTCCAAGCCAACATGCCCTCCACAGAAGAGGAGGCAGCCAGCCCGCCTGCCCGTGAAGAGGGTCCCACCAGGGCTGCCAGCCACCTCTCAGGCCCTGTGTCCCAACACCACTGTGCTTACACCATCCTACACATCCTGAGTCACTTGAGACCTCATGACCAGCGGAGCACCCAGGGCAATAGCCGAGAGCTTGTCATGAGGGTCACTACAGTGTGAACGGAGGCCTGGGAGGAAGGCCGAGACCACACATGCCACAGGAAAGAGTCTGGGCCAGGAGGGGCTCAGGGAGTAGGAATTGGAGGCAGAAATCCAGCCATGGGTGGTGGGGCCTCAAGGGGAGCCATGGGGAGACTGAGGGAGAGCGCTTATGATTTCCAGGCCATTGGTTCCACAGTAAGGGAAAAGCAACACAAACTTCACAACAATGGGTGGGACAAATGGAATCTGCCCTAAGAAAACAACCCCTCAAGGAGAGCCACAAGTAACAAGACATCCAGAAAGGGGTGGGCAGAAAATGGTGGCTGGTGGCTGGGGTACCTGCTGTGCCTGAGGGTGTAAGAGCAACAAAGGCCACCTGGGGAAAATATCTCTCTCAGCTTGGGTTTATTCCTCCCTGGGGTGCTGCTTCTTATGAATGAGAGAGAGAGAGAGAGAGAGAGAGAGAGAGAGAGAGAGAGAGAGAGAGAGAGCTTGTGAGTTGGTGGTCCTATCATGTTTGTTGGAGGCCTCTACACTCTGCAAAATTCCAGTGACTCAAATGACTTTACGATCCCCAGGGATCCCCAGGAGATGGTTCAGGAAGGGAGTTGTTGGTTGGTATGCCCCCACCAGAGAGATGGGGCTGGGTCCCCCAGGAAGAACTTTCTTAGCTGTAACTACGAGTGTCCTGTCGAGTGAATTCAAAGAAGGCTGAGGTTTAGAGATGGTGATCTTTCTGTTTCCTTGTTTATTTTACGGTGATTGGCTCAAAGATGTTTACAGGATGGGGACTCACACACGTAGATGTATTTATAGAGAGAAGCTCAGCCTTCTCACCAGTGTCTCAAGCACACTTCTGCTGCTGTGACTTCAGCCTTCAAAGCTGTCAGGCCAGGGATGATTTTTCCCACTACTGAGTCCCATCCACAATCAGGATAATGCAGTGTCATGTCCTTTTGGCCTTGGCATTCTCACAGGGCAGGCACACATGTACGTATATGTATGCACGCACACATGCGTGTGCGAGCGCATGCCTGCTAACACATACACACACACACACCTGGGTCAGATGCAGTGTGAGGTGACACTGGCTTGTGTATCTCAAGGAAGGCGTGAACACCTATCTAAGTATTCCTTGCTGCTTGGTCCCGGTCCCCTCCCTAAAGAGGCAGTTTGCCCTGTGCTCTGGGCTATGAGCTCCTGGTCCTTCTTGTGCAGCCAGGTACATGAAGGAGGCAGTCAGGTAGTACTGTCATAGGAGCCCAACCGTGTGTTCCAGGACCCTGTCAGGGAAGGCCACTGGGTGGTCACCTGCAGCGTTTCTTACTGTCATTGCACAATGGACATGTCATCCTTGGGTATTAAATGGACACTGTCAAGTACTTTTTTAAACTAGTTTTTAGGGTTTTTTAAAAACTCTCTGTTGTTTGTAATATTCTCTTAAAAGCTTGGAAATAAAATTTCTTTCCCTAGCACCCACGTCTCTCCGGGGTTTCCTTCCTTTCTCCTTTCCTCCAGTGAAAGCCACTTTTCTTTTTCCATTTTGTATGTTCCCTGGGAGAAACGTGCACCCAGCGGATGCCGAGAGGCCACCACGGTAGACATCTGTAAGGAAAAATTTGCAGGTTGTGGAACTTGAGGCTCAATAAAAATAAATTTTTCCTCTCTTCTAGGAGGGAAAATGCAGAGTTTATTTTAAAAATCAGTTCCTGGTGTTTTCTAGCTAATATTACTGTTGAATGGGAGCTTGTATATGCTAAAGAGTTGGTGTATTTGGGAACTGGTGACAGATATGGTTAAAACACACTTTTATGAGCAAATGGCTAGGTTTTATGAAGGTTCTGGAAAAAATTACCTATCTGGACCTAGATTTTTGGTTTTGGTTCCCAGTGACGGACAGGGGCAGGCTGAGATTCCTCACCACTGTCACAACATGCTGGAGGATGCTACTGATACTTAAGGAATACTAATCAGTGTCTCCTGTGGCCGATTATTATTGGCATTGCTATAAAAATAATTCTTTGGGGGAGAATTAAATTTGTGGCCACACTGGAGAACAGAAACTTTAAAATGAAGTAAGTTTTTGACTAAAATAGTCAACAACCTCACAGACCCTAGCTTATTGCGACTCCTTCATTTTGCCCTTTCGTACAGACAGGCTGCTGGGAGTAGCGGAATGATTTGATATGAGAGGAACCAACCCCTCGGGATACCAATGTGCTCTATAAACAGGATCTCTTCTATTGTGCAGGGGGGGGGGTAAAAGAAAACATTGAATTTTCCCTCATCCTCTCGTTTCAAATGACATTAATTATTAGTTTCAAACAATCAAGAAGTATTTTACCCATGAGAGTCTGGCCCAATCTCCTCTCACTCCTACAGGCAGAATGACAGATAGGGATTTGAAGAAGCTCGTGCACTGTACACAGGTGAGGGTGGATCTAAAATGGCTCAGATAGTGAGGATCTAGGACTGGCCTCAGCCTGTTTCTGAGCCTAGAGTCTGAGCTGCATTGTCTGGTACTGGGTGGTAGCTAAGAATACACTGCCCTTCTGCCTGCTTCATTAGACCTCACACACACCCCATGCACTCCGAAAGCAGCCCATCCTGGAATGAGAAGACACTAGTTTTCTTGGTGCTGAACCTTCAAGTGGTGGAGCACCAGAGACTTCACATGGTTCCTGAATCCAGATCGTTGAGATATGTCCCTCGCTCCTTAAGGTGCCACTTATAACCACAAACCTCCACATTACATTTAGTTTCAAACCAGAGTTCAGTAGCTGTTTGGGGGGAAGAAGGAGCTGGGGAAGACTGGGGCTTATAGTTACAGAAGGAAGTTGGCATACCCTGTGCCTGTACCCTTTAAGCTTCATATGAAAACGTCCTAAATTCAAGAGTATCTTCAGTGCCCTCGGTGTTGGTCTCAGTCTGGTCTCTGCTGCTCCAGCTAGTGAGAAAAGAGTGAAACCTGGCATGTGGCTTCAAGGCACAGAACACTGCCAGGGGTCTATGATCCTGAGGGGTTCTCTCACAAAGAAGAGGTAATCTGTCTGTGTATCTATTAAACTAGAAAGTCATATGCTCAGAATCTGTGTCTACCAACGATGTCCTTTCTCAATTGAGAAATAACAGAAGTAGCTAAACACACAGCGTTTTCCCTCTGCCAGACTCCATGGACAAAACTTCTTAAGTATTCTAGTTGCCAAAATTCTAGTATCTCCACTTCTCAGGTGAGGAAAGGAAGGTGTGGAGAGGCTGGGCGTGGTGCCCACAGCCATGCAACTAACTACATGACAGAGCTGGAATTTACACCTCAGCCATTTGATACCTTACACTGGGATATGAACACCACATTACACTGTCTCTTGGAGAAGTGGAAAGCCTAGATGTCCCGATTGAAGAGGCTATGGAGGAAAATGAAGGTGCTCTTCAGCAACTGGATGCATCCAGATGCCATTTACACATAGTTCCTTCAGCATCAGCTCAGATCAGTTCCAAGCCCTGCATCCCTCATCCCATGGAAAGGCTGATACCTTCACTGGGCTGTCTATCATCCAGCCCTAAATAATTTTCCCGACACCTCCGACTCCAAATCCAAGATCCCTTAAGATCAAGTTTTCTATTACTCATCTTGCAGTAATTCCTTTATTTGGACCTTATGTTAGCCATGTAGGGGTTAACATGTAGGGCTGACATGTTAGCCCACATGTTAGCCATGATCCCTCCCCCTTGATTCCTCTGTCTACCTAAATATTGCCACTTACAGTTATATTTAACAGCTTTACTGGAAACTGGAAGGCAACTTAAAGTTTGTTTATATGAGAGCCTGAGGTGAGAAATGGCTGTGTGGAATGTTTCTGCCAGATGTGTATCTCAGATACAAGTGAGTGTAACCACCTTCCAGGATCCCAGTTATTAGACCCCAAGAAGAGGCTCAGAACTTCTCATCCAAAGCTTTTCTCACCAAAGAGCCTGCTCTAGAAGCTTACTCTCCCCAGGAATTTGCACGTTTAAGGAAAACAATCCTTAAGCAAGAAGAGCAGCTGTCTGAGTGGTAGGTTTCAGTTACCCAACATCACATGAGAGTCGTCTCTTCTTTTACCTCAAGGATTATAGCTACTCATGTGTAGCACACACATACAGAAAAATGCACTCCCTGAACACTGAGGAGAGGCCTGTGCCTGAACAGCCTCACAATGTTACACAAGAAAATAAAAAAGAAAGCTCCTGAACTCTCTAATGTAACCCAGCTTGAACAGACGTCTAAAAGTTGGGTTTGGGACATTGCCTCCTTTGTCCCATCCAGTGGCTATTCTGAAGGCTGACTTTTAAGAGGGAAACCCCTGTGTCCTGCAGTAAAGGCTCTTGTGCCTTTTCTAAAAGGTGTGGCAAGTCCAGACTGCCAATGTGGTTCATGTTCATGCCAAGCATGCTGGGTCTCCATCTGTCCTGTGAACCATAGTGACAATACTCTAAGTCCTGGTCCTTTCCTCAAAAGACTCTGGACTGAAGTCCTAACTTCAAAGTATTTCATAGACATCTGCTATTTTTGCCTCTCCCTTAACTCAAAAATTCTTTCCCACAGCAAACCCATACCAAGTAGTGTGGGTAGCATGAACCCCTACAAGCAATCAAACCATGGAAGGAGACTGTGACCCAAGCTTAGAGAAATCAATGACTTTACCTGCCTTTGGCTCAGAAATGGGTATATGATCAAAGCTAACCCAACTCTTCACCAGGATTAATCTATCAAGGCTAGGGGTTGCCTACAGGGAGTCATAATTCCAGAAACATAGAAGTCACCATCTCATGCCATGTGAAAAGTACTTGTTTTCAAAATAAACTCACACAGAGGCACCCACAGCAGGCATGAATGAGATGGTCCTGACTCTCCTGGACCTTCTGGGTCTGGCATGGTTGCTTAAGGGGAGGTGTGACACAGTTCCTGCCCCTGGAGCATTGCCAGGCCATTGACCCCCTTGCGAGCTGATTGCTGTTGGCCTGGAAGCGATCTGCTGTCTCATCTATGTGTTTTACTTTCAATCTCTCTTTCTGGGGAATATACTTTCCCCAGTGCTCAGAGCTAATCACTCCATAATAAATGGAACAGATGCGGTTCTCCGGAATGAGGAACGGAGGTGCTCATGAGGCTGTGGAGGATGAAGAACAGGCCTTCCGCTTGGTCATTAGTGCCATGGGAAAAGATCTAGACAGCATCACCACAGAGGCCATAAAAGCCCACGTGGCGCCGGGCAGTGGTGGTGCACACCTTTAATCCCAGCACTTGGGAGGCAGAGACAGGTGGATTTCTGAGTTCAAGGCCAGCCTGGTCTACAGAGTGAGTTCCAGGACAGCCAGGGCTACACAGAGAAACCCTGTCTCGAAAAACAAACAAAAAAGAAAGAAAGAAAAAAGGCCTACGTGGCCCTTTGTAGAAATAGTTCATTGCCAGACTTGGCCTTGAATTTGGAATTATGAGGACATACATGCACCCTCCAGTCCAATGACTACTGCATTAATTAGCCAGGGTGAACTTGGGGTCATCAAGGATAGAGAGTTAAATCGATCTCAAGAAGAAACGGCATGGCTAGGAAAAAGAGGAATATATAAAATGCAAGCATATGATAGATGGGCTTATCTAATTGGAGAAAGGCTTGTACGGTCCAGAAACAAACGGTTTCGGAAGAGAGTGCACAAGCCCGTGGAATTGCTAGGATAGGAAACAAGAACTAGAGACTGAAAAGATGATGTACAAGCATAGGAAAAGCCAGGACTTTGTTTTCCTTGCTAGTTGAAGGATTGGAGATGGCAGTGCCTAGAGAGATATTAGAGAGAGCTAGCCACTTTATTGCACAAATTTTAAAACTTTGTAAGAAATTATTCTTACTTCCCTGATTTTACCTGAAAACAGTACCAGGAAACCACAAAAGCTGTGCCCAGCTCCCCGTGAAGAACAGGCTGTGTAAACCTATAAGGAAATGTGCTTTTGTTTTGTGTTTAGTTTCTGTTTTAAGGAAACAGAGGTTGGGAATTACTGATCCAGGACTCATAGAACTTATGTAAGTGTAAGGACTTCTAAAAAAAAAAAAATAACAATGTTCAAAGCCTTGATGATGTAGTTTTAGTAAATAAAAGACTAGGTTCAGGCTCTCTGGTCAGAATGAAGAATAAGAAGGAAGAATGATGAGAATCCTCAGGGAAAGAGAGAGCACTTAAATTGACAGCTCGTATCCACCACTGACTCCGAGTCATTACTGAATCAGCGCTGCTCTGTTCCTCCTTTCTCAGGATTTCTCCTCACACTGAGGCTGTACCTCGGCACGGACACACCCATGACTCCAGTGACATTAGCCATGAACTCCCTTTTGCCTACAGTTGCCTGAAGTGGGTTTATGTTACACCTGAAAACCCCATCATAAAATACACTGGTTTCTAACAACCCTGCTACAAAGCTGTGTTTTGTTCAGAGGCCACAGGAACTAGAAGGAATTACCTTGCTCTCTTGTGGTATAAGGGCTCAAGCTGGCTTTATATCAGCCATTACAACTGGGATTATTCCTAATTTTCTTTACGGATCTGCTCAAAGTTAACAATTTTTAAATAGGAAGATAATAGACAGAAACATATACACATATTTTTAAAACATTTTTAAGACTGAATGGATCTTGAAAATATCATCCTGAGTGAGGTAACGCAGTCACAAAAGAATGAACATGGTATGTACTCCTGTTAAGAGGTTATTAGCCCAAAAGTTTGAAATACCCAAGAGTCACTTCGCAGCAACAGTAGTAGTGAGTGTGAGGTCCCAGATGGAGGGCTTGGAGAAAGGACTGAAGGAGCTGAGGGAATGTGCAGCCCCAGGGAAGTAGGAACAGTGGCAACTGGCCTGACCCCCGATACTTCTGGAGACTCATCCACCAACTAAAGAATACACATGGAGGGACCCATGGTGCTGGCCACAAATGCGGCAGAGGAGGGTCTTGTTATTTGTCAGGGGAAGGTTGGACCTGAGGGTGTTAGATCCCCTAGTATAGGAGAATGACAAGGAGGAAAGACGAGAGTGAGTGAGTGGGTGGGTGGGAGGGTGGGTTGGAGAATATCCACATAGTTGCAGGGGGAGGGAGGAGGGACTGGGGAGGTTCCAAAGGGGAGATCTGAAAAGGGGGAAACACTTGAAATGTAAATAAAATATGAAAAAAAAATTGCATTAGGGGAGATAATGAAAGGGCCCTGAGGTGAAACCAGACAGACTTATGAGCATAGCTGAATTAAGGGCTCAGGAAGGGACAGAAACCAGTTGTGACTCTACAAGACAGAAGTCCGGGTTCAGAATACCAGAAAAGTAAGAGGCAAAGCTCAAAGTAAGACCTGAGTCCAATCTCTAAAGCCAAAGGAGTCTCTGTGGCTCCTGGGACTGACCATGGCATGTCCTCACACATAGGCCTTGAGTCATTCTGTTTATTCAAAAATATAACTTGCGGGACAGTATTCAGGATGCTCATGTGTTTGTAGGAAAACAAAACCCAGAGCTTATGCTCACATTGTGCATTTGAAAATGCCTCAGGCTGCTTGACAATTGGCCACATTGTGAAGTGGAAACTTAAGGGTTCTTTAGAAAGAAGTTAGATGGTTTGCTGGGGCAAACACGTGAAGAAACGTTTCGTTAAAGCGGACACAGGTGTGAAAGGCTAAGGCCGACTTCACTGAAGCAGACCCAGGAGAGAGGATGCTCTGCTAAAGCAAGAACGTGAAAGGACACCTGATGAAGGATTCTTTGCTAACAACATGCATGTGTTGGTTCGCCTTACATTGCATAGTTGAGCTGCATTTGCCAGGACTCCATTGAGAGGGACGCACCAAAAAATGTCTAGTGGTGTACTGCAGTTTCTTGCTGCTTCTGTGGACTCCAGTTCATTGGATACACGTGCTGAGGCAAGGCACATGGAGGACATGTGATGTTTGGAGGTATAAATAGGACTCCACAGAATGACAAGGAGAGAGCTTAGCTTGCTGGTACAGCTAGCTGTGCAACACTTATGAATCTAGCATCTTCACTGATCTTCACTTCCCTTCTAGAAGCACAGCTGGTATTCCTCCTGGTCCCTCCTGCTGGCTCGTGCCGAGGCTGAGGCCCAACTGTCTCTGCTAGGTCATGCCACCACTGCTGATTTGTGTCTGCTATTCCGACTCTACCAAACTGGACTGTTGCTGTATCCATGAAGTGTTTGCAAATGGATCAAGCTGCCACTGCCTGCTAACCTGCGAACTGAACTGCCAATTTCTGCAAAACAAATGGAGTTGCTGCAAAGAACCTTTCCAAACAGGTCCACTTCCTCCATATCATTTCTTGTCCACTACCTCTGGTGGGTGGTGGGCTACAAGGGAAGTTAAAGCGTTTAACTTTGCTACTATTAGGCTAAGCAGACACCATGATGCCCTGGTGTGCAAAAGGAAGACCGACAGAAACAACCAACAACCAGAACTGGGTCAGAATCCTTTGCATTTTGATATCTGGTCTGCTCATCTTTAAAATAAAGATTTGCTGCTAGAACTTTTGTAAATCTCATAGATAATGCACATAAAGTTGACAGGGAGTAATGACTGCTATTACCATTTTATTGTATCATTACCACAGCATATAAAAAAACAAGGTTAAGCCAGAGCAGGCATGGATACCTGGCACTAAGATCCAACTAACTTTACATTTTCATTCAGTCACAAGATACAGATACTCAGCCAGGAGGAGTTAAACAGTAAGGGCTTATTTTCCTGTTACAATGAGCTGTCCAGACTCGTTACCTGCTGGCATCAGGCTTCCTGCCACTAACAAGAGGTTTTGGCACTAATAATCTAAGCTCTTTTTGTTTGCTTTGTTATCCTAGCATGCTGGTCTGTCACCTGTGGCTATAATCTCACACCACCAAGTGGTCTAGTAAAGCAGGAAGCAGGAAAGAAGGAAGGGGACCACGCCCCAGCCACTTCCCTACTTTATGACAGGAAAGCTGGAGCTTTCTCAGGACCATGCTTCAATGCCTAGATATTTCCTCTGTAGCATTCTGGTATGAGAAATGCATTACAAAGCCACTGTTAGGGACTGCAAAAGTGACTGTTGACTCTGCTCCGCTCCTGCTACAGAATACATCAAGAGAGAAGCAGATGGGCCGGGAGGCAGGCAGGCCATCTGGGGGCATCTTCTCCATGCTGTGAGTAGCAGAATAAACCAGTGTGCTAATTTTGAGGGCCACTCACTAGCATTCTATAAACTTAAAGTGCACATACCCTCCAACCCAGAAATTTCATTCCCTTGGGACACCGCTGAGAGACAGTAGCAGGTGTTGCATTTGCAAAGAGTTGGGAAGCAAGGCTGGGTGTAGTGTCATCGTAATGCCACAGATTGGAAAGGACCTAAACTTCTGTGCAAACGGAGGTGAGGAAATCCCGTCACAGGGTCGGCATCTGAGAAAACGCCACAAACCTGAAGGGACTGACAGAGAAAGACCTCAAAATTATACTCATTAAATAATGTAGCATATGGAACACTATGCACAATGGGTACATATCTGTAGAACAAGAACAAACACAAACGCCTGCAGTCTCAGTTACTTTCCTACTGCTATGATTAAAATGCCATGACCAAAGCGACTTAGGAAAGAAAACATTTGTTTATGGCTTACAATTCCAGAAGGATAGGAGTCCATCACTATCGTGGCAGGAAGCATGGCAGCAGGCAGGCATGGTGCTGAAACAGCAGCTGAAAGCTCATATTAAGATCTACAAACAGGAAGCCTGGAATCCATGGGAAATGCTTTGAATTTTTTGGAACCTCAAATCTCACACCCCGTGACTCACCCTCTCTGACAAAGTTACACTTCTTAATCTTTCCAAAACAGTTTCACAAAACTGGGAACCAAGTATTCAAGCATATGAGTCTACTGGGGACATTCTCACTCACATCACCATCCCTGGTGTTTATCGGTTGGTTGTTTGTATTTCAATATGGCATACTCCATAAGAATATAAAAAGATAACCAAACTAATGAGAGTTACTCATTTCTGAGAGAGGCTGAGCCTGAGGCACATGCAAGGAGAACTTTATGCTTGTGTGGTTTGCATTTTTGTTTGCATTTTGATAATACAAATGAGTTTGTGCAGTGTTCACATGATGTTTTATACTACGGGGCATCAGTGGGATAAGAAGCTACCACTGAAAACTATGAGTAGGAGCCAGAGAAATGGCTAACTAGTTAGTACATCCCGCCTCACAGGGGACTGAAGTTCTGTTCCCAGCACCTGTAACAATCAGCCACTTGTAACTACAGCTCTAGGGGATCTGCCACCTCTGGCCTTTGGGACACATGCACTTACATGCACATACACTCTCATACACACAGTTAAAAACAAAATAGATATTAAACATTTTTTTAAAAGCCCTTAACTAAGGTATTTTTAGGAAGTAGCAAGTGAGACACAGTGGTGCATACCTCCAGTTCCATCGCTCAGAAGGTAGTTGGTTTGTGGACAGCCGGAGATCCATATAGAGATCCTGTACACACACACACCCCCCACACCCCACAAGGTACCTGTATTTCTGTATTTTGAGAGAGTCCTAGCTCATCTTTTCTGAGCATTGTTTCAGTGATGGCTCGTTCTTATAAGTCCTACACTCAAGAGGCTCCGTAGCAGAAAGACTGCTACAGACATTGTCTCAAAACTGACCAAAGTCAGGGTTGGAGAGATGGCTTGGTGGTTAAGAGAGCTGGCTGTTATTCCAAAGGACATAGGTGTTTGAGTCCCGGGACCTACATAGAGATCCACACCCATCTGTAACTCCAGTTTCAGGGGATCCTGAACTGTGGTACACATAAGAAAACAAAAACAAAACATTTTTAAAAATCAAAGTTTAAAATTAAAAATAGCTTGCTTTTAAGGAAAGGCTATCCTGGGGTGAGGATGCCCAGGAGATCTACTTTCCTGATGCTCCATTATACGGAAAGTTTGAAAGCAAGGAAGTTTGCAATTGGCAGTTTATCTGTGGGCTAATGGAGGGCTGGCACAGGAGAGCAGATCTTAGGTGGCAGGAATGGTCTTCCCATCTTCTGTTAGGCCTTGGGCCACTGGCCAGAGTTTTTGCAGTCTAGCCTCTGGAGCTATCAGGATCTGACCTTTGTGTTGCTGCCTGTGTGCTCAGAAAGCATTGAGTGTCTCTGCAGCCAGGCACCTCTGAGATTAGCTGCCCACTAGCCCTGTTCCATGTGTTCAAACGAAGCCACAGGCGTCCACACTGGCTGGGGAGTTCCTGGTGCCTACGTTGGTTTTCTTCCCTCTCCCTCCCACCTTCTAGCCCTTCAACCAGTGACTGATGGCACATAGCTGTCCTATGCCAGTGCCTCTTCCCGTGCCCAGTCCAGCCCCACAGTCCACAGGACCCACTGGACCCTGATAACAGGCACCAGTCAGTCCTCTGCACAGAGATATGGCAGCTGCAGACAGTCATTGAAGGTACTTCTTGTCCAGTCAAATGCCTGCAGTCTCCCAGGCTGCATCGTGGCCTTGAGCCTGCCTGATGTGACTTGGGAAAGTCAATCAAGGAGACTGACAGCAAAGAGCTACTGAAAACAAACAAGGCAAATCTTTTCTGATGGAGCCAGATGGAGACCCTAGGGAATCAGGCAGAGTAAACAAACATCAAGTAAACAAAGCCCTCTTCAGCTGAAACAACAGAGAAGGAACCTTTTTAGGACATTTTTACAGTAGTCGTTACATAAAGCCCACATCACATTGCCTTTCCGTGCCTTTGTAGGTGCAGTCTTGGGCTGGAAGAAAAGGCCCCTTTCCTCCCTGTCTTATACACACTCTACAGATCCCCAGTTGAAAGGCTGCATTCATTGGTCAGGAATCCTGCCTTATCCCACGTCCCTCTGACACCCCCTAGTGTAAACAAACACACCTCCTTCAGTTTTTTACTTATTTCTAAGACCATATTGTCAGGTAGAATGGATTCATCTGCGTGAGAATCCTATAGGTCAGCCTTTGATATATTCAAGAAATTCAGATTCACTATATCACTGTTCTTGGTACCTAACACATAGTGTAGGCCAGTGAGAAATAAGTCAATGAAGAGATCATCCATTCCATATACATTCATTGTATATCTGGGTGTGACAGCCACTGTGCTAGGAAGTGTCATTAACAGGATGAACAACTTCGTGGATTGTTCAAACATGATTCTCCAATTTCATGGAAACTACAATCTGAGAGATGAAGACATTCATAGAGACAGATAATTATAGTATAGAGTAGGCCAGGGAAACAGCTCAGCAACTAAACATGGTTGTCTCACAAACCTGATAAGCCATGTTCTGTTCTCTAAACCCTTTGAAAAAGACAGATAAGGTGTGGCACATCTGTAATCTCCATACTCGGTATGTTGAAATGGATGACAGAGATAAGGGAATCACCCAGAAGCCCATGGGCCAGCTAGCCTAGAGTGGACAGTATGGCCAAACGGAAGTGGAAAAAGACAGCCCTGCCCTGAAAGTTGCCCTGACCTCGATACGTACTCTAGGCATGCATGTGTGCACAGTGCATGCGTGCACTCACACACACATTATTTTTAATTTTTATTTCTAGAATGATGTAGGGTCAGCAAGCTAGCAGCTTACTGGGTAAAGGCATTTGCTGCCCTGCTGCCAAGCCTGACAACAACATGTGTTCAGGCTCCAGAAGCCACAGCATAGAAGGAGAGAACTGACTTTAGAAGTTGTCAGTTCTGATTTTGTGGCACACACACACACACACACACACACACACACACACACACGACATAACGTAAAGATTAAAATAAAATCTAAAATCCGTGCTCTCCTGACGCACAGAGCAGGCGGGTGGTATGAGAGAAGCAGGTCCAGTTTCACACCAAGACAGGAAAGGTTCAAGGACAAAGTGATGCTGACCTTGCATGTTAGTCTAGAAAGACATCTAACAAGTGTGTGATGGTTTGAATGTGTGTCCCAAAGGTCATAGGTTGGAAACTGAACTCCATGGGCAGCGGTCCTGGATGATGAACGGAGCCTAAGAAGACCTCCCCTTGGATCCTAGGGCATCGTCATTACAGTAGAAATGAGTCCTCTTAAGAAGGACACATATAAATTTTTGTCTATAAATTAACCAATCTGTGATAATCTTTTATAAAGGCAGAAAATCAACTAAACAGAGGGTTAGGCGGGAGTTTTGTGGTGAGATGGGAACAGGAAAGGTAGGAAGAGCCTTCAAGCCACAATGCAGACTGATATATGGAAAATGAGTAGGAAAACCTTAGATCCTAGAGCATTTCCAAAAAAGTTTTGCGGTGTCCTGGAACTAAAGCTCCCCATTAGATGAGGTTGCTTCAATACACAGCTGTGCTCAGTCATTGGCCTATGGGAATCATGAGCATAAACAGAGCCAGAAAGGTTGCAGCTGGGGGCATTGCCAATGAATGCTCTCCTCAGCATGAGACTTGAGTGACGCATACTCATTGCCGACATGCTTGCCTTTGACTATAGCATTGGTAAGCCTGTAGGTGAGGTACTGTGGGAGGAGACAAAAACAAAAATGTCCCAGGATGAGGAACCCTCATAAACAAAAGTACCAATTCATAAACCAATGTGGCTCATTCATGGGCCTGCAAATCTCTTAACATGAGTGGAACTGGTTGGCAGGCAGCAGTGGGGTTAGAGTGGGTACTGCATGAGGGCAATAGAAGACATAGGTCATGTCGAGTACAGGGAGTGTCAGGGCAGAAAAGAGGCCCTGGCAAGGCTCACAGCAGGCAGGAGAGGCGACTAGGAAGTCTTAACAAATATTCAGGAGCGAGGTAAGGCCATGATGGGAAAGAAAAGAAGGATTAGTGAAAGGATGACGTACAGGAATGAACGAGTGAATACAAGTGGAAAAATGGAAACTAGCTTTACCTCACTCACCTCATAGAGAGCTCTGCAGAAGAGTCCTGCCACCAGCCCCCATCCAGGGTAAGTCTCGGGCAAATATGAAAGCAAGTGTGTGCTCAGTTGGAACACAGATTCCCAGGAGCTCTAGCTGCCCTTTTGTGCTCGTTCATATTTCAGGGCCAGATGGCATTTGCCTCATTGACTTTCATTGCTGATGTCGTCTTGGATGCTGGGTTTTCAGCGGCTGTTTTATTTCCTTTATTTCAATTCATTCTCTTCTTGTCCCACTTTCCTGCTTTGCACCATGTTCATCACTCTGGCAGAGAGACAACTGGATCTCTCAGCAGGTGGAGTTTACAGGGAGCCAAGAAAACCTAGTTCCCACAGCTGAGCCCCTGCACCCTGGGAAAACACTGCAGCGGGAGCCCTGAGAACAAATAGTAAATACAGTTTCCATGAAAACCACCGCACTGAATAAGCAAAATGGCAAGGCGACCAATTACAGCCATGACTGAAAGAGGAATAGCCTGTTACCATCTTGCATGGGACCAAGACTAAAGAACAAGTTCAAGGATGGTTGATGTCCAAGCACTGTCTGATGTGATTGCTTCCCTGTTTGACCACCAGAAAGGACTATTAACTGAGCCATGTGCTCATACCATGCTCAGACACCAAGTGCAGATCCCAACCAAAGGTTCCATCTTTTCTTCCCAATCAAACAGCATCCCCTTCCATCCAAATTCAGTTCTAGTTGCTTCCTGAAATATTCTTTCAACATTCTCCAGCATTTACTCTAGAGCCTTGGCCAGTTTGTCTTCGTCTGAGTCTTCTAGACATTAGGTGTCTCTTTTCTCTAGACTCTTAGACCCGTGGGAGTGAGATTGGAGCCTTCTCCCTCCTTTCAGGACCCAAGCCTGTGGAAATGGCCCACACCATTGTGAAGCTGAATGCCACGTGTGTCTGTGGCTTGTTCTGACACCCTGCTCTAGTTTTGCTGTGAACCCTGGGCCAGCCCTTGTCCATCAACTACCCAAACTGTCTTCTGCTGTCCCCCCTGTGTGCTATCAGAGTTTATCCATAAGGCACACGACTTGTAAAAAAATATTCTGAGGTCGCAAGAAGTAAGCAGAGCAAGCCAGGCCTGTTCCTTATATCTTCTGTAGCCTTGGCACATTGGGTCTTCCTTTTTTGAATTTGTTATTTCTTACTTCCCTTGCTTGTGTTTATGATATTACATAACCATCTCACATTTGGATTTAAATTACTCTAAGGATACTGATCAGTCCTTTCCTGACTGGCACATGGGTCCCTGGACACAGATTCTACACTTGTGTGGAGGTGGTTGTGATGGTATCGTGTGTGTTAGTGGAACAGGGAGAAACAAAGCAACATAGCGGGTGCCAACTGGCAGCCTCTCTGGATCAATAATATTAACGATTTCAGAGTCTTCCAACAAGCTCCTGCCAGCACTTTGGCTTTTTCAATACTATTATCACGGTTACAAGGCACCCTGCGGCCCTTTTACTTAAAGAAATGATGGAATGCCCCAAATGAGAAGACTCTTGGTTTCTAACTACAAGGACTACAGCTCTAATGATTCCTACAGAGTGGATAGTTGGGCTTGTGCTTGACCTTAATTTGGGGGCTCAAGGTATCAGAAGGAGAGATGGCATAATCTTCTGAGGGCTCATTTTGGCACTGGAATCTAAGTGACCACTTCTGCATTGCCCTGGGGATTTCCAGCATTGATATAAAGCAATGGGCCAAGAAGAAACAACCTCAAGAGTTCTACCTGCCTTTATGGAGATATGTTAAATGCTTAATTGGCAAGACAAAGTTTTGGGGTAGACATTCTAGTTCTGTTCTACTGGGTCGTTAACCACTGATATGTTCACAAAGCCCTCTACCTCTCTTGTCGACAGGAACCTTCGTCATCCATTATATAGGGAGTGAAGAACTAAGAAGCTGACTGATGCAAATGGCAGCTGAGAGTCTATGGTTGTCACTCATTGTAGGGGAAGGGGTTTGGGAGAGGGAACACACAGCTAGAGAAAAAAGACAGAAGCCTAGAATCTGTGGGAGACATTTACTCATTTGCGCACTTGGCATCTGTATCTTAAGGGCCCACTCTATGTCAGGTTAAATTGATGAACAGAAATGTAGTTCAAGCCACATATGCAACTTTGAATTTTATATTCACCATGATTTGAAATAGTAAGGGGAGCAGAAAGGTGGCTCAGTGGTTAAAAGCACTGATTGCTCTCCCAGAGGACCTGGGTTCATTTCCTAGCATCCACCCCTAGTGGCTCATAACTGTCTACAACTCCAGTTCCAGAGGATCCAATATGCTCTTCTTTTTCTGGTCTCTGTGGACACAAGTCACACATGTGATACAGAGACATATATGCAGGCAAAACATTCATACATATAAAAAAAAGCACAAAAAAATTAAAAATAAAAGGTAATGGAAGTAGGTGAAATAACCACAAAAAGTGGCAGAGTTTTGTAAATAACATTTTCATACTTATTTAGTATACCCAAGATACTATCACTTCAGCATATAACCAACGCTTCCCTAACATGCACAAAGCTCTGGATTCACTTCCTATCATGACATAAAAACAGGTATGATGGCATTTGCCTGGAATCTCTGCACTTGAGAGGAGGAGATAGAAGAATCAAACGTTTAAGGACTTCTTTGACTATATCATGAGTTCAAGGCCAGTCTAGGCTACAAGAGCATCTATCTATCTATCTATCTACCTACCTATCTATCTATCTATCTATCTATCCCTCTATCTATCTATCCATCCATCCATCTATCTCTACATAATCAAGTGTGAAGGACTAAAGAGACATGTTATGTTCTGTCTTTCACACTAAGACACTGAAGCCCAGGGTGCATTTATATTTTTGGCACATCTACATTCTAGCCAAACACCAAGTATCCATCAGACACTGAATACCAGCGATTGCACTGAACAGTTTATTTCCATATCACTTTCTAGTGGGAACAATCTGGATAGGAAAGTCTACTCAGAAAGTCATATGGTGCGATGCACTCCCAAAGTCTCAACATGGAGATCAAGGACCTGCTACCCAAGCTTTCGGATCTGTGGGTGGAGCCTGTATCACAGCTGTTAACAGCTATTGGTGATGTGGCTTAAGGGAGAGGCATCGTGCTGTGCACTTTCAATGCCTTAAATAACCTCAGCCTCTGGCACATCTACTAGGTATTGCTCTTCTGCTTATGTGATGTGGAGACAGAGGCCCAGAAATTAAGTTGCTTTAGACCATATGGCTGCTGAGCATGCATCAAGAAAGCCAGTCTGTCTGATTCCTCACACTTGGGCATGTTTTTACTATTCCACTTACTGGGTTCCTTTGGGGAGTTAGTCCATCTGAATTTGTTTTTGTTTTTGTTTTTTTTCTCGGTTTTTCGAGACAGGGTTTCTCTGTGTAGCCCTGGCTGTCCTGGAACTCATTCTGTAGACCAGGCTGGCCTCGAACTCAGAAATCCGCCTGCCTCTGCCTCCCAAATGCTGGGATTAAAGGCGTGCGCCACCACTGCCAGGCTTCATCTGAATTTGTTAACAGCAAGTGCTTGTTCCTTGGCAGTTAGGGTGGCCATGGGGGATACAAGGCCACTGCCATAAGTGGCGTGAATTGGGTCCTCTACTTCACTAGGATGTCAAGAATGGTCATAGTCCTTTGATTCTTCTGACTTCGACTACAGCCATCCATATGCTGGTTGACAAGAGCTTGATTGGAGGTTGGGGCTCTTGTCCCTAGGACTAATGGAGCCCTTAGGGGTGTATGCCTGACTTCACAACCACCTGCCACTGTCCCTGTGTGCAAGGCCAAGTGGGCAGTGAGCCTCTCTCAACTAGAAGTGCTAATTGACACTGAAGTTGCCTGGAGGGGACATTACAAGATACCACCTTCTCATGGTGGGTTCTTCAAAACATGCAGAACAAAATTAAAGTGTTCGCACTAAAGTTCATATTCCCACTTGGCTACCAAGAGCTGGGATTCAGTTATCAACGTTTCCATTAGAGGGGGATACATACTTCATTTGGCCAAAGCTCTCACCACTCCTCATTAGAATTTCAGGAAACTGTCATTGCCTTCTGCTGTAGGGACCCATCTCCTGTATGCACACCTCAACAAGATAAGAACCCACAGTCTGCCCATGTGGTTCTTAAGGCCAACAGTTATACTCTTTGCTTATGTGTTCCTGGCCACATTTGCTTAGTCCTCATGGTCTGATCCTTAAGACTCCCTACACAGACAGTCTCCTCTGCAGATCCACCTGGCCAAAGGCACCATCATGACAAGGCAGGTGGCAGTACTATCTGCAGGTCTTTCCAGTACTGAAGAGATGCCGAAACACTAATGTCTGTTTCAGTGTGTAATGCACTTCGTAGGAAGCCAACCATAAAAGGCCTAGGGTCCATTTGACCTTGGTTAGGGGTTGGGGAAAATGGTCACGCTGTCTTCCTAGGGAGACCACATAGTAAAATGGCTAGGAGCCCAGACTGGGAAGCCAAACATCTAGGTTTAGAAGGCTTCCACCACTCACTGTGTGTATGAACTTGGAAAATTCACCTCATCTCCTCTGCTTGTTCTCCTAGCTGAGAATGCTAACAGAATATGAGGCACTCATATGAATTCTGTGGAAGTTAGTATTGTGCAAGTTGGTATTATTCCTGCAAAAACAGTTTTAGCATTGTAAGCTATTGTCCTGCTTAATCCGATCAGCATATAGGCACAGAGAAATTAATGGTTGTTCTCTCTCACTACTGTCACCATAGAATGCAAATTCAAGAAGACTCTTCTTTCTTTTAGAAAGTTCCTGATTTCAGCCAGACATGATGACATAGCCTGCCATCTTACACTTAGCTGATAGAGGTAGGGGGATCAGGAGTTTGAGGCTTCTTTGGCTACATAGCCAGTTGGAAACCAACCTAGGCTATATAACATCCAGCCAAAAAAGATGATTTTTTTAAATGAAATCTGTGATTTCATAGCAGAGATTTAAAGAATACAGTGCCACTTTTCATGATGCTATATTCTACCAAGAAATGGGTCTAATCAAACGACCCCTGTTTATCCTGTTCACTCTCTACAAAGAAGGATTCTATCTCACAGACATTAGCTGTCATCCAGACTGTCTCACAACTAAGATCGTCAGGTCTGTTCCACTGTGACTGGGCAGCCTGGAAGCCTCATGAGTCAGCTTCAGTGTGAGGTGAGGGTGTTGAACAAAGTCTTCTCATCACCAGTAAACCACTGGAGAAAAATGGAGACCTACTCTATAGAAGAAAACTTAAATGGCAACTCAAGGGAGTGGGATTAGCATACAGGGACAAGGTCAGCAGGGTCCAGAGTCCGCTGCTTTTGAATATGTGGGTGAACAGGTTGGGGGTGAAGTTTCTGGCAGCCTCAAAACAAAAGGCCAGATAGCAGGACCTTAGGTTTGCCTTCACCATAACCAGGGCTTCCAGAATTTTCTCAACTGGTAATTTCTCCCCAGTCAAGTAACTTTTACATAATCCCAAGTATATGTATGTATAAAATAGGTATATAGGTAAACATTTACTGATAATAAATCACAAAAACATATTTTAAATTATTTTATATGTATGTGTGTACATGTATAAAGATTAAAGAAAATTACCATACTAATGAAATAGAATTTTTTATTTTTTATTTATTTATTTATTTATTTTACACAAAAAGTCAAATCTTGCCTGGGTATTTGATGCTGCAGGATGTGGAGTAACTTCAATGTCTTTTGAAGTTGATCCAAACTTTTATTTTATAATGGTCAATTCTGAAAACACCACTTCACAAAAATACATAGAACAAAATAGCAAAAGTATGTGTAGGATCATTTCAAAAACTGTTGGATATTCTGTCCTAATCTCAAGTCAAAATTCATTTTTATGATTTCTTGTGTGTGTGTGTGAGTGTGTAATCCAAGTTAGCAACTTGAACAGCAGTTTGGTGGAGGCAGGGAAGTTGAGACAAGGTTTCTCTGTGCCCTGGATATCTGGAACTTGCTCTGTAGACAATGTTGATGTCAAATTCATAGAGATCTGCCTGCTTCTGTCTCCTGGGTGATGGGATCAAAGGTGTGCACCACCACACCTGGCCCCAAACATTGGATTTTAAAGCCAAAAATTTAAACAGGATGATGGCAAGAAAATATTAAAAGTCTGTGTTTCTTAATTAAATCAATAAATTTCTATAAGAGAAAATTTTTTCTATGTACAGTTAAAAACACAGACGGGAGTCCTGATTCTAAGCAGAGACATTTTGGGTAGTGTCTGTTAGCACTGTATAGCCTGAAGGCATGTGTGCAGTACAAAATGTGCGTGTTGCTTGCAAAACATGCAAGGCCACGGTGAGGCTGTGCTACGTAACACAGGCAACTGTTTCCAGAAATACCTCAGACTCATTATATATATGATTTTGAATTAGGATGGGGTTGTCACACATTCAGAAACCTATCACTATAACTAAAATTTTCTCATTTGTTTATATAACCCCATATTAGGGTTGTAACCTACAGTTCTAAAAACTTGCCTCTTGACCAGGAGAGTAGCTTTGATTCTGCTTGACCTCCAACTGCTCACTCAAGGATACCGGACTGCATGCATCCCATAACCATAATCCATGGTAGCAGGGCCCCCTGCAGCTAACCCCAGCCCTGCTTCTCACCCTAGAGTGGCTGTGGTCATTAGTTCTGTCTGCCCAGAGCTTTTAGAGGTTGATAGTACTCCTCCAAAGTGAGAGCTGTATCTATGATAAGGTTTAAGTTCCTGTATATTAGGAGATGCTTAAACTTCCAGAACCAAAGTGGAGGCTTTTTATTTCAGAGAGACAATCATCTGCACCGGGTACTGCATACTTGCATGGTCTTTCATGAATTTGGCAATGTTTATGACTGACAATAAATTATAAAAATATATGCTGATAACACATTTTTGGCATTGGGGAGAAAGAACCAATCAACCGAGAAGTATAAAATCCAGCAAATTCATGCAGAGTTAAGAACTAGTAGGTCAGTGTATCCTGTCAGGCTTACATGCAACAACTTACTCTGGATAGCCTTAAATTCAAAGGCTACCAGTGAATGGGGCCACTTCTAGTACAATCTAAGATGTTATACCATCAAGACATCCTTCTTCAAGGGCTGGGGACACAGCCAGCAGTAGGATACTTTTCTAATGTGTAATAAAGCCCTGAGATGATCCTCAGTGTGGTGTGTGTGTGTGTGTGTGTGTGTGTGTGTGTGTGTAAGATCTGGACATGAAGGTACATGCCTAAAAATTTCAAATGCTGAGACAGGGCTGTGAGTTTGTTACCAGCCTAGACTATAAAACAAAACTACATTTTTAAAAATTGAGGCTAGGGAGACCTTTTCCTGCAACATAATTCACAACCTCATTCTATACCACAAGCTAGTTAAAGATCTGAAGTGAAGGTATTTCCAGAAAATTTCCCCCAAACTGCACAGATCCTGGGCTGTGGTGTCAGGAATGTCTCTTCCTTTCCCAGAATCCTAGATGCCTCCCACTGATGGAGCCTGATAATAAATGAGTTCATTACCCTGGCTGCTGGGGCCCGTGACAGCCCATCTGCTGGCATGATTAATTAAAACTTTGACTGGCGATGGAGGTGTCATCTCAGGGCTGGAAAGCAATTAATCAGAGTGTCTTCCAGACCATCATTCCTACTGGATCCTAAAGAGAGACACAGCAGAGAGACTGGGTTCTTCAGGGGTCAGTCCTGTTGCCTCACCATCCTGTATATTCCTTGCAGGAGGCAGAGTGGACATGCCAGGCTTTTTAAGTCTACGTGGACAGAGGAATGTTCATAGGAGGGAGGGTTTCCTAGTCCCTCCCTGATCTGGGAGTGTTGAGGCTCAAAACGGAGCTTGCTGCCTTTAATCCCAGAACTCTACAGGCACATGTGACCAGGGGAACTGGCCTGGAGCAAGGGTGAGATTGATGTGTGTCCAAAATCCCAAAAACCTCATCCAAGATCCACAGGAGTTAGGACCGCTCCCTCCCTGCTCTTAGCCTGCATGCTCCAGCGGTGCAGGACCTCTGCCTCCCCCACCTCTGAGGACAGTCACATAGTCTATGGTCAGGTTACAGGTTCACCTTCCTCTCTCCTGATGAGAATTCCTCTTCATGTAAATGAAGCATTCCCAGCACTTCAGTCTCCATGGAAATCCCTACCCACTCCCCAAGAGCTATGTATCCCTTGTCCACCCCAATAAAGGTGAGCTATCTCACCAAAGCTGATCCAGGAAATCAACCTGTCAGAACTCACAGCTGTCAGAACTCTGGCCCCCACCCCCTACCTCCCCACCCCACTCCTCCACCCTCCCACCTCCATTTCCCTTGTAGACTCTGGCCAACAACTCACAAGGTAGGAGAGACCCACGGTCAAGAGGCAGAGGCAGGAGGATCTCTAAGTTTGAGGTCAGCCTGGTCTACATAGTGAGTTCCAGGATAGCCAGCTCTACACAGAGAAACCCTGTCTCAAAAAGCCAAAAAACGACAAAAACAAAAACAAAAAACCCTCACAAACAAACAAACAACAGAGCCTCCCCTCTTTTCTGGACTTTGGGCTCAGGCATGGGAACTATCACTTCTTTCTTCTGTATTTTTCAGGGTTCTCCCCAAGAGCAGACAAGTGAGATACATGTTCTTTGTGATAGGATTAGTGCATCACCAGTAGACAATGTTCTAAGCTGACGATGCACTTAGTAACCATTAATGGCTTAGATAACTGTCTCCCAAAGGCCTTGGTCACCAGCCTGTGGCATTGTCTGAAGATGCTAGAACTCTAAACAGTAGAAGAAAACTAGGTCACTGGGAACATGTCCTTGAAGGGGTGCAGCCCAGCCCCTTCCCCTTTTTGCTTTCTGGCCGCCAAGAAAAGAGATGTTTCTTTTACTACATGTAACGGTGTACTGCTGCATTATAGGCCCCAATGCAATGGGCCAACCAACTGAAACTTCCAAAATTATACACCAAAATAAAATGCTTTCTCCTTGTAAGCTGGCTTCCTCAAATATGCTGTTACAATGATGCAAAACTGACTAGAACTTCCATCAAACATCATAACTTATCAACTGTACAGTACCAGTTGTCTGACTCTGCAATCTCATGCTGTCCAGGAGCTGTGGCTTGCTGCCACTGTACAGAATAAAGAAAGAATATCATGTTGGTACATATCACTAACCTGAGCAAAAATATAAAATTCAAATTTCCAAGTACAGTTTCTACTGGATAAGCATGTTTTCACACCATTGTAGAGTTGGGAAATTGAAGGGTGAGCCATTCATTCATTCTAAGTCAGGAATCCAGTTACTAATTTGAAGAGACTCAACACAGAAGTTAAATACTGACAACACATTTACTCCATGATCTGTCATCTGCAAGCTGGACAACCAAGTAACCCATTGGTGTGATACCTAAAGGCCTGTGAAGAGTGCTAATGTTCAAAGGTGAACATGTGAATTGCCCAGGCAACCCCAACCCTCCCCTCCCTCAACTCTTCCCCCCCCCACCCCCCCCCCCCCTCCCCCCCCCCCCCCTCTTTTTTTCTGATGATTAAATCAAAGTGTTCTACCCAGGCTCTCAATGAGTTAGATGATGCCTGTCCACACTGATGAGAGAGGATCTTCATTTAATCCACCAACTCAGATGCCAACCAATTCTGGAAACACAACTGGTTGTTGCCAAGAGTAGACAGAAAACACTAAAGTGATTCCCGAAAGTGGCTGTATGTGAAATCAGCTGGGAATCTGTCATAGATGCTCTCCTGTTGTCATGATAAAATGCCAAAACAACAGCATCTCAAAGGATTATTTCAGCACACAGTTCAAGGGTAGTGTCAAGGCAGGGAGGTCCAGACGGCAGGAAGCTAAAGCAACTGATCACATCACATCTCCAATCAGGAAACAGCGATGAATGATGCTCAGCTTCTTTCTCCATCTTATATAATCTAGGATTCCATGTCCAAGGAATGGTCCCACCCGAAATGTTAGAATGGTGGCTCGAGTCTGGACATACCACACCAGGCCAAAGCTGTTCCACATGGAAGAGGTTTGCTGGAGACAAGGAGGGGAAAGAGAGAAAGACAAAGGGGGAAAAGGAGCAGAAGTGGGGAAGGGTCTATCTTTTATTTAGGATGTGATTGGAAAGAGGACTCTGGGAAGATATGTGGTTGTCATGGCAACAGGTGTCACCTATGTATGACATTCCTGAGTTTGGAGCTGATCTGCCAAATTGGTTCTTGATACCAGCACCACCCACAGCAAAGATGGCTCTTCCCATATCAATTAACATAATCATGATAATCCTCCATGCACAGAGACCCATCTCCCAAATGTCTACCAAGTTAACAATTAACACTATCACAGGATTCTGTTTTTGTTTGGTTGGCTGGTTGTATTTTTTTGCAACATGGTCTGATCCAGGCTGGCCTTGAACTTGGTGCAATCCTCTTGTGTCAGGCCCCTGATTAGTAGGATTACAAGTATGAGCCTCCATCCTGGCCAGCTGGGGAATCCTTAAACCTAACCTTCTGCTGGTTCCTTGGCTCTGATGTAACAGCTAGGCCTGCCATTTGCATGTTGGGAGGCCTGAACTCTACAGGAGATGCAAACAGCTGAGTGCGCTGCCCCAGGGCAGTCTGAGGCCCTCCCTAGCACCCTTGAATGGTTAGCTTCTGTGAAGAGTTTGGGGCCAAGGGAAAAGCTGATAGGAAGGGGTGGAGGGGCTCAGTATTTAAATGCTCCTTGAGTTCAAAAGGGTGGGAGGGCCAGCCCACCTGCAGCCCCAAGAAGACTGCACTTAAAATGGAAGAGCCAATGAGGATACAGGTGAGAACTTCACAGGAGCCCGGAGAAAACAGCTGGTGGAAGACAAGGACTTTTCTAGAAAAGAAAAAGGTTGGGAAGAAATGTGGCTGAGGCAGGAATGGGGACAGGTGAGTCCAGGAACAGTGATCAGGTGAGTGGCTTGCTCTCAGAGAAGAGGGGAGAAGCTGGAGACCTGTTAATCCAGACTGACAGTGTGTTGTAGGGGCATCTTTGCATATGCCCTCAACAGTAGACCACTTTTCCCCAAGGTTCTCAGGAGCCAGAGAGGGTTGGAGGAGATGGAGTCTCATACTCAGTGCTTATTAAGCCCTCTGACATCTCTACTTCCTCAAGGGCTACCCTGGTTGGCCCCTTATCACCTCTTTTGGAAGCAACTACAACAGTCTCTGCATGACTCTCCTGCATCCCTCCCCCGAGGACCCCAGCACCACCCCACCGCATACTGTGGCCTGTGTAGCCTTGCTGAAGTACCCACCTGATCCCTTTTCTCTTCAGAATCAAGGGTCTCCAGAGATAATTGTTCTACCCCGTTTTTTTGTAGTGGAACTCATTTGTATTTCCCATCGTGCACTTGTACCTCCAGGCCAACCACTTACCTCTCTGTGAGGCTGTCCTGACCTGTGCTGTTTTCTTTATAGCAGCCTGCCCTGTCTCTTGATTAAATTCTGTACCATTAGTGTTCATCTTAAGTGCTGCCAATTCCAGAGAGCATCCCGTTATCAAGACTGAAACCAATTCCCTTTTCAGTGTCTCTTCGGCTCTTCCCAAGCCTCTTTCACAGCTTTGTGAACTTCTCACCCTACTGATCCATGAACTTCCAGGCACAAGCCATTCGTATTCTTCAAACTCTAATCTTCTTGAGCGCCCAGGAGTGTAGATACAGCAGGTGTTCAAGGTATGTTTATTAACTTGAGTCTACAGAGTGGAAGTGAGTACACGCGATTTCCTTCTTGTGGGCAACAGGAAAATCAATAGGGCCCTTCCTTCCTATCAACCCTTGCATGGGGTAAGATCCTTGCAGCCTACATCTACCCATAGGGAGAAACACAAGAGGATGGGGCCACATCCTGGGTCCAGGAAAGGTGGGGACTGCATAGTCTCTTTCTTGGTAACAATCAAGAACTCGTGCATAAAAGGACAGACACAAAGATACAAGATGTAAACCGATGTTCGAAGAATGCTCAACCCTGACCACGTTCTCAGTAAATGCATACATACTGAACACACCTTGAGTTTAGCAGAGTGGCCTTTTCTGCTTCCTCCTGATGAACAAAGTCCCACCTTCACACAGCAAGCTAATTCGCATGTGTAAATGTACATGTATGCAGACACACAAGCTTTCACCTTATCTACAAAGACAGAACCTCAGATTTCAGCTTGTCAACAGATACAAATGCATATTTCCCAAACAAGGCCTCCTTCTCCCTCTCCATAGTGTGTGTGTGTGTGTGTGTGTGTGTGTGTGTAGCACTATTTCTTCCCCTCATACATCTTCTTCTCTTACTGCAATTTTTTCTTTGCAGTCAAGATAAAGTTTCATTGGTTGCATTGTGTACTCCCCAAAAGCTATGTCGACCGACGTCTTAACACCCAGTCCCTTAGTATGTGACCTTACTATGAATCAGGGTATCTGCTGATTTAATTAGTTTAAAAGGGACCACTGGAATAGATTGGGTTCTAAATCCAATGTGAATGATGTCCTAGGAGGCTAAAGGTGGGTCAGGAAGGGAATATGGTTGTGTATGTCAGGCAAGGAGAGCTCATGTATGTGCAATATGTGTGCCAGAGGGTTAGCTTTGCTCTTCAGCTATCACGCATTCTCTCTCTCTCTCTCCTGGAACTCCAAATGCCCTCTCTGCTTCAACTCCTAATTAGAACCATACTTCCCATCCCTCTCTGCCAGGGGGTGGAGAGCAGTTTATGAGTGGTGATTAAGCTTCGATCAGGACACTAATAAAAATGGCCCATAAAAGGCATCCAACCCTGACACTGTTGGAGGATCCACGGCTCAGGGAGTGGAGTGTGTGTGTGTGTGTGTCTTTAAACAAAGGAGCCAGGGGCAAGGATATGTCCGTGGCTGGCCGGCTGAGGTTCAAGTACTTGAAGCACACACACAAAGCTCCTATTGGGAGCCCAAACGATATTTGGTTCTTTTCCTCTTATTCTATTGTCACTAGCATCCTTGAGGGGCAGCTGCCCGTTTTGTTGGAGAAAATGGATGTTTAAAAAAAAATGCACAGAGCAAGTTGGGAACAGAGGTGAGTGCTGTGGCTTCTGACTACTGCATGTGAGGCTTGGCAGAGCAGGGCACTTTAAGACAAATAGGTGCTGGTATAGAGAGAGAATGCACAGAGAACTGGATGGACTAACAGTGGGAAATGTTACTGGGTGCTCCTTCTGTATCAAACATTTTATGTCGTTCACCTTCATTTTCCCCTGCAACCACGGATGTCAGGTTAACATAAATCCTGTCTGACAGTTGCAGAAATGGAGGTTGACAATGGTTGAGTGATTTAACCGAGGTCAAACAGCCAGGATAGATTGAGCAGAGGGTGGGAAAACACTGCACTTGCATCGAGGTCCTACAGGTAGGTGTAGGGTCTGGGAACCGTACCTTGCTGGCAGAACCCCAGGATGACATGGAGCATCACATGGCAAGAGACAGAGTGTGTATGGCTATGATCTTGTCTCCATCCTTATTCTTTTAAAGCTACCAGGACCCAATCGTGGGCGTGTCCATTCTAACGGACACTAAGAAGCAGGCATGTAGGAAGAAGAGAGGTTGTGGTCTTCTCATGTGACTTTGAAACCTTGGATTCCAGAACTGAAGCTCCATGTCTGTCCTCACTGCTCTTCCAACCACCGGTGCTGCAGAGGACAGGCTTTTCCCATGCCACTGGTGGTCGGAGGAAGGGCTGTTCTACCTCCTGAAAGCACTCCAACTGTGGTAGCGGAGAAAGGCTGTGAGAGGGACGGGGTATGCCTTCCCAATCCCTTCTGGAGTCCTATGCCTCACAACAGATGGCGGGAAGCGCTCCAGCTCCTTCCAGTAGACTCTTTGGCAAACGTGTAGTGTGTGAGGAAAGACAGGTGGAGCAGGAAGGCTGGGAGGGCCTGGAGTTGCTGCTGCTGGCTGACTCCATGGGAAGTGTTACTTCAATGAACAAAATTTAAGCCACAAACAAACCTACCCATTACCATATGTGCAGAAACGCTGAAGTCTAGATGGCTAGACAACTTCTGAGATCCATAGTTTGAATGCTTCATCCAAAGCCCATGCTGTAAACCTAATCCTCAGCACAGCGAGCTAACTGGTTATCCCTCAGGAACAGGCTCCTGGTGAACGAATGAGGACAGCCCCTTCATTTGCTTCTCTCATTGGCAAAGGATGAGTTCAATCTCCTACCCTCTGCCTGCCCTTCTGCCTCTTGTCACAGGATGACACAAAAACTTTCTTGCCAGAGGTAGGCTCCTCTGCTGTGGACTTTCTAGTTCCAGAACTGCAAGAGAGAAGTCTGTTCTTCAGAAATAACTCGATCTCAGATATTACTGACAGCAACACAAAACTGACTTAAGATACAAGTAGCCGAGTCACCACTGGTACCCAGGCATGCTCTCCTGCTCTCATGTCACCCTGGACTGACTCAACTAGAGTGGCTTAATACCGAGGACTTCCCGCTTTCCCAGCATCTCTTGCTCCTACCCAAAGAGGTCGGCTGAATAAGGATCACTAACAGCACCCATGTTTTGTTTTGGTTTTGTTTGCTTTATCTCACCTTTTCTGCATTACAAAAAAAACTAAGCAAACAACAACAAGAAGAAAAAACCCAACAACAACAAGAAGCAGAAAGAGATGGGGTGGGAAGGACAAGGGAATGTCGGGATTTTCATTCAGATCATTGCTCAGGGTTATGTGTCTCCTGGCAGCCACCTAAGCCAGACTTTCTGCAATGAGGGTAAATTGGGCCTTATTTGCTTAAGGCCATGTTAGTTGGCAGTCTTTTTTTTTTCTTTTGTTTTTTCAAGACAGGGTTTCTCTGTGTAGCCCTGGCACTCACTCTGTAGACCAGGCTGGCCTCGAACTCAGAAATCCGCCTGCCTCTGCCTCCTAAGTGCTGGGATTCTGCCCGGCTGGCAGTCTTATTACCTTCAGCCAAAGTACTCTTGACTGATCTATCTACACAGGTAATGCGTGCCAGGACACCAGCAAAGCTGGGTACTGTATTCCTTCCCCTCCCAGAATAAATTTTGTCCCTGATATATTTTGTAACACGTCTAACATTTTAAAAGCTGGGACGTAGGCTGGCGAGATGCCTTGGTGGGTAAAGGAACTTAGCACTAAGCCTGGTGACTTGAGTCTGATCTCTAGGACCGACATGGCGGGCGAGAACTAACTCCTCAGGTTGTTCTCTAACCTCCATTCATGGCACATGCAGAGAGGGGTGGGATGATACAAATGTAAATAATTGCTTTAGATTGGAACGCAAAAAAACATGGCCACCAGCTTTTTACCCTTAACATCCTAGATGGACTTTTGGATCTGGATAATACCATATTTAAAAACATCCTTTGAAGTGGGCTGTTGGATCTAAGTTTTAATTTTTTCAAAGGTCATATTGTCCTCATCACTTCATGGTGGCCAAAGCCAATGGAGATAGAGATAGGATGAGTGGCAAGCACCCACAGGCTACCTTAGAACAACACAAGCCCTGAGAACCCTCTGCTACTAAAGAACAAGGCCTCCTTGAAATGGAAATATGTCCTTTGTACCAGAATGTATTTGTGCAGGCACTGAGTAAGTTACTTTCAAATTGTCTTTGGAGCACGTGACACATCCCTTGGCTTATCTGCTGTGGTCTCTTGACTTCTGAGAGTACTTGTGATGTGTGAAGGGTAAGATGTCACCACTGGCCAATCCCTGAGAAGCATGATGAAAGCACAGGCACAGCCTGCTCGAAAGAAAACATGCGTGTGGCTGGGGTTTCTTGGAAGAACATCAAGAATTCGAGTTTTAAGTCCTGTACCTTCCATCAGCTTTAGGGGGCCTAAAAGGGACAATCTCTTGGTCCCCATTGACCCCCATAGCCCTCAGACACATGAAAGAGAATCTGTCTCAGTTCCATCCCTTTGATGTGATCCTAGAGTCATCAGTGGCCTGGCTTTCCTCCCTTTGACTATAGCTCACTCCTCAGCTTTTTATTTGGCCCAGGACTGATGCTGACCTCAGAGTAGAGTCTGTTCTCTCCTCAGGGTGGTGCAAACACCATTCATCTTCTCTGGCCAGGACTGGGCACAGGCCACAGGGGCTTGGTGCTGACCAAGATGGTTCTTGGGTGTTGCTGAAGCTGCAGAAATGACAGCACAGATTTAGAAGCCACTGGGTTCCTTTCACGATCCCCAGGGATCCCAGGGGAGGCAGGGCTATTATGGGAACTAAATGATCTCAGGTGGGGTAGAAACCCCCAAATAATGATTACTATGCCAAGAACACTGAGCTTCTGTGGCTAATGGATGACAGACCAGTGCTTATTGTTTTCCAAGGCAAGTTGTCAGCAGAAAACTTGGGAGTTTTGTAGTCCTGCAAATCTCATTTCATAGAAATGAAATTAATCCAAAACGCAATGTGCTTACCCACAACAGTGTGCTTCATGGAGTCAACAGCACATATCACTGTGTCTACAAGAGACGGATGTGCAAACTACATGTAATTTAGTCCTTTCTCGTTACTTCCTGCTACACATGTAACCTAAGTAAAAAAAGCATCACAAGGAGGGGTGATGGATGGAGAGATGGCTCAGCAGTTCAGAGCACACAGTGCTCTTGCAGAGGAGCTGAGTTCAGTTCCTAGCACCCACACTGGATGGCCCACAGCTGTCTGTAACTCCAGTTCCAGGAGTCCGAGGCCCTCTTCTAGCTCCTGGGCTCACATACACACACCCACATCCAAACACATGCGCATGTAATTAAAAAGAAAATTATCACAAGATCAGTAAGGTTAAGTTGACTCAAACATTATTCTAGTTTGATGGTACAGGTGTTACCAACAGGGAAGTCCCCATGCTGAGGAAGGCAAGAGGCACTTACAGGGCCACATCTCCTGAGTCATACTCAAGAGGAGCGACTTTAAGGAATGAACTTTCATTCTGTGACTTGAAGACTGTCTTAGTAAGTCACAAGCATCCCGGGCTTTAGCTGTCCTTGCTGGGGATGCTTTAAAGGGGCACCTGAGCTGAGTGTGGTGAATCCTAGCACTCAGGAGGCAGAGGCAGGCTCATCTCTGAGTCTGAGACCAGCTTGGTCACCTAGTGAGCTCCAGGACAGCCAGGGCTGCACAGTGAGGCCTCTGCCAATATGACGAGGCTGGACTGAACAAAGGCGTTCTCTTCATGAGAACACCGATATTCCCAAACCGATGTACATGCAGGGTCACTATGCTGCCCTTCCCACCTGTCAAAGTCACCTGAACAAGCTAAAGTGGTAGTGAAAATGCTTTAAGGTCAGATGTACTTGTGACTTTCCCCAATCGCCTTCCTGGTAAAAACTAGGCACTGCTGCTCCCTCTGCATGAGTTGTTCTTGCCACTGGCAGACCCAGTGAGTGACTCCTGAACAGGGCTGAGAATCTCATCTGGGACTGTGCCATGGCTCCAAGAGTGTCCACTAACCTCACATGGCTGCTTCCTCACCATCACATCAGGGTAGGATGAAGTCTACTTTCCAGAAACTTCTATGCATATGTATAATATACCAAAAGGAATGAGACTTGACACAAGAAATGATATACCAATCAGAAAATAATGACTCTTTATAAATTTGAAAAGGGTCTAAGTTATTCCTTGTAATATATGTGCTTGAGGTCACTCTGTAGAGACCTGGAGTGGCTCACTCCCAAGCTGTCTGCTAGGATGATGGCCAGAGCTTCATGTTCCTCTGCATGGTCTCAGGGATGCTGTCGGAGCTCTCAGCAACACGGACCTGGCACTCTTGGCCTCCCCACACATCCATGATCTATATCATGTCCAGCTGTAAACAAGAACAGCATATTCAGAAAGGAACCAGGCTGCCCTCAGACCTCCGGTCCAGTTAGAGGGTGAACAAAAGCTGTACTGGTGGCTACACACACACACCTGTACTGATATCCTCTGCCAAGCTGTACTGGTGGCTACACACACA
>JADRCH010000006.1:18999597-19033499 GCA_019843965.1 Rhynchomys soricoides | reverse complement strand
CTCACTAGTTAGGAGCACGAACTGTCCTTCCAGACGACCTGAGTTAGGTTCACGACTATCTGTAACCCTGGTTTCAGGGGATCTGATACCCTCTTCTGACTCTGAGGGTACTTGGCATTCACATAGTGCACATATACACATGCAAACAAAATACATATAGACATAAAATAAAAATACACACACGCCACACTGTGCAGGTCAGAGGACAACTTCAGGTGCCAGTCCCTGCCTTCTCCAAGAGCCCCTTTTCCTTTGTTGTGTACTAAGTACTTACCCTAAAGCATTCCCCCTGGCCATAAAAACATCTTTAGTATAAAATTAAGGGTTCGTTGATATTAGGGCAGACACAAAAGCATAACTTTGCACATCAGACACTGAGAGCATGCACTCTGAAGCGGAATCACAGTCCAGGCTGTTTCACCGTCTTTAGGTCACGTGAGCACCTCTGGGCGGTGCAGTTACTTGTGCAAACGAAGCTGATGGAGACAAGTATGCTTTAGTGACTGTGGTCAAAGGCTCCCCCGATAAGACCACCCGTTCACTTAGGAACAAGGCCCAGTGCAGTGCACAGAAACTGGCAGTTTCATTGTGCTGCCTCTAAGAGCTCACAGTACAACCCCATCTAATTTTTCTAGGGCTGGCTTCCCAATGGTAACAGGATGGAATTTTACTCTTGCCGGTTCTTAGAAGGTCACTGTGGAGATCACAGAGTGGCAGTGGGAACCACTGGTTCTACGGTTAAATACAAAATTTTATTCCCATTATTTCCTACTCTTACCTGAATATGATGTGTACACACACACATGTCCTAAATGTATATCACACTCTGTGGAAGTTCTTTATAAGTTAAAATATTATCATATAAACATTTGATGTAAATACTAAATTAAAGGCTACAAAAGTAGTAAGAATGCTCGCTGCATACATATGAGTACTTGAATTCAGATCTCAGCTCCAACATAAATAGCTATGTGTGACCTGCCTACAAGATATGCTAGTGCAATAATGGCACAAATGTTATGGTAATAACCAACCACTTCTGTTTGGATTTAAGGCCCAACCCATGAGATGGAACCAGCATCTGACACTGCAAAAGTGGCCAAGAATCTGAGGCTAACGAAGCCATTGGGCCTAGGGAAAAATCAACTACTATTCTGCTAAAGGAATACAGCAATAATATAGCTCCTAATGAAACTGTTTTGCCCATAGGTCAGGCTTGACCCTAATCAGAGAAGCGACTTCTTACATTCAATGAGAATTAACACAAAGATGTGCAGAGAGAATGAGGAAGTTTGATGCACTCTGGCCTCAGGGTATCTGTATCACACTCCTCCCAAGGAGACGGCTCAGTGGGTAAGGCTTGTGCTGCACAAGCATGAAGTCTTGCATTTGGATCCTTAGAAGCCATGAGAAAGCTGGAGGCTGTAGTGCACATCTGTAATTCCAGGGTCCTACAGTAAGGTGGGAAGGAGAAACGGCAGAAGCCCCAGAAGCTTGTGGGCTGGTGACACTGTCACAGGCAGTGGCGAGAAGAGACCCTGTCTCAAACAGGAGGACAAAGATGACACCCAAAGTTGTCCTCTGACCACCACACCCATGTCATAGCATGAGTGTGCCTGTACTCACATGAACACATAAGTGTACACACACACACACACTCAGACAGAGAGAGAGAGAGAGAGAGAGAGAGAGATTTTGTTTTAAGTTCAAGGCCTTCCTCAGGTACATGAGATCAAGGCTATCCTAGGCTATAGACCCTGTCTCAAAAAAAAAAAAATCAATCAAACAAACAAAAATAAATAAAAAACAAGAAAAAAACCTTTTCAAATCAAAATACTTAGTAAAAATTCTTGATTACTGCTGGCTAACTTCTGTCCCAAATAATACTTTGGTTCTTGACTAATGCCTTTTCTGAGCTGAAAATTCCTGGCTTTTCCATTTGGCCTGAAGGTAGATAAATAATGAACATTCCCAGTCTTGTCCTTGCCAATTCTTACAGCTACTCTAGTTCTCCAGCTCCAGGACAAGTTGTCCTTTACCCCCTTTGGTTACTTCTGAGTCTTCATCACAGCCCTATGCACCCAGAACTGAGCTTCTAGAGGTCAGAGCGCTAGTATGCAAGCCAAGTGACTATCATGCTGCAGCTCAGTCTACCGCCAGCTGCCAGGTCCTGTGCAAGTGAGACTAGGTCAGCCAGTGTCTGCAACTGAAGCAGAGTGTTATAAACTATGTACCCTGAGCTACTCAATTTAATTTCATAAAAATTTCATTACAACCTTGAAGTACAAAGAAGAATTACTGAACTAAATAGCTACATATATTTGACCGACAGCTGAGTCAGATTTAATATTCAATACATCAAACAAGGAGGCCTTAGCCTAACAAATATGCCAATCAAAACCTGTGGGTCCTGTTTATTTGGGGTCTTTCACTGAAAATACCTGGCTATTCCAGTGCTAGACTGAGAGTCTTTCTCTACCAGCTCCACAATAGTTCGCAAGAATAGCTTTAAAACCACAAACAAATCATTCCTGAGACCTGTATCAAACCAGCAAAAGCTTTGGAGTGGTCTCTATCTTTGTTTTGTTTTTAGTGCAAGGGAACAAATCCAGTATCTCAGGCATGCTATTTTAGCCAATTACTCTACTGTGGAGCTCCCGTCCCCAGCCTTTGCTGTTTAACCAGTATTTTAAAAAAGAGATGGGGAAGGTCCAGCTAATGGCTCAGTGGGTAAGTGTGTTTGCCATCAAGTCTGACAAACTGAGTTCAACCTCCGGAACCTACATGATGGTAGGAGATGACCAATGCCTGAAGTTGTATCAGACATCCATGCATGCACCATGTGCCACAAGCCATGAACCAATGCTTGTAGCCCACCCCACTAAACACACACACACACACACACACACACACACACATTTAAAATGTCATTTAAACAAAAATTTAAGGTGGGAAAGAGGGATGGAGAGTGGTCCATCACAGCCTGTACTAGGATCTTGGCTAAGAAGGAAATACACTGTGAAGTTAACAGACCTGTAGTTACTGAAGCCAGGACTATAGGTGGATTCTAGAGACACAACCATGGGAACATGGATGGGCTGCACACCTATTCTAAGAGTGCAGCTGCAGCTGAGGCAGTTGACTTGGCTGAAAAGGAATGTGTAGGCTGTTTTCAGAGCTCCCCCATGGGGTAACTCGCCTAAAGACAGGGAGGGGATTGGCTCTCCATACCTTTGTGGCTTCCTCAGCTGTGACAGAGCTTCCTGGGCCTTCATCTTTGGTGATCAGAGTAACTCCATCTATAAGGTAAGGTGGAGAACAATGAAGATGTTTTCCAGCATCAACCATGGGCTTCCCCATGCATGTGCACACACACTCGCGCGCGCACACACACACAGACATGCATATGCACATACATGCGTACCACACATGAAAATGAAAAACTTAAAAAAGAGGAAAGCTTTTATGTATATTTTAAGTAGCATAAATATTTGAAGAAAACAACACCACCTTACCCTGAACAACAATTTCCCAGAAATGATTTAATTGTTTAATTTCCACTTTCTCTCGAAGGGCTTCCAGGAAACTGTTGAAGCGCTGCTCTTCTGAAAACTGGGGTTGGACAGGAGAACAAGAGGCAAGTCAGAGCAGGCAAACATCCTTCAAGCATGCAGGGCACTTGAAGCCATCAGAAAGAGTGTACTTCAGTAACTGGACCAGCAACTCAGACAGCACTGTTCTTTGTGAAGCAGAGAGCCTTCTATCCGTGGAAGGCACAGGGCCGGGAGCCACGGAGATCTTAGCAGCTTAGAACTTCATTTTGAGCTTTCAGTGAAGGCAATTTCAAACAAAACAGCAGTTTATTGGATGCTCATGCACTGATCATTTGACTTCAAGACTTGTCAATTTACCTATCTTTGTTTCATTTTGTGATTACCAGAGACTGACCATTGGTCCTCACACATGCTTCGAGTGCTATGCCACTGAGCTGCATTAACCCAGCAGTAACTCAACCAATCTTGTTTTATCTACACCCCTACCTCTCACAGCTCAAGTAATTTTAAAGTAAATTTCAGTCTTATTATTTCAATTATAAATATTTCTGTATGTCATTTTTAAATTTTTTTTTAAATTAAGAAACATATTCATCTTGGCTCCCTGGAACGTGCTTATCATCCTAGCACAGGGGAAATGAAGGAAAGGGAATGAGGAGTTCAAGGCCAGCCTTAGCTGTATTGAGAGTTCTAAGCCAGTATGAGCCACTGAGAACCTGACAGTAGCCAGGCAGGTCCTTCTGCACGAAGAAGGTCCAGTCAGTCTCCGGTCTCTTTCGCCCCTCTTCCATCTTGCTCTCAGCCTTGTTATATGATGCAGATGTAGCACAGGGCCGTGTCCACACGGACTGCTGAGATGGACAGTCCTAGACTTCCTTCTGTTTTCCCACTCAAGTCCTAGCCAAACGTGTGGTGGGAACAGGGCACTCATCTGGGCCACTCTTAGTCTTTTCTTGGTTCTGCATTTCCACAATTTCACTGTTTTTAATCTGGAATATTTGGACCATCTACTTCTGAGCCTTTTATTCTAATTTCAACCATTTTCTCATTTTTCTGTAATTCTTTGTAAGCACCTAAATTATTCAAGTATTTGTTCATTCAGCAAATATTTAATCAGCACCTACACAAAAACATACTGGACAACTGTGCCAACTTTAAAAATATACCTTCGATTTCAAATTGGCTCACTTCTTGCTGAGGGGAAAAAGGCCTGTAAATAATCTGGAAGAGGTTTATAAGTGTTTCCTAAAAGTTCCTAACAACAATAACAACAGCAAAACCCCATTTACAACACTGGGAAACTACTGCCGTGTGTAGGGTTCTCTGTCTCTTCTGGTATCCATATACCTATCCTGTCTCTCAGCACGCATGCTCATATACAGCATTCATCAATTTTCCTAAAAGAGTTACTTTATCCTTCATAATGACAGGACTACCAGAAGTTACAATGGGACTTTTTTCGGTTCTTTAAGCAGGGCATGAAGCCTATACACTAGGATCATAAAAACCTAAATCTGAGGGATGAGCTGCCCTACCACCATTACCTCCACTCCTCCTGAGAGATGATAATGGCAAGCTAGTTTACTCATTTCCACTTGGGATACTGTACAATTCACAGTGAGAATGATGCTTTCCAAAACCTAGGCTTACTTGTGGGATGCTGTGTGCCTCTGCCCTGTGACCTCTGCTGGAGTAGAAGATGGTGAGTAGTTACCTGAATGGCTTCCTCCCGGAAAGCTTTGATGCAGTCCATACTTTTCATAAAATACAGTGTTTCATTGGTATCCAAAAACTGTTCAATGTGACTTATTAACTGGAGACTTGCTAGAATATAAGATAATAAATTTATTCTTTTAGATGTGGGGGTTTGTGAGAACATGTACAATTCTTGGTGCAGAACTGTAAGAGGTGAACTCTTGTTCAAGAGCCTTGGAATCTGCATGCCTACTAGCCAAGTTTTTTTTAGGAAAGGAGACGATGTAAAAGTCTATCTCAAAAGTCAATATTTAAGAACTTTGGTGTCAAACATGGTGGTGAATGCCTTTAGTCCCAGTACTCAGGAGACAAAGGCAGGCAGATCTATTTGAGTTTGAGGCCAGCCTGGTCTACAAAGCAAGTTCAGGGCAGCAAGGGCTACACAAAGAAACCCTGTCTCAAGAAACAAAACAAAACGAAGAAAAGAAGAGAAATCTGGTAGAGTTAGGGGAACAGCTCAGCAGTTAAGAGCACGTGCTGTAGTGTTCTTCCAGAGGCGGAGAGTTCTGTTCCCAACACCCACATGGGGCAGCTCACAACAGTCTCTCACTCTAGATCTAGGAAAGCTGATGCCCTCTTCTGGCTCCTGTGGGTACTGCAGTCACACAAACATACGCTCACACAGACACATACATACCTGTAATTAAAAATAGTAAATCTTTTGAATAAAGAAATTTAGTAACACTATTTGTCAAGAAATAAAGTTAAATTTCTAGAGTGCTTAGAATTATAGCCAAGTATTTTTCTGTAGGTTATAGTAGAATGGTTTGTTTTGTGTTTTATTTGCTTGCTTCATTTTAAATCCTGGTTTGTTTGGTGTTTTTTTAGTATGAACAATTCAAAACTACCTTCCTTAATATATTCACAGGAAATTAATCCTTCAGTTCCCCCCTAACTCTGAGACTTAGGGTAACTGTCAAACAGCACCAGGCAATGAAAAGTAACGAGCTAGGGACAGCCTACCTTTTACCATTCCCAGATCACATTAGGAAAGAGCAGCCCACCCACATTCATCATTAGAGTGAGCGATCATTACTGTATCTGTGCCCTTCCTGGACCTGAATACTTCCCGTGCTTCTCAGCACTGCACTAGCTCTGGATACTTAATAAGCAATAGCTGTTAGCAGGCAACTTATAAAAGGCTTGGAAGGCAGAAGGACATTAATAATGTTATCATTTGCAAGGCAAGCTGAAATTTGTGGCTGCCTCACAAACACAGAAAAGAAGAATCCTTCAGTATGAAATAAGCAGAGGAAAATGGCAACATGCCTTGACCTCAGCAGAAGAAACCAATGAAACCTGGACATCATGCTTAAAGGTACTCTCTCCTCCATCCCTGGAAGCACATACTGCCTGGCTGCCTGACAACTTCTGAGGCATGGCCAAGATACCTACGGCTGCTACTTCCCAAAATCATGACCTCATTTGAACATTCTGTTTAAAATGTATGTGAGAGTGCAATATTAAAGCAAACTGCTTTTAAGAGTCACCCGTGAGGGCTCAGGGCCACTAGCTCTATGAATCAGAGAACTGAACACTGTTCAGCGTCTCACAAAAGACCTGAATCAGTGCCATCTACTCATTTCCGGAGAACCTGAAAGCATGCAGAAAGGATTTAAAAGAAAAAAAAAAAAAAAAAAACCCGAATGAAGCATTTTCTCATATAGCAATTTCTCAGGAAGGAAAAAATATCCCAAGAACCATTCCATTTCTCCTACCAACCTGGAGATTATCATCTCCATTATTATAAAGCATTTGACAAATTTGAGGATTAAACAAACACTTCCCTATGCAATTTCAGAAATCTCCCCCAATGTGTTCTCCAGCAGTAAATTAATATCCACATACTATTCAAAGGAGACACAGCATGTTGGCGATGGTCTTTTTAGGGAGGTAAATAATACAATCCTGATTATCTGGCAGGAGAGAACCATCAACAAGAAACTCAAAGCAAACAAAGCATTTTCTCTCTTCAGCTTGCAAAGGCAAAGCAACCAATGCCTGGTATTTCTAACACAGCTCACAACAGCCTCCTTTTGCAGATGCTTTGATAGGAAGTTTACTTAGCATTACATATCTAGGCACAAATAAATTCCTTTAGAAGTTAAGGACACTAATCACAAATACTCCAAGTCCTCCATTTCTTCTGAAATGAGAATGAAGTAGCTTAGGAAGCTATGGCATAACTGTTTCTCTTTGCTTCATTTAGCAATCACTGCATCAGCTTGTCCTAGATAGTATTTATTGTGTAACTGTTACGTACAAGACATGATGCTGTGTTCTTTAGCATTCAATTAAGTTTAAGGCAAGTCCCTTCCCTCTGAGGACTGAACAGCCTACTGAGGAATATAACACACACACACACTGATGATGATGATGATGATGATGATGATAGTAATATTAATAACTGGGTGTGAATATGAAGAAGGCTATGAATGTTATGAAATCAATTTATCTGAAAAAAAATTGTGCATGGGCTGAATTTTTTCACATTTTTGGTGATTACAGAAGGCATCATCAATGATCATGGCTCTTAACTGAGCAATGAAAGGTAGAAGTTGGCTTTTCTTACAACAGCTGGCTTTTCCCTCCAACAGCCCGGGCTTAGTACATAGAGTGGTCACCACACAAGGACACGGGTTCAGCTTCCCAGAAGCCCTATAAAAAAGGATCCCCAGGGCATCTTGGCTAGGCAGTCTAGCCTATTTGAATTGGTGGGTTCCAGGCTAAGTGAGAGATACTATCTCAAAAGTAAGGTGAAGAGTAACAGAGGGAGACACCGCAAGTTGACCTCTGGCCTCTACACACACACACACACACACACACACACACACACACGCACTTAAACACACACATATACACAGACACATGCACACACATGAGTAGGGGAGAGGGGAGAGAGGAGAGGAGAGAGGGAGAGGGAGAGGGAGAGGGAGAGGGAGAGAGAACACAGAGAGGTGGGAAAGTGACCCGAGTGCGGGGTGCCTAAGCAAGAATGAGGGAAGAACAAGGAGTCAGAATTGGACAGGAGATACTGGCAGGAGGAAGTTTCAAGAGAGTGCATATTTGTGATGGGGGTGGAGCTTAACTCCTGGGAAAGAAAAGAAGAAGGGTTCAAAGCCAAGGGCTTGGGAAGGACAATATTCAAAGATGGACAGAGGAACGCGAGCTTCACAGGAAGCCAAGAAGGCAGTCAGCAGGAACCAGGACATGGAGCGTGGTGGATATTAGCAGAAGAAGTAAAGAAGAGACAGAATCTGTGCCCAAATTTTTATGAAACAGGGCCAGTGGGTGGCTCAGTGGGTAAGGGCACTGGCCACCATTCCTGATGATCTGAGTTCAGACCCTGGAATCCACTTGATAAACAGAGAGAACTGATTCCTACAAGTTGCCCTCTACACAAGTTCCCCTGCAAACACGTGTACACATACATACACACAAAATAATAAATGAGAAGAATCTACAAAAAACACATAAAAACACAAAGGATCAAGTGATAAAAGATTACATGATCTAGCTTAGGAGCCTATTAAGGAATGAAGAGAAGAAATACTGGACCGTTTCACAAAACCCAGTTTCCTTACCTGCTTATCCTGAATACAAAAGAACACACTTACACGACTCACACTCACAAGCATTAGAGAGACAGAGAAACAGACCAGCGGACAGAGAAAATACCAAAACTCAAAATCAGCAAATACCCAAGCCAGCTGAGAAGCGACAGGGAGAATGACAGCGTCTTGGCATCCTGTTTACACTTGAGAATGACGTTCTCAGAACCCGAGAACCTATTCAGATTTAGTCTTTCATATGTGCCTGTCACACTGCCTTGTCCTTTTCCTCCACCAGGTTGAGAAACTCAGGCAGATAAACACACTGACCTTCCAGCAATCCAATGAAGACAAAGAGCTGGGTTTCTGTTCCAGAAGCAGGCAGTCAGGCAGCCTCTGTATCTGGCCCCTGATTCTGAATTCTGCCCCTTTACCCAGACAATTTTTTGGCTCACTGACTATAATGAACCATTTAACATCAGGGTATAGGTGTGGTGGATAACACTTTACATACTGAATGTTAGGAAGAGGTGTGGACAAGAGACTTCCCTGCCAACATCTGGAGACAGTGCCCATTTCCCTGCCATCTTTAATAAATGTAAACTGCAAAAAATGACTGGGAAAAACCAGTATATCTTCCTAGTTGGTTTATGCTTTTGTCTCCCCTGTTCTGATGTATGAAGGAGATGCTGATCACCAGGTGCTTTTTTCTGCTTCTACAGCAATAACAGGGCCAAGAGACAGCCTGGTGGTCATCATACTCTGTAATTCACAGATCCAATTATAATGAACCAAAATGTTCTTCAGAATTAGCCAGTGACTCAACACTTATTAGTAGCAAATATAAAAAATGGCCCCTGGAAGGAGTATCCATCTTAGGATACTACAGGCCTTCATTTATCTCAAAGAGGCTTCAAAGATCTCTATTCTAGATGCAGGCTGCACATGGGCTTAATATAGTAGTCCAGATCTTGTTCATAAGTGAAACGAGCCATGCAACCATGTCACATTCAAAGGATGTCTAGATTCAGAAGTGTTCCATCAGAGGAAAACGATAGACTTCTCTTGTTTTATCTGAAATGCATACCTTCCTCTACCAAAACAAAACAAACCAAACCAACCACATTTGATACCACGAGTACCCTCCTTCTCAGTGCATGATAACAAGGGCCAGGACATCTGGGGCCACATTCCAGCCTGCCTCTTACCCACTCCCTCTGATCTATAAAGACATTTTTATCCAAATGAAAGAAAGTAACTATGGGTTTTCTTCTTATCTAACAGATAAATAAGCAGTAGGCTCTCTCCTCAGTCACACACCACGTATGACAAATCCTGACGGCATCCAAAATGGTTTTATTGGACCAAAGCATCATTCAGGATGTCTCCCTACTGAATTTCCCTTCCTGCTTCAGTGCCTCAAGAGAAGTTTGCTTATTGCTCATTTTACAGGTATCAGTAGTTATATCATTTTAAATGGAAAGAACAGATTTATATTCCTAGTGACAATGGTATCTTTATTTTTAAAAATTATAAGGCAACAGTAAAAATTTAAGCATTTAAATCAAATAAACATAATGTTAGGCCACTAACAGAATAAAAAGGAGTAATGTTCATCAGCAGATAGAACTCTAGGCAAGGAGTCTGTCACCAATTAAATCGACATGTAAATTACAACCCCTGCTTCAAGCTAACAAGTTGGAAAGGATATGTGCTTGATAATAAAAGGGAGTGTGTGGTGTAGATTTTACAACAGGCAGCCAAAATGAGATGGATCACAAAATGGCTCCCTTAGTTTCTCTTTAGGACAGCAGTTCTCAACCTGTGGGGCAAACGACCCTTTCATAGGAGTCACCTAAGACCATCAGAAAACACAGAGAGTTTAACATTACCATTCGTAACAGTAGCAAGTTTATGAAGTAGCAACAAAAAAGCTTTATGGTTGGGGTCAGCACACCATGAAGAACTGTGTTAAAGGGTCCAGCATTCGGAGGGTTAAGAACCACTGCTCTAGCTGCGGGTAGAGCTTATGAGCTTATCAGCCAGAAGGAAGGAAGTCGTTCTAAACATTTACCACAGGAGATGTAACACAAGCAGTCCTTACTCTCAGGATGAAGAGCTATGAAGCCAACTGAGAATGTTCTGTAAGGCAGCAAGCAAGTAGCAAGTGGCAAGCCGTCTTTAGCAACTTGTGCCATGTTGCAAAAAGAACAGAGACTATGGGGTAACTGGAGGCAGAGCCATGAAGGACCAGAGATGCTGCCCATCACAGAAAAGGAGATACCCCTTTGCTTTTGCCTTTTCTTCGTGGGCTAATCCCCATACCATTTTCCTGCCAGAATTTTCCTGTGACGGAATCCTGCAGAAGTCTGTAGACCTAGGAGAATGAGAAAGGCAAATGGCAGGGGCCACCTCGGCCTCCTGGGCCTTGACCATCCAATGTGTACAGGGGTAGAGTGAGGTTTACATCTATGGCTACCTGGTGTATGCCTTATTGTGAGTTTACAAAAAGACCTTGTTGTGTGAACTAGATATTTCCAGGAGAACTGGATATGAACAAGGTATTATTTAATATAAATGATAAAGGAAGACAGTCTTTGCAACATTTTCTCTTTCTTCTCTAATGATGTGGGGCACAACAAAACCCAACTAAATGGCTGAAAAGGTTCACCAGCATATCTGACGCTTTTACTAGATGTTTGCTTCATATATATATTATATATATGAATATATATGTTATATATATATAATATATAACATATCACATACACACATATATATAAAAGTTTTACTCTACAGAAACAGAGCCACATAAAACACATTAGTTTTACTAACTGTAATATCTTTAACTAAGTGGCAAACATTTCCTTTTTCATTGTATTTAACATGGGGGGGGGTGTCAAGGCAGCAGTTACCTACCACACCACCACATGACTGTGGAAATACATAGATGGTCCTAGAAATAACTGAGTGACTTCCCATAGGCCCCATGTCTTCACAGGGGTCAGACTGGATAGCTAAGCACAAAAAGGTTATTTTAAATACTTTTTCCCTAAATGACAAAAGACAGGCTGGCCTTTCTTTTTCTCTCTCTTTCTTTCTTTTCTTTTCTTTTCTTTCTTTCTTTCCTTCCTTCAAGATTTATTTATTTATTTTATGTATATAAGTACACTGTCTCTGTCTTCAGACACACCAGAAGAGGGCATCAGATTCCATTACAGATGGCTGTGAACCACCATGTGGTTGCTGGGAATTGAACTCAGGACCTCTGGAAGAGCAGTCAGTGCTCTAACTGCTGAGCCATCTCTCCAGCCCCCACCCCCACCCCCTTATTTATTTCTAAACCTAAAATTCTAAGAAGTTTTCCTTGGATGTCTGTGCTCCTTACTTCCATTTTTACAAGTTCTAGTGAATATTCTTATTGGGGAAAAAGAAATCAAAAGACACAGAACTACAAAAAAGTATAAAGTTTATGAGCCTGAAAATGGCCTTTGAAATTGCCTGTTCACGTAGCATTGAGGTACACATTGCTTGCCCCTTGCCTCTTTTGTCCTTTGCCCCTTAGGAACTGTTCTGCAGGGCTCTGCCTCCTAACCCCCAGTTAACACAGTGCTGTGGCTTCCTCACAGAAAGAAAAAGGGTCCACAGGTACACAAGGATCTCCATCTCCATCACCATCACACTATGCATGCTGGGTAGCAGGGGAAGCAGAACTAAGAATACAAAGTGCTGACCACCTCAATAGAAGAGGTGCAGCCCCGGATAATAATAATAGTAATAATAATAATTATTATTATTAACATCATCATTACCACCATCTCTTTCCAATAAGTAAAAAACTCAATTAAAACCTCACCCTGTAAACTCCACACGTTCTATCACAGCCCATTTTTTTCATGCTTAACGATTTTCTCATTAAATGCAGTAATTTCTTACAAATTGCACTAATAAAAGTAAGTCCTGCTGGGTGTTCCCTCCCTTTCTAAATGCTGTCTTTTCATTGATGTGTTAAATTAAAACCGCAGGCACAGGGAGCAGAGTAAATGCAAAGTCTTTATTGTCAGAATCTATTCCTAAGGACTATGAGATCTCTCTTGTTTTATTTTTGTTTTTATTTGTGTTAAATGTGCGTCCTACCTCTGTAGCTACAAGAAAGGGAGATACTGAAGGCCTCTTGACCTTAGCTTACTCTGGAGAATAAAAATGGCAGTGTGAACTAAGAAGAAACTAGAAAAATGACATCTAGTTAGCTCATAGGCTGTGAACTCAACCACATGTAAAAAAAAAAAAAAAAAAAGGCATGACAACATATTATTTTTAAATCTGGATGGATAATATTCCTCATCTTAAAGAGTTTGTTTGTAAGACCAGATCTCTTCCCAGGGAAGATAGCAAATTTTAAATTTCATAGTTAATGGATGAACTCCAAGCATCTTATGATTTTGCGCTTTTTTTTTCTTCATTAAAAACACATATGTTAAACATTAAGAGCCCACTGAGTATTTCCCAGAAAGCCTAAAGGTCAACAATTAATACAAGAAACATAGCAACACAGCAGTGTAATACAGAACAAAGACTATCCTCTCTCTAAAATGATTCATTTTCTCCAGCTCCAGAGAAAAGGAATTCATTTGAAGAAAAAAACCAAAAACCTACACTAAGCTAACATAAAAAAGAAACCAAAGGAAGACTTTCTCACTAAATAAGAAAGAGATTTCTTTGGCTCATTTATGTAAAGTATACACCATATGTTTATGTACAGTATATGCCATACTCCTAAAAGAATGTACTGGGCTTGGTCAGAGGCAGGAAGGGAAGAGAAAGATGGCTTCCACAAGTTCCTAAGGTCCCAGAACTAACACTTGGCAAAAGTTACTGAGTAAAAGAGATATGGAGAAATTAAGAGCCTTACCACCATGGTTTGATCCAATTCCAGATGGGCAGTAAGAAGAAAGCAGATGAAAGATGACTGTTTTGCAGTAACTGTCTAGCTTCTACCTGAGTAGATGTTGATGCCATTCACTACTGCAGGGGTGACATCAGGGATGAAGCAGTAAGAACCAAGTAGCCATAGTAACGGCATAGCCGAGAGGAGACAGTCTGGAACAGGAGACCAATCTGGCAATGGGACCCAATTAAAACGTGGTAATTAAATGAAATTGAAATTCATGTATCAGTTGACAATAGAGTGAGTGATGAGTCAGCCTCCACATGGGCAGCCAGCAGTGAAAGGTGCTTCGGTGAATACTAGAGGCAGCGGCAGCACACTGTTGATGCAACGCATCAAGAATCTGAGTCACTCTTGAAATATCACTCCTAGACATTCTCGAACAACCACGTTCTACATATATCCTCTAGACTTCATTAACACCCTTTGTTTAATGAGGAACATTTAATATCTAGAGTTCAAAATATAGAAAAGCCATTCTTCTCTATGTGGTGGTTAATCTTCTTTGCCAACTCTCCTAGACTTGGAATCACCTAGGAAACATATCTCCGTTGTATCTTTGAGGGAGCTCTCTGAGGATTGAAGACCCACCTTCAACACAAGCAGTTGTAGTGGTTGGAATAGGAATGGCCCCAGACTCAGATGCTTATCACTAGGGAGCAGCACTATTAGGAGGCCTGGCCTTGCCAGAGTAGGTGTGTGACACTGGGGTTGGGCTTTGAGGTTTCCAATGCTCAAGCCAGGCCCAGTGTCTCTTTCTCTTCCTGCTACCTGGGGATCAAGATGTAGAACTCTCAGCTACCTCTCCAGCACCTTGTCTGCTTGTATGCCACCATGTTTTCCACTATGATGAAAATGGACTAAAGCTCTGAACTGTAAGCCATCCCCAGTTAAATGTTTTCCTCTATAAAAGTTGTTGGAGTCATGGTGTCTCTTCCTTCACAGCAACAGAACATTGACTAAGACAGAAGTGACATCTCATAGACAGGGTCCTAGAGTGAAAATAAGAGAAAACAAGCAGAGAACCAGCATTCATGTCTCTCTGACTCCTGGCTGTGGCTGCAGTGTGAGCAGCTACCTCACATCCTGTCACCATGTTTTCCCTACTACTAAGGACAGTCTCTTTACAAACTGTGAGCCAAAATAAAGAATTTCTTCTGCAAGATGCTGTTGTGACATTGCAGTGAGAAAAGTATATATGTGTGTGTGTGTGTGTGTGTATGTGTGTATATATATATATATGTGTGTGTGTGTGTGTGTGTGTGCGTGTGTGTGTGTATATATATGTGTGTGTGTGTGTGTGTGTGTATAGTCTATTTCTTCTTTCTTAGGTTTAGAATTTGGAAATTGATTGAAATAATCAAAGAAAAAATTCTGGTACAACTCAAAAAATCAAATTTTTATTACTTCCAAGCTCTTGTCTGTTAAAGTTAACAACACAAAGTAGCTCACTATGAGCTGGCAGTATGCAGAGGGCAGAGGAAAATATTTTAGTCATTTTGTCTCACTGGTGGTGGACTCGCTAACTACATTACCATGATAATGAATTAGAATGAATTCCACCATAAGAAACCGATGACTAGACATCGCTACCTATAGGCTCTCAAAGCACAGGCATTTCCAGAGTACATCTGGGGAAGAGAAAAGAAAGCTCACGTCAGGAAAGGATCACTGGGAATACTGTCTGAGTATAGGGTTCACCGAAGAGACCACAAGAATGATGGGCTGGAATGGTAGCATGGGATCAGATTGCAGCAAGTCCTAGATGGTGGACTGACAGCAAAGGGCTGACCCACATACTCTAAGCTAAATCTGTACAAACGCATGGGCTAGACTGAAGATCAGAACTCTATGGATAACTAACTAGGATGCTGGATCTGACCAGTGGTGAAATAATGACAGCGTGGGATAGCACAGTGGTAGTTAGGAGGGAAAGAGAGACATGAGAGAACGAATTTAGAAGTGAAGGGAACGTAAAGTGACTCCAAAGTGGTCTGAAACAGTCAGACAGCAAAGGGACAAAAATAACAAAAGCATATTTGGGGGAGGTGCCACTAACAGCACGAACACTAGACACTCGGAATACTTTTGGGGGGCCTTCTTACCCAACCTTTATGGCCTACCCTTGGACACTTCCTCCACCTGCTGTCTGTCTACCCCTGGACTCATACAGCCTGCCTTTCCTCTACTACATAACATCTTCCCTGCACTCCTCCCCCGCTGAAGGATCACATCCAGTTTCATGTCTTTATAGATCGATTCTGTGGTCACTTCCCTCAGAAGTATTAAGTATTTCAGTCCAGATCTGGTAACTAACTTAATATGTCACTCCTTTCTCATTCATGGCAATTCCTTCTAGACGCTTGAAGCAAAAATCTTGGGAGTCACCCTTCCTAACTGCCGACTGTACTTTCAAACCTCATCAAGGATCTGACTTCTCACTAATTCTTGCTTCCCCTTCTCCCCCCACCCCCCACTCCTCCCACACCATGACGATTTAACCTGGTAACCTTCCAATCATCTGCCTCTGTCATGCCTACCTCTCTCACGGAGGCATAAGCCACAGGTCAATCAGGTCCCCTCCTGCTCACCCCCCTTCAGTGGTTTCCCGTTCCACAGATTTCTCTGACACCTGTACAGCAACTGCTCTAACCTCTTCTCCTTCTGCCCGCCAGGAACCAGACTGGCCTTCCTGAAGGGGAGCCATGCACATTCTGCTTTAGAGGAGCATGTTCCTGCCTACAAACACAATGAGCACTCACTGGACCCTTCCTTCCACAACAGCGAACGAAGTCTCCAACCCTTTACACAATAGCACAGAATATTTTACTACAGAAGACCCAGCACTATCATTCTGTATTAATCTCCCTTTACAATACTGCAATCAGCTGTATAGATTTCTTCCAAAATTCATGTCCATTTTAGAACCTGAGAATGTGACTTACTTGGAAATAAGACCCTTGGAGACAGTTAAGATGAGGTCACTAGAGTGGGCTCAAATCTAATATGACAGGCCTTCTTATAAAGCAACAGCAAATGTAGACACAAATACATATGACAATTTCCATATTAGAAGGAAGCAGAGACTGCAGTAATAAATCATGAGCCAAGAACACCAAGGACAGCCAGGTGTCACCAAAAGCTACACAAGAGCCACTAAACATATTCCCTTCGAGTCCTCAAAAGAAACCAAATTTGCCAAGCATTGATTTCAGGCTTCCAGTCTCCAGAACGGTGAGATCAATCTTCATTGTTTTACTTTTTTTTTTTAATTGATCAATAGGGTATTTATAGCATGAAAGTATCCAAGAATATATTTACGACTCCTGTACCTAAGGCTCAGGGATCAGAAAGATTGTAAGAGCCATGGGAACAGGAAGTTGGCTGTGAGATTATATCTCCTAAAAGTGTCAGAGAAGCTATACAAGAAGCCATCTTCCCCCAGGAAAATCATAGAACTAGTTATCCAATACCAAATGATCAGCCCTAATAACATACATATGAGAAACAGTACACAGACCAAACAGGTTGTATTTATACACACACATGTATTCACAACAACAATTAAGGGAAAACAGGCCATGAATCTGAAACAAGCTTCTGTTGCTTTAAGTCATTCAATTTGTCTAACACTGCTGCAGGTGTGCTAGGAAACTACTAGGTACTAACCACTACAGGGCGGGACATGCAGAGTATTTTATTTGCTAACTATCTATGTCTTGCTATTTTAAGTGGCTCACAGAAGACACCCAACAAACCTTTGCTAAGTCCATGACCAAATGATCCAAGTTTCACTGGTTTGATCCTCTAAAACCATGTGGAATGAAAGTGCTTTCTTGGAGTTCCTTCCATTTAAAATACATGCTGCATATTTGGTGCTTGCTAGTCACTTAAGGAAACAGACAGTCTAGAACTCTTTTTAATTTTACAGAAATGGAAACAGTTTCAATGAAGTTCAATGGATTAAGAACATCCACAAAGAATAAGCTATGTCAGAAACTATATGGAAATCCAGGGGTTGAGACATGCCCAATAGGATCTTAATTATATGTAGACACAGTGCCTTTGTTTCTTTTCCTGTTGTTGTGATAAATTACTCTGGCAAAAGCAACTTGACTGGGAAAGGGTTTATTTTGCTCACAATTCAGGTTACAATTCTTCAGTGTGGAAGTCAAGGCTACAAGAACTTGAAGCAGTAAGTCATACTACACATCCATGCTCAAGGGCAAAAAGCAATTAAATAATGACTATACTTTTGTCTTTAGCTAGATTTCTCTACACTAACACAGTCTAGACTGGAATGGTGTTACCTACAGTGGGCAAGTCTTCCCACCTGGTTAACACAATCAAGAAAATCCCCCATAGACACACCAACCAACCTCTCTTGTTGAGATTCCTTCCACAGCAAGTCTAGACTGTCTTACAGCTACTTATAATTCCAAACCAGGGAGCCCAACACCCTCTTCTGACTTCCTCAGGTACCATGCACACTTCTTATAATGCAGCCTACAGTATTCTGTAGGTATTTTCTAACATGCATGCAGGCAAAATACTTACCCAAATAAAAGTCATTTAAATTTTTTTTAAGATATCATGCTACCTCATTAATATGTTCAATTTTTGTGTCAATACAAAAATTATTTTTAAAATAATTTTGTTAATTTTTTGTTTTCTGTTTTGGGGTGTGTGTGTGTGTGTGTGCGTGTATGTGCGTGCATGCGTGCGTATGTGTGTGTGTGTGTGTAAGCTTTTTGCCTCCTATATATGTGCACCTTGTACCTTCCTCATACCCAAGAAAGTCAGAAGACAGTGTAGGACACTCTGGAACTACAATTACAGATGGTTGTGAACCACCTCTAATCCCTCAAAAATCTATTTTAGTGTCCTAGAAAGAGGGCTCAATGGTTACAAGCACTGTCTACTCTTCCAGATGTCCCAGGTTCAACTCCCAGCACCCATATGGCAGCTCACAACTGTCTGTAACTCCAGCTCCAGGATCTGACCCTCTTTACTGGTCTCTGCAGGTACCTACTTTTACACACATGGCATACATACACACACACACACATGCACACACACACACACATATATATTTAATATATTGAAAAGAAAAGAAATAGAACAAATTATGGAATAATACATCCTAGATTATTCCATATGTATTTTCTTTTCAGTGCATAAGATAAATAATTGAACAAAATAAACATGAGCTTAATAAAAGTGGCATTAAAAAAAGCACAGATGAAAGGAGTAACAAATAATTTTGCCAATAACTAATAATTATAAACATTGGTCTAAGACCTGACACACTAAAGTATCTACTGTTATTAAAATTTTGTTTGTTTCTCACAAGGAATGACCTTTTTGCTCTAAGAAATTTTGAAATCTATGTAATATTTCCTACCTGAGTAACCTCATCTTTTAACAATATGAACAAATTCTTTTTGAGAGGTAGAGGGTTCTAAAAACAGGTATAACCTTGCAACAAATGTATCTGAGTTCATTTTTCTAAACTTACAATACCGTGTGACCAGGTTTTCTGTTTGGTGCCGTGTAGAAATTCACTTGTCTCTTAGTAAGTGACAAAGATTACAAAGGTCTCACTAGCTCAAAAGCTCTTGAGGTGAATAACCTTCAGTACCCAGCACTAGACAGAAAATCAACAAAGACATGCATCAGAACAAATGATCAGTCAAACTAACACTCCCCAGAACCCTTCAGCTAAGGGCAGCAGAATGCACATTTCTTGTTAGGCCACAGGGAACATATCAGAGGAATTTATGTGGTAAGCCATAAAAGGTCTCAGTAAAAGGCCTAACACTATTCGGAATGCTTTTTAATTGTGACAGAATTCAATTCAAAATCAACAGTAAGTTGGAAAGTTCTCAATATTTGAAAAATTTAAACTACATTTATTGCTTGGCATAGTGGCACATGTCTGTAATCCCAGAAACTGGGAGGCTAAGAGAAAAAGAAATGAGTTCAAAGCCAGACTGGTACACAGGATATAGTAGGTTCAAGGGCAGCCTGAACTACATAATGAGACCTTAATTCAAAAGGCCAAACCAAACAAATAAAACAAACATTTTAAAATAACCCAGGAGCCAAAAAAAAAAAAAAAAAAACCCAAAAAACCAAAAACTTGAAAGATACTAGAAAATGTTAAAAAGTAAGTAAGCTCACAACACACAACCATCTAGGATGTGCAGCTGAAGAACAGCTTAGATTGGATGTCTAGCTGGAAAGGCTTGTGTAAGAAAAGAGGTTTTAGGAGCTGGGCACATAGCTGGATAGAAGTTGATGCAGTGCACGATGGGTAAGCTTGAGTGTGAGTCCAAGGATCCACGTGAAAAGGCCAGGAAGGATGGCCTGTAATCCCAGGCCAGGAAGGATGGTCTGTAATCCCAGGCCAGGAGGGATGGTCTGTAATCCCAGGCCAGGAGGGATGGCCTGTAATCCCAGACCAGGAGGGATGGCCTGTAATCCCAGGCCATCTTGGATTCCCAGCCTGAGGGAAATAGAGACTGGTGCATCTAGGGCTCGCTAACCAACTCTCCAAACCAGTGAGAGGCCCAGAATTCAAGATGAACATTGACACAGCCCTTGGTTGAAAGTAAGTCTCTGAAGGAAGATACCAGACCCTAGGACACAGGACCTGAGGAATCTGAGATGGATCTGACCTGAAAGCATGCTCCCGAGCATACAGATCTTCCACAGGGACCAAGTTCAGTCTCACCAAGTGGATCACAACTTCCTGTAACTCCTGTTCCAAGGGATTCAAAGCAATCTTCTGGCCTCTGTGGGCATCCACACACATGTGGCACACACACATATAACACACACATATTTACATAATTAAGAGCAACTTTTTTAAAAGACAAGTCACAAACAAAATATTTGCAATCATATTTGATAAGTAACTTAACCAGAACATACATATCTCTGTATCTCAATATGATAAACTGGCTAAAAGTCACCTAAAACTTGGAATGTCAATTCACACACACACACACACACACACACAGAGAGAGAGAGAGAGAGAGAGAGAGAGAGAAATAGTTTACAAACAGCTACACGTTGAAATCATAATGAAATACCAAAATAGAAGACAACATGGGTTATGAAATCCCTAAAGGAATAGAAACGCTGTTTACAGCGGGGGCTAGTATGATAGGCTTCTTCTTAGAAGTGTGGCTGCTTCTGAAAACTTAAGACGGGATCAGTGAGACAGCTCATTGGGTGGAACTGCCTGATAACCTGGGTTCAATCCCTGGAACCCACTGTGGAAGAAAAAGAACAGACTCCTTTGACCTCGATAAAGAACATGAGGCAAGTACACGTATACAAGCATGCGGATACACATGCACACACACAAACACATTCACATACAAATTGGTAACAATAATAATAATAATACATTTTAAATTTTTTTCAGAAAGTTAAACACATGCAAATCATACTTGCATACACATGTCAGAGCAGCACTACCCGAAACAATCCACATGTCCATCTGGTGATTGGATAAACACGACCTGGTATTACTGAAAAGGTAAGGGTCTGTACTTGTGCTGCTGAGGAACAAGCAGTCTGCTGAATTACAGGGATCAAGTCCTGCTATACACTCCAATGTGGACAACTGCAAAAACATGATCAAGCAAAAGCGGGAGGCAAAAGACTGCATTAAGTGATTCCATTAGATTTTTCTAGAAAAAGCACTTCATTTGAGACAGAAAGTATTTGCTCACAGTGGGAGGAGAAGCAAGAACAGGAAGACTCCAGGCAGACATGAGGAGCTTCTAGGGGAAAGAAAACATTTTTTCCACTGGATTGCAAGATGACAGCAAAGCTCTATGAAATTGTAAAACCTCCCCTAAAACACACTTACAGGGAGACTTCACAGTACAAACATTTCCTTCAAAAGAAGCTGTAGAGAGCTGGCACCAGCAGTGACTACAACCTACACAGGAGACTTCTGGAGCTCCACCTCAGTGGGCAAACACTACACGTTTCTGCTACGGAACAGCCGCTGAAGCTCAGCTGGAAAGTAGCCCTGATGTACACAAAATACTACAGGAATGACAACACAGTTCTCTGAGAATGGCTCTTGTTCAATAGAGCTTGTTTCTACAGCCATCTCTGCTGACACCATTCCTAATCTCTGCTAAACCCTTCTGTATGTGAATCAAACTTCTTTCCCACTGCTGGCCCAAGAAGCAAGCATGTGCCATTTTTAGTTTCAAGTCCTATGTAGCTGTGCATCGCCCTAAGACCGACTGTACCGATCACACTTGCCACCTCTTCCTGCGTCAGCGGATTTTTGGCCTTGGGCTTGCAATCTGAAAGAAGAGGACCGCTTTTATTATATTTACGTGAGACTCCAAGCTGCTTCTCACCTCCTCTCAACACACTCCAGCTGATTAGTGCCCATTCTAACAAAAGTCTAACACTCTTCCCTAAGCATCTTAATTGGTTAAGAGCTTCTGTTGTTTGCCACTAACAGTCACTTTAAGTCATTGATTAAAGCATTTTGCACATCAGCACAATCTGAAATCAGTTTTCTTTTTCAACCAGCTGGGCCTGAGAAACAATCTTTAAGACAGCCCAATTCAAGCACTAAGCACAACAGTCTGCAAGGCAATGATCTACCACGCAAAGAAGACCCAGAATCTATAGACAGTGGAGTGGGCGAAACCAAATCGCCATGAGTAAGCACTTCACTGATTTCTGCCTTATAAACTGTGTGCAAGTATGAACTCTGGCAGCAAGCTGAATGACATGCCCTTTCCTTCTAAGTACCTATAGACTCTGCATTTCCACAGGGCCCACCTATGAGTGTTGTGCCCGTCTCTTTGATGGCAGAAGTCACCAATGCAAGCTGGTTGTTTAGTATTTGTAAGAAAATGTCTGGATGGATTCTGGCCTCTTCTAATTATCCGATGCAGGGAAGGCAAAATTCTATGCTTTGGAAACTGGAGAGATGATTTAAGTGTTAAAAGCACTGATTGCTTTTCCAGAGGACCTAGGTTCAAATCCCAGCACCCACATGGCATCTCACCACTTCCTGTAACTCCAGTTCCAGGGGATCTGATGCCTTCTCCTATCAGGACCTTCACAGGTGCTATACACCCATGATGCACAGATATGCATGCATGCAAAATATACATATATATAAAAATAAATCTCAAAAAATTAATTTACATTTTCAGCCAGAGGAAAAGATGTATTTCCCATTTTTAACATAAAATGTGGGGAAGGGGGGGGGACCTATCCACTAAGTTTAAGGAAAGCCATTTTATGGCATTGCATGGGGCAACAAAACCATCAAAGACAGGATTGCTGTGGCATGTTACAAACTTCCCTTAAAGCTCTCAATTGAAAGCTAAGTGCTCACTCAGAATGCAGGCATCACATGCACATGTTCCTTGCTGGCTACAGGCATCTCTTTTTCTTAAGGGACAGCCAGGCCATATTCTCCAAGAGCCATACACTTAGAGATTTTTCTTATCCACGGAGTAGCAGGAACTAATTTAAGAATTTTAGAAGCAGAGAAAGAATGGGGGAGAGAGAGATTGCGTGTGTGTGTGTGTGTGTGTGTGCGTGTGTGTGTGTGTGTGTGTGTGCGCGCGCATGCACATACATGTGATGGGGTTCCCTCCTACCTTTATATAGGTTCCAGAGATCAATCTCATCAGGTTTACACAGTAAGTACATTTACCCAGTGAACCATCTTGCCAGCCCTCCTCTCATAGAACTTGGAGCTCACCAATTTGGCTAGGCTAGCTAGCCAATGAACTCAGAGCATCACTTGACTCTCCTCCCCAGGGAGTTACGACCATATACCACCATGCCTGGGATATTTTACGTGAGAGCTAAGACTCTGAGCTCTGGTCCTCATGCTTGCATGGCAGGCTAAGCCATGGTCTGAGCTCCTGAAAACACTCTCATGATAGTTAACCTGTACATGGTAGCCTCCAGTTTCCATGCAACGCCATTTCTAGTTTCTCTTTTCATCTTTATTTCACATTTCATTTTAATTATTTGGCTGGTAAGTTTTATTACACTAAAATGTATACTTCAGGGTAGTGTTGTATGCCAATTTAAGCTACGAAGGCCATGAATTGACTCTCTGAAACTGGATACAGTGTCTTTTACACATTTGCAGTAATATGTAGGAAGCCATCCTGATTGTTCTGGGCCTCAATCCACCCAAGTGGAAGATGACTCCAAGGGCCACTGATGTGTAATTACCGTGTCAAATAGTAGCACACCTCTTCTGCAAGTCCTTCAGGATTCCAAATAGTCTTTTATGTTCGAGTAAGATGACATGTCCTGATAAATGATGCATGAAATAAGCCTGATCCTAAAGTTCTGAGATGAAACAATTTAAGTAAAAAAAAAAAAAAGCAAGTGGAAATATTTAATAAAAAATATGAATTACAGTCTAACCTCCAAAACTGGCAATTGTGTATTCTCTCCCTCATGACTGCATGCATCAGAGCTATTTTGGGGAAAGAATAAGAAAGTATGTCAAACTTTAAAAAAAAAAATTATGAATCTAAAGATGTTTACAAGTAGTCACTATATTTAGTATCTTTCTTTTAAGATGTTCAAGATATTTAGCAGCACTTTCTTAAGTTGACAAGAGAATCTATTCTTTATCTGCACAAAACGCCAAAGATTATCTAATTCCTACTCAGAATTATATACATCAAGATGAACTGGGGGGTGGAGGGGAGAAAGTGAGAGAGAGAGAGACTGACTGACTGACTCTAGATCACAAGGCTCAAAGATCCTCAGTTCAGAATTGACTCATGGCCGAAAAATAACATATTTATATAAATGAGTTTCTGTGAAAATGAGCTGTAACACACAAAAACAGAATGGAAACATGCATCTACCGGGCTTTAACATAATTTCATTACCATTCAATTACATCATATTTTACCTAGTGCTAGAAGAACTTGGGAAAAATGAATCTGAGAAAGCATCTCTTAAAATGAGGAGAATGTTTTTGAAGGAAAACATACAAAGAAGGCAGTGAGGAAGGGGGGGACACAGAGATCTGAGGAAATGGGGGGGGGCTGAGAAAAGTGTGGAAGCTACAGAACAAGCTGAGTGTCTTCTATCAAATGGGCTCGGTGCATTGCTCCTCACCTACACATAAAGCCAGTGTCAAATGAACAGCAGAAGACAGGATCTGTACCATTTCTACCTGGGATGCATGACACTTTCTTTTAAACCAGTCATTTCATGAAAATTCAATTTGGTAGATTGGAGTTCCAGTTCCTGTCACCATGAGGAAGCCTAATATAAGACAGATCTATGCGGCAAAAGCGAGATCCAGGAATGAGAAGGGCATCTATGACATAAGGTCCATTCCATCCTATTATCTGTCTCCACGTGTCCATCTTTTCTGACAGGAAGAGCCTAGCTCTTCTATCTAATGTCCCATATTCACATGGAATTTATCAATTCAGACATATCTCAGTCACATGGGAATTGGGGAAATGACTGAAGTTGTGTAGCTATTGTTTCTTCTCTGTCTTGCTGTCTACCCTTAGACCATGTTAGCATTCTTTTTAAGTACAGCAGAGAAGGTGTTAGAAATCTGGGGTATTCTTCAGCAGCCCCCTAATGGCTGGGTTGAGAAAGATATTCAAACAAGTGGAAGTATTTGATTTGAGGAGCCTCAGAGGTAATAAATAAAGCATAGATGATAGCAGTCCCCTTATGAACAGCATGAATGAACAGGGAACTGAGCTGACTTTCACAACTGAAAGATGCTATTATGTATGTGGTCATGGTCAAGAACTTCTCCATTGTAAAACCGTGATGACTGAGTGGCAAGGGGAAGGAAAAGTGAAGAAGGGACTCGCTAGAAAGCCACTTGAGAAAGCGTCAACCACAGCTCCCAGAAGGCCAAGCAGCCAGGAATGTGTTCTGTCTCCTACCTTCCAACACAATTAGAACAAGAATCATCATCCTCACACTGAAAACCAGAAGATAAGGAAATGTGTAGCCGTCTACTGTGGACTGCTAACATCAGGAGATGGCATGACCACGGTCTCAGTGGACCTATGCTACCGGTGGGCAGGACAGAAAGTAAGGACTCCCACATTTTGGCCAGTGATATGGTCAGTTCTACCTAATAATATCAACAATCTACTGTTAGTCAAACTTTTGTCCAATCAATTAAAAATCAGGAAGGACTTCCTCCTCCCTTTGCCCAGACAGAGGTCTCTTGCAGGGATAAAACAGATCACTACCAGGGCAGGTACTTCAAATTCTAGATAGAGTACACTTTCGTAGGCAAGGAAGTGCAAGTCTTGGATCACAAAGAGCCTCTGCAGAGAGATACCCACGCAGAAGAATAAAAGCAATCAAGAGATGAGCAGACAAAACTTGTAAGGTGGGAAGCAAGAGAGGGGAGCATGAAAGAGGAGCCAAGTGGGAGTGACAGAGCACTAGTCAACAATCTGAGTCCATCTACTAACAGCTCCATGGTAGGTCTAGTCTGGTGACAGCCACGGGGAGCTGTGATTCACCACACCCTAGGGGGAAGTACAGAGGACATCCACTGTCACAACACTGATAGTGTCACATCCAAAGTAAAAGAACATCCTGATCCAAAGGCCCATCGCAGACTCGTGGTTTTAGATATGTGACAGACAGAGTATGTAGGAAGTAGGAAAAGGGGCCACCAAAATAGCCTCGTGGGTAAAGTTGCTTGCTGCCAAGCCTGATGACCTGAGTTGGATCCTGGAGACCCACATGACAGAGGAGAAAACCAACTGCTGCAAGTTGTCTTCTGGCACACACGCACACACACACACATGCACAAGCACAAAATAAATGCAATTTTAAAAATGAAGTGTAGGGAAAGGTGTTTTTAGGAAATGGAACCAATTTTGCTAGATAGAGAAATTCAGTGTGTGAATGAGGCTTATGTTCAAATCCCTGCGTGAATTTTAGAGAAGTCCATTTCTGCCAATGTTACATTGTTTTTCATCAGCAAAATGAATATATCCACACCTCTTCTAACCTATCTGCCGCACGGGTTGTCTGCCTTGTTATTGCCCATGACTGATGCAAACCCCTATCACTGTGGCTCAGGGCAACCATGTTTGCCTAAGATGGAAGAAATTCTCTGGAAGGTTCTCTTTCATGTTCTCATCAGAGTTTGTCTCCTGTACTCTCAGAGCACCTCTGCCTGGATGGAAGTAATTCCAGACACCAACTTCCCCTTCACCAGTATCATCCAGAATAACACATAAACCCAGCAGTGCCAGCCAGAGTTTCGACCATCTGGGTTTTGTGGTTATCATATGGGAACTGTGGTGAAACCACAGACATGCCCATGAGTTAATTCACTCACTTTCTGTTCCTCTCGCCTCTTCTCACCCCTCCTCTATATAACCAGCTCTGGGATTGCTTTCTTCTTCTCCTTCTCCTTCTTCTTCTTCTTCATGTTTTTATTTATTTGTTTGTTTGTATATTTATTTAATGTATGTGAGAACACTGTAGCTGTCTTCAAACACACTAGAATAGGGCATGGAATCCCATTACAGATGGTTGTAAGCTACCATGTGGCTGCTGGGAATTGAACTCCGGACCTCTGGAAGAATAATCAGTGCTCTTAACCACTGAGCCAACTCTCCAGCCCTAGGATTTTTACCTTCTAAGCAGTTATGCATTTCCCTTCTTTTCAAGCCTTATCATGACTGATGACCAAGCCTAGGGACAAGGATTCACTCTCTGCTCTCAGTACCCATCCAGTGTTTCCAGAATAACCACCACCCTCTCAGATATGCCTATAAAGTTCTAACATTTTCTCAATATGACTACAGGATTGTTGTACCAGATACACTAGGAGAGCAAGTGCTAGGATAAAATACTAGCCCAATGTTCTCACACAGTAGACACCAAATAACTAGGAGGTACCACACAGTGGTGATCATAGCCATTATATTTAGTCCCTGAAGAGACCATCCCATAGGAATCTGGAAAACCAGCCACTTCCAGAGGAGGCCACTGGATACTTACTGACCAGACAATAAGCAATTAAAAGCTAAGATTTAAATCTTTCTCTAAAGATATAATAAACATGACAGAAATGTTGGATCACTCCTTTAATACAGGTGCTTGAGAAGAGGCATGTGGATCTCAGTGATTTAGAGGCTAACCTGGTCTACAGAGTGAATCCCAGGCCAGAGAGGATTACACATTGAGACCCTGTCTTAAAAAAACAAAACAAAGAACAAATATACATATATGTGTGTGTGTGTATATATATATATACATACATATGCATATATGTATATATATATACACATACATATATATGCGCGCACACACACACACACACACACACACACACACACACACACACAATGAATGACTGACAACATGCTGCTCTGATTTATCCGGCCTCTTCCAAACACAAAATCTGCCCTTCCAAACACAAAGTCGCTCTAGAAGTCCCTACTGATGATGTCAATTCATGGGGGAGAAAAGGAGATGGCAGTCTTCCTGCCTCTGCCTGCCAAGCCCTGGGATCCACACCCAGTGACAGATGATTTCTGAGGCACTATTCTGACACTCCTCCTGAAACTATGCCCATATTTCTGTTTAGATGAAGGGATTTTTGTTCTTTGGGGGATAGTTTGTTTGTTGCTTGTTTTTGTTTGTTTGTTTGTTTGTTTGAGCAAGGGATTCCCTGTGTAGCCTTGGCTGTCCTGGAACTAGCTCTGTAGACTAGGCTGGCCTTAAGCTCAGAGATCCATTTGCCTCTGCCTCCCAACTGATGGGATTAAAGGCATCTACCATGCCTGGCTTAGATGAAGTTTTCTTTTGTCTTACAACTCAAAGGCTTTTTTCTTATATAGTAATACTTAACAAAACAAAAGCCTCTTCCTCTGTCTCAAACACAGAACATACACAGACCCCTTCTGTCGTCAGATCATTAGACCACAGGCTGGTCGTTCTCAGGAAATGATCATGCACTTGGCCTCTTGGTGTGCTGCCAACGGGATCTGACCTGGTGACTGTTGGTGCCTTCTGAGGCTTAGTGTATCATGCTTGTCTTTGGACAATAACACAGCAAGTCCAGTTGTCTTGTCAGACCCCAGACTACACACCTGAGTAGTGTTCACTAGTACTTAAGATTCAGTTTTTCACTTAAAAGCTGCTATGTTGGAAGAGAGATTTCCATGCATACATTAAGATAAACACACATAGACAACACAACTCATAAACAATCTGACTCTGGGTAGCAAAAATGAATGTCCAGAATGAACATAGAAACAGCTGTGCTGTGGTGGCACACACCTTTAATCCCAGCACTTGGGAGCCAGAGGCAGAGGCAGGCAGATCTCTGTGAGTTTGAGGCCAGCCTGATCTACAGATCAAGTTCCAGAACATCCGGACTACACAGAAAAACCCTGTCTCAAACAAACAAATAAACATAAGAGAAAAGAAAACAAAGAAACCTACAGGTTTACTAACTGCTATTTGCTGCCTTTCCAAGAGTAAATTATATGAATAATAATGGAATGGAATGAGTACTGCTGGTCACTGAGCCTCCATTCATCTCTGTAAACTATTTTGGTATTAGCCACAACCCAAATGGAGTTACCGGTACCATATGCTAAGGAAAGATGAGGACCAGGTCAGTTAGAAGGATCCAGCCCAGAAGCAGCAGCAACATCCTCCTGAGAATATACAGATAGGGCCTACATTCTTGGGCCTGGGACAAGAATCATATTTCAAAAGATAGAAAGATGAGATCTACCTCACTCACAGGACACCAAAGAACTTCAAGGAGGTGGAAATAGAAGTTCCATAGTTCTGATCCAAAGCTTCTGCAATAGGGAGACTGGCACTGTAGTCTCTCTTTGGCTGATCTGCACTGTGTTGACAACCCCCACCCTACTGTCAGCCCAGTAAACTTTATGGCACAGATCAGGCCATAAAGACCTGAGAAAGCATTGCAGCAGAAAACCACAGCTCCTAATCCAGACCGTAAGTCAATTAGACTATGTACCTTAAACTCCCAAGTGAGTGGCATGCCTCTTACCTTCCTCAAAGCTGGCAATCTTCTGTCTTACTAGGTCACGGAAGTTTTCAACAGGATTCACACTTCCGACCTAGAACAGACCCATGGATCACACACCTGCAGGTCATTTCCCATTTTGCAATACCCTACATCTTAATTCCATTCCCACCGCTGTGGTAAAACACCGACAAAAAAACGACTTCCAGGAGAAATGGTTTATTTTACTCACAGTAATGGGTTACAGTCCATCACAGCAGGGAAGTCACAGTGGAAGAAGTGTGAGGAGGTTTGGTCATACCTTATCCATCAATAGGAAGAGAGCAATGAATGAATGTGTGCATGGTAGTGTCCATCTTCTGAACTGCAGAATCCCCTTCCTAGGGCATGGTGCCACCTACCGTGAGTGGGCAGGTCTTCCCACCTCAATTAATGTAAGCAAGATATTGCCCCATAGACAAGCCCACAGGCCAATCTCGTCTAGATAGTTGCTCACTGTGACTCAATTTCCAGATGATTCTAGATTATGTCAAGTTGACAGTTAAAACTAACCATCAAACCTCAGGCAAGATAGATAGCTTAATATATTAAGTGTGCTCTTAAAGACAAAAAAGAAGGCCTTTCTCTCATTTTGATTTCCAGGACTCTCTTAAAAGCTAGAAGATTCAGGGGTGGGCAAGACTGAACTCAGAGCATTGACAGGATAGAAAGAGAAAACCAATTCCTCCAAGTTGTCTTATTTCTACATGGGGCATGCATATGTGTATGTATGTACATGTGTACACATACAGAAACATCATTTAAAAAAAACTAGAAAATCCAGACAGTTGCCCTGTCTCTTTTCACTTGACTTTCATCATTCAAGGTGACTTATCTCCAGAGGAGTCAAAGGCATTACAATCCAAGCCACTAGCCATCCCAGATTGAAGCACTCTGATACCCCTTGTGATGACATGAGCAACAATAGCCAAATGTTTGACCTACTGAACTGTGGTTTCCTTGCTTGGGTTTTTTGGGGGGAGGGGATGTATTGGCCCTTTGGCATTGAAGTTTTAGTAGAACACATAAATGTGTCCAAACAGAACATACCTTTTTAAAAACTGGATCATATATACAGATCTAAAGCAATGTCACGCCTCTGTCTTTAATCCAAATTAATCTGGACCCCAACAGAGCCTCTGCAGCCCTTAGCTCCAAGAGGAGAGGACAGAGGGTTCCTGTGAGCGCTGGTAAACTTCCAATAAGTGTACTATTTCTGCTTCGCTTGGAATCATCCACAGGAAAGTCCTCAGAGCATGGGATCTTGACTTCTCAATACTACAGAAGATCCCCACCATGTCCAAACCACTGTTGAGACATTTCTGCTTGACTTTGCTAACAGGGAAATGCTAAGAGATGTTGATTCCAAACAAGGCTGTGCATAAGAAGGTAATACACTCGAGTTCCACAAATCTTCTCTTCAAATGAAGCTCTCGGTGTCAAAGGGGATCTGTTTTGAAGGGGTTTCTTCTGGTTTGTTCTTTTAGATTTATTTTTATTATTTTAAGTTACACATGTGTAACTGTGTGGGGGCTTGAGCACACGAATGCAGGTACCAGAGAAGGCCAGAGGTGCTTGTAGCCACGAGCTTTTCTACCCAGCCTCTTTGTTCCCAGAATAACAACTCTGAGACTTGATTATTCATTACAATGCTTGGGCTTGTTCCCCGACTAGCTTGTAACTTATATAACCCACTTATTTTAGTCTATGTCTGCCACATGGCTCTCTCCTTGGTTACCTCTCCTGGTTTTCATTCGTCCATCTCCCTCCAGTCTAAGGAGAAATCTCCATTCTTGACTCTTTCCCTGAATCCTATCTCTCTCTGCCAAATGTCCCACCTTCTAGTTCCTGTCTCAGTTGATAGGCCATCAGCCTTTTATTGATGGGTGATGCTTCCACATAGTATGTAAAAGCCCATGTTCTCTACAAGTGTTGGATTCCCTGGAGCTGGAGATACGGGAGGCTGTGAGCCACCCTATGTGTGTCGCAGGATTTTCCCTGTCCAATTACATTAGGGCAATAGGAGCCCTGTGATTGGACAGGGAACAGGGAGGCAGAGCTAAGAGTTGCAGAGACAGGAGCAACTCGGGGAGAGGGGAGGAAGGAAGATGGAGGCAGATGTGAACTGGCATAGCACCACCGGTAGTCTTTATATCATTAAAGGTTAGAAGTTTGGGATAATTTGTCTAATCTAGGTGGGCAGCTTTTATCCTTATCAGTTGGTTCTGAAATTATTGTATTGGCACCTTGTAAATTGTGAATTTACTGATACATAAATCTGACTGGTTAACTATAAGCTTTAGAGTTTTAATTCTGCTGGGTAACTGGGTGTTATGATGGCTGACTGTGGAGCGTGGGGCCTTAAGTAGCAGTGAGAGGAACTCGGGGATGGGGGGGAGCCCACCAGAGAGCTGGCGGGTTGAGAGACCACCGAGCTGATAGTACCAGGCAGCACAAGAACGTGCTGGTTCACCTTTTTAATATTTCCCGCAACAAATGTGGTGCCGGGGACTGAACCTGGGTGCTCTCAACTATCAGAGGCATCTCTCCAGCCTCGGAAGCGTTACATTAGAAGAAGACAGGAAAGGTATACTTACTTCAATTTTATGTATTTGAGGAATAAGACTCATATCATTAACTGTCCCCCACTTAAACTTGATCCAATGAAAAACGGCAAAATGAAGCCACATGAAGATCTGTATCATGAAGGCAATCTGTGGTCTACATCTTATTCAGAGATCTGCTTACTACAGTCCAACACATAATTCTATATGTCATTCACTGTTATTAATTACTTCCAGAAAGAAAGGAAGAATGTGGAATGGGCCTATATGGTACATATACAGAGAGGACCAGGTAGAGTGGTATGTCAGCAGACTCATCAAGCCCAAGCCTTGGCCTTCCTGCGGAGGGAGAGAGGGACACTAGAAAAGCTCAGCTTACCTTGGTGACAGTCCTTTCTGCCAGGCTGGAGATGCTAAAGTGCCCTTCTTCTTTCTCAGTCTTGTATTTTTTAGCAGCGGGGCCCTCTTCATGACTAGAAAGGAAAGAAACAGCTGTTTCCCCCCATATAACAAAATAAAAATACAATAGCTAAGATATCATTTGTGGAAAGTATAGAGTTATCTTCAAAGCAACAAAAGTAACACATAACAGACATTCTATCCAAATAGCAGGCTCCTTCTCTCTGCCCTGGGGCCCTGATAGGAGGCCTTGGGGTAACGTGAGCTTTGCTCTGCAGCAATAGAGAAGCCAGCAGCAGCAGCTTCATCCCAAGCTGAATGTTAACTAAGACATTCATCTGTCCATCAGGCATCCTCCTGGTCCCCCTTTCAGAATCCAGAGCCATAGCTTTTCACATACACGGGTGAGTGCTCTGTCTGAAAACCCATCTTTTCCATTGCACCAATCTATGTAAGATCTCTAGAAGCTTCCAAATAAAAGTGTCAAAACTAACTAGACAATCACAAGGTAAATATGGGAAACCTTTTTTATAAGTCTTAAATGGTTGGTTTTTTTTTTTTTTAAGCAAACCTTTTAATCTGCTTTCTTGGGCCCTGATTCTATTTGAGCCCAGCATTAACAATGCTCAACAGCATCTGTGTACCAAGGGAAAGATGGCTCCAAGAAAGGCCGTCAAATATCTTGCCTCAAGAAACAGGCTGGCTTTCCTAACATGTTGGCTTCAGAGACATGAGGGTACTAAGGTAACTAAAGGAGAAAAGGAAACCAACCCAAAGATGCTGCCCAGCATCTCCCTCACACAGTGAAACACAGATGTGAAGAATTTTATCCCAGAGAAATAGTAGGCCAAGGGCAGTCATCAAGAAACAACTGAAATTAGTAACTAAGAAATTCCTAACTACAGTCTAGTTAGGGCTGGGCAGATGCTTCAGTCAGTAAAGTGCCTTGTCTTGCAAGCAGAAGAACCTGAGTTCAATTCCCAGAACCCATGGCAGGGTGAGACAGTGAGAGAGAGACAGAGAGAGAGACAGAGAGAGAGA
>JADRCH010000006.1:18984330-18999587 GCA_019843965.1 Rhynchomys soricoides | reverse complement strand
ATGGTGGTATGCTGTAGCCCCAGAGTTTGGGAGGCAGAGACAGGTGGAACCTTGGAACTGGCTAGCCTAGCCTACTTGGTGAGTTCCAGGCCAGTGAGAGATCCTATATCAAGAAAAAAAAATTTAAATATGAATATCGCCAGAAAAAGTTCTCCCTCGGCCTCTACACACACATACATGTGCATACATACACAAGCATGAATACATATGCACACACATATATACACACCAAAAAATAATCTATTTTAATTGACAAACTAAAATTATATATGTCAAAAGTAACATGATGGGAAGTAAAATTATTGTGGTATGACTAGCGGGAACTAATGAATATACACATCAGTTCACCTTGGGGGCAGTGCTGAGACCAAACTCATCGTCTTGTGCATGCCAGGAGTCTTTCCCTCTATTAAAGATTTTCAATTCTAGTATTTCAAAATGTGTTGGCTTTTTGCTCAAATCCCTAACTTCAGACACTGAGGCCATAGAAGAGGGCATCTTTAAAATGAAGCAAAAATTTAAAAGGCAGAAGAAACTAGACTCAATAATGAACCTTCTCTTACAAGGACATGCAGAATAACTAGCTCAGTAATAAACGTTGTGTGACCTAAGACTTTCTATTCAGTGACATTTTCCCACTGAGAAATGAAGAGGTGAGAGGACAGAAGACAAGAGCCAGAAAGCTCAAGAGGCGAAGTCATCACGGCTCTTTCCTTATTGGAAGAGCATTAGTATATAAAGGCTGGCGGCAGGCACGGAAGAAAACAGACCCGGGGGAAGACTAAGCCCCGTAGTAATGAAAAACGAGCCACAGCCAGACGCTGCAGTTAGCCTCCACCAGTTCTTCCCAAGAGACAAGAAGGAAGCTGAGCTGAGGATGTGGGACATAACACAACTGGTTTCCAGACTTAGACTTTTGTAGATTTTCTTTATTTGAAATGTTGACTTACTACTTATTATTATTATTGATGTGTGTGTAGAGACACCCATATGCTACAGCTTGCACGTAGAGGTCAGAGAACAACATGAGACAGCTGGGTCTCTCTCTCCACTGTGGATTGTAGATCCACCTTGGGTCATCAGGCATGCACAGTGAGTGCTTTGATGTGCTGAGCCATCTTGCCGGGCCTAGTCTCAGCCTCTTACATCCTCCAGGTACATTCACGTGATCTGATCTTGGAATATTATCTGGGCTTCAGAGTTTATTAAGTCACCACTTGGCTGAGCGTCCATTTGCTCTAAGGAAAGTATTGCAATGGGAAGTGCCATTGGTACATCAACTACTCTCTTCCAAAACTACAAACTAATGCATATGATATTAAGAAGCATTGCTGAGAGGTGGCTCAGTGGTTAAGAGTATTTGCCATTCTTGCAGAAGAGCCAGGTTTGGTTCCTAGCGCCAACATGGAAGCTCACCACGGTCTGCAATTCCAGTTCCAAGGGATCTGATACCTTCTTCTGTCCTCCACAGATACAAGGAATACATGTGGTGCATATATGTACATGCAGGCAAACACTCAGATGGACAGAATGATAGATAGATAGATAGATAGATAGATAGATAGATAGATAGATAGATGATAGATAGATCTGGACCAACCAAAGAACACATGGCCTACCTGGACTTCCACATCCCTTTCTGCATCAGATGGATGGATCTCTCTACCTCATCTAAGAAACTTCTGTTTACAATAGATGGTGACTGACACAGACCCACAATTGGCCAAAAAGCAGAGAATAAGAGACTACAGAATACTCACAGGACCCCCACCCTAAGGCTCAAGAATCATGGTGAAGAGGGGGAAAGTATAGAAGAAGTGCTTGTGCCCACGCAGGCTCACAGAGACTGAATCATCAACCAAAGAACATGCAGTGGCTGAACCCAGCCCCGCCCCCAAATTTGTAGCAGATGTGCAACTTGGTCTTTGTGTGGGTCCCCTAGCAACTGGGGTGGGGACTGTCTCTGACTCTGTTGCCCTCCCCTTGAATCCCCTTCCTAGACTGCCTGATTGGGCCTCAGTGAGAGAGGAGGCGCATAGTCTTGCTGGGACTAGATGTCCCAAAATGGGTTGGTACCCAAGGGGGACTTCCCCTTCTCTGAGGAAAAGGGGAGGATGGAATGGAGGGAGGGAATGCAAGGGTAGGGCTGAGAGGAGAGGAGGGAGGGGCTATGATTGGGATGTAATGTGAAAAAAATTATGGAAAAAAAAGGGTGTCTGTAGTGGTTCGTGACTGTGAGGCAACAGCTCTTGGACACAGCAGGACAGCTGTACATATGAACTCACCGGAACAACATACACAAAACCCGTGCAAGCTCAAGCCAGACCAAATTCTGCCTTAGAAAGGAGTTAGGCACACAGCCCCACCTCTAGCCACGGAGCGAATGGGCTGATAGCTGCTAGGAGAGGAAGAGATGTTTTCTCTAAGCTAACTGACCAGTCTCCATGGAAGAGCACATATCCCACATTTGGGCAGCACAAATTATTCTTTAAGACTTTTTTTTAAGTCACGGAGTTAGGTGGGTAAGGAAGAAGGGTGTATCTAGGAAGAGGTGAGAGAAAGAGGTTGCATATGATCAGAATATGTGGTATAAAACTCAAAACTCTCAAAGAATAAAAATAAATAAGTAAAAATCGTTTTTAGGAAGAACAAAAAGAGGTGGTGCACAGACAATGTGTCATGCTAGGTTTTGTGGAGCTCCAGAGTTAAATCACACGAAGATCTTAACCCTCTAAAGTATGATTTGGGGAAAGGTGGGTAAAAGTATACGGTGTGTGGACACATTCTCTAGTACCCAGCAGGTAAAAATGGCCCAAGAAGTAAGTGCACAGTAAAGTTTTTATTTTGACTGATAGTTTCAAGGCTAAACAGTTAATAGTAGTATTAGAAATTCTGCATATAATGCTCACAACATCTCTGTGATGTGGAAAAGGTCAATGACAAATTCACCAGATTATCTATAGGACTCTAAGCCCTAGAAAGCAGGCAATACCTATGCAGCCGCATGGACACACACCCTCAATGGTGCTACATCTGGATGACAGGACCGTGTGGAATTTCTTTCTTTTTCATTTACTCTCAGAAATATGTATACATTTGGTAATTAATGTAGCAAATGTGCAAGGAATATTTATGTGTCAGCCACTAAGCTATATTCTAAACCCTAAATTTGCAAGCACTACTAGGCGATCAATACTTCCAACAAGTTCGGACATATTTAAGAAAGGTAAATACGTGAACAGATAAGATGCTGCACTGAGCAGCATGCCACAACTAGCCAGTGGCGATATTAGCTGGAGCACAGGTCACAGCTGGAGAGTGGTAAGATCTGGGGCTAGAGAGTATGAATGTAGGGACGGCTGGGGTGCAGTTCATTGATGCAGAACGCGTGTGAGGCTCTGGGTCAACCCCCAACCAAAGGGGATGGGGTGAGGAAAGCAAATGGTTTTGTCAGGATAGCTGGAGTGCATAGACTTCTGTCTGGCTGCTGGCTTTCACATTTGGGTAACGGTCCCATCATCTTAGGTGGCAAGCAGAGGGGGCCACTGAAAGCAAGGCTGATCTGCAGTCTGAGGAATCAGAACTACTGAAATCACATTCAAAATGTGGGGTGTAAGGGTACACTTCTGGAGAGAGGGTTCTCAGTGTTTATACTGAATGAGTCCATCACAGACGGGGGGGGGGGATCATGGCATTAAAGAACTTTAAGTAGCAGTGATATGACCTTTAAAACACACACACAGGCTCTCTCTCTCTCTCTCTCTCTCTCTCTCTCTCTCTCTCTCTCTCACACACACACACACACACACACACACACACATACACACCCCACTCAGGCTAGGGAGATGGCTTCAGGGGACAAAGGCACCTGCCATCAAGCCTGACAACCTGAGTTTCATCTCCAGGCCCTAGGAGAGAATCAACTCCCACAGGTTGTCCTTGGGCCCCTACCTGTGACATCCCCCACAACACCCCACCCCACACACATAAATTAAAAAAAAAAATGTAATAAAAGTTTTAAAAAACTCACTGTAACTGGCTGGCAGCCCCTGAGCAGCTTAGGAAAGGGGAATCAGTAGGAATCACTAAAAAGACTAAGGCAAGCTTAGAAAGCTGTGTTTCTACTCTACTCCCTCTGAGGACAGAATGAGGCCAAAGGTTAACCTGCTCACCAATGGCCACTGATGTAATCAGTCTTGCCCATGTAATGAAGGTTCCACAAGATCTAAAAGTGGGCTGGAGAGATAGCTCAGCAGTGAAGAGCACTGGCTGCTCTTTCAAAGGACCCAGGTTCAATTCCCAGCACCCACACAATGGTTCACAACTATCTGTACCTCGGTTCTGAGGGATCCGATGTCTTTTTTTGGCCTCTGTGGGAGCTGCATGTGTGTTGCATATACATGCAGGCAAAACACACATACACATAAATTAATTATTTTATTTTTAAAAAACAACTCAAAGAGGCATGGTTCAGACAGCTTCTGAGCATGAAGGGGCCTGGGTCAGGGCTCACTAGAAGACACAGACGTTTGGAGATATTTCTAAACCTTCCTCTATGCACCTCTTCCTCTGTATTTTCACAACATCTCTTATAATAAACCAGGAAATGTTGAAAAAGGAAAAAGAAACACAAAACCTGCTGAAGGAGCCAAGCGTTTGGAAAAGATTGAGACCAGGAAGAAGGAAATTAGCCACAGACTGTCTCAATAAGGCGGGTTGAAACAGAAGGCACGGAGCCTGCATAAGCAATGCTGGTGGGAAATGCTATTAAGAGCTAAAGGCACTAAGTAAGCCAAGCACAGCTAAATTATCTCAGTTAAACTATGCAACAGCCCTCAAAACGATCTATTGCCATTGTCTTCTGTAGATGAGCAAATGAAGGCTCATCAAACGCGGGTATTTGTTTTACACGGCACAGCCCAACCTGCCAATTTCAATTGCCAGTAAGGGGAAATGCTGGGATTTAGATTCAAATCTATCTGACTCCAAAATCATGCCATTAGACCCTATATTAACCTGAACTGAAAGGAGCAGATTTGGGGTAAATTTAGTACAACTTGGTAAACCAATCAGACATGGAAAGTTGAAGTAAAGGGATGAGTCCTGAGAAATCAGCTGCCATTCTCTCTCTCAAACAGGAAAGAACTGCATGGAGGAGAGATGTTGGAAAGCAGTGTGCTAGGACTGCATACAATGAGTTTCAGATATATATATAGACACCTGAGCCACGCATGGCTAGGATGCACACAGACTGCACAGCTTCTGAAGCTCCGTACATAAAGCAACAATGGGGCCTGTATTTGTGAGGGCAAATGGTATTCTGGCTGAGTGTCTGAGCTCTGGATTCAGACAAGGCACATTTATTAAATCCTTTCTGTAACGCTTGCCGACTGAAATCTCAGGCAAGTTGTTCCTTTCCTCCAGTCCTCAGCTTCATCAGACTTAAGATGACATCAACAAAGCAACCTACCTCATAGGATGGCCGGAGCATCCAAGCAAATAACGCAAGGAAGGCATCTTACTTCATCCTGTGTTCAGTAAGTACAGCTGTTCTGAGGACAAGCACTATACACACATCATGCGCAAGGGTAGCAGGGGAAGGAAACATCAGAGGACTCTGGCAGGGAGTTTTCAAAGACCAGGAAAAAAATCTGGAAGCTCAAGATAGGCAAGATACAAAGTTTCAAGACAAAAGAATAATCGACAATGTCAAACGCAGTGAAAAGTCTCTGGAGAAAAGGAGCTCAAGGCTGAAGGCAACTTAAGCAGTTCTGTAGTTGGGATCTTTGAAGAAGATCCCAACTACAGAGGGAGCCAAAAAGGATGAGCCGAGAAAAGCAGCAATATAGACTATTCTTCCAGTAGGCCTAGCCTTGGAAGGAAAGATGGTGATCAGAATAGCAATTAGCAACAAGTAGCAACTTGGAGGAGGAGCCTGGAGGGACGGTTTTGTTTTAGATAAAAGAACTGTTACAATGAAGAGGATGGGGGTAGGGTGGAAAGAAGACCTTAGTGGACCAGGTAACAGGTAAGACACAGAGCTCAGGCCACAGCAATGGTAAAGGGATGGAGGATGAGGTGTCCTGTGTCCACTGGGCCTGGAGAGAAGGAAGTAAAGGTGGCTGCAAAGCAGGCATATACACAGATGAGATGGTCCATAAAGTGGAAGTGCCCACTTACGGCTACTAGCTTCTCTATGAAAAAATCACTACCATCATTGCCTCTGCTGCCCTCGTGCTAGGGACATGGTGAGCGAGTTAGAAGACTGTTGACTGATAAGTGTGCTCTTACGATATGACTTGATACGATCTGATACACACTGTGTTGGGTTCTAGGTGAACAGCACGAGTTTTCCAATTAGTCCTCAAGACACCCCTGAGACAAGTACTCCTGCCATCCCCATCTCACTCATTAGGAAAAAGAGAATATGCAGCTTCAGCCTACAGTCACACAGAGCACAGGAGTGACCTCTCACTGGTTGACTCTAGAGTCTCAAGTCTTGAGCATTAGTCAGATGGAGCTGTCTGCTGAGAGTAAATGGGGAGAGTTTTAGGGAACTTGGACAAAGCAGCAGACCTTAGACTATCCATACAAAGTCCAAAAGAAAGCAAGAACACATGTGTATCATACATGCAGAGCTGGACACCAGATGCCCCGAGTCTCCTGCAACACCTGGCCTGGAGATGTTACTTGCACTCCAAGGTATATGCCAACATTAAGAGAAGCAATGTTTTCAGACAATGCAGGCAACACGTAGTATACTGTGGGACTCCATGCAGACGCCAACACAGCTCTTTCCCTTTGGAAATAAAGACATTACCACACAGGTACTAGGTATCTAACAGGGTGAAGATGAACAGCAGTTTCTCAGCTGCGCCATGTGTCAGAATGATGCCGTATCATCGCTGACTTCAGACTATCGCCATCCCTCCCAACAGTTCAGAGTGCTTTAACCCTCGATTTGTAGCCATGATATCTCCTGAAATGAGACTGGTTCTAACTTTTGTCAGTTACTGTTGTGGAGGGGCGTGTGCTATGTATGAACATGGGGAGGTCAGAGGACCACTTGGCCAAGGGGTCCACCCATTTGCCAGGCTTGCAAGGCAAGAATCTTTACCCATTGAACCATCTTGCCTGCCCATGGCTGTATTTAGAGGAAGAAATTATCATAAAGATAAAATTATTCAACCAAAATCCTATCAAGTGACATCTTGCTTTTTACTATGAAACTTCCTCAACAGATAACTGTCACTCCCAAATCTTAGCTCTTTTCCTATCTACTGGAAATCAGTAAACTGGATTCAAGGAAGATGAATAAATACAAAAACACACCTCAGTATTAGCAATCTGTTTTCCCCCTTAGCATAACCTTTAAAGCTAACTGGAGGCTTTTCATTAGAATGGAGGGTTTTATGATCCATATGAAGGAGACTGAATCATCCTTGAATAAAGGAGGTGCTAAGTAAATATTTGCTAAATTCATCGATTCCACGGTTCTTAAAAACTAAGACTTCTGATACTAGAAGGGGGAGACTCGGAATGTGGGTAAGAGTGTACACGTGAGCTAATTCCCAGGCCCCAGGCAGATCACCTGGCTGTGTCGCACACTAATGCAGGTGTAAGGAACAAGAAACTGAGCACACCCAAGCTTCCAGAGCAATTCGTGATAGGACCGAAGCTGAAGGTGTAATCACTGCAGGAATCAAATCACAGGGTAACCGCCCTGTGGGGCTCTGTGGTTTATTTCTTAACCAGCTAATTTACATTTTAATCAAAGGAACAGGAGAAAAAGATCTGTCTCTTTCCCACAGTACCAGAAGGTAATCAAGATCACGAACTGGAGTCTAATTTGGGGAGAGAATAGCCATGTGGTTGCAGGGAGACCAGGGCAAGGTGCCACAGGAGGAGGACACAGACTTCATTGAGCGGCTCACAATTGGATCCAGTGGTGAACAGGTGGAGAAAGATGAAGGTGGGTGGGATTTTAGGGACAGGCTTCCTGTGTAGAAGAAAGCAGGATAGAATAAAAAGGGCAGGAAAGCTCTCCAGGGTGCGATGGGAGTACATGGATCAGTTTTCTCTTTTTTCCTTCAAAATCACACAAAGGTTAGGGTATTTACCTCTGGGAAGCCATGAGAAATGCAAGGCTTTCTATTCAACTTGTACAATAATTCTCTAAACATTAATTTATAAAATCCAATAAAAGTTTCTGGAGATTACTCATCCTTTCCCTGGGTACTTATAAATAATAAACCTTCGTTGTCAGTGAGGATACAGCTGTGGGAAGGAAACCAAAGAAAATGGGGGTGGGGGTGGAGATCATAGTCTGATGCCAAATCTCAAAATGCAGCAAAAAGAAACACTATTTTGGCTTAAGAAAAAAAATCACCAATAACCAGTTGAATGAATTCTGGAAAGTCAATGTTACATACCCAAAGGATTCTGCACAACGAACATTTTCTTCTAGTTGAATTTTATTTATATGGAGATTAATATAGATTCTGAACCAAATGTGAAGAAGGAAAACACTTTATTAGCCCTTCGCAAGCTTAGTTCATGTACCATATAAAATACATTCCACTCCTTAACCTGCAAAGGCCTCCCTAACGCCATGCATCAAGCACGTCAGTGACCACTAACAGAACAGCTAAAGGGCCCAGTTGCTGTGGTTCTCTGAAGATCTCACAGACACACACACACACACATACACACACACACACACACACCGACACACAACAGAAACCTTGTGGCATCCAGCCTGCCCATTCCCCATCCCTTTGCATTGCTACAGCTCCCAAGGTGACACATCAGGCACTTACTTGTCTTGGAAAACATCCTGAGCAGCCACTTGGTCCTTTTTCTTGATGACTTCACTCAGAGGGAAAAGGGTCTTTACTTTAGAGAGCGGAATCTCACATTTTGCTTTCATCTCAGTGGGGGGATCCAGCATATTCAAAATGTGCTGCTCAATTGGGGGCAGCCGCTCCTGGAGATGTAAGGCTCTGTGCAGCAGACACTGTAGGAAAAGTGCAAAGCCATTAAAAAACACTGAGGCTGACATCAAATATGGCTTTCTGTTTTCTGGTCAGGGACCCTCCATCTCTAATTGGAAGGGCTAGGAAACTCAAGCCAAACAGCAGAGGCAAATAGGAGGGCTCAGAGGACACTGATCACATCTAAAACCAGCTACATAAACAGGCCCACGTACAGGAGCAAACCCCTCTGCAAACCTCCCAGAGGGACCTCATCTTATAAACTGCTCAGGGAGCACACAAGGTTCCTAAGACGTAACTCCCTAACACTCCAAGGTTACAGCTTCTTCATAGAAGTCTTTTACTTCCCTTCATTGCACACATGTTGTCTATCACATGGTTTTAGGGGTCAGTGTGTGATGGGTGGGATGGAGGCCTAAGGGGGTCTGCCCACTCTGAGCCCCAGAAGGAAGTCCGAAAAACACGACAATACCGAGCTGACACAGCCGCCAGGGAGGGCAGAGCATGACCCTGTCTCCACAAGCCCAGCATCCCCACTGAAATGGACTGTGAGATCCATGTAAAGAGAGAATGGGAGAGACAGAACATGACAAATGAAGAGAGAGAGAGAGAGCACCACTCTTGCCCAACCCTGGCCTAGTCTCCTCCTAACTGGCCTCTCTGCTTTTGCTGACACTATCTTGGACTCAAAGTCATCTAAAACAAGCTCTGTTACACTTTATGTCTGAAATGGCCTGCAAGCTCAAGTTCTAAATGCTTATGAGTGTGCTTTGGGGAGGGAGGCTGTGAGACCTTCAGGAGCTGGGGTAAAGCTGGTGGCAGCAGGTCACTGCAGGTGGCTCTTTGAAGGTTATGCAAACCCTGCTTCCAGCATGCTGCTCCCTGGCCCACCACAAGGTGCACTACCACTACCATGAGGGCCACTGCTCCGTCCTGCCTTCCCAGCTGTGAGAACCCCTGAAACTGAGCCCTCCCTTGTTTCCTTCAAGTGCTTTGGAGGCACAAAAGTAACTCGTCCAAGCTCCTTACTCCAACCCAGGAAGTCCTGTAAGCTGCAGCCCCACTCCCCCATCATGGAACTGCCTTCTGCCTCTTCACTCACAACCAAGGAAAAATGAGCTCTCCAGGGTTCACTCCTGCCTCTGGATCCTTGGCTAACACTGCTCTGTGTCCTCTGCCTGTCCCAGGTCTTGTGGAGTTGGCCCCTCTCTATCATGTTGGTCTTTGCTCAAATATTAGCTTCTCAGAAAGCCTTTCCCTGACACTGTTATGAAGCAGCCTCTTCACTTGCAAGCTATTGTCTAGTCATATTCTAACATTTCCTAGGTTTGTGTTTTTCAAGTTTGTGTTTTTACTTAAAATCATCTTATCAATTGCTTAGATTACTTATGTATTATCTAGCCCTTCCCCTTAAAAACGACTATCTTCTCTTGTGTACTGCTGAGTTGTGAGCACAGAAAATATGCCGGGCATAAAGTAAATATCTGATGATATTGACTGGGGGACTAAATACTCTTCTCTAGCACACTCACTGTTGACAGGGATGCCACCAAGAGTGGGGAGAGGACAATGGCAAGGCAGGCTGTCCACTGTCCAAGTGAGTGGAACTGGACACAGGCCACTGTCTACTCAGTCATCTGTCTGCATCAATCTAAGTCAGGCCTGGGCAACACCTGTATTTAACAAAAAGGCAGCACTCTCACAGTGGTCTCAGCCTTTCTGATTGACCCTTTATAGAGCTCCTTAGGTTGTGCTGACCTGCTACTTCATAACTGTAACTTTGCTACTGTTATGACTCGTAATTAAATATCTGATATGCAACCCCTAGAAAAGGGTCAACACAACCAATGGAGTTGCAACCTACAGTTAGAGAACCACTGCTCTGACGATAGAGTCACGTAAGCAAGGAGATGTCCTTAAGAAACAATGAAGTGACACAGCCCATCGAGGTCTCCCTCCGGTGAAGAAGGCTCTAACTAGACCATTTTATTTATTATTGCCATGGGTTGAACCCAGGGTCTTGCACAAGCCAGGAAAGAGCTCTGTCATTAAGCTATGCCAAGGCCTACTCCCATGTTTAAACAACTTACAGATTAGAATTTTGAAAGAAAAAAAAAAAAGAGCTGAATAGTTCTTCAATTTCAAACTACAATTTCATATCACAAAGAATACTATTTTATTCCATGAACTGTTTCCATACAATAAAGAAAATGCTACCTATAGGTCAGTATCAAAAACAAATAAATAAAAGATTCTCAGGCTTGACAAAATATCATCTAGGAGTCAGTATCCTGCAAACTCAACACCACATGCTCCTCCCTCCAGCATCCATGTGTTCCTCCCTCCAGCATCCACATGCTCCTCTGCAGCATCCACTCACTCCTCCCTCCAGCATCCATGTGCTCCTCCCTCCAGCATCCGTGCGCTCCTCCCTCCAGCATCCACTCACTCCTCCCTCCAGCATCCACTCACTCCTCCCTCCAGCATCCATGCACTCCTCCCTCCAGCATCCGTGCGCTCCTCCCTCCAGCATCCACGTGCTCCTCTCCAGCATCCATGGGATCCTCCCTCCAGCATCCCTTCAACACACCAACAATTCTTCCCTCTCCACAATATGCTCTTTTATTTTCCGTGTTCATTTACTTCCCCTCCAGCTTTGCTCACTCTTAATTTCCTGATTACCCCTTGAGCTTCATCAGGCCTTGCCAGTGGGTTCTCTGTCTGTTCTAGATATTGATCCTTTGTGGAGGAATAGCTGACAACACTTCTTCTCCCTCTCTGAGGCGGTCTCTTCACTCCATTAACTGTTTCCTTTTGTGTGCAAAGCTTTTTAATTTTGTGAGGTTTCATTTGTCAACTGTTGGCTTTATTTCCTGGATGCCTAGAGCCCTGTTGGGAAAATCCTGTCTACACACAGATCTTGAAGCCGTTTCCAGACTCTTCCCTCTGAGTTCTCTCCAGACAAATGGAACTGGCTAACCATGTGACTCTGCTCCATGCTGTCCTCCCGTCAGTCACCCCTCTTTTAGATCTCCATCCAAGGTTGCTACCTCAGGGGGCTTCCATAAAATCCACTTCCAAGGACCTCTCCCTTCTCATTTCCACAGTGTTTCCATACAGCAGCTGAACTATGGCTCTGTGCCTGTTCGGGCACGCGGGAGGCAGAGGCAGGCAGTTCTCTGTGAGTTTAAAAACAGTCTGGTCTACTTACTGTGTTCCAGGCCAGCAAGGGCTAAATAGTGAGAGACCATCTCAAAAAGAAACAAAGGAAGGAAGGAGAGAGGGAGCAAAGAAGAGGAAAAGAAAAGAAAAACACAACAGGCTGGCCTTTCCTTTCTCACCTGGTACAATCGCTGAAATTCAGGATTTGGAATTTTGGAAGTTGGAAACAAGTCTTCAATGACGTCTTCTTCCTCATTTTTCTTTACCAAGCTCATGGAATCAATCAGATCATCAATAGCACTCAACTGTGCCTCTTAAAACAATGATAAACAGAGAAGCATAAGGGAAAAACAGATTATTTCTATTATTCTCTATCAAAATGTAATGCTCCCCATTTTTGAATGCGGTAACACTGGCAGGTCATACGGCACCTGCTCTGCCAAAAATCATTCCCTAGTTGTGGAAGTACTTAACCTGACTCTTGGTTTTCTCATCTGAAAAAAGTGATATTAAGAGTAGTTGAGGCTAGGCAGTGGTGGCGCGTGCCTTTAATCCTAGGAAGCTGATTAGGAAGCAGAAGCAGGCGGAACTCTATGAGTTTGAGCCCAGCCTAATATATAGAGTGAGTTCCAGGATAGCCAAGGCTACATAGAGAAACCCTGTCTCAAAAACCCAAACAGCTCTCTTGTTCTTGATCTTACCTTCCTGCTCCCTCTCTGTCCCCATTCCCTCCCCCCTCTCTCCATGTGTTCCTGGTTGGCCTCTCTCTCTCTCTCTCTTTCTCTCTCTCTCTCTCTCCTTTCCTCCTTCCCTCCCTCCTTCCCTTCCTCTGCCATTCTCTGCCTCTACTACCCTCTTAACTCCCCTCCCCATGCCCTGAATAAACTCTATACTAAAAAAAAAAAAAAAAAATTATTTCCCTAGGTTAAATGTAAGCACAACACAAAGAGGAAGAAGGAAAAAGAAGAGGGAGGAAGAAGAAAGGGGGGGGGGGAGGAAGGGAAGGAAGAAGAGAAGGAGGAAGGGGAGGAGGAAGGGAAGGAGGAAGAGAAGGAGGAAGGGGAGGAGGATTTTACCTGGGGGCTGGAGAGACGGTACAGAAGTTAAGAGCACTGACTGCTCTTCTAAAGATTTGATTTTCAGCACCCACATTGGCTGTAACTCCAGTTCTGATCAATCTAGCACCATTTTCTGCCCTATGTGAGTACTAGGCATGCATGATATACAGACATACATGCAAGTAAAATACCCATACACATAAAATAAAATAAATCTAAAAAAAAAAAAAAAATAGTAGTTGATTAACCAGCACACACCTTTAAACTCAGCACTCAGGAGGCAGAGGCAAGCAGATCTCTAAAATTTCATGGCCCACCTGGTATACATAGTGAGTTCCAGGGCAGCCAGGGCTACATAGTGAACTCTGGTCTTAAAAAGAAGAAAACAAACAAGAATAGCTGCCCTCTTGACTCTTTTGCAGTTCAACCATTCAGCAAACCTTTAGCCATGGAGTATGATAACAAAAGCAAGAGTGTGTTCCAGAAAAATAACTCTGCCATAAAAAAACTAAATAATAAAATCATTCCTCTACGGAAATTTAAACAAAATACTTAGTATCCAATGAGCTAATGTTTTCAAAATAGTAATTAGCTAAAGAGAAAAACATTTAAACAAACTAACAACTTATAAATGAAGCAAAGCTTTCTAAAGATCCTGAGTATCCTTCAGCAGAGCCCAGCAGTGTCACACGAAGACACCCTTTGACTAGAACAAGTGGATTCCTTTGTGATCTGTCAGAGTCGCCCTTTTCTTTTTGCAAAGCTACTAAGTACACTACACACACCTGAGAACATTCCATTCAAACACTAAAGTTCCTTGATGGCAGAAACATGACAGTGTCTCTGATGTCTCACTTAATACCTAGCAACTGCCCTTCAATAAAAATCTACCAAGTCAATACAAATGGCACAGCCCAGAGCTACAGTCTTCCCTGAAAAGCTTCTGACTCCCCCACCACGCATGTGCCTTTCACTTTGATGGTTCACGGAAGTTTGCAGAGCCATCCAAGTGGAATACTGTTTCTAATGTCAATCATGGGCCGATGGCAGGAAGAGTAAGCGGTTTCTAAAGGTACCTTAATGTTTCCAGACTCTACTCTTTCAGTGTCACAAGATGAAATTACTTATCACAAGGCATTGTCTGCCTGTCTGAACCTGCCACAACCATCATAATCATAAGTGATGAGCTAGTGACCACCAGGCAACTCTGGAGCCATTGCTTACACAAGGGAACATTTGCTAAGTCCCACCCACGACACTCTCAGCTCATCTCTTGCTAGATCACACTGGTGTCATAAACTCCCCCATAAACATCAACTTGGGAGATAGCTTTAAGAAAATTCATTAAGACACAGGAAATAAGTCAACTGATCAAAAGGTGTTCAACTTTTAGACTTGGGCTGATTCTCAACAAGTTTGGAATGAGGGCTGGGGTAGAGCTCAGTGGTTAGATTGACTGCACAGTATGTGTGAGACTCTGAGTTCAGTCCCCAATTAATCCTTAGTTAATTAATTAGCAAAGAATCAAGAGGCAGAGACATAATCAACGGCATAACAACTTCTCTTACATTCAGGTCCACACGTGCCTCCGTCATGACAGAAAGTCACCTAGCTCTACAGAAAAGGACATTAGCCCCAAGGACCTGTTTGATTCTCCCTATGTGTGTGTGTGTGTGTGTGTGTGTGTATCAATCATACTGTTCTCAAAGGGCCTAGCCCTAAGAATGCCTAGGGAGAACTTCATTTGCAAGCTCACCTTAAAATTTCCTAGCCCTACATTGCCACAGATAATATAGAAGACTTATAGCCTAAAGCATCCATTTTCATTTGTTATATCTCTCAGGATGATCTTAAAGCCTCTGTCATCATCTGTTGTTGTTTATTTTTGGTAGATTTTGTTGTGGTTTTTTAGTTTTGTTTTTGTTTTTTACATTCTGCCCACAACTACACAAACGGTGACAAACGGCAAGCTGCCTAGAAGATAGCACCTGTGACTATGAGGCTCACTCTGGCGCTGACAGCTGGCTGCAGGTGTACAGCACCT
>JADRCH010000006.1:18943886-18973622 GCA_019843965.1 Rhynchomys soricoides | reverse complement strand
ACACATACGTAAATACATCCATACATGTGTATATGCATCAACACATATGTAAATACATCCATACATGTGTATATGCATCAGTACAAGTGTATATGCATCAACACATATGTAAATACATCCATACATGTGCATATGCATCAACACATATGTAAATACATCCATACATGTGTATATGCATCAACACATATGTAAATACATCCATACATGTGTATATGCATCAACACATATGTAGATACATCCATACATGTGCATATGCATCAGTACATGTATCCCAGAGCCAGTCTCTTCTGCTCCCTGGAACCAAATTACTGCCCCCTGTGACCAACAGTGGCAAAGCAGAGGCAGAAACAAACCACATCCGCCCATTACAGATGATTAAGATCCAATTACATTTTTAAGGTAGCATCCTCTGCAGTCTAGGTACCTTAATGATCACCCAGCAGAGGAGAAGACTGTACAAACATATCACATTAGTCATCCTCCAAAGACAACTGTGTTAACTACAGAACAAGAGTGAGTTGTAAACATAATCAAAAACACATTTATTCAGAAACCCAGAGGTCCACAGAGAAAACGGCCCATTGGAAATCTTCAGAACAAAATGTCCAAACCAAATGCTGGAGATAGACAAACCTGCAGCCATCTAACGGAAGCAGCCCAAATTCTATTTTAAATGCTGTACACTTTCCTGGATTTGAATTTATTATATTACTGGAATTCAGTTGTATTTGTTCTCAGTGTCTTAGGTTGGATAAATATGGGCTCATATGTCCCCACTACAAGTGAAGAAAAAAAGCCAAGCCCTAACCCTGTTCTCTGGCATTCTGCTCTCCTGCAGTGCAGAGTGTCTCTCCAGTGTGAATGCAAGCAGGGCCATCAAAACCCCAGAACAGTGGGAGTCCCGAGTCAGACTGTAATCCAGTGTCTGCTTAGTCCCGTTAGGCTGCTGGGGTCATGTAGTTAATAAAAAGAAAGAAAGCAATTTCTAGTCTCATGCATAGCTTTCTGAAAAAGACAACAACAAATTCAAAAATTCCAATACAAAACTCAACAGGGAAACACGAGACATGATTAAGCATGGCATCTAAAGCCAATGTTTTTCCTTTTTCCTCCAGTCACTTGTGTGCAGGTAGGGGAAGGGTACACACATGTGTGCGTGTGTACATACAGGTGTGCTCACCTGGGAGTGTGTATAGGTCTGAGGGCAACCTCGCCTCTATTCTTCCTCTACTGATCTCCACCTTACTTTATGAGACAGGACTCAGAAGCTCTCCCTTCCAGCACGGCTGACTAGCTAGCAAGCCCTGGGGTTGGCCTGTCTCCTCCTCCCCAGTACCGGGGTTGCAAGTGTGTACTGCCATGCCTGGCTTTATTTTATTTACATGTTTGGTTGGTTGGTTGGTTTTGTTTTTGTTTTTTTGTTTTTTTCAAGACACGGTTTCTCTGTGTAGCCCTGGTATCCTTAAATTCACTATGTAGACCAGGCTGGCCTCGAACTCAGAGATCTGCCAGTCTCTGCCTCCTAGTGCTGGGGTTAAAGATGTGTGCCACTGCATCCAACCCACGCCTGGCCTTTCTGTGGGTGCTGTAGATCCAAATCCAGGTCCTCACTTTGGCACAGCAGCACTTGTTCACCAGCAATCTCCCAGACCCTAAACCAAGTACTTTTCTAAGTTCTTCTTATCACCAATCATGTTCTTGTTTGAGTTAGCAGTATCTCAGAGGTGCCCATGAAAACTGCCTGTGCTTTCCGGTTCTTCTACTTCAAGTACAAGCCAAGCAGTACAGAAGAGACTAACGTACGTACCACCATACTCCAGCTCATGTGTCTACGTGTCCTCTGGGTAAGAAAGAGAACAGCCCGGACATCAGTGAGTAGACAGTGGGGGAGAGGCAAAGGAAAGGGGTTGGTAACGGAGGCGTAAAGGAGAACTGAGGAACTTCCACGCTGTGACCCAGACGGTGTCTACTGCTTCCCCTTCAGTTGCCTGCCCTAAGAATCTGTCTGTCCCAGATAATGGAGCTTTCTTACAACAACTGAAAGAAGTGGTACCCTCTCCTCTAGTCCCTCCCCTTTCTAATCCAGCTATCACACTCATCTCTCCATGGAATGCTCCTAAACACCGCAGGCATATGCGAATCCACTAAACCATGGCTCCATGTGCGTTTAAAATTGTGCATACACTCTGAGTCTATCACCCAAAACCTTTTATTGGCTCTAGTTCTGAGCAGAATGGAAGAACACAGACTTTGGAGGAACACAGTTCTTGATTTAGCTGGATCTGTACGCAGCTAGCTGTGTGACTTTATGTTAATGAGCATCTCTCAGCCTTGGTCCTGATGGCCAATCTTGTTTATATACTTGATGGGATAATAACTTTGGAATCACCATGGAAACACTGCTCTGGATGTACTTGTGATGAAGTTCCTACTCTGGGTTAACTCAAGTGGGAAGGCCCACCCTGACTGTGGACGGCACCGTCTCATGGGCTGAACAAAAGGGAGAACATGAGCTGAGCACAGCTTGCTGACAGCATCTGTAGCTGGCCTCACATCCCTGCCACCTTCCCTTCCCTTCCCTGCCCGGCAGACTGTATCCTCAAACTGTGGGCCAAAATAAACCGCTCTTGCGTTAAGTTTCTTTTGTCCCAGCAATAAGAAGAGTACCTACTATAGTCCTTCTGTGGAAAACAGAAATAGCAACAGTGTCTGCCTCATTAGGTTGTAACAATTAAGAGAAAATGCAGGCTGCTACTTAGGATGCCCCACAGGCTCTCTGAGCCTGGTCTGCACATTTCTCCTGCTCCTCTGCCCTCCGTGATGACCCACTGATGATGGGTCGGGGTTCCAGCTCAACTACAGTCCTAACAGCCACGCTCTACGCTATGCTACTGAACTCAATCAAACCAGTAGTAGATATTGTAAAGTATTAATTATATGCTGTACATAACTGTACACGCTACCAGCTTCAAATTATGCCATTTCCTCACACACTTAAATACATGCAGTAAGATATAATGCCATAAGTGATTTTTTTTTCTTCCAGAACTAGAAACTTAAAACTACACTAAGCAGCGCACAACCTGGTAATAAGTTGATCTAAGCATCCTGGCTGCCATCTTAAGCATCATTTGGCATCTAAGGATTTGAGCTCTTGAATATTCAGATATTCTCAGCTAGTTTCCAAGTCTTCTGGATAAAGATGTCGCCTAAACATACTATTTAAGCCAAATGGGTTGGGTAAATTTAACCGAGCTTTAAAGAGCCTAGTGTGTATAAGCCATGACAACAATCACAAATAATATTTCCCCTAAGTGAGCATATCCAGTAGGATATAAAACCTGAAACTGGCACTTGAAGAGTAAGGGCAAAGCTGCCTCAGCTGCTTCATAAGCACCCTTCCAGCTAGGGAGTCTGCACTGCAGAATAAAGCCTTGTACAAGTCCTGCCACTTGACACATTTAAATTTGGAAGGATCAAATACACAAGTCTTTCCCCAGAGGCATCTTGCCGGAGTCCCCACTGACCTACAGGACCCAGTGTTTCTGCTGCACCTCTGTATCTCAAAGGGGTCCCTAGGTGAGCATCTATGCTGCTTCCCATCACCTTCAAGAAAATCTCTCTTGGACGAATGTGCAGACGCTTGCTACATACCTTGAATAGTGTCCTCTTTGGAAACTTCAGTTTCATCATCATCATTTAGGCAATAAACAGTCTCTTTTTGTATATCTTCCTTCTTTAGAGTCCTTGCGTCCACAACTATCCAACTCTTTTTAAGTTTCTCCTGTACAATCTATTATCAAAAGAGAGAAAATGAGGAGAGACAAGATAGTGACCGACAGAAAATGAAAATCTGACAGACTCTCTGAACTACTATTTGAGCTACAATATTTGGCCCCTTCCTTCCTTTTATGTAAACTCTGGTCTACTTCACATGAGAATACGTTGTAACTGTCTCCACATTCCCTTTCCTCCTTTGGCAGGCTATAGGTACAGCTGATTCCTGAATACACATATACTTTCTATAGAAAACTCTCAAATTGACCAATAAAGAAGGAGCATACATTTTATCATAGTCAAAGGGAGGGAGAAGCCAACAAAGAAAACTGAGAGTATATTTTCATCCCTAGGCACGCTCTTTTGGCCTTGACAGAAACCAAAATAACTCAAAATTACCTCTGTGGATCTCACCACGTATTTGGGAATTAAGTTCTTAAACATACAAAAATATCTGTATATTTATTTCTCAGATTTAATTATATTTTTAGCATATATTTAAAGGGGGAACAAGGAAGCTCTGGTGAAGCTTAGATCAGATTCCTACTCAGACTGGAACTTGAACAACTGCGGGAGGCAAATGACTTTTGAAAGTGAACTCTGATGTGCAAATGCACATGAGTATGGACACACAACCTGACACTAGCAAGAAACCTTTTTGACATCCTATACACACTATTACTATCAGACCACTAATAACTGACTTAGGTGCGAATATCCCCACAGCTCCTCACATAACTGATGTGTTACTGACATCCCCACTATGACTCACAAAGTCAAGTTAATCCATCATATTTCTTTCCCCCAAAAGGAAAAGACACAAAGGCCTCAATTTCTGAGGAAGAGGGAATCCAGCCATATTATAAACAATTTTTAAAGCCTCTCCTTGCATGCCTTTTAGATGAAAAGCTATGTAGAGATTAAATCAAAAGGGAGAGCAGTAAGAGAGGCAGTAATTATACTCTGAATAACTCACACAAGAATTGTCAGCTTCTTACATAAGCATATTTATCTGCCTGGTAACACTGCTTTAAAAGAAATGTACTTTAGTGCCTACCGATTTATAGGCTACAATCTTTATAGACAGGTTGGGGCCAATGGTCAGTTGGCAGGGCCAGGGCATGGAAAGCCTCTCAATCTTCTTAAAGATGCACAGCTGCCGTAGACTCTCACTTAATAAAGGAAAACACATAATGAAAGACAATTTTCTATTGTTAATTTAGACGAGATGACTTCCTCATTTTACCAGAATGAGACGTAAGTGGTGGTTGATTTTAAGGAGAGAGAGGGCAGCAGGGGTAGGAAAACGATGACCACGGCTGAGGAGGAGCCAGAGACAAGTGAGCTAGCTTGGGAGGGAGAACTCCAGTCACTGTCCTGACAGGGAAAAGGAACTGCCCGGCTCTCCTCTAGTAGATCATTTCTTTACCGATGTACCAGTGATTCTTAACATTTATGCTGGTCCAAGGACACCATTGAGGAGATGATAAAAACACATTCACCAATGAGTTGGCACACAATGGGAATGGCTCAGCCACTCCCAGAAAACAACAGACAAGAGGATATGAGCCCCAGCTCTGGGCATCAAAGGCAAGGTACCAGTCTGCACCAGCTCTGCTCACAACAGAGTGAATTACATAAATACTACCCAGGAAATAAAACCAGCAGCCTATTTGGTCTTTATGTAAAGTACATAGCTCTACAGGTTTTCAAGTCAGAGAAGGACAGGGAGAAGACAAATGTAACATACAGCATTGCTTCATTTAAACAAGGGTGACATTCAACCAAGTATGGTGGCCTGCCTTTAATCTCAGCACTTGGGAGGCAGAGGCAGGTTGATCTCTGAGTTTGAGGCCAGCCTGGTCTACAAAGTGAGTTCCAGGACAGCCAGGGCTACACAGAGAAAACCCTGTGTGTGTGTGTGTGTGTGTGTGTGTGTGTGTGTGTGTGTGTGTAAAATTCAAGTCTGGTTTTATCTGCCCTGAACCAAACAGAACAGAAGGTCGCAGGAGAAGTAGAATGTGACATTCAATAAGACAAACAGCAAAGGAATTGATGGTCTGATATACGCAGTGTACAGCCAGACCTTATGACTGATGCCCTTGGTACAGACGGAATTGATGGTCTAATATACGCAGTGTACAGTCAGACCTTACGACTGATGCCCTTGGTACAGACGAAGAAGACCCTATGAAGTGTAGTGACATTACTCACCGAGTTAGTGCCAGAGAGACCACAGCAGACTCCAGCCCTCAGAACCGTGGTAGCAAGCAGCTGCTCTGCCTGAACCCCCACTTCCAAAGTTCATAGTACACCTTGGCTTTGGATTTGTGAAAAATGACTGTCTGCACCAGATCTAATCTGTCTCATGAGACATTACTAGTCCATCCATGACAGCCATGAGGTATGGATTCTGCAAAAGTATAATTTTTAAAAAATTTTTATATAATTTCTCACAGCCAATGTTGTCCTTTTTCCTCAAGCCCCTTTTTCTTCCAATTAAAGTTTTTGCCTGAACAGTCCATCTAGCCTCTGTTTTTATTTCTACAATCACCGGGCCAAAGATCACACATGTGCAGTTTCAGAGAAACTGAATTTGAAAATCCAGTTGTTTATAATTGACTTAAATAAGAACAGTCACTGTGTTTGAATGACAAAGTTCTGACCTACATGGAAGACCTGAAAACCAAAGCAGTTTACAATACTAAGACACACAAACATAGTCAATAATTTATCTGCTTGCTGGGGCAAAGGGGAAGATAATTTGAAAATAGTAAATTTATACTAGCTCATTACATACTAGCTACGGCATGTATTCCCAAAGCTGAGAGAGAGAGAGCTTAAGAACATCTATCTGCACACAGTGTGACAAGAACACATAGTAGTCAAGATGTTTCACTTCATAGGATTTCTCACTAATTCCTTTGGTGACCCCTTGGAAAATTACAATTCCATTCCAAGTTACTGATTACTTCAGGGGTTTCTGCATTTACAAAATTAGGGTGTATTTCTTGTCAATTACAGATTTCCAGAAATATTTAAAAATTGTAGCTGAGAAAAAAGAAGTTGACTGTTGCTACTCATAAAAATGCCAATTGCTGACCTACTTCAACTGAGAACTTTGGTACAGCCCTCAATTCCATGTAGCAACCGATCAATGGGAGTAATTTCTAAACAAAGGCAGCACTGTCCCGAGACTCTGAATCCACACAAGTCACTACTTGGCCACCTTTGTATAGTCACCTTTGCCAAGTCTCACTCCTCAAAAATACGACAGTAGATACAATATAAAACTTCCCAGACTCTTTGCTCAGAATAAGTATGTATCCAACTCTAACCAAAAATAAGACAGATAATAGAGGTAGTCTCTCCCAGAGCGTCTACAGACAGATGGAAAACGCGGTCTATTTCAGGGTTACATGGTACTTCAGCGGTTCATCCCTTTGGTTGTTTTGGTCTGTTTGTTTGTTTTAAGTATTATTTATTTATTTTATGTCTTCAGACACACCAGAAGAGGGCATTAAATCTCATTACAGATGGTTGTAAGCCACCATGTGGTTGCTGGGATTTGAACTCAGGATCTCCAGAAGAGCAATCAGTGCTCTTAACCATGGAGCCATCTCTCTAGCCCCCCAACCTCACCCCCTTTGGTTGTTTTTCAAGTCAGGATTTCACCATGAAGCCTTGGCTGTCCTGGAACTCACTCTGTAGACCAGGACTGACTCCCACCTGCCTCTGCTGGGATTAAAGGTGTGTGTCACTACCACCTGGCCAGGGACTTCATCTCCCTTTCCAACACCAAGGTGGACATATTCCTGTCATAACACCAACATTGTAATGACAACAGTTATGAATCCTTTACATTTTGAGCTTGGACTTTGGGTGTTTTAGTTGTTTACACTTATCTGAGAGAGGTTTTGTTTGCTTATTTGTTGTAACAGGACTTGCTCAAACTAATGATCTAAAGTAAGAAAGAAAAAAAAAAAAAGAAGCCCCAAATCAAAACCATAATATTCCTTCCCAAGATGCTCTCTAACACCTGTACCAAAAAGTAAAGGAACACTGACAGTCTCAGACATGCCAACATTTCTCATAGTTAAAAATGGTTCTTGCTGGCACAGCCACTATGGAAGTTAATGTGGATTCAGGCACTACGCAGCTGGACGACTCTGGGCATCGGCCCACAGAGCCCTGCACCCTACCACAGAGATACCTGCATATCACGTTGACTACTGTTCTATTCACAACAGTAAGAAGAGAAACCAGGCTAGACAGCCATCAGCTTATGAATGGATAATGAGAATGGAGCACGTATTCACAATAGGATTGTAGTCAGCTTTAAAGAAAAGGGAAATTATAAATCTGCAAGACAGTGCATAGAATTGAAAAATATATTAGGAGAGGTAAGCCAGGCTGAAAGATAAATAATACATATTCTCTCGTCTGTATTAAGTGGAGCCTGGCTTCTAATTTTTATGTATGTAGATTATGTGGGAGATGAGTTTACAGAGGCTGGGAAACCAGAAAGGGTCCATACGAGGGGACAAAAGAAGCCTAAACTCTGTGCGTGCATGCATGCGGAGGCGGAAAGAGTTTTACTAGAGGAGGGAATGTTTAAGTACAGATGAGCAGTAAGGAGACGGAGAGTCAACCCACACTAAGGCTCTATGAAAAAGCTGTAAGAAGGTAAGAAGGCTGGAGAAACGAACAGCTCAGGGATTCAGAGCACTGACAGCCCAGCACCCATACAATGGCTCACAACCATTTGTAACTCCAGTTCCAGGGATCCAATACCTTCTTCTGACTTCTGTGGGCAATGGGCATACACGTGGACACACACATACATGCAGGCAAAACATTCATACAAATAAAGTAAAAAAACAAAATCTTTTCTAAAAGTCTTTCTAAGCCATCAGGAAACCTTCCTCTCTGTAAGCTGACTAGAAGATAGAACTTTAAAGACTTTGAGCAGAGAGGTCCAGGTTTCCTGTGGGTGATAAAGTTGTTCCAGAAGCCATGGGTTACTAAATGAAAATCCCAGGGACAGGTTCCTACTATGAATAACTGGTAAGGGAAACTCCTGAGACCCCCAAACAATAGGACTATTGCCTCTACTGTGCCTTGTACAACAGAACTATGTGGAAAGACCCTATTGCAGAAGGCATCATGTGCTTTGGCTGTGGGGCACAGAGAAAGCAAGCCAGGGCTGAGTAAGAAGCTTGTTCTCTGCTGTGTAACTTTCCCAATGCTGGAAGATGCTTTGCAGGGAGAACTGTCATCAGGGGTCTTACTCAGTCCACTATGTGGGTGCTGTACACTGCAATACCAACCTGACAGGCCCGACCTGGAACAGCAGCATGACTGTTATGACAACTGGCCCCTCTATGCTTAAATTTAAGGTCCACACCACAGGGGAAAGGCCACATTTAGTATTGTAAACCTAGTCAAAAGCCCGTGGCTACATAGGTCATAGGCCCTAGTGAAGAAGCTACTACTGTTTTGCTAAATGGGCATGATGTCCCCCTCAAATTATCTTTATTTAAAAATGTGTGTCTGTGACTGTACCTGTTTGGGTATACGCACATGAGGACATACTCAGGACCCCTGGAAGAGCAGGAGGCGTCCTTAACCACTGAGCTATCCCTCCAGGCCGTTCAAATTCTCTTAACATTTATGTTTATGCATATAGATTAGTGGCGCTACATCAGGTTTGGTCAGGGAATCTTCTTTGTGTAGTAGGTGGCAATTACTACAGGTAGGACTGTAGGTGCTCACCGTGCTAAGCCTAAGTGCTTGTTGAATGTTCAGCCCTAAATGGAACATCTACATTACCCCCTACGAGGCTCAGGGAACAGTGCAGAACATGGGCCATAAAACATGTAAAAACCAGAGGAGCGGTGGAATGTTGTAGAATGTTGTGTTAGAATCATGAGACTAGGCCTTTCAACACTCCATCATGGCGTGGAGGGGCTCAAAGATTCTGCCCTTCCCTCAGGATCTACAGGCAGCTAACACTTTATAAGAAAGGAGGAGAGATTTTCTTTCTCTCTTTTTTTTTGGTGGGAGAAGAAGAGAGACATTTTCTTTGGTAGCACAACTACAGGTGAGCCAGTCATTGTCTATAAGCATTCCCTCACCCACACTCCAGTAAGCAGCCCTCATTGGGTAAACCCATCAGGTCATCAAAATCAAAAACAGACATGAAAGTAAAAAAGAAATGCAGAAAAAAAGAGGGATCGGCAAGAATGGGAGGACAGGAAGGGGTGAGTGTGACCAAAAGACGTAATTCACGTGAATGAAAGACATAACAAAACCCTGTCTCAAAAAACCAAAAAAAAGAAAGAAAGACATAACCAAAACAATTACCTTCCACCAGTATATACTAATAAAAGGACTTAAAAATTTTTAAATGGGCTTAGTAAATGTATAAACGTAAATGTGGTCCAAGACATGAGCCCCAAGCTTGGAATAAAGATGAAGTCTATCACTCTGACTCTATCACTCGGACTCTAAGGCCTCTATATGCTCCCAAACATCAGTCACACATCTGGAAATAAATGAGAACCCTGTGCAAACCATACCAACTAACAAAAGGAGATTAAGAGTGATCTGGAGACCCCTTTAATAAAAGTCAGGACACTTATTAAAGAATGACTGCTAAATCAAGGGTGGCTCAGAGAACGACAGAGTTAAGGAGACGTCTGAAGAGGGAGATGCACGTGGGAAGACCGAGAGTCGCCGCTGGAGTCTCCACTTCCTACCTGAAGGAATAAATTTCATCCAGCCCGTCTTCGCCTTCTAAAGACAGCATCACCCTTGTCACCATGCGGATACCTTCCTTTTGCTGCTCAGTAAGTCCTTTTGGGGGGAAGGAGGGTGTGCGGTGGTCCAAGCTGGAGTCGAGGTCTCCTCTCTTCCCAGGCTCACCATTCTTGTCGATTGGAAAAGGCAGACTGTGGGGAAAGAAGAAGAGCTCTGGTTCCATCCCTGTGACTGTCACTACCAACGGGCAAGATGGCTGCCTATCAGTCAACCTTACTCAGCTCCACCAATCTGTCAAATGCCGTGTATCTACCTAAGTATTACTTCAGCTTTAAATGGCTAACACTCGTTTGATTTGATTAAAAAGGGGAAACTGGCTGCCAGCAACCAAATAACTAAAAGGCTCTCTGTGTGGCAAACGAACAGTTAGAGCCAGGTCCTGGAGCCTTTCGCTCCGTCTCCAAGGTTCACCTCACTGCCTGGTACCGGCTGCCCTCTCAGAATGGCCTCTCCCATACTGCTCTACTATGGTCTGTGCCCCAAATTTCCTATATGAAACTTAAGTGGGGGAGAGGGGGTCAGCAGGTTGACTAATGGCTGAGCAGGGGACTAAGTGCCCTTCTGCCTGTTCTGTCCTTCCTGTCATGTGATGTCATAGCATCACCTGGGAGGCAGACATCCCCCCCACCAAATACAAAATTTGTGTTGGCACTGTGAGCTCAGATTTCCCTTCCCCCAGACCTGTGAGGGGTAACTGTTCGTTTATAAATCACCTGACCTGTACTGTCACAGCAACGGGAATAGACTGAGGCAAGCTCACGCTGCCCAACTCTACCAGCTAAGGACTCAATGTGCTTTGTTTTGTCTTTGTCTTGACTCTTTGTGAGTTCCACATCATTCACCACAGTTCCACTCGTCTCCCGGCCGCTCACAGATGATCTCCACACTTCTAACCCCCACTAAAAATAAAAATTAAAACCACACAAACAAACAAAACAAAGCATAGAAAACATTCTGTCACGGCCACTGTAGTGTGTCACAGTGTGTCCACAGTATACCTCTGAAGGACTCAAGTGTTCAACCGTCTGACTTCAAACTTATAAAAATATCAGGAATCAACAGTCCGAGGAAGAGACCTAGAAGAGCTCACTGACAGTCACTAACGCCAGAGGTGAAAGTTCAGGAAGAAATGCATCCTAGAGCAAGTCCAGGCACTGAACGAAGCACAGAGGGCTGGGGAAGCGGCCCGTGACCTCTCAGGGACTGGAGTATGGAGCTGAGCGTGTAGCACAGTGACAGAGTGACTGACTGCCTAGCATGGGGCTCTGAATCTAATGCCCAGCACTGCAAGTAATGGCCATAATAAGAAGTAAGAGGTTGTGAAACTTAAAACACGTAGAATTCAAATGCTACTGTGACATTAAAATCTTATCCAGTAATCAGAATATTCCCAGACAGAAATAAAACCCAATTCTGTTATGTTTCTCTCTAGTTATTTGTTTGAAATGAGGCTAAATCTAGGTTGGGATTATGAACCACAAAATATATTAATCAGAGACTGGGGAGCTGACTCTACAATTAAGAGACCTTGTTAACCTTGCAGAGGATCCAGGTTTGGTTCCCAGCCCCATATGGCAGCTTACAACACATGTAGCTCTAGTCCCAGGGCACCCAATACCCTTTCCTGGTCTCCATAAGCACAGGGCACACATAGAGCATACAGATGCACATGCAAACAAAACACCCAAACATATAAAATAAAAATTAACCTAAAAACATATTAATCAATCCATACGCATACTAAACCCCACCCAATATATTCAAGCTAATACTATAATATGGTGCTGAAGAAATCTTCTATATAACCAACAGCACGGGTTCTCACATGCTAAGTCAGTGGAGAGTTCTGCTTCCATTTTCTGAAAAGAAACTAAAGCAACTGAGCTGAAATAACTGAACCAGAGCCATTCAGTCACTTGACAAACAGGGTGAGGCTCTTGTGCTCTGGCAAACCTGACCTCACCTCCATTCTTCCAAACGCAGGCGGCTGAATCAGGTAATCCTTTCCCCCAACACTCTGTAGGTCACCCCTGTGTGGATAGATGCTTTACAGGCCATCAATACTTGCTATACTTAAAATAAGATTTTCCATGTAAACCTTTTCTCTGTTTACTTAGCATGACAGATCCACATGGCCTGCATGGCACATCAAGCTAAAGCGCTTCCGTGCGTGCGTCTGTGTGTGCGTGCGTGCGTACACGGCACAGACGGTTTGCAATAGGTATTGACTGTTACTGTAGCATCACCCAGGAAGATAAACATAACATGAACGTGAAGCTTGAGGAAGCTTATCCTAGAAAAAGTTACAGTAACAGCTCTTTCTCTGCTATCTGACCAGAGTAGAAGACGAAGCTAAAAACTATGCCAAAGGACGTTTTAAACAAAACTAAGGCTACTGGCAATACATGGAATGCAGTGAACAGCAGGTGGCAGCTTGCCGTACAGGAAGAAAACATGTGCAAGAGAGCGAATGCATCCAGTGCAGAGCAAGCAAGCAGAAGAAAGACTACCTTCCTCCAGAGTAGGTAGAAAAATAAAGAGATTAAAAGCAGCTCTTCCAAATGACGTCGGTAGAAAGTGCAGTACAATATGCTTCAAACAGGAGGCATCCTGAGACCATGGGCAGGAGACTGAGCTAAGCTGGCCTTCCACAGCACTGAGAGATGCCAGCTCAGTGACAAATGTCACTTAAAAAGCACTTAATTTCTCTGAAGTACCATCTTAACAAGTGCCGATGTGGTGGGCTCTTCTGAAGTTTTCTCTAGTTTCTGGGGAAGATGTCCCTCAGCAGTCTTAAGGGGGACACACATGCATGCTAGAGGGGTTTGGATTTCCCGTGGCAGACAGTCTATGAGGCCACAGGCTTACCACTCTGAACTGAAGGCTTCTTAGTGCAATTCTCAATTTGAAAAGTGAGTGTCCCTGATCAGATTAATAATTCAACATCCTGTATCATCACTCTGCTTTGGCCAAAAATAGGACGAGAAGAAATGGGTTTTCAATGCAGCAGGAAGGATTAGTATGAAGGGAAATTTTTAGTGGGGATGTAAGACACAGAAAGGAAATGCTAGAGGGGAAATTCAAGTTACTACGAGAGGGGGGACCCTCTTCCTTTTAAACTATAAAGTACACATTTTCTCCCCAAATTGTATAATACACATAACAAATTACATTTTATTATGTGTCTGCATCCTGAAATAGGGTTAAACACATTCTATGTGCTATACATTGATTCCCAACTGTCTACCTCCAATCTACCGCTGTTTGTAGACATCACTCTCTGAGCCACACAAGAAAGAAACTATCAGGATGCCAACATCATCTATGCAGACAGGAGATAAGCTGAACAGTCTCAAAAGATAGAGGCTGTCTGTTTCTTAAATTCCTTGATTCTTTGGTTCTAAAAGCAGTGATTTGCTATTGAGCTCAATTGCTCTGTATCACTATTTTCTCTTTCTCTTTCTCACCACAGCTCAGAATAATTCCATGAACACAGGAATGGCCAATTCATGCAGGGTGGCCAATCAGCCACCTAGCAGATCCCCTCGCTCAGCTGAAACAGAAGCCTCCTGGGAGCCACCTACATAGGGCCCTGTTCAGTGCATGAAGGATGCCGAGATTCCCTATACATTATTCTCAGGATCTTACAAGAACTGCAGGGAGATGCCAGACTTCTTCAAGTTACAAATTATAATGTCCAGTTGGTCTTGGCTGAACGGGCTGCTGAGGTCAGTGAACACTTCAATATGCTTCTTCCCAAACTTCTTTCCTCTAAAAGACAGAATGTTCACATTAAGAAGTCATTCTCTGAGGCCTAGGGAGGTGGCTCACCACAGAGCGACTGTGCAAGCCTGTGGCCTGCATTCAATCACCAAAACTCACCCAGGGCACACAAAGAAAACTAACTCCATGAAGTTGACCTCTGGCCTCCAACATACGCTGTAGCATGTACACATAAGTGGATGTATGTGTGTGTGTGTGTGTGTGTGTGTGTACGCATAGACACAAAATTTAAAAAAAAAAAAAGGTGAAATACACTTCATCGATGATCAGAGAGGCAAAGGAGTGAATCTAGATATAATTGATTAAGTGTGATTACACTCTCAAAGCTCAGTTCCTATCAAATATATAATCAGCTTCACATAGCTCACACTTGGCTCAACATTATAAAATGTAATACTCTTGTGTCCCTAGCCCTGGTTCCTAGCACTGTGATTTAAAGCAATGCCTTCCTACTGCATAGCTTCAGATCATAAACAAGGGACTCCCAGGAGTAAGAAGACATCAGCCTGGCAGCTTCTTCTCAAATATCTTGCTGGGGTACTACACCTGGGATTAGCTGCAGGATTTTGCAAAGGATACAGACGGAGAAACAATAGTACAGGATTCAAGCCTGGGATGTTATCACAGAATGTCTTTTCTATCAATGCAACCTGATGTGTTCAAGGGCATACACTTTCAAGACATAGTAATTAAGCAAACGATGGATTAGGAAGTTGACAGAGTTACTGTGTACAGCACACCAATTACTTATGGATCATACTACTTAGTACTTTTTAAAGATTTAGGGTAACTAGTTTAAGCCAAATAAGAAAACCAAAGTATGCCAAATATTTATTTCTTCCAGAGAAACTCCCACCAAAGGTAGTCCTTCGGTTTAAACCTCCGAAAGCTAGAAAGGTGCTGCCAGACTAACATGCTACTTGATTTACAACAAACCACGTATCCTCTGAACACATCAACCCACGTGTTTCCCAGAAAGCCCCACTCCCGTCTTCAGGTGAGACACTCACATGGTTTCACGCTGAATCAAATCCATGCACACAATCAGGGCGTCCAGGACTCAGCCAGTTAAGGGTAGAAAGGATGCCAACACTCCCTTCATCCCATGAACATCACAGTCTCTCCCAGCAAAGCCCACACTGTGGACAATCGTAGACACTGGATGACTTGAAAAGGCTTGCCTCATGTGACCCTGTTCCAGATTCTATGTCTTAAGTGCTTCCTATCAACGTATACACCCCGATAAATAGTGGGGGTGGGGGGGACAAGAGATTTAACACATATTCATTTAACAAAAGCCCTAAGATGTCATTTAACAGTTCCTAGAATCCATATTTTGTCATCAGTCCATTCTTAAATGCAAAGCAAGCCATAATGCATCATATACAAGTCACAACAAACACAGCAGCGCTACCTAGTGGTCAAGAATGGTACTACTAAACCTAATAGCTCTCTCCTCCCTCTCTCTCTCTCTCTCTCTCTCTCTCTCTCTCTCTCTCTCTCTCTTTCTCTCTGTGTGTGTGTGTGTATGTGTGTGTACTGAGACAAGGTTTTATTTCCATGGCTAATATTAATTACCCATGACCCATGACATACCTAGGAGGCTGAACCTCAACTCAAGAATTGTCTCCATTACATTGGCCTATTGGCACATCTGTGGGCCGTTTTCTTAATTACGAAGTGATGTAGAGAGCCCAGACCTCTGTAAGTGGTACCATCTCTAGGCAGGTGGACCTGGGCTGTTTGAGAAAGACAGCTGAACATGAGCCTGGGAAGAAAGCCAGTAAGCAGCATCCCTCCATTTGTTTGTGCTTCAGGCGCCTGCATTATAAATTGGGGAGGAAATAAACCCTTTCCTCCCCAAGTTGACTATGGTCAGTATCTTATCACATCAACAGAGAATCAAACTAGGGTAGGTCTCTGTGGAAGAGATGAGAAATGAGACATCTCAGCTTCAATAAATAGCAACCTTATTTTTTGGCATAGAAACATCCTTCATCCAGAAGAGCAGAGACAGCACTGTAATCTTCTGAATATACTTCTGTGGTAGTTTGAATGAAAATGGACCAGGAAGTTCATAGAGTCATAGGGAGTGGCACTATTTGAAAGGATTAGGTGTGGCCTTGTTAGAGTACCTGTGACCAGAGGGGCGCTCGAGCTATCTCTCTCTCTCTCTCTCTCTCCTGCCTGTGGATTGAGATGTTGAACTCTCCGGCACTGTGTCTGCACATTGCCATGCTTCCTGCCATAATACTGGACTGAACCTCTGAACTATAAGCCAGCCCCAATTAAATGTTGTCCTTTATAAGAGTTGCCTTGGTCATCGTGTCTGCTCACAGCAGTACAAACCTAAGACAGCCTTCAAACCCATTTCCCTGGTCAATATATGCATACACTCCCTAGGATTTCCCCCTTTCTGTATTTCCCAACCTCTCGATCACAGTGCAAAGAAAGAGCAAGACACCAGAAGCCCTGGAGCTGGGTATTAATTAATTAACTCCATATTAATTACACACATACCCTTTCCTTGGAGGAAAATATGCACAAATATTCACATCTGGGACTCTGGGAGAACCTCACCAAACGATTATGATTCTCCAGATAAAGGGAAATTTGTCTTTTGGACACAGAAAGGATACAGTCAGCCTGTCGAGAACTTGGTTGGATTTTGTTTCCGATGTCTTCCAGCAAATCAAAATCTGGTAGCATCAGGTGTCTGTGCACTGTGATGTTCTGATACTGGTCCTCGCCAGCAAGGGCATTATCAGTGCTCTCTGTGCCATAGAGGACTAATGCAATCTGATCCTTGCTGTCCGAAAATACCTAGGAAGGAATATCCAGAGGCTGAAGACTATTTGGACACCCTAGGAGGAAGAAGACATCTGACCTGCAGGGACCTCCTTAAGCAGGTCCCCAGGGCCACCAGATACTAGATTAAACAAACACGGGACAACTAACAATGATAGTTATGCTCTAAGCAGACTTTTTCTAGTTTTTAAAAATTATTTTACTATTCTATGTAGATGGGTGTTCTGCCTGTGTGTATGTCTATTCATGTTTGTGCCTGGTGCCCCAAGAACATGGATCCCTGGGAACCAGAGATGCAGATGGTTGTGAGCCACCATGTGGTTGCTGGGATTTGAACTCAGTACCTCTGGAAGCGCAGCCAGTGCTCTTAACCTCTGAGCCATCTTTCCAGCCCCTAAGCAGATTTTCCATTATCTGTAGGTCTTACTTTTCATCTCAGCACAGTAAGTGTGCATGCTTCATTCTCTTTCTGCTCCTGACTTAGCTGTGACTAACAGTTTTCAGTTCCTGCCTCCTTCGCTTCCCCAGAATGATGGGCTCTAACCTGAACTGTGAACTAAAATAAACCCTTTCTCCTCTAAGTTATTTTTCATTAGGTTTTTGTGTTTTGTTTTGTATTGTTTTCTTTATACCAGAAACAGAAATTATAAACCAGGGCACTTGTTTTTGAAGCAGGGTCTTTCCTGTAGCCCAAGATGGCTTTAAAACTTGCTGTGTAGCCCATGCTGACCTTGAATGCCCCAGCCTTCTGAGGGCTGAGGTTACAGGCATACATCACCATGCCCAGGTTACAAAATTACTTTATTCCTGAAAGCAACACTGACTGATAGGGAATATTATTTTTCTTACTTTGCACATGGGCATTGAAGCATTATGTTAGATATCTCCAAGACAGCCACATCCATCTCTTTGTAAACTGGCCGTAATGACTCATTGGCAAACGCAGAACAACAAAAGGGCATTCTGACATTCCTAAAGCTGGGCAATGACACTAACAGGCAGTGCCTCTGGGAACTGTTTACCTTCAGAACACTCCTTAGAAGTTGTGAGGCTCCCAAACTCCACGTATATACATGTAAGGGCTCTCTGAGTTCACAACTGCCATAAAGCACCATCATCCACTCTTTGCATGTGTCATCTTGGATATCCACACCAAGTGAACCTACAGGTAACTCTAGCCCCAGCCACCCGCCATCCAAGTGCAACTGTGTAAGAGGTTTGGAGGGGGAGGGGGAACACCTATCAAAATGAAACCAAATGCCTGTAATCCTGGCACTCAGGAGGCAGACATGAGAACTGAGAGTTGCAGGCCAGCCTGGGCTAGGAAAGATACTGTTTCAATTTTTAAAAAGCAGGGAGAGGTGGTAAGAGGGGCATCATGGCTAATACTGTCAACTTGACAAGATCTAGAATCTGAGAAACAAATCTCTGGGCACGCCTATGAGCGATTATGTAAATTAGATTAGCCTATGGGGAATTAGCTAAATTAATTGAGGTGGGAAGACCCAACCTAACTGTGAGTGTCATTATACCCCACTCTGGAGTCCCAGGCTGAATAGCAAAGAGAAAGTGAGCTTAACACTAACCTTCACCTCCCTGTTTCCTAACTGCAGATGAAGTGTGACCAGCTGCTGGACCCCGGAACTATGAACCAAAACAAAACCCTTGTATATTTAAGTTGCTTTGTCAAGCACTTTTGTTGCAGCAACAAGTAACTAATCAAAATGGGGCTGGGACAGCGCCCTGACTAAGCCTACCTTAGCCCCTCCTTCAAACCCATCGGCCACGAACAAGGACTACTTCCCTCCCCACCTCCTTTGGTTTTTTGACACAGGGTTTCTCTACGTAGTCCTGGCTGTCTGGGAACTGCTCTGTAGACCAGGCTGGCCTTGAACTCAGAGATCCACTTGACCTTGTCTCCCAAGTGCTGGGATCCAAGGCCTGCGCCATTGCTGCCTGGCTATGACTTTTTTAAAAAGTCACTTAAGATATTAATATTGGTAATTCACTGAAAAAAAAAATAACTGTAGGCACAAATAAATTGAAGGGCTTGCTCAAGATCTTGGGGTTAGTAAATGACAGGTAAAGCATGGATTCAGATGCAAATCATCTGACCCTAGAGACTTTTATTAAACATTTTATATTGCTTTCCTTTCAGCTGACAACTGTTGTATCTAGAGAGGGTGGGATCCGGAAAAACAGAGAATATCAGGCTAGGGGTAAGCAGGCTTGGGGACACGTAAGAAACGCTCCCAGATTCTGAAAAACACAGGCTGGAAATACAGTAGAGGCTGGTGTCTTACGTTAGGAGCCAAAGGCAGTGAGTTCAAAATGTGGGTTACAAGCTTAAGCTTAATCTGAAACTTACCTGTCGTCGGACAAACATAGTCATCACTTTCTTTGCTTGTTCAAATGGGGATTCCTCACCAGGAAAGGAGTTACCCATGGCAACCCCCACATCCACACACAGCACAACAGCTGCCTAAAAACAAGGGCCCAAAAAGTACACAAGAAAAAAAGAAGCTATTAGCAAAGTTTCTGAAATGGGTTCCCGTCCTGCTATGTAAGGTCAAGGGAGAGGACATGTGTAGACATGTATAAGACATGTAAGGTTCCAAAAGCACATAAAGTTCCACTCTGGAGAGCCTGTGAATGGCTCTAATATTTCCTAAAAGCCACATAGATGAAAGTGTCAAACATGTGAGTGACAAAGTTACAGTCATAAGCAATGGCACCAGGTCATTAAATAGCAATCATATATTGGGGACTCTCTGCATTTCTTTTCCTATTGCTGTGATAAAATACCCTGATGAAATAACTTAAGGGATAAAGCCTTTACTTTAGCTCATAGTTCCATGTTATAGCTCATCATAGTGAGAGAACCATAACAAGGTCTCAGGCCCTTGTTATATCCAGAGCACAGTGAATTCACACACACCAGTGTTCAGCTTGCCTTTCCCACTTTATAAAATCCTGAGTCCTTTGAGGAGGGAACAGTCATACCGTAGTTGAGATGGTCTTTGCACATCAATTACCATAATCAAGACAACTCCACACACACAGGCAGGCCCAAAGGCCCATCTCACCCCATGATTCTAAGGTTTGTCAACTTGATGATTAATACTATCTCAGGGACTAAGAAAATGAAACAAATTAGATGCAAAACAAGAAACATGTGAAGCTCTGTGTGTTTTGCACACAAAAATTTAATTAAACAGAAACTGCAAAAGGCCTGAACTCATAATTTCAAAGTAAACTATAGATTGAGTCAACAAGATCATGAGGAAGAATGGCTTCACCATTCTATCCTCAAGAACATTTTAGATTGTTAAAACACTATAATGTATTCAAGAAAGAAAATGAAGGATCTTTGGGGGGACCTAGATTAGCAATGCAGAGAGCTGGGTCTAGTCCCATCTCCTCTAATTAGCTCTGACCCCTAGGCAATGTCACTTAACCTCACTGTTAATTCAGTTAGGCATAAAGCTGTTGGGCTTGATGAGGTCTAAGGCTGTTTGCAGAATTAACAGTCCTGATCTTATCAGTCTCATCTGTGCTTTGTGCTGACCAGACAGAATGTGAGTGACTCTGGGCATCTTATCTTAGGAGATAAAGACTGAAAAGTGATCAATTAAGATGGTAATCATCTGACTCTAGAGGCAATTGGAAAACTTGGATGAGCTCCTATAGTGGGGGATGAGTCCCAACTTTGAACTAAAGGACTTTAGTCCTTTAGAATAGAAACAAATGATACTCTGATAATTAACAGTTTTCAGAAGCAATGACAACTTACTTTGGGACAAACAGTAATAAACTACAGAGTACCTTTGAGAGGAATTCAGTTTGCATCCCATAGTGATGCCCTCAACGTAAAAATCTGTTTTTAAAAAACATAGGAATCACAAAATATGCTGGCTGTGTTCCTTGAATATATGGCCACAAATCTACTTTTAAAGCAGTAAACACAAATGGACTGGAAGACTTCTGTCAAGAATTAGAGATTCAGAGAAAGGCATCAAAGAGTTTAACAGTATGAAGATTCTGGTCTGGTTTAGGATAACTTAAAGTCTTTGCCTGGAAGCAGTAAGAAAACCAGGGATGACAAACTGGGACTGCAACTCTTCATTTCTACACTGAAGCAATACAGCCTGCTAGGATTTTATCTCGAGTACATCCTTCACAGGAGCTACAAAGTTTTCAGCAACTGAAAGCAGAGGAACAAAGAAAGTGAGCAACATCATTATGAGTTCATAATTTAACCAAATTTCCCAAATGGGGTGGAGGAAAATAGAGCTCCGTTATTGAACCTCTATCTTGTTTGTATTAAAGGAATTGGTGAATTGGTGAATGAATGGATTCTTGCAATCGAATCTCTCTCTAGTGATCAAAAACAATCTCTTTAAAGTTCACTGTAATTTCCATTATTAATCTAGGAAACCAGGGGTCATAGATTCTTAGCAATAGAGCACTTCTGTTTTGTTTTTCTTTCAGGGCTCTGAAAATGGCTTGGATTCACATTCATATTTTACCACCCATGGAACGGGTGACCACGTTCTAATCACCTCAGTTCTTCATGTCTTGATTCTCCTTCTTACAAGCTAAGGACAATAATGTTCATCTCCCGGTTCGGTGTGAAGATTTAATTAAATGGGTATAAAAGGCTTAGTTGTGCCTCACACAGTAAGCTTTCAATAAATTCGAGATTTTTAATTATTATGAAGGTAATAATATGACACTTTACATCTTGAGTTATTTCATTCACAGACTCTCACGGAATCCCTCTCTGAAGTTTTACGAGCCTGTCATGTAGGGGACGATCCTCGCAAACTAATATAGATTTTTAGAACCCAGGTTCTGAAGCAATAAAAGACGCCTGTGTTAGCAGGTGGAGTGGATAGAAAGTAAACTGAGGCAGCTGGGGAGGAAGGGAGGATGCGAAGCGAGAGAGGGAGGAGGGAGGATTAGGGGGATCGTGAAGGTGCACAAGACTCAAATGCAGAACTCCAAACCCCAAGCCTTTCGTTTTGGGCATCCATCCTTCAGTGCTGACTCAGCTGCGATTCCCACAGCGCCTGCTACCGAACCACCCTCGGCAGAGCCCCGGCTTAGGAAAGGCAAAAGGCCCTGCTCTCAGTACCTTATTACCGGACCACGCCATGTTGCTGGTCCTCAGGTGGTATGGTTACTTTTTCCGGGCAGAAACCTAGAGTGTCGCAACTCAGTTCCCGGCAAGCCACAGACCTAGACGTCCCGCTCTGCGTGCAAGGCGGGGAAGCGCTGTTCCTGGACTGTGAGCATGCGCAGAATTCTCTCCCTGCCTCCCTAGTTAAGGCTTTGTTCTCTGAGCTGCTAAACCGCCAGTATTGGGCTGGAGAAATGGCTCAGCAGTTTAAGGCATTTGTCATCAAGCCTGACGACCCCAGGCACCCATATGATGGAGAAAAAGAACCAACTCCACAAGTTGCCCTCTGACCTCCACATGTCCCACACATCACAATAAGCAAATAAATAAATTTAAAATAAATAAATTTAATAGTAAAAAAGTAAATAAGGGGTTGAAGGAAAAGGGTCACAGATTAGGAATGTATACTGCTTTTGCAAGAGTGAGTATTTCAAAGCCCAGAACCTACATCAGGCAACTCAAAATTCCAGTTCCGTGGGATCTGACGCCCTCTTCTGGCCTAAACTCAAATGCACATATCCACACACAGCCGCATGCATACACAATTTTTAAAACTTAAAATGAAAAACTAATTGCTATTGCTGACCTGATAATATTCCCTCCCGATAGCAATTTGTATTGGCACTCTGGAGTCAGAGTCCCCTGTGTAAGATGAATCCACGAAGTCACTTAGCTCCTCTAAAGGCTTTCTAAACATGATACTAAAGAAAAGCTTTAGGATGACCTTAGGATCAACGTCCAAAGAAAACAGTGAGAATTCTCCAAGTTAAAAGAAAAAGTAGTAGCTGGGCAGAGGCAGGTGGATTTCTGAGTTCGAGGCCAGCCTGGTTTACAGAGTGAGTTCCAGGACAGCCAGGGCTACACAGAGAAACCCTGTCTCGAAAATAAAATAAAATAAAATAAAATAAAATAAAATAAAATAATAAATAAAAGAAAGAAAGAAAAGGTAGGGGGCTAGAGTGATGGCTCAGAGGTTAAGAACACTGACTGCTCTCCCAGAGGTCCTGAATTCAATTCCCAGCAACCACATGGTGGCTCACAACCATCTGTAATGAGATCTGATGCCCTCTTCTGGGGTGTCTGAAGACAGCTACAGTGTACTTACATGTAATAAATAAATAAATCTTTTTAAAAAAAGAAAGAAAAAGTAGGAAAGGTGTTCAGCTCTACAAACAAAATGGTTAAAACACCTTAGCCTCTCAGAAAAACTTCCTGCTAACCTGAAGTGTCCGTGGCTGGGAAAGATGCCCTTTTCTAGAAAAGGAGGATGTAGATACCGTGAGTGTTCACCACTCATTTTGAAGGAAATTGTCCAGCAGTCCTGCCCTTCTGATGACCTTTGCACAGAAACTGCCTGTTTTCTATACAAAAATGACTCACAAGCTGCAGGTGGTTGGACAAAAGGTCCAGAGACCTGGGAAATGTCTGCAAACCTCTGTTCAATCTGGGAAACATTCAATCAGATTCTCTTTTGTTGAAAATGGTACAAAGAAAATGGGCACTAAAATCTAAATGATTTGGTGAATTCTTGAAGAAGTCTTCAGGGAATGAGGGTTTAAAAATTGAAGCTGACAGGGCTCAAGAGATGGCTCAACAGTTAAAGTGCATTCGCTGCTCTTGCACAGGGCTGGGGTCTAGTTCCCAGCACCTACATTACGTATGGCTCACAACCATCTGTAACTCCTGTGCCAGAAGATCCCACACCCTCTTCTGGCTTCGGAGGACACCAGGCACCCATGTAATACACAAACTTACATACAGGCAAAACACTCATATACATAAAATAAACAAATAGAACTTTAAAATAAACACAGTGATGTCTAGACAGATGCTTCCAGCACCCAGAGGATTCTTCCATGCTTTTAGTCAGACTTAGAGGTTTTTTTGAAACTGAAACATTATTTCTAACTATAGTTTTACTATGGTTCATATTTAGAGCTACTGGGGCTTTACTATGGGGGATGTTTGCAAGCTATGTCGGAGTTCTATCTCGGATAGAGTCTCTCTTTTCTCTTCCTCTCGCCCTCTTCTCTCTTTCCCCTTCTTTCTCCTCCTCCTTCTCTCTCCATCCCTGTTTTCCCTCCTTCCCTCCCTCCATGCTGCTTCTTTTACTCCCTCTTTTCTACACACACACACACACACACACACACACACACTTCCAATACAAGTCTGTTTCCTAGGAAAAATAAAAAGAGGTTCTAGTAGCTGCCCTCGTTTGCATCTACATGATCTTTATAGAAGTCTCAAGAACCATCCATTTCCAGGCAGTTAGAAGGCCATGGTCCTGAAAATGCATGGATTTTAAGCATTGCTTGCTCTAACAGAAATCTTCCTTTAATCAAAGGGAAAGGAACAAACATTACTAATGCAACAGAGTACATGGCCACTCTCTGACAAACATTGCTTAGGCAGGCCTTGTCCTTCTCTCTCACCCCCTCTGCCTTACTAAAAGTCATTAGATTGTATTCCTAAAGCTAGCCCTCATGGTCTACTCCTTATTTGCCTGCTTCTTCCTCCTGAGGCTGACTACCAAGGTCCACATATCAAAGTGTTTAAGTCAGCAATCAAAAGCCCCCTTTGGCTCACCTAATCAACATGACCAATTAAAAATCACCTTGTTCTAACATGGGGTTTCCCTTTTTACCTTTATAAACCGCCATTTTCCTATGTGCCATGGCTGTTTCCTCTCTATCTAGTGTCAGCCCTTTTTCCCCATAAACACCCCTCCTCCCTCTCCCTTGTTCCCTTCCCCTTCTCCCTTGTCCTCTAGCTCTTCTTTGTCTCTTATTCCCTGGCCTCTGTCCCTCTGGGGCAAATAAATCTCCTTTGTGCTGAGAACCTGGTCTTGGGGGTCCTAAGCAGATGCTTTCCCTTACAATAACTTTGTAGGGTTTGCCTTTATAATCCTTTGGCTTATTAAAGCTGGGGCCTTACCTAGAGATCTCTCTCTGGGCTGGTCCTGACTAGTCTCTTTTTAATAAAAAGCCTCTAATTTACTAAAACCAAAACTTGAGTCATACTGATTAATCTCTGAATGACCCTAAACCTGCAACAAAATAAGAGTTGTTTTAAAAAGTAAGACCTATCATACTGAATTTTGTGAATCATGTGTTTCCCTCAGGATGATGAATAAAGTAGAAAAAAAAGCACTTCAAAATGTAAATTAAATTGCTGGAATATTTAAAGTTGATATCACTCTTAAGTATGTTAAATAGCAGTTTCCTTTGAGATCCTAATTTCCCATCCGGCAGAGAAGTTCCTTAAGACAGAAAGTAAACAACTCAAAATAGCTTCAGGAAGTCCCTGAAACTGATAAGATTAACTAGGCCTCTCACTCCGAAAAGTAAACAATAGAGACTACTGAGGGTCATACTCAGAGAAAACAGGCTGCCTGGAAGAAGTACAAACCAACTGAGTCACTTGTAAAGGACACTTCTCCAACCTGTTGAAACTGTGCAGGCTGTGCTCCAGGTTTCCCTACTTGTTACCCATGCTAAGGTGGGCTTTGGTGATGAAGCTCCATTTCTGTTCCTGTCATTTCTGCTCCTGTAAGGAACCTCTTACCCATATTCTTGTAAGTAGCCCCAATAAAACTAATTGATACACCAAGTTGGACTTTAGTGGTGTCTATACTTTGGTCTGTTGTGGGTTCTGTTGGACTTTGGTAGTCAGCTTCAGGAGGAAGTAGCTAAATAAGGGAACAGATGTTGGTGGCTAGCTTTAGGTATATAACCTAGTGGTTTTTAGCAAGGAAGAGGGAGTTGGTAAGGGGCAAGGAAGAGGGAATGAGGAAAAGACAAGGCCTGCCAGAGCCCTGTTTGTCACACTCAGGCCAGCTAGGGGTCCCTTCACTACCTAAGAGATGACTGGACAACCATTAGAACAAAAATGGCAACCTTCAGCTCCGAGCAGACAGCTGTAATATTGTACGGACAATTTAGAAGCATTATTAAACTCCTAACCACGACTGTATTGCTATGATGCCACATTCAGCTCCTTTCATCAAATATTATCCATGTTTTATAAAGCCTCAAGTAAGTAAGTAAATTGAGGTGAGGGAAAGAAACTTTATGTTGCCCATTAATCTTTAAAATACTATAAACTAAAACCCTGGGTGGGCATTCCAGGGTGGGAGAATAAAGCTCTCCAAGAAGGATGTGGAAAGATGGCTCAGCAATTAAGGGCATTTCCTAGAGAGCTTGGGTTTGGTTCCCAGCACCTGCACAGCAGCTTAGAATCACCTGTAACTCTAGTTCCAGGGCCTCCTGACCTCCTCAGAATCAGCCATGCATGGGTACACTTACATACATGCAGGCAACACTCATACACTTAAAAGTTTTTTAAAAAATCTCTCATCCATAGGACTACCAACAGACTTAGAAAACTATAGCATTCAGAGTTATTTTTAAGAGCCCCCAAAATAAAATAAGTAAATGCTAATAAGAGTTTATTATCTTTATTTTCATTTATATTATTCATATCTCTGGAAATGCATCAGAAAGCACCACAGCTATCCTCAAAAATACTGGACACATTTTCTTTTACTTTTGATCAAACTAATAACAGGATTTTTTTTTAATTCTCTGAAAGTGGAGTTCAGCACCATACATTAAATAAATGTCCCTGGCTGGCTTTGGGAGAGTTTGATTAACCCCTCTGGTTTGTTGATTGCTTCAGAGCATTTTCTTCTGAGACACACACACACCAAAAAAATTAAATTAAAAAATGATCATTGCTCCTTTTAAGAACCCAAACCTCAAAACTCACTGACCTCTTAGGACTCAACATTTTGAAATCAGGACACTCTTTAAAAATGAAGTTGTTATTTCTCCAGTCTAGAATCTTTTCATCTAGATTGATCTGTTAGGTCACTCCTAACCCTGTCAGAGAAGCTTCATGCTATAAAGGTCTGGAAGAATAAGGCTCCTGGGTTCAGTGAAACCACAGGCTAACTGTGGTTTGTATTTTGAGCTACTGATCCCTGCTGGGTTAGCATTTGAAAGATGTTCTTGTTCTCTCTCTCTCTCTCTCTCTCTCTCTCTCTCTCTCTCTCTCTCTCTCCCATAGATTAAATATTGTTAATCCCTGTTCCCCTTCCTTTCCAGGAAGAATTGTGCTGTGATTGTATGACCATATGCTCCTGTCTAATGTGTCTTTCCAAAGAACCCTGAAACCACTTGACAAAAGGTAAGTTGCCAAGTACTCAAGATGCTACTAAGGCATATGCATAGTGTATGTGACTCATATCTATGTATAAACTCTCTGTGTAAGACTATAGCCAAAATAATTATATGAAATAAACAAACAAAGCTGAATTTGGAATTCTGGATGTATCTAAATACCTGTCCTAAGATTTCAATTTGTACTTGACTACCCAATAGCCACTATCCCCCTTTTCTCAAATTCACATAACCCCAGTATTCATCTAAGAATATCGTTGACCAGATGAAAGATTACATTTCCCAGCATCTTTTGCTTGTGAGGTCAAGTGACTATAGTGTGGCCAATGAGATATAATAAATATTGGGGGGGGGAGCTTTTAAAGCCTCCTTAAACAAGTCGAGTGTGCTCTCCTTTCCATCTCCACTGGTATGACAGTCATTTAGAAACTGAGGAGCACTGAGGACCACATTCTGCCATCCAATGAACCCCAGAAAACTTCATAGGGTTTTGGGATGGTCTGCTTCCAGACATCTGCGTAAGAAAGAAGTACATTTCTCTCTTGTTTAGCTCACTGATGTTTGTGGCTTTAGTTATATGCTGTTCTATCTAAATACAGTGATGTACAGTCTTTAGATTAGTAGCCTAGCTCCCCAAATGTGTTGTTCCATTCCCATATATTTTCTTGATGGATTTGGTCACCCCTGAGCCTCTTTATCCTGTCACATTTAGCACACTCCCTTGGGTCATAGGCACCAATAATACCTTCCGGGCCCTCAAGGAATTTTATGTATCTTCATATCGCACGTAAACAGTCATTTTAGGGCAAAGAGTCTAGAAGCTTTGTATTTCAGATGCACTGCTTTGGCACAAGTCACTTTTCTTTTTCTACCATCTCGGAATAATGAAGATGGTGGGATATACCAGTGTGAGCTAGGATCTTCCAGGACTGTAGAGGGCATTCAATAGTTTAAGGAAAGACTCTGCTAGATTCCATAGAATGACTATAGACTACTTAGGACCTGGGAAGGAAGTCACTGGCAGTCTAGACAGTAGAAGTTTCTACTTCCTGCATGGGGTCCTTGTTGGAGAGATTGCCCGAGATATTATCAGATTCCAGCAGTTCCACAATGCTGTAGGGAGAACAGTCCTCCAGACCCAGCTTGCTGCAGAGCCAGCCACAGAAGCCTTTCTCCATGTCACAGGCAGCTCGCCACCATGCTGCCCAGGACCATGAGAGCTGTACCACAGCAGCATAGAGCCCTAGGGAAGAGGCCACAGCCATGATGAGCACTGGATAGAAGAGAATGAGGCATGGACAGCAGGAAATCTTATGCCAAAAAGTCCTTTCTTCATTGTACACAAGAAAGATGTTGTACCAGGTGATGGTGCCATAGTAGAAAGACACAACAAAAGAGAGCACAAAGACCACAGGCAAGCAGACCAGTGTCCAGAGGACCACATGTGGCCCCTGATCTGCCCCCACCTGGCAGGCCCTTCTTCCCTCAGATGCTGCTTCCCTTGACAGCTCCTTCGGTTTGGTCAGCTCCTGCAGCTCCTTCTCTGTCAGAGTGACGTGGATATCCACCATCTGACCCTTTTTCTTCCCTCGTGTGATGGTCCCAGTTAGTGTGACATAGCGGCTGTCTAGAGGCATGTTCCACACACCTGCAGCGCACAAAGGAGAAGAGCATCAAGAACTGAGGAATCCATAGTTCAGAGGCAATGTCTGCTGCTATTACTCCCACAGAGGCCACTGGCTCCATCGTGTGGGCCCCGAGAAAACTGTGAGCAAGATTAACGTGTTCTTCCTATTGTTTCTACATTTTTCTGGACCACAGCCTTGATACAGTCTCTGTTATAGGAGACTGGTGAGGAACCTCCTCACCACTTTATCATGGTCCTGTTATGAAGGCATTCTTTATGAGTATTGACCTGTGCATTAAATGTGTGTATATATGTGTATACCCACTCCCTTCTCATGCCTAGTTCTGGGTTTCCCTGAGATGGGGAACATGGTGTCTCATGTCTATAGACACCTTAGCTGTTAAATCTAAGCTATAAATATTCACTCACTATACACACATACTGTAATGGTATGAGTAGGTTGGGCCCCATAGATCCTGCTTGGCCCACAGGGAATGGCACTATTAGGAAGTGTGGCCTTGTTGGAGTAGGTGTGGCCTTGTTGGAGTAGGTGTGGC
>JADRCH010000006.1:18895256-18943876 GCA_019843965.1 Rhynchomys soricoides | reverse complement strand
TTGGAGTAGGTGTGGCCTTGTTGGAGTAGGTGTGGCCTTGTTGGAGTGGGTGTGGCCTTGTTGGAGTAGGTGTGGCCTTGTTGGAGTAGGTGTGGTCTTGTTGGAGTAGGTGTTTCACTGTGGGGGTGGGCTTTGAGGTCTCCTATGCTTAAACTTCACCCAGTATGGAATTCCAGTCTCCTGCCTGCTTCTAGAAGTCAGACTCCTCTTGGCTGGCTTCAGATCAAGATGTAGAATTCTTGGTTCTTCTAGCACTATTTCTGCCAGGATGGTGCCATGATTCCTGCCATGACAATACCGACTAAATCTCTGAACTGTAAGCTAGCCCCAATTAAATATTGTCCTTTATAGAGTTGCCTTGGCTGTGGTGTCTCCTTACAGCAATGGAAGCCCTAACTAAGACACACACACATTCATGTGTGTGTGTGTGTGTGTGTGTGTATTTAATTAAAATAATTAAAAAAATAAGACAATGTTTGCCCTGCTTGACAGTCCCCCTTGACTTGAACTGGCTCCAACAGTTCCCAGCCCTCCACTGTGCCCTTGCAAGATGCACCAGGATCTAGCTGGACTTCCTTGCTGACCTTTTGCCTCTTCCCTTGGTTCTATCCGCACGCTAACAGAAACTCCCTCCCCATCAATAGGCCAGTGTTGTTCTCACCTCAAGACCCTTGTTGTTTTCAAAACAAAACACACAAAACCCTCTGCTGCACGCCCTTCTTCCCTAGTTTCTTTGTGGATAAGTTCAAATGCCACTTCTTCGGAGAGGTCTTCCCTGGCACATAGCTCTCCCCGCCGCCCTCTGCCAGTGCTCATCTCTTCACTGTTACAGGTTTCATTGTCTTTGGAACACTTCTTACCACCTGAAGTCATCTTCTTCACTGTCTGTCTTCCCAGACTAAAAGCTCAGCGATGAGCATAGGGAGACTGTTCATGTCCACGCTGAGCATGCGTCTTAACATCTATGCTTCTACATGAATAGCCCTATCTAGTACTGCATGATCTTAACGTAGATAACCCACAGACTCCCTGATAGCAGCAAATATTTGTAAATGTGGAGGATACAGATATAAATCTGTGAGTATCATGGTGGAGATCCTAAGAATTCCTGTGACACACAGTATGTGTACTGTGGATCTTCATAAATATTGACCAGTTTCCTGTGGTGTGGTTGATGTGACTCTAACTGGTGCTTGAGGAACATGTGAGTATTATCTAGTTCCACATAATAATACTATCATATTTCACACAAATCTTGACATTACCAAATGTGAAGGAATATTACATCTCACTGATTTCAAAACTTAAAACATTTTGTTTTTATTTGTCTCACTGTATAGCCAAGGATGGCATCCAATTCATGATCCTCCTGCCTCAGCTTCCCAAGTGCTGGGATTGTAGGTATAAGCTACCACACCTGGCTGCATGTTCATGATTATTATGAAAGGTAACAACTGTTGTTCTTTATATATGTTAATGTAACTAGCCTATAAAACCACTTCTCTTACACTGGTAGAGATCCCATCCCATCTAGACTATAGCACTGTAGGCTCTAAGTAACTATTGTCAGTTTAATGAGTGAAGACAGCAACCCCTCAAGATATGCATCGTCAGAAAGAAAATGCCAGAAAGCAGGTGCCAGTCTACTGGAGGGCACCCCCTGCTTTGGTTTTCTTCCTACAACTTTGAACAAGGGGCTCCCAAAAGACTCACCATCATCTCCAGAATAGTCCAGGAAGTCCTCCCCCTCTTCCTCTTTAGGCCGATCTCCACCTTCAGATTCTTCAGGCTCCTCATCCGTCTTCTCATTATCTGACCGGTAGATGATGATGGATTCTGGGCGTGAGTCTTTCCTCCTCTTCTTTCTGCGGCCCAATGTGGAGTCCCCATCCAGGGCCAGGACAGCAGCCACTGCCCTCCTCAGTGAGCCGTGGTGGGGACTTGGGAGCTGACCCTGGCTTTCCACCTGTGCAGACTCTTCCATCCTAGGCCTGAGAGCTAGCTGAGCTTACTTTACGGAAGAGTCTGACTTGTTTGCGCAAACTCAAGCACCACACATCACACAGCTTCTACCCAAAAAGAACTGCAGACGTGCCCCAGAGGATGCCTGCGACCTGAAATACAGAAAGGCAAAGCATCAGCTGGAACCAGAGAGGGCAGGCTGGAGAGAACTTGGGAAATCAGTGTAAAAGGGAGGAGTCCATAGAAATCCTCTTCCGGTAACAGATATGGAATAAACGTGTGGTATTACGAAAACCTCGGCCAGTCCACTAAAGGATGCAGAGTATGGGTAGTGAGGAGGTCCACAGGCAGGTAAGAGTTAAACCAAGTCTTCCTCTCATCCTATGTGGAGACTGGCATGGCTGGGGCCAGTACTCTGGACTTCTGACTACCAAGAATACATTCCAACAATAGCCAACTAGAAGTAGAGTGGTGAAATGTCACTAACGGTGTCTACCTTGCTATGGAAGAGCCCCACTCCTGGTACAATATGCCCTTAGGAAGTTCAGGAATCTGGGTTGCTTTCACTTTCTTTTTTTTTTGGTTTTCGAGACAGGGTTTCTCTGTGTAGCCCTGGCAGTCCTGGAACTCACTCTGTAGACCAGGCTGGCCTCAAACTCAGAAATCCGCCTGCCTCTGCCTCCCGAGTGCTGGGATTAAAGGCGTGTGCCACCACTGCCCAGTTGCTTTCACTTTCAACACTGCAGAATGTTTTGTTCTGCAGCTAAACTAGAAAGAAAAGAAAAGATGAAGCATCTTTTAGAGAAAATGTGGGCACACTACTTATGTCTGCAAACTAACCCTGAGCTAATATTGATTTTCTAGGACAGTGGTTCTCAACCTTGCTAATGCTGTGACCCTTTAATACAGTTCCTCATGTTGCAGTGATGCCCCCCCACCATAAAATCATTTTCATTACTATTTCATAACTGTAATTTTGCTGTTATGAATTGTGATGCAAATATCTGATATGCAGGATAACTGTTATGAGACCCTTGTGAAAGGGTCGTTTGACCCCCAAAGAGTCGAGATCCACATGTTGAGAACTGTTGCTTTAGGAGAAAATTAGGAGGCTTTACCTGGGGCTTACAATGTTAAGCCAAGGCATGCCAAGAGAATCAAGACAGATGAGCTCTGACTTAAACCCAGCTGACCTCTCAGGAAGCTGCAGTTCATTTTTGAGCTTGAGCCATCCCAAGGACTCTTGCGATGCTGATGCTGCTAAGAGTGAACAATAGCAACACCCAGCATATTATATTTAGGTAAGCAGCTACCTATAGGCTTCCAAAGAAGAAAAAAAACTGTCATTATGGTAAGTTTCAAACACTTATAAGGGGGAACTTTTTATTATAGAAGATGGCAAACTTACACAGATGTAAAATGTACTTCAATGGATCTTCCTGACAGCCATCACCTAGTTCCAACAGTAGCTCACAATAGGGGTCGGTGAGATGTAAGCGAGCCTGTAAATGGTGGTTATAACCTCCTTGCCCGTGTTTATGCCACCGCATTACATCTCCCTAGAGATACAGCAAGAGCTAGAGAAGGTTTGTAACTTAACTTCCCACTGCACTCTTTGGCATTCCAGCCTCCCTCAGAACATCCTGGCACAGCTAAAATGGTGGGACACAAAAGGTACACTCCATTTCAGCTCTGCAGCTCTGGGCATTTAATTCACTTGAAGTCTCATTCCCCATCTTAGCTTGAAAACTCCTAGTGCACAGAAGGCAGGCAAAGAAGGTGCACAGGACAGTAGACACTCCAATTAGGAAAGCACAGAGTCACAGCAAAGCCTGCCAAGCTGATACCTATGCCGTTTATGGGGGCATAAAGTGGCCACCCTGTATCACAGTCCTATGGCTTCTTGAGTGTCAGTTTTACTGAAGGACTTGGATCGTGGGAAACATTTCTGAATTAAATAGACACTTAGAGAGTACAGTTGTGTGCCTATATACATTTTTAACAAGGGAACTTGGAATCCTTACCCTTAGGGAGTACCATGTCTTCCCAGCATTTCCATGTAGGTCCCTCAGTGTAAGGCCATTTTGGTGAGGAGTCCTGACTGAGCTCATTGGGGAGTCTGTCTTCTTGGAAATGAATGGTGGGCTCCTAAATACCTTAGCCCAATGAATTCACAGCCCAATAGCCTGAGAGATCAGTTAGATTTAAGCATAAGAGTTTCTCAGTGTTCTTAACTTTATTTCTTTATCTCATTCAAAATTAAAAACTCCATCAAGGTTCCTTAACTTTATTTTGCAGGAGTGTGGTGGTCTGAATAAGAATGGCCCCACAGGCTCATAGATTTGAATGCTTGGTCATTAGGGAGGATGAGGAGGTGTGGTCTTTTGTTGGAGGAACTGTGTCACTCAGGGTAGGTTTTGAGATCTCAGATGCTCAAGCAAGGCCCAGTGGTTCTCTCTTCCTGCTGCCTGCCTATCCAGATGCAGAACTCTCAGCTACCTCTCCAGCTCCATGTCTGCCTGCTTCCCGCCATGGGGACAATGGACTAAACCTCTAACTATAAGCCAGCTCCAATTAAATGTTTTCCTTCATAAGAGTTGCCTTGGTCATGGTGTCTCTTCAAAGCAATAGAACACTGACTAAACCAAGGAGCAATATTAGTGCAAGTTATTTGCATTTAAAATAATTTTCACACCATGTATTTTGATCATCTTCTTTTCCTATTGCTTCGGTTTGGTGCCTTTTTTTTTTTTTTAAGAATACAAGGTTATTATGCAAGTGCAAATAACACACCCTAAACACAGTGCCTTCTGTAAGAGATGAGAACCTGTGGGTTCATACTGTTTATTGAGGACTTTCAAGCATGATCAGGTAATAAAGGGCTGTAGAATATCTTACCCTAAGCCCCACCTTTAAGAATGCTATCCATAAGCACTGGGTTTAGTTCAGGCAGATGATTAAGGACTTAGGACATAAAGGCAAGATTGTTCAATCTGCTCATCCATTGCTGAATCACAAAAGAAAATCAACCACAGGATATGGTGAATGGGCAAAATACCTAGGGCAAAGGACAATTATCTACTGCTTGGAATTGTCCCTCCTGGAACATGAATGCACCCAAAGTTTGGAAATACAGAAAAAGAGGAGAAAAGCAAAGCTGCCAACAACAATAGCTATGTGTGTTAATATTTGATGAAATATGACAGAGTCCTTCCTGTCACATGGCAATATCAAAGATGCATCATTTTTGGACATGGACTTTGCTTCAGATCAAACAGCATCCTAAGCTCTGCTTGTTTTTGCTCATCCACATCAACACCCCGCCTCTGTGGGGCAGTGATCTGCGACAGGCAGTCTGGCACCTGGTTAAGCACAGGCTTAAAACTCTGGGAGACAGCCTCAGAATCCTCAAGGGACTGGAAACGTTATGCCAAGGCTCCCGGGAGGCTTTAGGCTCCAGTCACGGTCACATACCACTCCCCCCACAGGTAGAGGCGTGGCCACACAGCCCCAAGCCATCCCCATGTTAATGAGACACCTAGAGGCTTAGCCATGCCCCTTTCCAGTTACTATATCTGCCCCGCCTCTCTGGGAGAGGTGGCTCTGTGTGTGTGTGTGTGTGTGTGTGTGTGTATGTGTACAATTCCATCCCCACCATTCTCCACACGATGAAAATAAACATTTTAGAATTATGAACTGTCTCTTCATCTGGACCCTCCATGGGAAGCGAGGAATCCGGGCCTCGATTAATGAGTCACAGCTAATCTCTCGTCGTGGGAATCCCAGCGCTCCCAGATGGTACCCATTCACCCAGGCCTAGGCAGCTAGCCCAGCGCCCAAAACCATCCTGGCGGGAACCCCAGCTGTGCTCTGGCTAGCCTGTCTCTGGCACCCTGACGTGACTGCAGTGCCCCGGGCTAGAGAACCCACAGAGACAGCTGCCTCACATAATGGCCCCCTCCTCCACCCACGGGCAGGACCGGCAGAGGCATCCCACAGCCCCCAGCTGCTGTCGGACTGTGTGGGAAGACGTGCAGTCACTTCCTGAGTTTCAGCTGTCCCATCCAGAGCCGCAGCACCCCAGGACAGACACGTGGGACTTCGTTCCACTGTGCCAGGATTGTTCCCACACACATCTGCTGTGCCTACTGGGCCAGGCCACTGGGCACTGAGACTGTCCAAAGCAAATGAAGGGGGGGAGAGACTAAGCAAGTGAGAATACACAGAGGCTAAAGGTTATATGCGGCATTGGGATCAAAGAAATACTCAGAAAGACCAAGAAGGAAGTGGGTTTGGGGAGAGAATTAGGAACAAAATTAGCAGAAAGCTAAAAGCTCAGAGTTCCTGGGAGCATACAGTCTTGGGGACCCTGGGGAGGCAGGGTCATGCACAGAGTCCAACAATTCTTAATAATGAGACATTTGAAAATGTAAAGTTTAGAAACTTCCATATTTATAGAGGCTATCACTGGGTTCCTAAGCTATTTTTTATAGTATGCTTATTAGTAATATACAAGAGAGCCATTTGCCTCCTCTACCAAATTTAAAATTGATTTTGTTAAAAGTACATGGAGTAGGGTCCTGGCAGTGGATCTGGGAGGAGTTAACGGACAGAATGGGGCTTAAGTATAATCAGTACATTGTATGCATGAGGTTCAACAACAACAAGAAATACACTAAAAATCAAACCTAACTCCACTGAACACGGTACCAGACAAGTCAGTGTAATACAAACCGAGCGTGAATATGTCAGACACAGAAATGGCCCCAGATCCTCATCCTGGATCTCAGAAGCAGCCTAGCGTTTCCCCCAACTACAGCCTCAGACTTGCTGTGGAAAGCTCTCTCACAGACATTAGAGTAATCTCAGACTCACACCCACTGTTCTGTCAAAAGTGGCATCAGCTCGTATTGACAAGTAGGCAGCCTGTTCCTGAGGAACTTTCCACTGGCCTTGGGTGTGTTGTCACTTCTGCAGAGGGACAGGCAGCGCTTATTCAACCACAGATGGACTCCTAGTGTTACCAGATCTAAGGTCAGTCTGCTCACTGCTGTTCTAAAAACCCAGCGCAGACTGAAATTAATGGAAGTTAGTTAGTTTACTCAAGGTCAACCCTGAGAAAAATAGAGGACACTCTGTGTTCCAATTCCTCCTTCACTTGCCTCAAGACTTGTATGGAGGTATGAGGGAGTTACAGTGACACTGGTTGGTTACAGTGAGACCATGGGTGGGAAATACCCACGCTAGGTGGAGGATTGCTCCAGGATTTGTTTCCATAATTCTTTAAGAGTCTAGTTCAAACAAGCTGGGCAAGGTGGTGTACTCCTTTCATCCCAGGAAGCAGAGTCAAGTGGATCTCTGGGTTCAAGGTCAGCCTTGCAAACATTGTGAGGTCCAGGACAGCCAGAACTACATAATAAGATCTTGTTTTGTAAAACAAAACAATAGCAACAACAACAAAGAATCTAGTTGAACTCAGCTCCACCTCCTGGACAGCATCTGCATTTTCTTTCCAGGTAAACATTTTTCTGACAGTCAGTTTGTATGACTTGAAGGGAGGAGGGGATGTAACAAGTTCTATGAGGATTCTCCAGCAGGAAATAAAGTGTCTTTACAAGTAACAACAACAACAAAGTGCATGTCACTGGAGAGATGGTTTAGTGGGTAAGAGTACTTGCTTTGCAAGCAAGAGGAACTGAGTTCAAATCCCCAGCACCCATGTAAAAGCCAGGCATGGCCATGCACCTTTAACCCCAGTATTGCTTTCTGTTCTATATTCTTAGTACTTAGTTATGCAGTACTTCCTGTCATGGATTATGAGTGGCATCATGAGCTCTCCTTCATCCCTACAGGCAGGCTGTAAACTTGTAGAGGTCAGGAATTATCATATACTTCTCTGCCACTAGTGGGTTGGACACATACCAGATAGTCAGTATGCACCTGTTGACTTCTTAGGACAGAGGAGAAATAAATGATGAATAAATAATTTTGAATAATGAATAAATAACTACTCTGAATGATGTAAAGAAATGTTAAAAGAAGACAGTCTAATTTTCTTTCTGACTTTTGTACACAAAAAATGCTGTGGTGTTTGGTGTGAGAAACAGGTTCTGAATCTCTCTCTTGCCTTTTGGATTCTATAAGACAGAATAAAACAAATCTGCCAAGTTCCCAAAACTTCAATAGGCTCAAGAGAGGAAGCACAACTTTGTTCTCCTTTCTGGATCAGGCTTTGCCTATCCTCCATCTCTACTCCCAGGTCAAAGTCTAACCAGGGCTAACCAGTATTGCCCTGTGGACAGTAATCTCAAACTGGACTCTTGGTCATCCAGGAGATCAAGAGATGTTGAAGAATAATACATTTATACTCTAGGACTCATGCTTAGAAAAAACTGGTTTAAGCATTGGCTTCTAGTCTTGATGCCTTAGTCAGTCCTTCAGTCCTTCAGCTCATCATTAAAAAACATTTTTTTGGAGTCAGGCATGGTAGCACACATGTGAAATTCCAGAGTTCAGGAAGCAGGGGCAGGGGAATCATGAGTTTGAGGCCAGCCTGAATTATTTAGTGAGACTTTGTATTTACAAAGAAACAAAGATCTTTGAAAAGGCTGAATAAAATCGTGATTTGTTTTGTTGTTTGGTTTTGGTTTTTCCCACTACTATAAAATGAAATGCAAACCTTCCACGTGGCCCGAGGACATGTAGAACACAGCCTCCCCCCCCCCTCCGCACTCTCCTGTGCTGTGCCATCTCCCTTACAACCACTGCCTACAGCCACTCCGGCTGACTGCATTCTCAAGAGCACCAAATACTTCCCCCCTTGACATATTTAAATGCTGTCTACGTTGAATGATACCCCGTTCTATCCTATTCTGTTATGTGATCATCTCCTAAATCTCAGTTCAAATGTCCCCTCTTCCAAGGCCTTCTTTCCCCAGAACCAAAAATGGGCCCCTTCCCTTTCATGATTCTTCCTCTCTAAAGTCATTTTCCTGTGTAAAACTTATCTGCACTTGTAATTAGGTATTTATTAACAAATGTTCTTTTATCTGTTTGTTGTCTTTCCTTTATATAAGACTATAAACTCTGTGAGAGGTGGAGTCACAGGGTAGTGCCACAAAGCAGATGTTTAAGGCGGTAGTCAATCACTAGCCTAACTTTGGGATCAAGACTAAAGAAAAATATAAGAAAGATATTAATGTTCTCCTTTGTGTGCTAGCTATTTCACACTTGGTAGGTTTTCCTCCTGTATTTACTGTGTGCTTCTATTATGTTTGCTTCTATCTGCTTCTATTATTTTTAATTGTATGTATTAGGAAGGAATAATGCACACATGAACACAGGTACCTGCAAAGTGTCGGATCCCTCCAGAGCTGTAATTACAGGCTGTTGTGAACTAGTCCTATTTTCTTCTTTCTAATAATGCAGGTTTCAGGTGGTCACATGATGTCTCTGGTAAAGATAACAATCCTAGGCTGGAAAAATGGCTCTGGCATTAACAGCACATACTATTCTTGCAGAAGACCCAAGTTTGGTTCTCAGTACCCACATCGGCTAGCTCCAGCTGCCTATAATTCCAGTTCCAGGGATCTGAAACCGCTGATCTCCTCCAGCACCGATGTTCACAGACAGATGCATAGACATACACATAATTAAAATTAGTTAGTTAATTAAGTAAGTAAGTAAAGATGACCATTCCCATCAGGCAATGGTGGTGCACACCTTTGCCAGCACTCAGGAAGCAGAAGCAGGTAGATCTCTGAGTTTAAGGCCAGCCTGGTCTACAAAGTGAGTTCCAGGAGAGTCAGAGCTCCACAGAGAAACCCTGTCTTGAGGGTGGGGGGGAGGAGATAATATTTCAAAGTGTCCCTTGCAGCCAGGTGTGATCAATCAAATGATTAGTGTCTGGAGTAATGGATGTGAGTATGCAGTTTTACTGTCTGTCCCTCTACTTTTCTTTTGTGAGTTGGAATGTGGCCTTTCGACAGTCCATTCAGATCAAAGCATCCCCTTAGTGACAACAGAAGACAGAAGAATAACACAGAAAGAGTTAAATATAGGGCCACAGATTCTTTTTGTTCAGCCTGAAATTATGTGGGGAGGGGAGTATTAATCCATAATTTTGATTTTCTGAACACAGGCAGATAGAAATTCAAAACTCCATGGGCATTTTATATCTCAATCCTTCTGTTGTGTCACTGGCATATACACAGACGTTTAAGGAGCATTTTAGACGCAGAACACAAAACGGCATGATCCCTGATAATGGGTAACTTAAGTCATTTCGATTCTTCAGGGAGCCCAGAAATTCTGAACTCAGCTGTCCAGTACAATGGATTATTCCAGTGATACTGGCTCAAATTCGATCAGAAATCCCCTGGAGGTCTGAAGAGATGTCTCAGCAGTTAAAAGCACTTATTTCCCTTCAAGAAGATCTGGGTTCAATTCCTAGCATCCACATGGCAGCTCACAACTATCTGTAACAGCAATTTCAGGGAATCTGACATACTCCTCTGGCTTCCACATGCTCTGGGAAGATACGTTGTTCACAGACAGACATGCAAGCCAAACAACCATAGGCATGAAATAACAAGGTTTTTTTTAAAGAAAAGAAAAGAAACCCATTGGGGAGCTCAGTGTAGCCCAGTACATGATAGGACTTGACAATAAGAGGGCCAACAGTGATGTTTTATTAAATAGAAGTTACTTATACATCACTAAAACTCTTCAAAGTTCAAACTCTCAAAATGAGTAAGCCTACAGCGTCTTCCAAGGGCCGGCCAGATCCCATGTAATCAACTATTTGGTTACTAGTCTACTTCCATGCCAAACCTGTAAAGCTGCCTCTCTACATCTTCATGGACATTTCAATGCTGTGTGATTTCCCTACACTACCTGTTCACACTACCTCTCTGCTCCCAACTAATCCAGCACATTCTTTTACTCTTTCAGATAATTCAGCTTAAATTAAAGATTTAGTAAGTGCAGAAACCAGGAAACCTAGAGGCCTGTGCTTTCATGTGCACTGCAGGGTAGCAGGTGACTAGAGAGTGGAGTTAAGATTTGACTGGAAAGGGTTAATAAAGGCAATGGCACCAAACCTGGACAGTAGAGCTGGACCTGTAAGTGGTAGGGTGATAAGAATGACAAGAGCTTGGGTCTCATCTAAACTAGGAAGTTACTGTGACTCTCTCTTACGCCCACCAAGCACACTATCCAGCCAACCCCTTTCATAAAGACTGGCCCGTTTGGCATGAGTTGTCATAGTTTCATGGGAAAGTTTCTGGTTAAATTTGGGTGATTGGCCCAATTTTAAATAAGTGGCCATTTGGACTACTAACCAAAACAGACCATGGACAGGCTGCATGCCACTGTTGGTGGATAAAACGTTTCCAATCTGATGCTGCTGAAAATCTTAGGAGTGGTCTTTTGCCTCTTTCCCATGCTGCAGCTGATCTGCTGTGGCTACAAGTGTCCAAGTGTAGAGGGCTTTCTTCCCAAACTCAGTCTGCTACTGCACAGTGGAGTGTGCCCTGCCTCTGACTTGCTGTCTTTCCCACTCCCCTTACCCCCATCTGTGTGTCTGTCACCCAAGGATCACATATCACCTGTCTGGGCTGACTACAATCTGCTGATTACAACTGACCACAATGAGGTATGCCACCAACAAGGAAGCAAAGTGTTTATGGTTTCACCACCAAAAGTTACCAGCCTTTCTTGCAGTTAAGGTGGGAAGGAACTGAGCTTAGGCTAGTATTAGGTCTCTGGAATTGTGGTAGAGCAACATGCAAACCCTCCCTGCCTCTGGAAGGGGCAGTGAGCACAATCAGGATACAGCTTGCTTCTCTCTGGTCCTCTTGCAACCAGGGTAAAACTTGAGCAACAACCTACAATTTCAGTTGCTTTCTGTGAGGTTTCAAACCTAGGACAAATGGCTGAGTGCCTATTTAACATATCAAAGTGAACCTGGCCACTAGGTTCTCCCTGCATCCCTCAGATCATACCTGTTACAGGGCTCTCCTGGCTGGCATACCTGCCTCCTACCATGAACTGTCCAGCCCAGTAGGCTGGCTGCTCTTCCCTGAATAACCCAGCCATTTTGGTTACTCACTCTTTGTACCCAAAGGTACAACAGCCTCCTGGCTGCTGCACCTGGCTCCCCTCTCTCTCTTGTCCCTTTCCCTCCCCTTCCCACCTCTCCCCACATGGCTCAGCTCAGGGTCCTGCCCACTCTGGCTACACTCTCCCTTTTATCTACAATAAACCTTCTCCACCATCGCTAGGAGCGGCCATCTTTCCTTTCCTTTTCCTTTTTATTTCTGTTATCCATTCACCTGTGTTTATTTTTTACTACCTAGATTGCAGCGAGGGCACATGTGTGGGCCACAGAATACATACTTTGGGGGGTTGGTTCCTGGGAAAAGCCAGCTCTGAGAAGACATGGAAGATAAACTTTACACATCAGTAATTTTAAGTAAAGTTTCTAAAGTTTCTTGGCAGGCAGGCATGGTGGTGCATACCTTTAATCCCAGCACTTGAGAAACAGAGGCAGGTGGATCTCTGTGAGTCTGAGATTAGCCTGGTCTATATTGGGAGTTCTTGGACAGTCAGGGCTACCTAGTGAGACCCTGCCTCAAAAACAAACAAACAAACAAAAGGTTAAACAATAGAATAGAGAGCTAGCTTCAGTCAGTGAAATGACTGTCGCACAAGCTTGAGGCCATGAGTACAAGCCCCAGGAAGCCAGGGGTCATGGCACATATGCTGTTATAATCCCAACACTGAGGAGATAGAGAAAGGCAGATTTTGGGATTCCTGGATAGCCAACTTAGACTTCTCGATAAGCCCCAGGCCAAAAAGAGACCTTATGTCAAAAAACCAAGGTTGATGGCTCCTAAGGAATGATGCTCTATATTGTCCTCCTGCCTCCACGCACATGCACATATATTCACATGTATACACACACACATTACATTTTTGAAAAAGATCTTATTGTCATGTGTGTGCATGTGTATGTGCAAGGATGCACATGTGCACGCTTGTAGGTTCTTACGGAAGCCAAAGGAGGGCATCAAGATCCCATAGGGATGGGGTTACAGATGACTAAGAACTTCCCAGTATGCATGCTGAGAACCAGACTGGGGTCCTGTTGGAGATCAGGAAGCGCTCTTAACTCTGGAGCCCCCAAGGTTAAATATTTAACTTGCAGAAAGATAGCTGACTCACCAAAAGTGTGACAGCACACAGCCTGTTAACTCAAGGTTACTACAGCAGAAGAGAAAAGAGAATCCCATTTGCAGGTGATGAAGACCTAGCTCAGCCCATTACCTTGATGCCCATTGGTCAGCTGTTCCTTGTTCCTTGTTCCTTTTCCTATACAAGCCTTGGAAGCTATAGGTACCCTATCACAAACCTTGAAGTGTGGTAGCTCCCTGCCATCTTCTTGGTTTGCTGCTTCCAAATGAAAGCTTTTCCTGTCCCCAGCAATCTGTCCCCTTCAGTGGATTTTGCAGTAGCAAAATGAAAGAATTCAGTAGACCAGGCTCATGGCATGGGCCTGCGCCCTCAGCTACTCTAAAGGCTAAGGCAGAAGAATCGCAAGTTAAATGCTTGACTGAGCTACTGAGTGAGTGAGGTCAGGAGCATCCTGGGTAACTAAGGAGAGACCTTTCTTGAGGTAAGAAATTAAGAGGGCTGGAAATACAGCTCAGTGGGAGAGTGCTTGCCCCATACACATAAGGCCATTGGTTCAATCACTAGTAAAGAGGAAACAAATAAACAACACTGAGGCTGATTCTGCACCATCTGTCTGCAAAGAAAACAGTTCCTCCTAACAAGGGTGGTTGTTTATATAGACCTTGGACGCTCCTTACTGGGAGAGCTGAAGATGGGATCCTTTGATTACTGTCCTATCTATTGTGATAAGTCCTTCCCCCACCTTCCACCTCCTCCACTCCTATGCTACGACCTAAGACTGAACAAAGACAGGGAAAGCCAAGCATCCCCTTGACTGAGCTGTATTCTCCATGCCTAGAGCAGTGCCTGGAACACAAGAGCTCAATGAGCTCCATATGACTGAATACTCATATGCTTGGAGGCATGAGCAGAGTTAGATGCCTTACTGGTATTCCTGCTACCCAGAGATTCTGCAAGTCTGCATGTTGTGTGTCACTCTGAGCCTGCAGCTGTTTTGCAAGGGGGGTGGGGAGAGTTTACCAGGAAGATGGGGAGGGGGAGGGGGCTGGGTGAACAGCAAGAGCTTCTCAGAAGAGAAAGGAAGCCATTGCTATTGGCGTGTGACAGCACAGGGGGTGTGGATGGATCATGGTGACAGCAAGCTCTCTTCGCCAGGACAAAGGAAGCAGCGGTGCAGAATACAGAGATCAGCACTGAATTTGGCCCAAGGAGTCACCAAAGCAGCATGGTAGTGGTCTAGGGTGAGGCATGGCTCCTGATGGGGCCAGAATTCAAATCTGTAACTTCCAGGTGAAATTGCCAGGTGTGGTGATTTTTAGGGGCTAGCAGATCTTAAAACTTAGGAGGCAGAAGCCGAGACAAAGAGAACATATCTCTTTATTTTAAACCAAGGAGCCCTTGGAGAGATCCCACACCGCTGAATCACAGGTTTTACAGGATTGAGGGAAAGAGCTGACTGCTCAGCTGCAGTCCTTGCAGCTGACAGATGGCACCTTGTCATGCCCATTGGACTTCACTGCCTCCCATCCCCAGTCAGTTCTCATTAAAGTCCCTGCCTCAGCAGTCTGTCCAGTGACCCCACTCTTGGCCTCTCCCTTCCCCTCCCCCTCCCCCTGTTAAAAAGCATATTTGAGAGAGATGGAGGTTCAGCCCTGCTCTGTGGAGGAATGGTAGTGCAAATGCTGTGCTTGGATCTTCAGCTTGGGCAGAAGAACAAACAACATAGATCACTCTGTCCTTGGGATCAGATAGCTGGGAATTGTATTTTTTCTGAAACAATTCTTCAACATCTCTATTTAAATTTATTTTTAGGGGACGGTGGAGATGGTTCAGCAGGAAAGGATACTAATTTCTGTGCAAGGATGAAGACCCATGTCAGATCCCCAGACCCTTGGCTTGTAAGCCAGACAGGATTGCTGTGACTCTCACCAGTTAAAGGGGGAGAAGGGGGGGGAAGCTCCTGGTTCAGTGAGAGACCCTGTCTCAAAGAATTTTAAGATTGACAATGATAGAGAAGGGCATCCAACAATCTCCTCCGGTTTCAACAGGAACACACACACACGCACACACACACACACACACACGTACACACACGAATACCCCCACACACACAAAAAATTTATCTTTAAAAAGAGGTTATAGTGGTGCCATTTTTTAAATGTGTTCATGATCACATAACTGACATAAATGGAAGGATACCAGAGCTCCTGAACGACTACCCAAAGACAGCCAGAGAGCTTTAGCACTTCAGGCGGGCGTGTTGGCTGGAATTCATCAGCAGCTAATCTGGAGAGGGAAGTGCTCCTAAAAAGAGGTCAGAGAAGGGCAGGGAGGTGGAGGGACTAGGAGAGGAGATGCTCCCAGAACTGCAATCTGGCTGCTAGGAGAGACCCAGTGTCCAAGACTCCACTCTTAATTCTCTCTGTGAATTTTAAGTAGTGGCTCCAACCCCCACCTCCCCAAACAGACACAAACAGCATTTGTTGGCTTAAAGCATTTTTTGACTTAATACCTGGAAAGGGAAAGCAGAGCACCCCAGCAAACTTAGAAAGACCTTTGTGCTCGGATTAAGACCAATGAGGAGCATAGTCCTACATTTGCCAAGTTCATAAGAAAGACAATAAGCAGAGAGTAACTAACAGGGTAAGGATGCTGCTGCTAAGCTTGATGGCCTGGGTTCAATCCCTGGCACCCATATGCTACAAGAGGAGAACTGACCCCTGCAATTCATCTACACACACACACATATAAATGTAGTTTTAATTTTTAAATGAACAAACAGAAGGGCAGGGCGTGGTATCCCATGCCTTTAATTCCAGCACTCAGTAGGCAGTGGCAGGTGAGTCTCTTTAAGTTACAGGCCAACCTGATCTACATAGTGAGTTCCAGAACAGCCAGGACTATATAGACCTTATCTCAAAAAAATTAACAATAATGATTAATTAAAAACAAACAAAATGTGAGCAATAAATTGTTCCTTGGAACCAACTCAGATCTGACAAGTTTCTTGCTAAAGGAATGAGCTAGAAGGCAGGTTCCAAAAACATAAACCTAGAGATGAATCTTGCAAGAACCACTCAACGATTCATCTTTTTCTGCTGCTATATAACCCAGATGAAACGGATCTGATCTCAAATCTAGGGAAGGGTGCTTCTTTCTTTCATTTCTGGGTGGGGCACGGAGAATGAGGTGAGGGTAGGCCTAAATTCATTTTGTTTAATCATTCATTATTTAGGCTCTGCGAATAACTGCAACTGTATGCCCTCTTCTGCCCCACACCCTCCCCTGTTCGACTCCCTCCCTAAAGATGAAGGGATCTGGGACCTGGATGGCTTCCCTTCAGCTAACCTAAGCCTTTCCCACTTCCTAGCCATCCGCACACAGCTGCTGAAGCCCAGACAGCCAGATGTCTGTTGCAGATCGGCACTGCGAGGGCCCAGACCTGCAGCCTTTCTCTACACAGATGCTCCGGAGATTTAATTTTAATTAACGGTGGGAGCTATGGCCCCAAGGATTGGATTTTCAGAACAGAAAATATTCTTCCCATTTTGTTCTTTCTCACTCTCTCTCTTTTCATTCCTCTGTCGTTTCCCCAATGACACCGAAATTTAAAAATAAATATGAAAAAATTGAACGAGGAGTCTCACCCACACGTTCACTGGGACCCAGGAGGGAAGCTGAGGATGCAGAGGGCTGCAGGAAGCCGCCAGGAGCGGTCCAGCTCTGGGAGGAGGCCCAGCACGCCGCGAAGGCGGGGCCTGGGGCGGGACCACGCCGACTTAGGGGCGGGGTTTGTTCAGTCACGTGGCCTCGGACTTTTAACTTGTAAGGAACCCAAGGACTGGCTTTAGCAAGAACTCGGAGACGGACGCTCCGCGGCGATGGGCTCTTGGAAGACTGTTCAGAGCTGCCTAGCGGCCGGGTTGCTGCAGAACCAAGTGGCCGTGGTCACCGGCGGGGGCACAGGCATTGGAAAAGCCATCTCCCGGGAGCTCCTGTACCTGGGTACGTGAGCAGGCCTCTGGGACTGGGCACCCAGAGCTAGTAGTGTCCGCAGAGGTCTAGCTCAGGTAAACTGGGTTCAAAGACAGAGGGAGTGGGAGACAGAGGGGCGTGCTGGCGGACAGGGAAGAGGTTGCAAAGCTTTGGGCTGCAGAGCTGAGCAACTAAATAGCATAGGTTTTATTCCTAAGAGCCGAGAAATGTTGAGAGACTCTGATCACATTTTCATCTCTCGTCCCCAGTGCTAAAGCAAGAAAAAGGAAAAGCTATTAAAACTAGAATGACCACGTAAACACACGCACAAGGAAGGAAGCCATCCAGAAGAAGGTAGTTACATTTAATATTTAGATACGTGAGAATGTACATCTTCTTTGGGTTTACTCTTAAATCCAAAGCAAAGTTTACCCAGGTGGTGGTGACACATGACTCAATTCTAGCGCTCAAAAGGCAGAGACAGGTGGATCTCTGTGAGTTTGAGGCTAGCCTGGTCTACAGATCGAGTTCCAGGACAGTCGAGGCTCACCAAGAAACCCTGTCTCGAAGGTGTGGGTGGGAGGGAAGAGTGCAGTGTTTAAAGGCATATTTGAAAAGGTATTTCTAACATGACGCTAGTATTAATCAAAGAGTTTTGACAAGAAGATTTCTTTAAGATTTTTAAAAAATTTTATGTATATGAGTGCACTGTAGCTATCTTCAGAGCCACCATATGGTTGCTGAGAATCGAACTCAGCTGGAGAGCAGTCAGAGCGCTTAACTGCTGAACCATCTCTCCAGCCCTGACAAATAGATTTTTAAAAATCTGACATCAAGAGGAGCAAATGAGACAGTGATATGAACCAAGAATGCCACGCTGACCTAACACAGGAAATAAATACTTGGAGAAATTATCAGCTTTATCTTATCAGCAGTACATTTCGAAAGAAAACATGATGCCATTACAGTTTGCATTTTACCATTACTTCCAGCCTGCCTGCCACCATGAAACTTTCCCTGGGAGGAAGAATTATTAAAAATAAATAAATAAAAATCAGCCAGGACCTATTTGGTACAAAGGTCAGGACCTTGGCCTCTGTCAGCAGGTTTGCAGAACCTTGGTTCCTCTTCTATGGATTTCTAATTACTGAATCTCTTTTGAGTAAATTTGCATTAGGCAAACGCTACACCAGTTCTCAGGTCCGGCAACAGATTATTGTGTTATGACTAAAATATTAGGACACTCTGTGCCCTGGAGATGTTGTGAAAGTCATGGAGTATGTCCCTAGGAAAAGACTTCCTATACCTAAAAGAGAAGTGATCGTTGTATATGAGAATATGGAAAACAGTTCTTTTTAAAGGTTTGTCGTATTTTGAATTATCTATGTGTATTGGGAGGTGGGAAGGGCCTATGCCTGTGAGGGCAGGTGTCTGTGAAGGCTAGAAGTGTCAGATCCCCTGGAACTGCAGTGTGAGCCACCTAATGCGAGTGGTGAAAACCAAACTCATGCCCTCTGCAAGAGAAGCACTCGCTCTCTTAAGCTCCGAGCTCTCTCTCCAGCACCAAGTATGTGAAATACTCCCTGCTATGGCTTTTTCATCTTTCTTTCTTTCTTTTTTAATGCCAAAATTAATGACTGGTTTCTGAAAGTTACTATATAAACCCAAATTGGACAATAGAATATCATAAAGCATTATCTGAGAGCTGGCAAAGAGGCTCAGTGGATGAAGATGCCTGCTGCCAAGCCTGATGACCTACATTCAATCCTCAGAACAGGAATGGTGGAAGGAGGGGACTGACTTCCATAAGTCGCCCTCTGACCTCTGCACAAGCACCATGGCTCACACACATACACACGAATAAATTGTTTAGTAAAGTATTAGCTGGTTAAACATGTCTGCCTTCCTCTGATATATAGGATATCAGAACATCTTAACAAGTGTTACAGGCAGTCTCTGGTACTGCACAGCACTGAAGAGACCTAGCAGTGACTGTGAACTAATGATGTGCAAAACAAACTGATCATCTGTGGGGAAAATTACAAATGCTTCCTTACCTTTGGTGGTTTTGTTGTTGAAATATTGAAAACTCTTTCTTCTAGTTACAGACATAAACGGGGGGGAAAAAGGCAGTACTAAAACCACACCAGGGCAGTGTTAGTGGGAAGGGGTTAGTCAAAAGGTACAAAGGTACCAAGTGTCATCTGGGGGATAGGAGTGAATGTACCCAGAATATGTTGTGTGAGATTCCCGGAGTTAATAAAAGCAGGAGTTGAAAGGGTACAAAGTGTCAATTAGATAGAAAAGATAAAGTCTGGCTGGCTGTTGCCCATCGTGCTGACTACAATTAATAATATTCTAATGTACGGAGGTACCTGCTGCCAAGAGTGAAGGCAAGAATTCAGCTCCCAGGACCTACATGGTGGAGAGGGCAGACTCCTGGAAGCTTTGATCTCCACATGGGTGCTGTGGTGCATACACATACACGCACACACTGAATGAATAAATGTAATAAAAATTAAGTAATGTAGTTTATGTTTCAAAATTGCTAAAAGACTTTTTGTTTGGTTGGTTTTGGCTCTGTGCTGAGAATTGAACCCAGAGCCTTGTGCATGATCAGCAAGTTCTCTACTACCTAGATACATCCCAGACCTCTCTTTAAAAAAACAACACAACAACAACACCTTTTTATTTGGAGTCTAGCCTTCTCACTCTGTAGCCCAGGCAGCCCTTGAATTTGTGACTCTCCTGCCTCAGCCACTTGAGTAGCTCAGATTACAGGCTAGAACACCAGACCTGGCTTACAGATACTTTACATATCATTGCCACAAAGGAATGGTTAAGTATGGAAGGAGATGTGTTAATTAGTCTGATCTGATCATTACATGGTATATTAAAATACCAAAAATATCAAAAACGTACTCAGTGAATATACAATTATTTGTCAGTTAAATGTAAAATAAGACCAGGTGTAGTGACTCTTTCATTTAATCCCAGCATTTCGGAGGCAGAGGCAGGTGGATCTCTGTGACTTTCAGACTCACTGAAACTGTATAGTGAGACCTTGTCTCAACAGGAAAAGAAGAAATGGTCCCAAGAATTTCTTTAATATGAAGCTTGTTAGGGTTGTCACTTCTTGACCATCTCCAACCTTCAGCTTAACCATTTTCTGTTTTTATATTGAGAAATCTGCACTCACTAGTGTCTTCTGGCTGCACACCTGTAGTCACTCCAGGGCGTTAGCATGCCTATATCAGCTCATCCTCCTGTAACTCCCCTGGCTTCCCAGGCTGATGTAACTTCCATTGTTAGCAGTTTTTAATTCCCTCTTTTGCTTCTGTCACATTGGCCAATCTTGTTTGATCATTCACTTTTACAACATGTCACACAGTTTATCATTGTGAGGTGAGGAAATGACACAGCTGTGTTATGCACTGTCTGTGTTTGAGCTGAACAGATGAGCAGGAATCAATTACTAAAAGACCTCCCCCTTCCTGAAATAGAGTTTCTCTGGGTATCTGTGGCTGTCCTGGAACTCATTCTGTAGACCAGGCTGGCCTCAAACTTACAAATCTGCCTGCGTCTCCCTCCCTAATTCTGGGATTAAAGGCGTGTGTCACTAGCAGGCAGCTACTGAAAGTCCTCAAAAGATAGAACTAACTTTCTCTATAGCATACCACCCTGAATGTACCTGATCTAGGAAGCTAAGGAAGGGTCCAGCCCAGCTAGTGCTTGGATGGGAAAAATAACTCAGCATAAGGGGCCCTGCCTCCTGCCCTCTCCCTCCTTTCTTAAGACAGGGCTTCTCTGTGTAGCCCTAGCTGTCCTGGAACTCACTCTGTAGACCAGGCTGGCCTTGAACTCAGAGATCTGCCTGCCTCTGCCTCCCAGAGTAGTGGGATTAAAGGTGTGTGCTACCACTACCTGACTGACTTCTACACACACACATTTTAAGATTTACTTATTCTGTTTATATGAGAACACTGTAGCTGTCTTCAGACACACCAGAAGAGGGCACAGGACACAGATCCCATTATAGGTGGTTGTGAGCCACCATGTAGTTACTGGGAATTGAACTCATGACCTCCGGAAAAGCAGTCAATGTTCTTAACTGCTGAATCATCTCTCCAGCCCTCTACATATATTTTAAATTTCACAATACATTGTTTGTTTTGTAAAGATTTATTTATATGAGTACACTGTAGCTGTCTTCAGTCACACCAGAAGAGAGCATCTTGTGAGCCACCATGTGGTTGCTGGGAATTGAACTCAGGACCTCTGGAAGAACAGTCAGTGCTCTTAACCTCTGAGCCATCTCTCCAGCCCCCTCCCACAATACATTGTTAATTCTTGTCCTTCAAATGATCTTTTTTTTTTTTAAGTCAATGTGAATAGAAAAAAGAAAAAATGTGTATAGTCACAAAATTATAATTTCCAGTTCTGATTTTTCTGTCTTTGATAGTTCTATACAGGTATGTGGTGACTTTAGTGGCTTCTAACCACTGTTGTTCTCTCTGGTCCCCACCTGTCTCTGGGACTCGTTGGATGTCTTCTGACGTGTGAGACACCTTATGAGTTTAATTGTGGTGGCTTGATGAGTATGGACAGGATGGTTTGGGGTTTTGTTTTTTGATTTTTAATGCATGAGCAACATACCAGTGGGTACAGCACTGAAGAAAATTACTCTCAGCAATCATTGATGTCACATAGTCCCCAAGGAAGGGGCAGGGTCTCATGAGCACCTCTTCCACCCTTGAGAAAGCCTTGCTGGTCTGTCTTGTGCAAGTCTGCATAGGGCAACCACGGGTGCAGTGAGTTCTCGGCTGTAACAGTTGCCTCGGGTCCAGAAGCCACTGTTTCAACCGCTCTCTTTCCCACCCTCTCTCTGACTCTGCTTTTGGGAGGACTTAGCTCTCCTGGTGTCATTTTTCTTCTGCTTGAAGGACTTCTTTTGATTGGTTGGTTTTTTTATTATTAATGCAATGCAGGTCTGCTCTGATTAATTCTTCTTTTATATGTGTGGCTTTTGTTCTCGTTCTCAAGAGGATGTTTGCAGTTATTTTGCTTTTGCATTATCCCACTGTCTTCTGCCTTGCTCTGTTCGGAAAGACGTTCCCATCCCTTGTTATTGTCGATCTGGGTGTCATGTATTGTTTTTCTCTAACTGTAGTAATTTTTTTAAAATTTACTTTTACTTTTAATCCTGGGGATGGGGGGTGCGTGTGAATGCAGGTACCCTTAGAGGCTGGAAAAGAGCATCAGATCCCCTGGAGCTAAAGTTGCAGCTGGCTGTGAGCCACCCAGCATGAGTGCTGGGAACTGAACTTGGGTCCTTTAAAAGAACATCAAGTGCTCTTAACCCTTGTGCTAGCTCTCCAGCCCCAGATGGTTTCAATTAGTTGACATGTGTTGTTATGGGTTATTACTTTCTTGCTCCTTTGCAGGTCCGGGGTTGATTTTGCTGGATGCTGATTAATTAGAACCTTGTTGCTGCTGGCTATTTTTATAGTCTTATAAATATTTTTCAGCTCTCCCTCCCCACCTTTGAGCCAAACTCGGATGCAACTCAATTACTTAAAAATTATTTGATAGGTCGGACAGTGGTGGCGCACACCTTTAATCCCAGCACTTGGGAGGCAGGGGCAGGCAGATTTCTGAGTTCGAGGCCAGCCTGGTCTACAGAGTGAGTTCCAGGACAGCCAGGGCTACACAGAGAAACCCTGTCTCGAAAAAATAAATTATTTGATATTTCCAAAGAGTGTCTTAAAATTAAGAGTTGGTCCTGGAAGCCTTTCATCTCTGGCTAATGACACTTCACTGTCTAACTGCCAAAGCTACACTCTACCCAGTGAAAGGTTTTTTTGGTTGGTTGGTTGGTTGGTTGGTTTTGGTGGTCAAGAGATTACCTACTCCTGGTGCTGAATGCTGGGTTCCCTCCCTGGCTCATTTTGGAGGGTTCTTTCCCAGGCTCTTAATGTCCTCCTATGCAGGGATCTGCGCTGGCTTGGATGAAGTTTAAGCAAGACTGTAAAAATCTCTTCATTTCTCATCTACTCGTGACCCATGTGTCCTGCCGCCTAGCCTCCTTGAAATCCTCACTTCCTCTCTCCCACTTCCAGAGACTTCCAGGCTGGGAATAAATTTACTCTGTTCTGTAGTCTAGAAGCTCTCTACAGGTGGTGATGATACATTCAATCTGTGGGGTCTTGATTGGGTTCGTTTTCCTGCCAATTAAAGAATTAAAAGGCATGAAAAACCTCAAGTGTAACAGGTAGCAGCAGAGAGATCACACCTACTGCAGACAGGCAGCAGCAGACACACAGAGAAAAAGACTGAAGGAGGGTGCAGGGAGCCAAAAATCCCAGTCTCTTCTTAAGGGCTGAGGATTTTTAAGTTTCTGAAGAGAAGTTAGAAGATAGATGGCTGATTGGCCCACAACTATTGAGTAACTCGTCCTGATCCTGCCTTGAACTTGTTGAACCACCCAGGCCCTTCTGCCAGGAGAAAAGGCCCACAAGGCCTTTGTTTTAAGCTGCCAGACTGTTTTCTTAAGTTAGGAGGGTGAGGAAGAAACCAGCTCAAGTTTACCACCTTTATTGCCAAGTTTTGGCACCTCTCCTATCTGTTCTAACTCCTTGTCTCACAGGAGTATGATTTGTTCATAGGTTCCTTCTTGGACTGGCACGCTTTCAGAGGTGGCTACTCATTTTGAGTCTCATGGTGCTTGATAGTCAATATTTCAAAACAGTTGTTGCTCCCCCGAGCCGTGTGTGTGTGTGTGTGTGTGTGTGTGTGTGTGTGTGGTCATTTTAGTTCCTATTGCTTCAAAGTATCCAAAGCCAGCCTAATTCCACTCCCACCTTTTACCGGAATACACAAAATAGTTTCTGTAGTTTGGACAGCTTTTTATTTACTTATTTTTCTGTGTCTGTGTATTTTACCTATAGGTCTGCTTGTCACATATGTACTTGGTGCCTGTGGAGACCAGAATCGGGTGTAACATCTCCAGGAACTAGAGTTACAGAGAGTTATGAGCTGCCATGTGGGTGCTGGCTATTGAACCTGGGTCTTCTGGAAGAGCAGCCAGTGCTCTTAACCACAGAGCCTTCCTTCCAGCCCCTTAATCTGGACAGCTCTTGGAAGCTTATTTATTTTTTTCTCTGGCTGTTTTCTCCTTAGGGTGTAACGTGGTCATTGCTTCCCGGAAGCTGGACAGACTGACCACTGCTGTGGATGAACTGCAAGACTCTCTGCCTCCCTCCAGCCGCGCTCAAGTCACCGCTGTACAGTGCAACATCAGGAAAGAGGAAGAGGTAAGACAGCCGTGGCTGCACAGTGTACTTCCCCAGTGTTCTTTGTAGAAGTGGTTCCTGACCCTGCTGTCTTCAAGGTGATGAGGCTCACTAGAAGGCAGAGCCTGTAAGGAACAATGCCTGTGCTCCTGACTTCTGAGCTGGTGACCTCAAGAGGAGGGGGGCTAAGCAAGAATGTTCTCTCTGCTGGAGACCCTTTAAGGCTGTGGTTTTCAACCGTGTAAACCCATGACCCCTTAATACAGTTCCTCACGTCATGGTGACCCCCAGTTATAAAATTATTCTCATTGCTACACCATAGCTGTCATTTTGCTATAGTTATCAATCATAATGTAAATATCTGGTATGCAGGATATCTGATATGGGACCCTGTGAAGGGGTTGTTGGACCCTCCCTCCCCAAAGAGGCTGTGGCCCCAGTTTGATAGACACTGCTTTGAGGCATTTCTTAGTGTTTCTTTTGACTTGGTTTCATCATTTTCATTTAAGACTGGTACTTAGAAATTAATGCTACCATGGCTTGTTGTGCTTAGAGGCTACCCATACTCTCCAGTGTATCTTGCCATCAAAATTAGAATTTTGGCTTATGATTTATGAGTATGGCACAGTAGAACGTTCACACTGTAGGTCTGAGGGTTTCTTCAGTGGGGGCCTTACGTGTTTGGGTTGTAGTATTTAGAATTAATGTGCATTATATAGGAGTCTACAAACTGCAATATATTTCCAAACCTGGGCCATGTAGCAGGTTAGCTATTAAACTTTCCCTTCCGATGTTTCTTTAGGTGAATAATTTGGTCAAAACTACCTTAGATAAGTGTGGTAAGATCAACTTCTTGGTAAACAACGCAGGAGGCCAGTTCCTAGCTCCTGTCGAAGACATCACTGCAAAGGGATGGCAGGCTGTGATTGAAACCAACCTGACAGGCACCTTCTACATGTGTAAAGCAGGTGAGTGTCTCAATAGCACAAAACCCCAACATGTCTTAGTGAGAAGTCACAGGGAAGGCTGGAAGAGGGGCTGTTAGGGACTCACAAGCCACATCAATAACAAAATCATATCAAAATCATATCATCTTAACAAAATTCATATCTTGTATTTGTTCTCTCTCTCTCTCTCTCTCTCTCTCGTTTTTTGAGACAGAGTTTCTCTATGTAGCCTGGCTATACTGGAATTCACTCTGTAGACCAGGCTGACCTGGAAATCAGAGATCCACCTACCTCTGCCTCCCAAGAGCTAGGATCAAAGGTCAGTGCCACCACCGCCCAGCTGGCTTATGTCTCTTATTTTTTTTTATTTTAGTAATATGTACTTATGCCTGTGTACATTCATATGCACCATGATGCACAGTTGCCTGAAGAGGGGAGAATAGGCGCCAGATCTCTGAAACTGCATCTGAGCCTGGGAAAGCATCAGAGAGTTTCAGAAGTCACAATGCCATCAGAGCTAAGATGTGGCATTTAGCCAGAGGTGGGGTCTGTTTAGAGTAATTTACACTGACTTAATATCCTCTTTATGCTAAAATCCAGTGGCTGTGTGTGGTTTTTAATACTTGATGTGACAATTACTGTGCCCGGTCTCAGCTTTCCTGGACTACTTATGACCATATATTCCGTTTAAAATAATTCATTCTTTGAGAATTTCGTACACGTATACAGCTTTAGTAGTACCTACCCCTCAGTCCCTCCTCCATTTCCTCCACCATCTTCTCCTGCTGCTCCTCTGTCTGTCACCTAATTTCATGTTTTCTTTTCCTTTCTTTCTTTTCTCCCTTCCTTTCTTCCTGTCTGTCTTCATTTATTATTCATTTATTTATTTGTTTTGGGGGGGATTTTTTAGAGTCAGGTTTGTCTGTATAGCCCTGGCTGTCCTGGAACTCACTCTGTAGACCAGGCTGACCTCAAACTCAGAAATCTGCCTGCCTCTGCCTCCCGAGTGCTTGGATTAAAGGCATGCGCCACCACCGCCTGCCTCTTACTGTTTGTAAAACTTTTTTTTGTATAATGTAAGTCAGCCATGTTATTTCTCTACCCCCAACTCCTCCCAGATCCTCCCTACCTCCCTACCCACCCAACTTGATGTTTCTTCTCTTTCTTTCCTGAGTGCTGGGATTAAAAATGTTCACCACCACTGCATGGCTACCCCATGTCTTTAATTGATGGACTTTGTTTTAAATCACTTGGTAAAAGTTTGTGGTTTTTATCTATAAACCTCACATTTTAAAATTCAGCTTAGGGATGGAGCTGTAGTTGGCAGAGTGCTTATCTATCATATAAGAGGCCCTGGGTTCTATCCCATTGTTGTTGAGACAGGGTTTCCTGGCTTATATGTTCGGCATCTATCCCTGGTTTGACTGAAACTTCCTATGTGACCAGGCTAGCTTCAAACTCAAAGTGATCCAACTGGCTGCTTCCCATGTGCTGGGATTAAAGGCAGGCAGCACCATGCCCAGCTTTTTAAATTTTTAAAAGTTATATTTATCTAGTGGTCTTTTTTTTTTTTTTTTTTTTGTAGTTTGGGGTGTATATGCTCCACAGCACAAGTATGGAGGTCAAAGGACAATTTGCAGTGGTTGTTTCTCTTCTTCCACAGTGCAGTCTTGGGGAATGAAGTTGAGTAGTCAGTTTTGCGGTAGGCCATGTCCATTAAGCCATATCCATAACCCAAGACCTAAATCTTTTGAACCTTTTATTTAGAATTCCATTATTAATGCATGTAGCCAAATATATGATTTTCATATTCCTCATTATTAAAAGTATATACAATATCAACACACTTGTCATTAAAATTATCAATTTGGGGCTGGCAGGATGGGTCAGCTGGTAAAGGAGCTTTCCACTAAGACTGAGGACCTGCATTCCATCCCCTGAGCCCACATGATGGAAGGAGAGAAATGGTTCACTTGATGTTCTCTGCCCTCCATACATGCATTGCGGTACATACGTAAGTGTACACATACACATCCATGTGTGGAGAGAGAGAAACAAAACCACAATCTGTTGTTCTCTTTTGTAATAAAAAGTTCATCATCGTCTTCCTCCCAGGCACATGGCTTTTGAGAGACACAGCTTATTCAGTGTGTGTTGTGTTTGATTAATGTGGCTTGGCTTTGATGTAGAAGGACCCAGCTCTTTAAAGAGAGACTCAATGTGACAGAGACTCATAACAAAAACAATCTCGTGGAGGTCTCAAGTCATTGAAATGCTCGTCGACTTAGTCAATGGGAAAAATGTTTGACAGAAACTGATGATAATAATGTTTGTGTCTTTAAAGGCACAGTGGCGCGGCAAGAGAAGGTGTTTACAACCTCATGAAATCCATGGCTTTAGCATGGGCCAGCAACAGAGTAAGAATCAACTGTGTTGCTCCTGTAGGTAACTGTTATATGGCTCCTGATTCAGATTGCATTGTGGATAAGTGTGTCATTGGGGTAGTATATATTAACACCTATGTAAATATACTATAAATGGTTGACTTTTAACATAGATTAAACTAGAAAGGCCGTCATTCATTAGAGCAGTAGTGTTATTTGGTAATGACATAGTGATGCACACTCTTGGTATATATTAGAATTATGTATATTTAAACAGTAGTGATGCAAGAACTGTACTTCCTATCATGGATTGTAAGTACCTGCATTATAAAAAGCATTGAGGAATTCCATCACACAGTGAAGGTTGAGAAACACTAGGGAACTGGAGAGGTGGCTCAGCAGGTAAGAGTGCCTCTTGCCTTTGCAGAAGACTTGAGCTCAGTTCCCATCAAGCATCTCACTGCTGCCTATAACTATCTCCAGGAATTCTGACACCTTCTAGCCTCCCCAGGTGTCTTAGTCAGGGTTTCTATTCCTGCACAAACATCATGGCCAAGATGCAAGTTGGGGAGGAAAGGGTTTATTGAGCTTACGATTCCACATTGCTGTTCATAATGAAAGGAAGTCAGGACTGGAACTCAAGCAGGTCAAAGAGAAGGAGCTTGATGGAGAGGCCGTGGAGGGATGTTCCTTACTGGCTTGCTCAGCCTGATTTCTTATAAAGCTCAAGACTACCAACCCAAAGATGGTACCACCTATAAGGGGCCCTCCCTCCTTGATCACTAATTGAGAAAATGCCTTACACCTGGATCTCATAGAGGCATTTTCTCAACCAAAGCTCCTTTCTCTGTGATAACTCCAGCTTGTGTCAACTTGACACACAAACACATCACTATTAAGCCTCAACCCTTACTTTCTTATTCATCCCCAAGATCTAAGTAACTTTAAAAGTCTGACAGTCTTTGCAAATTCTTACATATTAACATTTCAGTCCCTTTTAAACATCCAATCTCTTAAAATTCAAAGTCTTTTAAAAATTCAAAGTCTCTTAACTGTGGGCTCCACTAAAATACCTTCTTTCTTCAAGAGGGAAAAATATCAGGCCACAGTCACAATCAAAAGCAAAATCAAACTCCAACCATCCAATGTCTGGAATTGAGTCACTTCTCCAGCTCTGCCCTTTATAGCATACACCTTATCTTATGCCTCTACTCCACTGCTGCTGCTGCTCTTGGTGGTCATCTCATGGTACTGGTATCTCCAAAATACTGCTGTCTTCCGCTGCAACTATGCTTTACCATGGTGCCAAACCTCACCTTCTTTGCATGACCCCTTCAGTCCTGGGCCAGCACTTGCAACTAAGGCTGCACCTTCACCAATGGCCTTCTGCGACTTCTCACAGTGCCCAGGCCTCAGCTGCTCTTCATGACTCCTTCGTGCCTTCAAAACCAGTACCACCTGGGTGACCCTTACACATTACCAAGTCCAGCCACTGCACAAGGTACAACCTTGGCTATCTCTGGAATGCAGCCTCTATGCTCTCAGTAAACATTTCTCAGAAGATTTCACCTCATTAATGCTGGTTTCTTCCCAATCACTGCCAATTTCCCAGCTCCAGCTAACCAGCATCAATAGTCCCAGTAATGTTATGGTTTTGCTTTAGTAGTTCTGGTATCTTATTAATCACAGCTGATCTTCAGCCCCAGCTAACCAAACCCACAGAATCTTAAACTAGAAATGGCCCTGATAAGAGTCTTTAATCTTCTCTCTGAAATTTCACAAGCCAGGCCTCCATCTTCTGCACTGGTCTCAACATTATCTTCCAAGCTCCTACACAACATCCTACAGAGCTCTTAACATCCCAATGGCTCTTCTAGCCCAAAGTTCCAAAGTCCTTCCACAGTCCTTCCCAAGACATGGTGAGGTTGTCACAGGAATACCCCACTTTGCTGGTACCAATTTGTCTTAGTCAGGGTTTCCATTTCTGCACAAACATCATGACCAAGAAGCAAGTTGGGGAGGAAAGGGTTTATTCAGCTTACACTTCCATGCTGCTGTTCATCACAAAAGGAAGTCAGGACTGGAACTCAAGCAGGTCAGGAAGCAGGAGCTGATGCAGAGGCCATGGGAAAGATGTTCCTTGCTGGCTTGCTTCTCCTGGCTTGCTCAGCCTGCTTTCTTACAGAACCCAAGACTACCAGCCCACAGATGGTACCACCCATAAGGGGCCCTCCCACCTTGATCACTAATTGAGAAAATGCCTTACACTTGGATCTCATGGAAGCATTTTCTCAACTGAAGCTCCTTTCTCTGTGATAACTCCAGCTTGTGTCAAGTTGACACAAAACCAGCCAGTACACTAGGCACCTGCATGCACATCCCCTGTAACACACACACACACACAGTTAAATAATAAAAATAAATCTTAAAAAGAAATACAGCTTTGGGGGCTGGAGAGATAGTGGGTAAAGTGCTGGCTGTACAAGTATGAAGAGCTGAATTCAGATCTCCACATTTACATCAAAAGAAAGACATGGCAGCACACACCTGTAATTCCAGTCCTGGGCCGCTCCCATGATGGCCGGCCAGCCTATCTGAAAGAGTGATTTGTAGGTTCAGTGAGAAACCCTGCCTCAAAACAAGCAAACAGATAAAAAGGAAATAGCAAAATGAAGAACTATAGAAGAAGGCAGGGATGTTGATGTCTGGCTTCTCTGTGTGCCTGCCTGGTTGAGAACATACATAGGTGCACACACAAATGGAACATATATGTTCACCATAACATACATAACAGGTGTGGTAGGGTCACCACATGTGTACACACAAAAAAGGTGCTACTTTGAAGAGTAATTTTTTTCCTAAGTGATTTTGTTATTTCTTGATATATTGTGAGTCCCTTATTTGGAAAAAAAAAAAAATGAACATCAGTACTCTGGGACGAAACTCAGTTTTAAGACCAAGTAGAAGTTAAGTTGTGTGTTAATATCACAAATGTAGTCACATTGTTGACATAAAAAAAATACTGTTTTTTTGTTCTTTTTTTTTTTTTTTTTTTTTTTGAGCCTCGTGGTGGTGGCGGTGGTGGTGGTGGTGGTGGTGGTGCACACCTTTAATCCCTGTACTCCAGAGGCAGAGGCAGGCGGATCTCTGAGTTCGGAGGCCAGCCTGGCCTACAGAGGGAGTTCTTTGATGGCCATATAGCTACAGAGACCTTATCTCAGGGGGAAAAAAGCCATTTTCTTTTGTATGGGTGTGGTGCATGCATGTGTTCATGTGTATGCATGTGCACATACAAGTGGAAGGCAGAGACCAATACCAATGTCTTCTTCAGCCAATCTCTACCTCAATTTTTGAGACAGGATCTCTGTGTTGACCCCAAAGCTCCCTAATTTGGCTAGGCTAGCTGGCCAGCAAACTCCAGGGACCTGCCTGTCCCCACTGCACCTCTCTAGTGCTAGGGTTACTGGACCATGCTGCTCCACTTGGCTAGGGTGTGGATGCTGCAGGTCAGAATGCAGAGTCTCATGATTTCACGGCATGCAGTGCACCAACTTTGACTGAGCCATTTTCCTGGCCTCTGATTGCTTTTTGAGAGCAGTTCTTATGCCGCCAGGCTGGCTAGAATTCATTATATAGGTTAAGTTGGCCTTGAACTCCTGATCTTCCTGCCTCTACCTCCCCAAATATTTATTTGTTGTGAAATAAGTCATAGCTTGAACCACCTGATATTTTTTGCCTGGCATTTACTCCAAGAGACATTAGGTGGAATACATTTTTCTCCTCCTACACAGATCAACTCAGGGTAACTTTTCCTACAATGGTTTCTGATCATGGATAAAGTAGAGATGATAGCTCCATTTGGGCTTGGCAGCACACATCCGTAACACTGATGGAGTGTTGAGGAAGGAGGGTAGGCACGTATCCATGGAGCCTACTAACCAACCAGCATAGCTGTCCTGGAGCTCTGGCCAGCTAACATAGTCAATCAGTGAGCTTTGGGTTCAACAATAAGGTAGCGAATGATTAAAGAAGAGACTTGATGCCAACCTTTAACCTCCATGTGACATCCATGCAACCCACAAACACACTCAAAATTTAAAATAAATTTAAAATTATCTATCAGGGTACATACATATATCTTGGATTTGGGTGTGTTTTTTAAACTTCACTTGAAATGTAAAAACCAAGAAAAATCCTGGTTTTTTCACATCTTCTCTGGTAAAGCAAGCGTGCTCAGAGGAAGAGAAACTAGACTCCCCAGGCCCGTTGTTCCTGGTTAGGTACCCCACTGAAGTACTTACATAACCATTCTCCTCAGAAACCAAATTGTTCATGAAAAAGACCGAGACTTAGCTGGTTATTAAAGGGGAGAACACCCCCTCACACGCACACCCAAAAAATGATCATTCAAATGGTCTGCTTCTAGATAGTGGTTGGCTGGATCCTCTTTGATGGTTTTGACTAACATCGATTAGAAACGTTTATCTTCTGTATTGATGTTAAGCCACGCACCTTTTGTCTTTGGTCACTGCATCCCCTGATGCTTTCTTGTTGCTGTTGTGTGAGTTCTGGAGATGGGACCCAGGGCCTTGAGCACACTGGACAAGTGCTCTGTTCCCCTTTACATCCCCAGCCCTTGGTGTCTTGACAGTTTAATTCTCCCCATTTACTCACCTTTCTGTTTTATTTTCTAATACAGGGAACCATTTACTCCCAGACTGCTGTTGACAACTATGGAGAATTGGGGAAAACCATGTTTGAGACGGCCTTTGAGAATATCCCAGCTAAGCGCCTTGGAATCCCCGAGGAGGTGATGTATCAGGGTGGCATTGATAAGAACACCTTGAGAAATGTCTGACGCCCTGGGCATGTGACCTGGCTGACTAGTAGACAGGATTATTTCAGTACCATCAAACTATGTCTCCCATGCTTCGGGCTCTGGGAAATAACCTAGTTAGCTGCTTTGACGGCTGACAGCCGACTTTCCTCAGGAATGAAGGCCATGAAGTTAGAGACAACAGCTTTTGTTGTCTTTGCAGCTGCTTTATTTTATCACATGGAGGCTGGGTACAAGCAGCCCCAAGCAAGCCAGACGATGGCAGACTCATGAAGTTCCACAGAGGAAGGAAGCATGTTAAAACCAGTATCTTTTCAAATGACTGAGGAGTAAACATAATTCTAATGGTTGTAGAACAGGGGGAAAGGTTTCTTACTGAAGAATGAAAAAAATAGAATAAATAAGATATGTGGGGCTAGAGAGATGACTCTGCAGTTACGAGCAGGAAGTGCCCTTCCAGAGGACCTGAGTTCAATCCCCAGCAACTATATCAGATAGCTCCCACTCCATGGAGATCCAGCACCCCTGGCCTCTGCAAACACCCGGATTCACATGTATAGTCCTAACACACACATACACACACACACACACACACACACACACACACACACACGCTTAGACATAATAATAAGTATTTTAAATAAATAAATACATGTCATATTTCTTGGTAGGAGAATCAATTTTATTTAAAAGTCAATTTTTGCTGGGCCTATGCTTTTAATCTTAGGACACAGAAGCAGACAGACAGATCTCTGTGAAGTTGAGGCCAACTTGGTCTAGACAGAAAGTTTCAGGCTACCCAGGGCTACCTAGTGAAACCTTGTTTCAAAAAACAAACAAGCAAAAAACAAAACAACATTAAAGTCAAATTACAAAGTTTTAGGTGTCAGTAAGATGCACCAGCAGGTAAAGATTTGATCCCAACTCCCACAGGCTGTTCAGCCACAGGAACCACGAGCACACATATGAAGCCAGAAGAGGGTGTTGGATCCTCCAGAGCTAGAATTCCAGGCAGTTGTGAGCCACCTGACCTGGGTGCTGGGAACCAACTCATGTTCTTGGCAAGAGCAATAACATGTTCTTAAATACTGAGTCATCTTTCCAAGCCCAATTTTTAAAAATTTAGAAAGAAAAGTCAGGGAAATTTAGAAAGAAAATTTAGGGAAAAGTTTCCCTAAATTGATATATAAGTTGAAAACAATTTTGAAATTTAATGTGCAGAGAAGGGTTTATTTAGATAAATATTAAGTTTTATTTTATTCATTATCATTGTGTGGATGCACGTGTGTGCCTGTATATGCTGCACTGCACACACACACTGATAGGCCAGTCAGGAGATGCCTTAGGACAACTGGTTATTTTGAAATACATTAGACCATCTCTCTTGCATACAGAGTCAAAGCTACAAATATCTTGATTGAGGGGAGGGGGGACGGAACATGGTTCTAGTTTCTAGAAATAGTTCATGTTATGTTTTGTCACGTCTTTCCAGAGACGCATACCTACATTTATTGAATATTTTATTTTAAAAGACTGCTGTTCTAATTTATATCCTATGTTTTTGTGACAGTAAAGGTTTCTGAATTCAGTCCTGAACTCTCATGAGAGTGAGTCCATTTCTAGACATGAAATCTTGAACTATCATAGCTTATGTGCTAAAACTTGGAACATACTAGCTTGGTGTGGTGGCACACACTTTTAATCCCAATACTCTGGGAGGCAGAGATAGGCAGATCTCTGTGAGTTTGAGGCTAGCCTGATTTACATAGTTTCAGGCCAACCAGGGCTACATAGTGAGATTCTCTCTCAAAAAGCAAATAAAAGGAAGATACTGCCCCAAATAACTATTAATGGGCCAAATTATATCAACATTTTCCTACTGAAAGGAAAGACTTTAAATTATTTGAAATGAGGAGATAACATGATTAAATTTTATTTAAGATAGAAGACTTTTTGTTAATGTAAGTTAGAGTATCAGAATCATGTTAGAGTTAGGCAGTGGTGGTGGCTCACACCTTTAGTCCCAGAACTCGGGAGGCAGAAGCAGGCAGATCTGTGAGTGTGAGGCAGCCTGGTCTGTAGAGTGAGTTCCAGGACAGCCAGGACAACACAGAGAAAGCTGGTATTGAAAAGCCAAGAAAGAAAAGAAAGGAAGGAAGGAAGGAAGGAAGGAAGGAAGGAAGGAAGGAAGGAAGAGAAAAGAAAAGAGAATCATGTTAGAAATTTGAACTAAACCAAGAAATGTAGAAGATATGACTTTATTTTAAAATAACAAGCATTATGTGTTAATATTTTAAATGAAAGAGCCTACCCTTTTCAAACAAAACAATTCCTTTTCCATCCGTCTGATACACTCACAAACTCTTTGATATGTGGCTTCATCGTGTGTTGCCAGTCAGTCACCTTTGCTTCTTCATTCAATCCATTGCAATCCGACTTTTTAGCAGAGGCATAGGAAGAAAGTCTGTCTGTTTACAGATAAAGAGCCACAAAAGAAGAGACCATCTGAAAACCTTCCTAGAAATGTTAGTCTTTTTCGTTTTTTTGAAGACAGGGTTTCTCTGTATAGCTCTGGCTGTCCTAGAACTCATTCTATAGCCCAGGCTAGCCTTGAACCCAGAGATCCACCTACCTCTGCCTCCAAGTGCTGGGCTTAAAGGTATATGCCAACACCACACAGCTATTTGTTTTAATTCATCATATAATAAGAGGTTTATTTGTTTATTTTGGTTTTGTTAGTTGGTTTTGGTTTTTTGAGACCAGGTCTCATGTATCTGAGCTGGTCCTGAATTAGGTGTGGTGGTATCCCGAATACTACGAATGTTTAGTTGGTTGAGGTTTTGTTTTTTGCTTTGGTGTTTTGAGACAGCGTCTCACTGTCTGCCTGCCTCTGTCTCCCAAATGTTGGAATTAAGGGCATGTGCCACTGTGCCTGGCTTCTTCCCTTTGAAGAAATACAGTGCAATCCCAGTAAGCAGCACTGATTCAACTCTACTGTGCTCTCTATTGCATTTTTGGCTTTGCAACTGAGGTCCTAACAGTTCATAGTATTAGGACTGGGGTGGCTCAAGCCTTTAATCCTAGCACTCCAGAGAGGAGGTGATTCTCTCTGCATTTGAGGCCAGCCTGCTCTACATAGTGAGTTCCAGGACAGCCAGGGCTATATACAGAGACCCTGCCTCAAAACAAAAACACCCAAGACTGAATTTCCTAGGGACATTAGGGGATTAAGTTAGAATACGCATGGTGTCAGGTTCTGTCTGGTCATCACCATTGACCTTTCAGTCCAGGAAGTTATTGGCTCATGAAGAGGTGAGACACATCTAACAGCCTTTCCACTTCCTTCATGTTTGTTCCCATGAGGTGTCACCCTTTCAGGGCTGGCTTCCTTGGTCCTAGGCCAGTCACCAGAGGCAGGGAGTGAGAGTCACTGAAGTTACCCCCTTTACATGCAGGAAGACTCAGCTAAGAAAGCTAGTGAGTAGCAGGTAGGCCTGGCACTCAAATCGAAGGATTTTTGCAGAAGTGCCTGTCCTGCGAGCTCTTTTTCTTAGCCTCTGTGAGCTAAGAAGCAAGGCAGCAAACAAAACCATGAGGTGGAAACTGGAAAGATGGGTTTAAGATATTTGCAGGAAATACTTTCCTGCTTACTAAACAGATCATGACAACTGGCCTGAGGGAGTTGGGGACCTTTCTTTTATCAAGAGGACTAAAGAATCTCTTAAGAAGAAAGGCAGTATCTAAGCCAAGGAAACATCCACCCATCTTGTTCCTGTGTGCCTTAGCATCTTGAGAATGTTTCGTACTTCACAAGAGCTTATGATTTCTGGGGGGGGGGAAGGGGCGGGGGGGGAAGAATAACTTTAATGTTAATCGCTTTATCTTTGCAAAAACTACTCCCAAAATAAATGTATCTTCATGTTCAAACCAGTTATTTATTAATGATTATTTAAGGATTTCTTTTTTATTATTTTAAACTGTGTATGCTGGGGGAGGGGTTCGTGCACATTGAGTCCAGGGCCCAAGGAAGCCAGAGGCATCAGATCCCTATGAGCAGGAACTTTAGACAGTGTGATCCACCCAACGTGGATGCTGGGAACTGAACCCACTTGGGTCTTCCAGAAGAGTAGTAAATGCACTGTGATCGTTTGTATTTGCTCAGCCCTAGGAGTGGCACTATTAGAAGGTGTGGCCTTGTTGGAGTAGGGATGGCCCTGTTGGAATAGGTGTGTCACTGTGGGTGTGGGCTTTAAGACCCTCATCCTAGCTGCCTGGAAGTCAGTATTCTGCTAGCAACCTTCAAATGAAGATGTAGAACTCTCAGCTCAGCCTGCACCATGCCTGCCTGGATGCTGCCATGCTCTCACCTTGATGATAATGGACTGAACCTCTGAACCTGTAAGCCAGCCCCAATTTAATGTTGTCCTTGTAAGAGTTGCCTTGGTCATGATGTCTGTTTACAACAGTAAAACCCTAACTAAGACATGCACTTAACCACTGAACCATCTCACCAACCTCCTAACCTGGGACTTTTTAAAAGAACAGACAGAGATTAACAAACTTAAAGGTGTATTTTTATTTCTAGGAGAGAGATTTGAAAAGCTGTAACCACTAAGGGTCACAAAGATATGATGGCACACATCTGTAATCCCAGAACTTATGAGGTAGGAAGATCAACGTCCAAGACGATCCTCAGCCACATAGGGAGATCATGAACTCTCAAAAGCTTTTGCAATTTTATTGTAAAATGAAAATGAGAGCACTGAAACTGTGGCATATCTATGATTAACACAGATGAAACAGAGTAGTTTGTAGTTCCTTTAGCTCATGAGTCAAAGTTGTGTAAGACTAAAAGTACTTCTGGTTGGACGTGCGGCATGGGCCCCAGTCCGAGGCTCCACATCACAAGGCATCTTTCTTCTCCTTGGTGGAGGAGTGGTTCCGGGTGGGATATCATTTTGCATGGCCAGCTTACTCATGAGTGTGACTTTCTGTTAGCTCCCCTAATCGTGCTGCTGCTGCTGGGTGCCTGCAGAGAGGGAAGGCAGATCCTTGCCTTGAACAACTATAACATCAACAAGAAGGTGTCCATACAAAGAATTCTAAGTACGACAGGGGATTTGGGGTAGAGGGTTGACAAGAAGTATATAAAACCTTGAAGAGTATGAGAAGAGGAGCCAGCAGTACAGGGGGGGCTGAGATAAAGCATTCCCCTATCTGACACACTCAGGTCTAATAGAGTGGTCACCACTGTGGCTCCATGCAAGGCAGAGAACTGTGTTGTACTACTTACAGAACTTTCTAGAATTCCATTTGAATGTGGACGATGGCTCACCAGAGGACTCTGCTTGGTACTGTTGGCTCTGTGGAAGTACCTTGCCTCTCTGCATTGAGAAACCAAACCCGCTGGGCAGTGGTGGCACACGGCTTTAATCCCAGCACTTGGGAGGCAGAGGCAGGTGTATTTCTGAGTTCGAGGCCAGCCTGATCTACAGAGTGAGTTCCAGGACAGCCAGGGCTATACAGAGAAACCCTGTTTCGAAAGAGAGGGGGGGGGAGGGAGAGGGGGAGACACCAAACCCACCTCCTCTCATGTCTGCAGTTCTCAACTTGTGGATCAGGACCATCAGAAGCACGGATATCTGATCGTCTTATAACCCCCAACCATGGGTTTATTTTCATTGCTACTTTTGAGCTATAATTGTGCTACTGATCCATGTTTCCGTTCCTAAGACCGTTAGAAATGTGTGTGTTACGATGGTCGTGACCCGAGTTGAGAAATGCTGTCCTACAGTATCTCTCCGTCATCTCCAATTACATAGTGAGTTCCAGTTTGTACAACCTTGTATCTGTGGGAATAATGCTACCAGGCTCACTTTCACGTCCCTCTGTTGCTGTGCCCATTGCACCAGTTCTAGGCTGTGCCTGACTGTTCTGTGGCCTGTAGCCTCTTCTATGCAGATGTCTTGGAGTGGGTAGATAAGAATTACTGTGTGATACAGAAGTAACACTTTGTTGCCACTCCTTTCTGTTACCTTTTCCCTTAGCCTCCTTTCTGGGCCAAATGATCTGGTGTTGTTGGCCACTATTCAGGGATCTAAGTGCACTCTAGCCTTGGTTGTTTTATGTCCACAGCTACCACATGGCTCTATCCTATACCATGAAACAGCTACTACCATTAAGGTGCTGCTTTAAGATCTCTGTCATGTGATTAAATGCAGAACACCAGTTTGTCTAGGCGGCTCCCTTTTGGGATTCAAAAATATGGCTGCAGAGCTTCAGCTTGAGCTTTAGATTCTTCTTTCCGTTTTTCTTCTGCACTTGTGTTGACTAGGTCTAAACCAACCTCGTTGGGAATCTAGCTCTACGGAGGAGTGCCTTTTGTCTTATGGGCAAGATTCTACAGTTGAAGCCAAGGTACTTTGTATGTAGATGCCAGCCCTTGAGCACCATCTCTTGAATTGAATGAGCACAGTGTGCAGACACTGTCCCCACCCTCTTGAATACTGCTTGGATCCCTGGAGGAAGGGACTGAGTCCTCATTCCTCTTTCAACCTGCAGCCTCCAAACTTGCCTTTCTAGAGGTTGTCAATTTACTAATATGAAACACCTTGAGACTCTCCTGATTTAAAACATGTGATGAGATCTCCAACAATAACCTCTCTGCCGTCCTTGGCATCGGTCCATTGATCATATTTGCTCCTTTCTGTTCACCTTTACTCTTTTCTGTGCATCCCGCAGAGCTCTGTGAGGATATCCATTTTTCCATAAATTAAACAGTTTATAGAGTCCACTGATGTCAAGCTTCCCAGGTCCTATCGTAACTTGTTCTTGTGAGAGACTCTGAGACAACTGAGGGATTTGGCAAGCAGACCAAGTTCAGTAAGCCAGCTAATCTAGCTGAAATAGGCAAACTCTAGGTTCAGTGAAAGACCTTGTTTAGTTCCACCTAAAAAAGCAAAGCAAAACAAAACTGGAAACAACAGAGGATGATCGGTCAATTAAAAATCTAGTTGCCACACGAACTAAAAACGCCAGCTGGGAGCGGGTTAAGAGGTGGAGAGATGATTAAGAACTCTGGCAGAGGATCAGGATCACTTTTGTTCCCCTAGGCACTTTGCTGGTTAGGAAATCCTACATCCTCCCCTTTGGAATCTCCGGGGCTCCTGCATACACGTGGAACATACTAACTTACCCAAGCCAAACACGCATGGTTTTTTCAGAACTCCCTTTGTAGACAAAAGTGTCTCCAAATACAAGATATCAACTACCTCTGTCTACATCTGTTTGTACAGGGAGTGCGCCACCATGAAACAGCTTAAGAATTTCAAAAGTGAAAAGACAGTAAAGTTAAATACTATGGCGGTGAGAAACGAAAAGAGTTATCAGCTTGTCAAAATACTTAAAAGGCAAAGCCAGGAGCTGTAAACAACTTGATACATATTTAGTCTTACTTTCAACCGATATTGTACCCCCAAAGGGGTGCACCGTTCCTGGAAGTACTGCAATACCAGGTCGATGCGTGGAGTGGACGGAGCAAGCTCCTATTCCAACTCCTAATTCCAAAAATCCATTTAATATATTGTCCTCGGATAGAGGACGTATCAGATATTAAACTGATAAGAACAGATACTACACTTGATCTTAGCCAAAAGGCCGAGAAGCGATACCCAAGTCACTGCACGCAGCCGTGCTCTCAACTCGAGAACACATTTACATCGTGGTGACTGCTCACAAACCCTCACTCCCAGCCTTCTCTGAGCCACGTCTCTCCTTTTGTCTGCGTACGCGTCCTCCACACCAGACTCCCACTCTAGCAACAGCTTCAGCTACAATTTCCACGACCCCCTGTTCTCCCGGCGTCCCCGCGCACGCACGCCGAGTCTTATTTGCATGTCCCGCCCCCTCGCGAGGGGCGTGGCGGCCGAAGTGGAGCCTACAGCCTGTTGCCTCCGCAAGGCGCACACGCTGGCTCCCGAGCACTTCCTGTTTAGCCTCCATTGAGAACGGAAGAGGAGGGTCTGCATCCGGATGTACCTAAGAAGTGTTAGACAGTGACCGAAGGGCCGACCTACTTGTCTAGTTCGCGCTTGTCCGGAAGACGAGTTTTTAAGTTGAAGTTTATGTCACTTATGTCAATATTTGTTATTGGGGGGTCCAAGATGCGCAAGTGGTTTATTTCAAACCAACTTCCAAATACCAGACCTGACAACAAACTTAGCATGAGCTCTGAAAGGTTAAGGTTTCCTCTGTAAAGTCATTGCACAGCCCCTTTAAATGTCTGGGAATTGGGGGGTAGGGGGGTTGCGGGGAAAAGCAAGAATGCACAGCGGTAAGTGTTCTTGCTAAGCTGAGTCACTTGAGTTCCATTTCTGACCTACCCATCTGGTGGAAGGAGACGGTTGACTCCTACCACACTTGTTCTCTGAACCCCATATGCTCTGTCTGGCACGCACTCCACCCCCACACTACATTTGTAAATTTAGAGAGAAGAAAGCAGGGAGCCAGTTGGCATTGCCTATAATTTCAGCACTTGGGAAATGTATACTGTTAGCATTCTGTCTAAACTCCACCCCACAGTTACCTGGCAACAGCCAGGTATGCTCCGCCCCACAGTTGCCTGACAACAGCCAGATGGGCCTGGCCCACTATAAAAGGGGCTGCTTGCCCCTCCTCTCTCTCTCATGCTTCTCTCTCTCCCTTGCTTTTCTCATCTCTTACCTCTCCCTATTCCCTTTCTCCCCTCTCTCCACGTGGTCATGGCCGGCCTCCACCTCTCCACTTCTCTACTCTCTCCCTCTCTCTGCCTTTCTCTGCCTCTACCACCCTCTTAGCTCCCCTCCCCATGCCCCGAATAAACTCTATTCTATACTATACCGTGGTGTGGCTGGTCCCTCAGGGGGCAGGGATGCCTCGGCATGGGCCCGCTGAGGCACACCCTTCCCCCACACCATCCATACAACATTATATATATATATATATCTTTTTATAAACACATCATATACAACAATTTCAGGTTTCAAATAGACCCTCAGCCATGAAGCCATTAAGGCTAGCATGCTAGATTTTTTTTTTTTTTAAATCTGAAAAGAGGGGCTGGAGAGATGACTCAGTTGATAAGACTTCTAACTGCTCTTGCAAGGAACACATTCAGTTCTCAGCCCTCACATCGGGAGACCTCAGCACATACATGCACATACCCAGAAACAAAGGTACGTACACACAATTAAAAGTCTTTTAAAAAGAAAAAAAAAAATCTGAAAGAGGTTTTTGTAGGGATTGAGACAGACAAAAAAATGTAGTGAAATCCATGAGTTTCATTGTGTGGAAGGGAGGTTTCGGGGGCAGTCTCATTTGCAGCCTCAAGACTGAGAATTTATTATCTCGGGCCTGATAATGAGAATCAAATATCTATGCAGGACTCATATAAAAATGCTAAGTCAGCCAACAGCCCGTTGGCTATCAAGAGACACCTATGAAGCAAAACATACATAGTCTTTAGTTTTAATTCATTCTTTCTTTGTTTGAGACAGAGTTTCTCTCTTATAGCTCTGCCTGTCCTGAAATTCACCACCCATGTGCACCACCACACCCAGCTCTAAACAACACAGGTTTTCTAATTTATATTTTTTTTGTGTGGCAATGAAGCTACTCATCTGTGGAACTGAAGCCCTCTTGAAGTTCAAATGTAATCTGTTTGGATGACCATTCCTTAGTTCTTAGGACAGCAGAACCCATCACTGTTGGGAACACATAAAAGGAACTTGTCTTAACAACTGCCATTTTGACTTAATACTCCATTTTATCCAAGCTGACCAACCCCCTTTCTAAGGAACAATAGTCACCCAAAACATAATGCCTGTTCTTAACAACAGAAAGAACAAATGAATTTGATTGGTTGGATAAAAACACTTACATTCAATGTCAGCCAACAATGATGGAACACTGGGGAAAGCCCCTAATCCCTGAGTTCTGTTTGGTAAAAACTGTATCTGTAACTTAGCCCAGGTGCTTGCAGTTTTTATGTTTATAAACCCTGCTTCAGCCCCTACTCGGGGCTTCCAGAAGAAACATGGCTCCTGAGTCCTTGTCTGGCTGCCCTGATTGATCAGCTCATGTGTCCATGTGTCGGGAATAATAAAAGACTTTACTGTTTCCTGAGCCGACTGGTGTTTTCTCTCCCCTTCCTCGTGCTACACAAGGGATGTGATGTACCAATGACAGATATAAGACTGAAACTCTGCATAACAGGAGAGAGCTGCAGGCCCTAGGAGAGCAAGTAGAAAGAACCCCGGATTCTCAGGCCTGAAGCCTGAGTGAGGCTCTACCGGTCCACTCCGAAGCCCTGGGCGGTGGGTGTGTGTTATCCAGAAGTCCTCAAAAGCAAAACTTAAGGTGTTGCCTAATAAAACCTCTCATTTGATAAAAACATGTGCTCTCAGTAAAGATAAAACAGATGTAGGATTTTGAACATGGTAACTAAATGTAAGGTCATTGTAATTTAAATCCGTTAAGTAATAAAGTGGTGTTTGATTCACCAAAATACTAAACTTAAGCCAGGTATGGCAGTCTATACCTGTGATGGCAAGACCACAAGTTTGTGGATGGTCTGGGCCATTTAAGGAAACCTTGTCTCAAGAACAAAACAAAAAGCTCAAAGGGACTGGGAAAACAGCTCTGTGAGTAAAGTATTTGTCTGGCAAGTACAAGGACTTAAGTTTAATCCCCAGAACGGGTGTTAAAAAGGGGTTGGGGGCGGGACAGAGGGCTCAATGGTTAAAGCACATATTAATCTTGCAGAGGGCCTGAGTTCGATTCCCAGCACCCACAGGATAGCTCACAATCATCTGTAACTCCAATTTCAGGCGATCTGATGCCCCCTCCTGACATTCGTGCACTAGCTATGCACATGTTATATATATATATACACACACACACACACACACACACACACACAGGCTAAGCTTTCTTACATACACATAAATACATGTAAAAAGTAAAAAAAAAAAAAAATCATAGCTAAGTATGGCAGCTTGTGCTAGGTAAGGCAGCTTATGCTTGGAATCTCAGTGCGGGAGGAGTGGAGACAGATGGCCTTACTAGCCAGCCAGCCTAGCTTCCTCAGGCTAGCAGGCCACTGACTGTTTCAGAACATTAATGCAAAGGCATGGACTGTCTTTAGGTCTCTACAAGCATTTCCTCACACACGTACACCCACTTTGCACACACAGACACTAAGAACACAAAGCTGGGATGTAGCTCAGGCTGGCAGATTGCTTGCTTATCTGTATGAAATCCCGGGTTAGATCCTTCCAGCATCACCTAAACTGGGCATGATATGCATCCCTGCAGTCCTGGGACTCCGGAGGTGGAGGTAAGAGGGTAAGGAGCTAAAGGGTATTTTGGCGAGTTGAAAGTCAGCCTGGGACTACATGAGACCTTGCCTCAAAAGAAAATTTAATTTTGCCTCTTTAAAGTTTTCTTTTGAAAATGTTGCTACTACATAATTTTACTGTTTTATCTTTTGTTACATTTGCTTACTTTTAAAAAATTTTTATTTGACGGGTTGCGGAAGTACGGGTCTTTAATTCCAGCACGTGAGAGACAGAGGCAGGCAGATCTCTGTGAATTTGAGGCCAGCCTGGTCTACAGAGTGAGTTCCAGAACAGCCTGTCTCAGAAAACCAACCAATCAATAAAATTACATAAATAAAGCAAGCATAGTGTGAGGGCACACACCTGTAAACCCAGTAATCCGAAGATACAGGCTGGAGAGTTATGTATTAAGGCCCAGCCTGAGCTACACAAGATTCTGCCTTTAAAACACCATCATCAAAAATCAGTCAATCATCATCATCATCATCACCATCACCACGACCACCACAACAGAATTCTATAGGCACAAATTGTGCTTTTCTATAAGCATTCAAATTGTAGGGTCTGGGCTTAGAGTTCCATCAAGACTCTGGAGCTTCTTATAGCACAGATTAGCAATGAATCCCTGTTTTCTAGTTAGGTGTTTGTGACTTTGTTTTATGAGAGGAGCTCAGGTAGCCCAGGCTGTCCTTGAACCTCTGTGCTACTGAGGATGACCTTGAGCCTCTGACCCACACTCTCCTCTCTGGAATGTAGGGTAACAGTCATGCTCCACATTTGTTTTTTTCTTTTTTTCCTGTTAAGAGGTTTTGTTTTGGTGCAAGTTTCCTACAATTTATAACTTGTGTCACCTTGCAACCTGCTTAATATTCACTGAGTTTAGCCGAATTAGGAAAAGGTACAGGTTGTGGCATTTTGAATATGCTTGGCCAATGGGAAGTGGCGTTATTAGGAGGTGTGGCCTTACCAGAGGAGGTTTGGCCTTGTTAGAGAGAGTGTGTCACTGTGGAGGTGGGCTTTCAGGTCCTGGACTTAAGCTCCACCCAGAGCAGAAAAGAGCCTCTTCCTAGTTGCCTGTGGAAGAGAATCTTCTTCTGGCTGCCTCTGGATTAAGATGTAGAACTCTCAGCTCCTCCAGCACCATGCCTGCCTGGATGCTGCCATGCTTTCTGCCATGACAATAATGGACTAACTCCAATTAAATGTTGTCCTTTATAAGAGCTGCCTTGGTCATAGTGTCACTTTACAGCAATGAATCCCTAACTAAGACACAGGTTTGTGCTTATTTTTTGTCCGCTCTGAGGGGCCCTTGGGGAGCATAGATTCCTTGGTATTGTGGGAGGGCTGACCTTGCAGAGGTGAGAAGGGAAAGAGAGCCTTCGATGTCATCTCTCACGCAATCACCGATTGTCTTTTGCATTGGGCGAGTGTTTGTTTTGGCAGGAGGGTTGTAACAGTGCAGTTCATTATGAGGGCACAATAAAATGGTAATGGTGTTGGACACAGCAGTAGAGTTAACTATGGATTCATGGTTAACTATGACAATAGACATAAACATAGAAAAGATGGGGCTGAAGCAAAAAAAGACATGCTGCAGGACTCAGAAGGAGAGGTGCCTCCAGGCACAGGTGGGGGTTTGCACACCCCCCTTTAAAACATTTTTAAATTCTATTTTATATGTATGAGTGTGTTGCTTGCATTTATGTCTGTTTACACATGGTCATCTTACTGGATGCTGAAAAAGCCTTTGACAAAATCCAACACCCCTTCATGATAAAAGTCTTGGAGAGATCAAGGATACAAGGCACATATCTAAACACACAAAAAAAGGCAATATTCAACAATCCAATAGCCAACATCAAATTAAATGGAAAGAAACTCAAAGCAATTCCACTAAAATCAGAACAAAGCTGTCCTTCTCTTCATATCTATTCAATATAGTACTTGAATAGCCAGAGCAATAAAACAACTAAAGAAGAGAAAGGGATACAAATTGGAAAGAAAGAAGTCCAAGTATTGCTATTTACCGATGATATGATAGTATACATAAGTGAGCCCAAAAATTCTACTAGTAAACTCCTACAGCTGAGAAATATCTTCAGTGAAGTCCTGGATACTAGATTAACAACAACAACAACAACAACAAAAAAGTAGTCCTCTTATATGCAATATGAAATATCTTAGAGTAAAAGACCTGTATGATAAAAACGTTAAGTCTTTGAAGAAGGAAATTGAAGAAGATACCAGAAGGCAGAAAGATCTCTCATGCTCAGGGATCAGTAGGATTAACAGTAAAAAATGACCAATTTACCAAAAGCAAACTACAGATTCAATGCAATCCCCATCAAAATTCCAACACAGGGCTGGAGAGATGGTTCTGAGATTAAGAGCACTGGTTGCTCTTCCAGAGGTCCTGAGTTCAATTCCCAGCAACCACACGGTGGCTCACAACCATCTGTAATGGGATCTGGTTCCCTCTTCTGGTGTGCAGGAATACACGTAAGCAGAGCTCTATATATACAGTAAATAAATAAATCTTTAAAAAAGAAAATCCAACACATTTCTTTCCAGACCTTGAAAGAACAATAGTCAACTCCATATGGAAAAATAAAACAAAACCCCAGGCTAGTCAAAACAATCCTGAACAATTAAAGAACATCTGAGGTCTCACCATCTCTGATCTCAATCAAGTCGCATTACGAGCTATAGTATACAAACCACATGGTACAGGTGTAAAAACAGACATGTTGAACAATGGAATCAAATTGAAGACCCAAGTGTAAATCCCCACACTTACAGGCACCTGATTTTTTATAAAGAAGCCAGAAATATACAATGAAAAAGGAAAGCATCTTCAACAAATGGTGCTGATCTAACTGGACATCTTTATGTAGAAGAATGCAAATAGATATGTATCTATCACTCTGCACAAAACTCAGACCAAGTGGATCAAAGACTTCAACACAAAACCAGACATACTGAACCTGATAGAAGAGAAAGTGGGAGATACTCTTGAACCTATTGTCATAGGTGACAACTTCCTGAACAAAACACCAATAGAACAACAATTAATAAATGCGACCTCATTAAACTGAAAAGCTTTTGTAAAGCAAAGAACACCATCAATAGGACAAAACAGCAACCTATAAAATGAGAAAAAATTTTCCCCAACTCTACAGCTGACAGAAGGCTACTATCCAAAATATAGAAACTAAAAAAACCTAGACATCAACAAACTACATAATCCAATTTTAAAATGGGGCACAGATCTAAACAGAATTTGCCACAGAGGATTCTCAAAAGGACAAGAAACACTTAAAGAAATGTTCAACGTTCTTAGTCATCAGGGAAATTCAAATAAAAATGACTTTGAGATTCCATCTTACACCTGTCAGAATGGCTAAGATCAATAACACAAGTGACAGCTCATGCTAGTGTGGATGTGGAGCAAGGGGAACACTCCTCCACTGCTGGTGGGAGTGAAAACTTGTACAGCCACTTTGAAAGTCAATTTGGTGGTTTCTCAGAAAATTGGGAATCAGTCTATCTCAGGACCCAGCTATACCACCCCTGGACATATACCCAAAGGATGCTCCATTCTATCACAAGGACACGTGCTCAAACATGTTCAAGGCAGCTTTACTCATAGTATCCAGAAACTAGAAACAACATAAATATCCATCAATGGAAGGATGGATAAAGAAAATGTCATACATTCACAGAATGGAATATTATTCAGCTGTCAAAAACAATAATATTGTAAAGTTTGCAGGCAAATGGATGGAACTAGAAAAAAAACCTTTAGTGAGGTAACCCAGACCCAGAAAGACAAACATGGTATGTACTCTCTTATAAGTGGATCATGCTGTGGTCCAGTGACCCAGAGGGACTAAGTAACAAGGAGGGCTGAAGGCAGAGATGCAAGGGTCTGTCTGGAAAGGAGAAATAGAATAAATTTTGTGGGTGGGATCGGGACAGGAGGGATCAGGTAATGGGAAGGGAGAAAATACTGAGAGAAACGAGTGGAAATAGGGGACATTTCGGAGGGTGAGGTGGAAACCTAGTGCAACGGAAACTCCATAGAATCTGCAAGAATAGCCCTAGCAAAGACTCCTAGTAATAGCGGGTCTCAGAGCCTGAACCAGCCATCTTCTGTAATCAGGGAAGGCCTCAAGTGGAGGAACTGGGACACAACCCAGCCACTAAACTTTCAAGACAGGTGTTTTGTGTGGGAATCATAACAGTGAGAGTGGGGCTGTCCCTGACACTTACCTACTTGTGGGACTCTTTTTCCTACAAGATTGCCTCATCCAGCCTTAATGTGATATGTTCCTGGTCTTATTGTAGCTTGTTATGCTGTGTTTGGTTGGCATCCTCCAGAGGCCTGCTCTATACTGAGTGGAGTCGAAAGAGGGTGGATCTGGGGAGGACACTAGGGAGAGGGAAATCTGTGGTCCAGATAAAATATATGAGAGAATAAAATATAATTTACTTTATGTGTATGAGTGTGTTGCTTGCATATATGTCTGTGCACTGCGTGCCTGGTGCCCATGGAAGTCAGAAGGTATTGGCTCCCACAGGACTGCTGACCAGACAGTGCCCTAAACCTCTGAGCTATTTCTCAAGCTCCTAAACATTTGTTTTCATCTTAT
>JADRCH010000006.1:18877358-18895246 GCA_019843965.1 Rhynchomys soricoides | reverse complement strand
GCCGAGTCTGATTTGCATGCCCCGCCCCCTCACGAGGGGCGTGGCGACCTCGCACCTAGCCTTCTCCTCAAGCAGCCTTCTCCTCAAGCAGCCTCCTCCCGGCAGCCTCTGCGCGGTGTACCTACGCTTCACGCTCTGCAGAGGAAAGAAATTTTGGAACCCGTTGCTGGAGGAGCCAAGGGTTGGTTCCGAGTCAGGCGGTCGGCTCTGCGTCCGTGGTGCTTTCCCCATCTTGAGGCTGTATGTGACTTGACACCCTGTCCTCCCCTTTCTCACCTGGCCATTTAACGACCTTTCCTGCGCTCATCACAAGCGCGATTCTGGGATGTTACGTCGCCCAGGCTTTGGTAGCTAATTCAGGTCTTTGACTCTTACTCCAATCTGCACTTTTTATTGGCTGTAGGATCATCTGGACCCCTCTCAGTGGGCCAGCCCTTATTAGGTGCGCAAGGTGTAGTAGATATTCAGCAAATTTGTGGGTGACTAAGCCTTGGGTACATCGTGATGCAAACACCCCCAAGAATCAATTGGGGAGGGGCGCTGTCCTGATTCAAGGTAAAGATGATCTGAGTAGTAGGACATAAAAACAGGTGGGAGAATAGAGTCAGGTGGAAAGATGGGGTATGTTTCTGAAGGCGAGGGCAGAGGCTCTCTCCCCATTATATAGGTTGCTCTGGAATTTGATATGGAGACCAAGCTGACCACAAACTCTGAGATCCACCTGCCTCCTGCCTCTGCCCGGCGATGGGAGAGTTTTTATGTGCACAGCCGTAAAAACATTTAATCAAGGGCTGGAGAGATGGCTCAGTGGTTAAGATCACTGACTGCTCTTCCAGAGGTACTGAGTTCAAGTCCCAGCAACTACATGGTGGCTTAAAACTATCTGTAACGGGATCAGATTCGCTTTTCTGGAGTGTCTGAAGACAGCTACAGCATATGTAAAATAAATCATTCTTTAAATTTTTTTTGTTGTTGTTCGAAGTCAGTTATGGCCAATTTTCTGGGTGGACACCTTCAGATAAATTACTTTTCCCGTACTCCCCATATGTAATTCCATAACCCCCAACTCGGTACTAAAAAAAGATGGAATGCTCGGAGTTGCTAGATCTAAGCATGGTAGAAGTCCCTTCTACCACCCCTTCACTTGACCTCCCGCCTGAGCCTTGGGCTCCTGCAGCCTGTCACTCAAACTCCCTAGGTTGCAATTGTAACACATTTTCTAGGGTTTTGACTTTAGACCAGAGGCTCTCTGCGTGGCTGGGGATCCAGGGGACTAGAAAACAGGTAAAAAGACAGGCTGGTGACAGAGATGGGAAGCTTGTTCAACAGCAGTGCCTGGACACATGTGCATGAAAAAGCTGGGCCCTGCTGTGGGGAGTGACTTCCCCTCCTCTTTTCCAGCTCCTTATCTTTTAAAAAGACTAATAGTGAATTACATAATAAAAGAATCTGTTGCCCTAGCCCTCTGACCCCTGAGACGGCCCTTGGGAATAAGGGGTAAGAAGGCTTGGAATCAATGATACAGATTCCGGGATCCGGATGAGAAGCAGAACCAGACTCGTTTATTGCTATAGTGGAGATACTTTTATACCCTCTGCCCACGTCTTCTCCGTCAGTAACTGCTTGTCCGGCAGTTGGCGCCAGTCACATGCTCTGTCTTTGTTCATCTCTTCAGATGAACAAAGGTTCAGGCAGATTCTGGGGTTAGTAAATGTGGAAGTGCCTGCTGGTGAGGTTTAACTTATGTATTTGTTCCCTGAGGAGTATAGAATAATTGAAGAACTTGGTGGCCCGTGTCCCCTTGATCCTCTCTGAGGTGGAATTACGAACCCAGTAGGCAAGAAGACCTAAAGCTAGGGTCAGACAAAAGAGACATGTCCTGTACCATCTTCTGACAACAAGATTCCAGCCTCTGGGTAAACAGAAACCATTCATGTGGAGCCCCACTCCTTTCTCTCTATCCCTGCTGGTGGTAGCTGATAATTATGCTTTTGCTCCCACTTGCCTTTTGTGACATCGACTCCTCTTCAGAACTGACCAGACTGCAATGGCTGGAGTAATGCTACTCTGTGCTGTGTACTTTTAAACTAGTGCTACACAGGACTAAGGTATCTGGAAACTTCCAGAAGTATCCAGTTGACACTTCTTTTCTAAACTCCACAGGTGCTTTTCTCAGATCAAAAGGAGCTAATAAATGCACTTTCCTGTACTATCAACCCCTTTCTTGTCAATAGTCCATCCTATGTCTCTCAATAGAAGCCCTGGGAAGCCTCTGTGACTTCCTGCCAAGCATAGCATGGATAAGTTAGAGACCACTCTAAATCTGTATTAGAAGGGAGGCCCCAAGTGGACTTCAGCTGGCTTGAGCCCTGAGCAGCCATGATGGGGTTCTGCTGAGAAAGTCTAGTGCCATGCCATAGCTTTTCCACAGAGTGAATCCAAACCAAGTGACAAGGGCCCAGACTGATCCCTGTCTGCCATTCCAGTAGCGGCATGTGACCTAAGACAAGCCACATAATCCTCAGAGAAATCTTTACCCATTCTACAACAGATGCACGTGTGCTGCTGCGAGGATCCACACAAGTGAGGAATTTCCCTCTGAACCAGCTGTTGTGGATTCCAGGCTAACGCTGGTTTGAAAATGGAATTAGGAAGGCTGTCATGCTGGACATAGTGGCACACACCCTTAATCCCAGCAGTGAGGAGAAGGGTCGAGCAGATCTCTGTGAGTTCAGGGTTAGCCTGGTCTATATAGTGAGTTCCAGGACAGCCAGGGATACATGGAGAGACCCTGTCTCTCAGAGGTGATGGCCACCTGGTGAGGTGTTCCTGCAAAGGAAGGAAGGAGGGCTGGGTTAGGAAGCTTGGCTCTGGGTGCCCATCTTACCTGAGAACTCTAGGTCTTCTCTGTTTTCTTTCAAAGTCTTTTTTTTTTTTTTCCAAGACAGGGTTTCTCTGTGTAGCCCTGGCTGTCCTGGAACTCACTCTGTAGACCAGGCTGGCCTCAAACTCAGAAATCCACCTGCCTCTGCCTCCCGAGTGCTGAGATGAAAGGCGTGCGCCACCACTGCCCGGCTCTCTCAAAGTCTTTAAAGCAACCTCTCCTGCATATGTGTGGGGCCACAACTAAGGATTTCCCCCTTTCTTTGTCTTTTCCATTTCTTCTAAGATGTACATTTTCAGGGGACGTTTTTACCTTTTTAAGGTGCCAAGACCTGTGGAGGAACTATCCTCTCCTTTGGAGTTAAGCTATTACACCAATTCCTCATGTTTCGAGACTGTATGGGAACTAACTGGACAGAGATGGGTCTCCCTGGGGAACGGGTGTGTGTGTGTGTGTGTGTGTGTGTGTGTGTGTGTGTGTGTAATATTCACAATGAATCCAAGTGACCTGCAAGAAATTCAGGTACCCAATTTTTAAGAGCAATTTAAAGGATAGGAAGGGATGGCTCAGTAAAATATCCCTATCTGAAGTGATTAAGTCGCTCCTCCTTTTCTCTCCCCCTCCCCTCCCTCTTGTGATAAAGGCTAGTTCAGGCTGGCTTTGAACTCATGTTTCTTCTGCCCCATGTTTCTTCTGTCCAGAGAGTCTGAATTACAAGCGTGTCCCACTATGCCATGACAGTGACCAGCCTTTTTAGATTGGGGGGAAAAAGCCCAGGGACAGAGCTCATGGTGGAAAATCCCACAGAGGCTCTGTATTAGAAGGAAGAGCTGAGCTTAGAGATGGATAGCAAACTTCTCACCGTGAGAGCAGTACTCAGTTCTGGTCAAATCAAACATTTAGTGTGGATGACACATTTCCCTGAGTCCTGGCACACAGCATAGCCTGTCCACATTGTCAACAGGCACCTTCCTGTGGCAAAGTTTCACTGGCTATGTCCAGGGGAGCTCCCTCCCTTCAGGCTTCTTCAGAACCAGATCCTGTTCTGGTTCTTGGCCTTGTCCAGCCTATGATGCTCATGTCGTCTCTAGGGATTCTCGGGCACCTCCTTAGAGCTGTCCTATGCAAAGTCATCCGTAGCTACATTACACTACATTGTGGTATATATTTTGAGGAATCCTCCATGTGGCTGTTTTCCTTGGTGACATCACAAAATACAGTGGGTGCAACATCACTAGGGAGTGTCATAGACAGTCAACAGTGTCATTAGGAAGTACTGGAATATAGTCAGCAAACTATATTCAGATTTTTTTTTAAAAGACAGGTTCTCATTGTGTATTCTTGGCTTGCCTAGAACTCATTGTATAGACCACTATGGCCTCAAACTCACAGAGATCCACTTGCCTCTATCTCCTAAGTGTTGGCATTTGTTGAGGTCTGAATTGCTGCACAAACCACACAGTTAAACACGGATGATCTGAAAATCCCAAGACTGATTGGATCTGTAGCTCAGAGTCAAGAGCTGTAAGCTACAACCACGAATATTTTCAGGCTCAGTTTATATAGGCAAAAAACCATATTGAACTCCTGAGCCTGTGCAGGGAGTGCTGCCGGGGCGGTCAGTCAGCCTTTCCCCAAGTTTTTTGGGTTGTTTTTTTTTTTTTTTTTTTTTTTTTAGTAGTTTAGACATAACAGTTTAACCTGCCATCTATTTTGCTTGGCTCTCAGTGAAGGCTGCAATTGGAGAATTTCCAAACAGAAGAAGAAGGAAGAAAAAGAAGAAAGAGGAGGAGGAAGAGGAGGAGAAGGAGGAAAGAAAGAAAGAAAGAAAAAAGAAAAGAAGGAGAATAAACCGCAGAATATGTGGTCAACTTTATCTTTCTCTGAGCCAAAGGATTTTTTCTGTGTCTACTGTCAAGCTGCTTTTGTATGGGCGATATGGGATGGCTGGCAGGCATGAAACAAAAGAGTTACAGCTAAGCTAACAGGCTTCATCAGGATTAAAGGTGTGTGCCACTATGTCTTGCTCTAATCCTGAATATATAGTTAAAATCTCTCACTAGCATATTTAACCAAATGATGGATCTTTTCTGTGGAATTGTGTTTACTATGCTGTCAAGACAAATTTATCTAAATAGATAAAGGTGGAATGAATACATCTTTTAAAAATTCTCAATTTTAGTAATTGGTTGGAGTTCTTTTATATGATTTAAGAAACAACCTGGCATGGCAACACATACCTTTAATCCCAGCTCTTGGGTGGCAGAGTCGGGCAGATCTCTGTGAGTTTGAGGCCAGCTTGGCCTACAGAGTGAGTTCTAGGACAGCCAGGGCTACACAAGGAAACTCTTTTTTTTTTTTTCCCTTCTCCCTCTGGCCCGGCTCGCTCTGACCCAAAATTAATTTATTATATGTAAGAACACTGTCGCTGTCTTCAGACACACCAGAAGAGGGCATCAGATCCCATTATCAGATCTCATCTCATTATCTGTATATAATCTGTACATTATATACAGATGGTTATACATGTGGTTGCTGGGATTTGAACTCAGGACCTCTGGAAGAGCGGCCTGTGCTCTTAACCATGGAGCCATCTCTCCAGCCCACCCATTACTTTCATAGCTAAGAGAAGAAAGGACATCCTTTTCCACTTAGCTGAGCATTCACAGGCTGAGAGGTTGACCTGGAATCAGTTGAAATCTCTCATTTAAATGTTGCTGTGACTATTTTAAATTGAGTCCTTTGAGGCATGGGGCTGCTGCAGCTTTGCATGTGGAGTGGAGTGATTGCCAGTTTGCTAATCTATTTTTGGTCCTTAGCCCCATCCCTGAAGACTGCAGCTCATTTACAGTGAGAGCCACAAGGTGGCAGCAAGAAGAATCAAACAGGATTTAAGGCAACCCTGATAAGCTTATCTGGTACCTTACTTCATCTTTGTAGACATCGAATGAGAGGGTTGCAGGACCATGACCTGTTTATATTTCTTTACGGAAAAATAAAGGAACATGAAGCAAAAACCTCGTAGACATAAATGTGTTTATTTGTGGCAATGAAATTGGTAAGATCTGGGCTTAGGACTTGGGGCAAGTCTTTATGGGTTCCTAAGAGCAAATATGAACAAATCTCTGTCTTGTCTTTTTCCCTGCTGTCGTTTTTAATTTTTTTCTTTTTTGGGAAGGCTCTCACTATATAGATTAGCTGGCCTGGAACTTGCTATGTAGGCAAGGCTGGCCTTGGACTTACAGGGATCTTCGGACATCTACCTCCCAAGCGCTGAGGTTTGTTACAGTTCTTGTAGCTATTCTTTTAGTTTGTGATTTTGTGACATCATGTAACAAGTAGGTGTTAGTGAATGCTTGTTAGTGTTTAATTGGGAAGAGGTGCAGTGTGATAGGTCCTTCTAGGCTTATCTTTAACTTTAGTTGGGTTTAATGTCGTAAGACCTTGGAGAACATGGGCTACTTGGTACTGGGATGGAGGAGGGAGATGTCTTTGCAGGGTGAGAAGACATCAGAATCTAGATCTCATTCCCTGGTTGATCATGGCGACCACTCAGGAGGCATTACCAGTGCTTGCTGTGGTGAGGTGGTTTTATGGTAGGGGCAGATTAGGCAGATTATAAGGATTGAGTTAGAATGGGGGATGGGACGGGGGGGGGTGCTGCCCCAGCTGTTGTTTTGATAGGGTTCCTTCCCAAGAGGAGATTAGGAGTCTGAGAGAAGGAGGGAGTCAGGTGCAATGGTCAGGGGAATCTTGCAGCTCTGAGGAGCAATCAGACTGCTTCTGCATCTCTGACTAGCAACCAGATTGCTTCTTTGTTCATACAGGTTCACAGAACAAAGATAGATTCATGATTACCCAAGAAGTACAGCTTATCTGTTTGATTTTTCATTACATGTCCAGGGTTACAAGTTAAGTCACAATTAGAAAATATAAACAGAACAGATTTTATTTTTAGTATCAGGCTATAACTCCAATTTAAAGACTCTAAAGAATGTCTCTTCCAAAGCACACAAAGTTATTATATGACAGCCTGCTTTTAGGCTGTCAGTGTTTGTAGTTTGAAAGCCCTCCAGACAAACAGAAGATATATGAACCTTTCTTTATGAATAGCAAATACTGATACCTAACTTCTTTTTATCATCTATGTTATAAAGTAGGAAGAGTTTGTTTTATTCAATCTATTTTATTTGCTGAGTTCTGTTCTTCCAGGGGTTTATCCTGTATGACCCCCTATCTTTAAATTCAGAGAGCTCTAAGCATATTGTAAAGGGAGACCTTGAACCTATAACCTTTTTATTTTCTGGCCAGTTAGAGTTTGTCAGTTGTCTCTGTTTACTCTGCAGGATTTATACTGTTTCCGTTTGCTCAGGGGCGGATACCCCAGGAAAATTCCTGGAACCCCAGGAAGATTCCTGGAGTAACAACGGCCACATCTGACTAAGTGCTTATCTGTCCTTAGTGATCTCCAGAGCATACGGAAGATGTCCAAATAGGGCCAAATAAAGTTAGTTTTAGGATTTTCCTAGAAATATTCAAATAATTTCCTCAGAAAAAGACATAAAATGAATCATAATGCAGAAAGTCCCCAAGAATGCCACATGCAAAGACCAAAACACAAAAGTTAGAGACAGAAGGGCAGCTACAGCAGCTTTTGGCTCAACCTTGCGCCAACAGTGTCAAACAGCTGTGGTAGTAGCTCCAGGACTCTCTTCCAGCGGAGGCTGGCTGATAAGTTTAGGGTAGGGGATTCTGCTTCCAGCAATTGTGCTATCAGACAAGTTCTAAGATAACAAAGTTGTCTAAATGTTTTTCTTCCTGGGAGCAAAGGTGGACGAAGATAGAGAGAAGCCGGGTTGTTGATGGCAGCTTGTCGAAGCTAAAGCGGGTTGGGGATGGGGTGTGTGTGTGTGGGTGTGTGTGGGTGGGGGGTGGAGGGGTGGAGGGGGGTGGGGGTGTGGGCGGGCGGGTGGCGGGGGGGGGGGGCGCACAATCGAAGCTCCCAGGAAAGACGATAGCTGGTTGTTGCTGGAGCTAAGCTGGGAGGAATGGGCAAGTCAGGAGTGGGGCCAGTGGCAGCCGATCTCAGAGCTAAGCCAAAGGCGGGGGCTGGCTTCCGGGAAAGGCCGGGGTGTGTTTTTAAAATTACATGCAACACACATCTCTCAGGAGGCAGAAGCAGGTAGAGTTTAAGGCCATCATGGTTTACAGAGTGAGTTTCAGGACACCCAGAGCTACATAGTGAGACTCTGCCTCAAAAACAAAAGAAAACCAGAACAGGAAACAATAAAAACAAGTGACTCTATGAGCCCCTCACCCTGCTTTTTTCTTGGTGATATTTAGTCATGGAACTTCTTTTTAAAAATTCAGTATTATTCACCGTCTCTCTTTTCAGACATACCAGAAGAGGGCATCGGATCCCATAACAGATGGTTGTGAGCCACCGTGTGGTTGCTGGGAATTGAACTCAGGACCTCTGGAAGAGCAGTCAGTGCTCTTAACCACTGAGCCATCTCTCCAGGCTCCTATTATTTATTTAAAAAAATTATTTTTATGAGTGTGAGAGTTTTTTCTGCATGTGTTTATGTTTACCATATAGATGTGGGTGCCTATAGGCACTGGAAGGTTTGGATTCTTTGGAGTTACAGCTATAGGTGGTTGTGAGCTACCATGTGGGTGCTGGAAACTGAACATGCATCTTTTGCAAGGGGAGCAAGTTCTCTTAACTGCTGGGTCCTCTCTTCAGCCATTATTGTTGTTGTTATTATTATTATTATATTTTCTATTACTTTATTATTGAGACAAGGTCTCACTATGTAGCTCTAGGTGGCCTAGAACTCTCTAGTTAGATGAATCTGGCTCCAACCTCACAAAACTCCATCTCTGTCTTCAGAGAGCTGGGATTAAAGGCCTATACTACTAAACTGGGAGGCAGAGGCAGGCAGATTTCTGAGTTCAAGACCAGCCTGGTCTACAGAGTGAGTTCCAGGACAGCCAGGAGTACACAGAGAAACCCTGTCTCGAACAAACAAACACACAAACAAGCAAGCACACACGGCTAGGCCTGGCCTTTTTAAATTTACGTGTGTGTTTGAGTGTGGGTAATGTCCATGCGAGTGCATTTACCCACAGAGGCCAGTGGCCTCCAATTCCTCTGCAGCTGGAGTTAGAGGCAGTTGTGAGTGGCCTCGTGTGTATACTGGGAGCCGAACACAGGTCATCTGTAAAAAACCAACGTGAGCTTCTAAATGCTGAGCCATCTCTCTAGCCGTGTGTGTGTGTGTGTGTGTGTGTGTGTGTGTGTGTGTGTACTCACATTATGCCAGGGTGTGAGCATGTGGAGGGAGGTCAGAGAGCTTTTGGAGAGTCAGTCCCTCCTACTATGTGTGTCCTGGAGATCAGACTCAGGTTGTCAGGTTTGGCAGCAAGCACCTTTACACACTGAGCCGTCTCCTCGGCCCTCATGGGACTTCTTGATGTGATTTCTCTGAACCACGGTGGTTCTCCACTGTACCTTACCACATTTCCCAGGGAGAGGTACAACTCCTAAGTAGAGCCATCGAAATTCAACCGAACTTCCCATGCAAACACAAAAGATTTTTGGTGGAATCCACTAATGATGTAGCATTGATATTTAAATATTTGGATTTTCTCATTTTCCCTTCTGCACTCGCCTTTTCCCCCTCCAGCTCTCAGTAATTGTCAGTAAATTCCTAAAGGCTGGGGATGTGAGGAAAGACTCCAAACTACACTCATTGTTTTCAAAACAGACTCAGAGGGACTCAGGATTTTCCTTGACAGGGAGAAGTCTAAAAATAGACACTGGCCCGTTTCCTAGTTCTGCTCTGAAAACAAGCAGCTGATGGCACCATAAGCCACCAGTTGCCCCAGGGGATTGCCAACTCCCCTGACATCAGGTGCCCAGGGGCTCTTGTAAATGTCAGATGCTACTGTGTGTGGTTGGCGATGTGCTGGAGTCAAGGCAGGCGGTGGAGCAGTGGAACAGTGGGGCACCACTCGGAAAGGGGAAGCTCACTGCTTCCCTGCGAAGGATGTCTGAAAGGGGAAATGTGCTCAGCCACAAAGCTGATGGTGGAGGAGAAGCTGAAGGTGGAGGAGAAGCTGAAGGTAGAGGAGAAGCTGAAAATGGAGGAGAAGCATGGTGATTCCTGTAGCTTATGAAAAAACAAGAGAAGGAGGATGGGAGCCAACTTCCAGGAAGACAACACTGTGACAGACACTGAGGTGATGAGCCTTAAAGAGCCAGCAAAGAGGGCTCCGCAAAAGGCAAGCCAGACAACCTCAGTTGGATTCCGGGGACCCACACAGGAAGAAGAGAACTAACTCCTGCAAGTTGTGCTCTGAACCCCACAAGTGTGTCAGGGCACGCATAGCTGCCCCTCCCCCCACCAAATAAATAGACGTAATAAATGAGCTTTAAAAGAGAACTTCAACTGTTATATCTTAAAATTAAAATTAGAGAGAAAATATCAATTTAAAAGTGGCATAAACTGGACATGATCTTTATTAAGGCTGAATGCTAACCGCTTGGTTCAGTCATTAGAGAGACACAGTCAGTGGGCTGGGCTGGTGCAGGACTAATGGGAACAAAGCCATGAGTTTGATCCCTAGCACTGCATCAACAGGGCATGGTAGCACATACCTGTAATCTCAGCCCTTGCAAGATGGAGGCAGGAGGCTCAGAAGTTCAAGGTCATGTTCAGCTATATAGAAGGTGTGCAGTCATCCTGGGTGTACTGGCTGGTTTTGTCTGTCAACTTGACACAAGCTGGAGTTATCACAGAGAAAGAAGCTTCAGTTGAGAAAATGCCTCTATGAGAACCAGCGGTAAGGCATTTTCTCAATTAGTGATCAAGGGGGGAGGCTCCCTTGTGGGTGGTGCCATCTGTGGGTTGGTAGTCTTGGGCTCTATAAGAAAGCAGGCTGAGCAAGCCAGAGCAAGCAAGCCAGTGAGGAACATCCCTCCATGGCCTCTGCATCAGCTCCTGCTTCCTGACCTGCTTGAGTTCCAGTCCTGACTTCCTTTGGTGATGAACAGCAACATGGAAGTGTAAGCTCAATAAACCCTTTCCTCCCCACCTTGCATCTTGGTCATGATGTTTGTGCAGGAATAGAAACCCTGTCTAAGACACTGGGCTATATGAGACCTTTTCAAAATAAAACACTGGAGGCCTGGGGCTGTAGCTCAGGGGTGTGATCAAGACCCTGGGTTTTGACCTCTAGGCACGCACACCCTCCATGGCACTTGTCCCTTTTTTTTTTTTTTTTTTTTTTTTGCCTTATTTTTTTCTACAGTCTATACTAACTTAATGTTAGCATATTTGGTAAGTGCTTATTTCGTTTGTCCAACCCCCAGCCCAGCATGTTCACTTTTTCCTGGTCTTGTTCACTGCTGTATCCCCGTCCTAAAACATGCCTCGCACATAGCTCAGAATAAATACTTCTTAAGTAAATCAGACTGGCAAAGACAAAACAAAAAAGCAAAACCACCTTCTGTCTTAGGGTTTTACTGCTGTGAACAGACACCAGGACCAAGGCAACTCTTATAAGGACAACATTTAGTTGGGGCTGGCTTACAGGTTCAGAGGTTCAGTCCATTATCATCAAGGTGGGAGCATGGCAGTGTACAGGCAGGCATGATGCAGGAGAAGCTGAGAGTTCTGCATCTTCATCTGAAGGCTGCTAGCATAATACTGGCTCCCATGCAGCTAGAATGAAGGACTTAAAGCCCACTCCCACAGTGACACACCTACTCCAACAGGGCTACACCTTCTGATAGTGCCACTCCCTGGGCCATCACACCTTGTATCTTATATTGAAGATAGGACATTGTTTGTATGCCAGAATCTAAATTTGAATTGCACACTGGAGAGCAATTTGGCAAGATTCATCAAAATTAAAGAGGCACACTGGAGAGATGGCTCAGGGTTTAAGAGCACTGACTGCTCTTCCAGAGGTTCTGAGTTCAATTCCCAGCAACCACATGGTGGCTCACAACCATTTGTAATGGGATCTGATGCCCTCTTCTGGTGTGTCTGAAGACAGCGACAGTGTACTAACATTTGTATAAAATAAATCTTTTTTAAAAATTTAAAGGGGCATCTTATGACACAGCAAGTCAACTGCCATATTTTTATTCAGTTGATGTAGGTGCTCCCAAGTACATCGGTTCAAGGACATGTACTGTAGCTCTACCTTAGTATAAAAGGCTGGGATTGGTTTACATGTTCATTATCATGTTCACTGTCTGGGATCCATAAGATTAGGTCTGGGTTAGGAAGATGAAAGGTACACACACGGATGCAGTACAGTCTGCGTAACATAAGTGAAATGAGCCAGGCACAAAAATGTGTGCATGGGAAGGGTTGGAGGGAGGAAAGGGAATAGGAAGGGCGGGGGAGGGGGGATGCAATGTTTTCATTTCAAAACATAAAAAAAACAAAAACACAAAAAATTGATGCGGTAATCTGTTGATTGGGCATAAAAAAAAGGAGGGATTTTTGGGGCTGAGAGATAGATGGCCTGGTGGTTAAGAGCATTTGCTGCTGCAGAAAACAGGATTCTGTTCCCAGCACCCACATGGTAATTTACAAAAATATATCTCTATCATAAAACAACAATTGTTGAACCCCCAAGCCGTTGCTTCCCCCAGCCCCCCAAGACTGTTCAAGGGATGGAAGTTTGAAAAAAAAAAAACAAAACTTTTTCAAAGCGTGTATTGTAGGAGACCTTTCACTTCCTCTGCTGTGAAGCCAATTAAAAGGACGGTTGGGTAGGCCACGCGCTGCAGACCCCCTGCTGCCCAGCGGCCACCCCCGGGGGTTCTGTGTTGCGCCTGGAGCGCGCTCGCTCCTTAGAGGGCGGCAGCGGGCGTCGCAGGGACGCATGCGCTTGGGCAGCACCCGGGGAATTAAAAGAGAGAGGGAAAAGCTCCCGCGGCAAACGCGCGGCTCGTGTCCTCTCGGCCGGCCGCGGCGTGATGCGCACGGCCTGGCCCGTGACGCCGCGGCCGTCCCTGTCCCCGTCCCCGTCCCCGCGCCCCAGCCGCCATCGCGCGCCCGGCTCCGGGATCCCGGCGCCCGGCCTCGCTCCCCATGGGGCTGCGCCGCTGGCTGCGGAGCGCCTGCTGCTGCTGCCCGTGCCGGTGCCTGGAGGAGCCCGCGCTACCGGAGAAGGAGCCGCTGGTCAGGTGCGTACCGGGCCGCCTCGCGGGGTGGGGACCCCGGTGTTGTCTGAACCGGGGAGGGGGTGCTGTGAGGTCACACCGCCGTGCCACCCGGCCCCCTCGGTCCCGCACAGAGTGTCTTGGGTGAGACATTTTTAAGCTCCGGATCTTTGGTTCAGATTTTGTTTGGCTCCTCAGACGCAGCGGATGCCCCTGGGAAACGCCACTGACTGGTGCGGGGGCAGGGCGGGGAAGAGAAGTTTCCAGAGGGGGGCTTCATCGGATGAGATGAACGAGCGTGGGTTTCCGTGGCACTGAGCAAAAAAGTTTGGCTATCTTGTCCAATGTCATGACCGAAAGAAGTCGATTTCAGTGACTGAGGAAATCTTTCATGATAAAACTGTGTGTGCTGAACAGAGACAGCCTATTGACTGTTCGGTGTAGCTGAAGCTGTGAAATGTAAGGAAATTTAATGCTCATTAGCTAATGTGCTAAGAGGCTTTGTGAAGGAACACTATGCACAGCTTTGCTTGACTTTTTCTTTTTTTTTTTTTTTTTTAACTTTACTATAAACACAGGGGGTAGAGGAAAAAGGCTCTCAGAAATAATAAGACATACCCAAGTGTGGGTACTGGCTCCTAGAGAGAGAAGAACCGGGACTGAGTTTTAATTTTTCTTAGTGTCCCCCCCAAGCCCCTCATTGAGAGTTTGCTGAAATTCAGTTCCACCATGCCAGGTTAACCTTACGTTCTTTTTAAAAAAAAAAAAAAAAAAAAAAGTTCCACCAAGTCGTGTCCCAGGGGACAGAATATTTAGAATGAAATTAGAGCACAGGATATAGGGTGGAATTCTAGGCTTGGTGAACAAGCTCAGAAGCCAGGGCCACTTCCTTAAGAGACATGCACAACTCTTCCCGAAGCAAAGCACACTTACCTTTCCTTACTGTCAAGTCCAGACACTTCCCGACTTCGGAAAGTTACATAACCCATCCGGCCTGTCTGCTCTTATTTTCCAGTGCATCAAGCGCGGTGTACTTGCGTCTGTAGGAACAATCTACTCTTAGTCCCTCCAAGCTGGCGGCCAGTGGTGACCTTTTGCCTTCTACCCTTTCCTAAAGTGGCCTCAATTGATCACGTTGCCCCTTTTCATCTTCCTCTTGTTATTTAGGCCTTGGAATTATAATCTTGTTAATTTGGTGAGGTGTTTCATGAAATATATCTAGACACACAAGGCACTATATACATACACAACAACAACAACAGCAAACACACACGCAGGCACGCATGCACAGTGTCTTACTATATAGACCTGTAGACCTGGCTGACCTCTAACTCAGAGATATGCTTGCCTACTTTGTGCTCTGATTAAAGGTGTTCTCCACCTCTCCCGGCTACCATTCTATTGCTAATAGCCTTCTTGCTTAGATTTTGAGATTACTTTGGGCTTGGAGAATCTGAATTACCTATCTTGAATTTAAATGGAAATAAGTAACAGCACAGATTTTTATTTCGGGACTCCAGACTCTAGATTATTATGAAATACAGCTTTCAATTTAGTTTCAGCCAGTTTTTTTTTTTTTTCCTGTGTGTGTGTGTGTGTGTGTGTGTGTGTTTGTTTCTAGAACTGCTGGACTTTAGGTACCTTTTATTTTGAAATTGACACCCTTTCTTATCTTGCTTTATGCTCAGTAGATGACAGTCTGAAGTTTGTGGCCTTTCTTTCAGAACATAAAGTTAGCAGGACATGGTGCAGCAGGCTTATAATCGCAGCACTTAGGTTGGGAAGCAGGAAAGTCAGGTGTTCAAAGCTGCCTTGGCTAAAGAAGTTTAAACACAGGACTCTATCTAAAAAGACATGTTTAAAAATTAGGAAGGTGCCAGGCGTTGGTGGCACATGCCATTAATCCCAGCACTTGGGAGGCAGAGACAGGCAAATCTCTGTTAGTTCGAGGCCAGCTTGGTCTACAGAGAGAGAGTTCTGAGACAGCCAGGGCTACATAGAGAAACCCTATCTCAAAAACCAAACCAAACCAAACAAAAAAAACCCAAACAACCAAACACCAAAACCCAAAAACAACAACAAAACAGGAAGGCATAGTCAGTTGGAGCAGCATAGTGAAGCATTGATGAGTCCAGCTACCTGGGATGAGTCACGTAAGTGGGTGGCTGGCCATGAGTTATTAAGGTTATTTGTGGCACAGTCTCCTCATGTCTTTGTTAAGGGTGATGATGCTAGTACATACTTCAGAGGCTTTCAGGGAGAAAGGAGGTCATACATGCCAAGTGCTTAATGGGGTGTCTGACAACATAGTAAATAGTCCATAAATTTTAACTAGTACTAATTTTCTGGGCATGTGAGTATGAGGGGGCTTGTGTCATGTGGCTTAGTGTCATTCTGGCTCCATTTTGATATAACCATTTTGGAAAGCCAGCTTATTAATGGGCCTGAGATAGAGGTATACATATGTCTGTGGGTACTTGCTTGTTCTTTTCTACCCAAGTTATCAGAAGATCTGGTTTGAATTGTTTTAGTTTATTATTATTGCGGATTTATGTGTGTGATATCGATATGTTTGCATATTTGTATGCATGGTCACGTGTGCATGGGTACATGTGTGTGCAGGCGTATGTGCATAGAGAGGTCTGGGCTTGATATCAGGTGTCTTCTTGACTGCTTTCCTCTCTATATGTTGAAGCAGGGTCAGGGTCTCTCACTTGAATTCAGAACTTGCTAGCTAGCCCCTTTGCTCAGGAGATCCTTTGTCTCTCCCTCCGGAGCTGGAATTACAGGTGGATGACCATGCCCACCTGGCATTTATGTGGGTACTGGGGATCCAGACTCTAGTATATGCACAAAATCATGCAGCTATCACTACTGTATTTGTGTGTGTGTGTGTCTGTCTGTCTGCCTGTTGGCATGCTTGAGCCTTGGCTTATGTGTGGAGGTCAGAAGAGAGGACCACTTCTCTTCCATTACCATGTGAGTCCTGGAGAGTGACCTCAGGTCATTAGGCTTGGCAGCAAGCATGGTTACCCTCTGAGCCATCTTTTCAGCCGGCTACTGGTAATGTTTAATTCCAGTATATTTTTAACTCCTCTCAAGTAAAGAAAAAAAACAAAACCAAAACGAGCACCCTTACGAGCCATCACTTTTCTTACTCTCACTGCTAGTTAGTGGTTACCAAGCAACTAGTAATCTACGTCTTACTTATTGATTTGCCTTATTTGCATTATTGATTTGCCTGTTTTGGATTTTTGTTTTGTAAGTGGGATCGTAACTGGCCTTTTGTGTGTGGCTTTCTACAATGAGCACAATAGCTTCAGGCTTTATTGTGTTGACAGCGCATATCAATACTCAATTCCCTTTTATGGCTGAATATATTTCCTTATGTAGATTTGTCATCTGTGTTTGTTCGCCTGTTGATGGCTTTTTGGATTATTTCTGCTTTTGCCTGTTATGAATAGTATATGAACATTTGTGTGCAGGTTTCTGTGTAGACATGGTTTCAGCTCCCTTGGGTAAAGCTCTCAGAGTGGAATTACTGGTCATGGGACCTGCTGTTCTATTTCTAAAGAGCCTGGGCTTAGCAGTTACTGATGAGGTGATGTCCTGTGACAAGATGGTTCACATAGTTATTGAGAACTTTAGTTTGTCATGTCATCTTTTTTTATTTCCCTTATCACTTGTTTTTCTTTTTTCTTTTACTGTGTTCCTTTAACAGTCATTTACTAGCTCTTAGAATGCTATTCATGTAGTGCCTGGAAGATCTAATACCATCAGGGCAAGCTACATTGCCACTCGTGTGTGGCCACCTCCAGGCCTTTCTCAGAAATGAGCTCAGACTCCTGTTAGACCAGGAATGCAGCTCTCAGTATCAGCTTGCTGGACAATCTAAGCAGATTTTTGACCTTGATCCTTTGGCTTTTTTTGGGGGGGGGGGGGACTGTGTCTCTGGGAGAAAAGATTCTCCGTTCTCAGATGCACCTCTGTGTTTTCTCTCCCTGCTGCTTCTCTTCTCTCTCTCTGGCTCCCCTCCCTCTCCCCCTCCCTCCCTCCCTCTCTTCCTCCCTCCCTCCTTTCCTCTCCCCCCCCCCTCCCCCCGTCCCCCCCCCCCTCCTTCACCCCCCCCCCCCCCCCCCCCGACTAACCAATCACCTTGGTGATACTATGATCTTCAACTGCCATTCTCTGATGTCCTCTGTATCACATGCAAATGTCTGAAGGGCAGTTAGTTGCCTGGACCCTTACTTCCTTTTTGACTATTGTTATTGTTTTTATTGTTATTAAATAGAAACATCTAATAAGCTTGCTAAAAACACAGCTTCTGATATTTATCCCAAAGGGACTGATAAATAAGTCTGGGGCAGGCCTGGGATTCTGCATTTTAGGAACTGTAACTATGCTTGGTGGTTTGGCTGTGGGTGGTCTGTGGACCTAGCTGTGAAACACAGCTCTGAAAGCTGTGCTCAGGGCTGGGGAGATAGTCAGCAGGTAAACATTGTGCTCTGCTAGCAGGAGGACAGGGATTTGGATCTTCAGAGCCCCTGTAAAACGCTGGGTAGTGTGTTAGCCGGACTGTAATCCCAGTGCTTGGAAGATGGGACAGAGGATTCTAGGAGCGAGGTGGCTTAGCAAGACTACTTGAAACTCAAGAGCTCCAGGTTGCAAAAAGACTGGCCTCCACATAAAAAGGTGGAGAGCAATCAGGAAGATTCTTGCCGGGCCTCCACACGTGCACATAAACAAAAGAAACAAAAACTATACATGGATGCAGAGGAAGGGCGGTGGGCACTTGGGACACATCCATATAGATCACAG
>JADRCH010000006.1:18845822-18877348 GCA_019843965.1 Rhynchomys soricoides | reverse complement strand
AATATCACGTTTTTGCAAGGGAAGAGAATTGGCTGATCCTTTCTCAGTGTACTTGCTACCTGTTGCCATGCTGGACTCCCATGTCTGCTCGTTCACATTTCCTCCTCCCTGGAGCCTAATTTGTCGTTCACTGCCTCTGTCTGTAACCAGCCAGTGAGCTGGCTTCCTACCTGCTGCTTTTGCTGATGCCATGCTTGTTAGCAGAAACCAGAGGAGAACATCTGGTATTCTGCCTTCAAACCATGAGTTATTCTTTTGAGACAGGGTCTTACTGAATTTAGAACTAGGCTGGCAGCCAGCAAGACCTAGTAATCCTCCTGCCTCTACCCCATCACAGTACTGGCACTGTAGGAGTGTGAACGGGGCCATACTTAGCCTTTTACATGGATGCTTGAGATTTGAACTCAGTCCTCATGCTTGTCCAGCAAGAGCTGGTGAGCTGTCTCTCCAGTTTCCTAGTTTCTTTCCTTCTGAGAAACTTTGCTCAGGTTTAAGGCCCATTTCAGTTACTGCCTTTCTGAGCATGTCCCTAAGAAGCACCTTCCCTAAGAAGTTAAGGTGTCTCTTTACTTTTACCCTTGGACCCTTCTTGCCTTTGGCCAGCTGTCACAGTTACAAGGTGTATATTTTAAGTCTGGTGAGACTAGAGGTCTCAAGCCAGCATCTGGTGACTGAATCCTCACTTTTGTATGCCCTGTGGTACCTGGCACAGTGAGTCACAATGGAGTAAGAGTTGAATAAAATTATTTTTGGTTATTAGTTATATTTGTCCATTTATGATTGCTTGCTATCTATTAGATTTTCTAAATTATCTTTATAGTATTTATTTGTTTGTTTTTAGAGACAGGGTTTCTCTGTGTAGCTCTGGCTGTCCTCTGAACCACTCTATAGACCAGGCTGGCCTTGAACTATACAGAGATCTACTTGCCTCCCAAATGCTGGGATTAAAGGTATACACCACCGCTGCTTGGCTTTAAAATTATTTAAAAAAAAATATGATGAGCAGTGAAACAGACCAACAATTCTGACATGTACCTTAAGAAAGAATGATAATGTCTTTGTACCTGTCACCCTTGTGTATGCCTTCAGCTTCAGTTTCTCCCACCTCCAAGGGTGACCTCTAAATGAAATCTGTTTTAAGAATTCTTTTTTTTAAATTTGTTTTTATTTATATGAGTACACTGTAGCTGTCTTCAGACACACACCAGAAGAATGAATCAGAGCCCATTATAGAGATGGTTGTGAGCCACCATGTGGTTGCTGGGAATTGAACTCAGGACCTCTGGAAGAGCAGTCAGTGCTCTCAACCACTGAGCCATCCCTCCAGCCCCTGTTTTTAGAATTCTTAACCTTATGTGCAAAGTGCATATTGCATTTGGGCTCTTGCACAAGTGGTCTTTATTTGCATATATTGTCGTTTAATTGTCACTGTGACCAACAGAGATAGAAGTTATCTAGTCATAAGTGAGGAATCCTGAGCATCCAAAAATTGAATAATAAATTCAAGGTTATAACTAATAAGAGGGTGTATTTGAGAACCAGTTGTGGGGCTGGAGACATGGTTCAGCAGTTAAGAGAATGGCTGTTCTTTTAGGAGGACCAGGTTTGATTCCTACCACCTCCATGGTGGCTCACAACTGTCTGTACCTCCAGTTCCAAGGGATGCTCTAATTTATACTCCAAGGGAACCACACATGTACATGGTGCACAGGCATACAGGCAGGCAAAACACCTATGCATGTTAAACAAAATAAATAGATCTTAAGTGAAAACAAAACATTGTGATGATGCACACCTGTAAGTATGATTCTTGGGAGGTGTGAAAGCAGAAGGATGAGATGTTCAAGGTCTTTGAGATGTGGTAATGCAGGCCTTTTAATCCCAGCACTCCTTACTAGAGGTGGGTGGATCTCTGTGGGTCTGAGGCCCACCTGGTCTACATAGAGAGCTCCAGGTCAGCCAGGATGACATATCGACACACACACACACACACACACACACACACACACACACACCCCAAATTCAAGGTCCACCTCGGTTATATAGTGAGTTCAGGGCCAAGCCTGCCTGAAGAAGATGTGAACCCTTGTCTGTCTGGTAAAAAACCTGTATGTAGGGGGTGGGGGGGTTTGTGGAGTGGTAGCTCAGTTGGTAAAGGGCTTGCCTTGCAGGCGTGAGGTTTGATCTGCAGCACCCATATAAAAAAGCCAGGCATGATAGTGTGTGCTTGTGATTCCAGAACTGGAGAGTCCTGTTAGCTGAAGAGGTGTGTGAGTATGTCCTCCCTCCCTCCCTCCTTCCCTTCCTTCTTCCCCCTCCCTTTCTTTTTTCCCCTCCCCTCCCACGCCCCAGTGCTGGGGCTGGAACTCAATGTCTTGTACATACTACTAGCCAAGTGCTCTCCCACTGCCCCAGCCCCTGAAGTAGACATTGCTAACACAAGACAGTTTAAGAACAAACCCAGGCCTGGAGGAAGGACTCAGCCTGATCTTAGCATAGTTTGTAGTCTGAAAGAAAGCACAGGTTTCTTTGGATCATATTCTCACTGTTCGCTACCCGTGGATGGAGGTCTTATAAGTACTGAATCACAGTGGCATGATCAATCAACCATCCATATAAGGTTTAAGTTCTGAGTGCCACTGTTCCCACACTGACCACATTCCCAAAGTAGGGTAAAAAGTGATTGGATTAGCATCCAGAAACCATCGCATTGAGGACAGAGCCACATGCAGATGGCTTGTTTTAAGATGGCTATGTTATTGGCCACCCATCTCTCAAGTACTCAATGCCTTTACGTTGGCTGGCTCAACATTTTAAGTACTATTTATAAGAAACGCGGGGTATGGATCAAGGCTGCCACAATAACAAAATGGTGGCTTACAGCCACAGAAATGAGTTCCTTCCCGGTTCTTTGTGTCTGTAAGTCTGAAATCCGGGTATTGGGGCCACAGTTGCTTGGAAGACTAGGATGGTGGTTCTCAGTCTGTGGGTTGCAACCCTCCGACAAGAGATTCCCAGAGTGAGTTATTTCTTGCTGATTCCAGCTTTGTGGTTTCCTGGTGTCTCCTGGCTGGGGGCAGCAGTTTAACCCTTCCTCTGTCTTCCATGTTTCTTTCCTCTCCGCCTTAAACTTCTTTCTCTTATGAAGACCGGATCGCTGAGTTTAGTGAGATCCCTAAAATCTAGGATGATCTCATCTCAACATCTTTTAATTAATAACGTCTTTAAACCCCATATTTCCAAGTAATGGCTCATTGGCAGGTACTGGGGATTAGCCCTGGGATACACCTTTTGTGGGGACACTTGAACTCGCTACAGAATATTTTGAAAAAATGAGTGAGCTAAGGTATTTGCTTTGTTTTGGGGTGCTGATCACACCTAGAGCTTTGCGTGTGCCAGGTAAGCACTCTCACCAGTGAGCCTTGGCCATCCAAGGCATTGGTTTTTGATTTCACATTTGTAGCATGGTTTTTCCTCTTTCCTGTATAAAGGCATGCCCTTGCTATGTAAAAATCCACCTGAGTATGAGTTGTGGCCCCAGGGCTTTAGCCACAGACACTGTTGGGCAGAGAGAAGCCCAAGTCCTCTGATATTACACAGCCTTTTGACACATTACCAGAGGCCTTGGAGGAGGCCAAGATAGAAGTTTGGTGTAACGCCACATGCAACACCATCTCTCCTGTACATTGCTTGGGACCCTCTCAGGGAGACAACATTCTTGTTCCATCTTTATTACCTGTTAGCAACTGAGAAGCACCACCACCACTCTGTGGGTATTCAGAGACGAAAGAAGCAGAAAGAATCAACGGGCTTTAGTTCTTTTGTCCAGACAGGCCTTTACCTCATAGTCCTTCAGCCTCAAGCATCCTGCATAGCTGGGACCTCAAGCCTGGCTTAAATTGCTAACTGTGGATGGTTCTCTCTTAAGCCACTTGAGTCGACACAGAAGTTTCCAAATATCACGCTCCCTGCTTGTTTCAGGCACCCACCTGCAGCTTCATGATGCTCACACTGGTGAGCAAGGATCGGAGTAGAAATGCAGCCCTTCGTTTTTCTGCGGTGCCCGGATGCCAATTATGGAAAATAAATGAGACCTCACTTTGCTCTAGATAATTATCTTGGGTCCAACAGAGAGGGTGTTTTAGGAAGGAGTGGAATTTTTCTGAATATCCCTCAGGCCATGTAGACGTGACATAGTTTGAGCCAGCCTACTTCAGCATGCTGACAAGTCGAGGAGGAAGCATCTCTGACATTTTGTCTTCCCTGAGCTTGCCCTATTCCTTCATGGGCTGCCCTTCATGCTCCTGGTGTAGTAGGCACTGTGGACCAGGCTTTGTATATGTTAGTTGAATATTGCCCTAACCCATGAGGAGGCATAGTCATTAGTCAGATTCTGTCTGGTAGACACATATTCTTCTTTCATGCATCCCTGTGGAATGATGCTTCACCGTTGGTCATTAACATTGAACTCATGGGGAACAGCTGCTGTATGTCATGTGTGAATCGAATTTATTTAGCACATGCCTTTTATCTATTTTATTTATTTTATGGGGGTCTTAACGTAATTCAGGCTGACCTCAAACTTGCTGTGTAGCTGAGGGTGACCTTGAACTCCTCATCCTCCTGCCTCTACTTTGCAAGTGTTAAGATTACAGGCCCTCACCACCTTGTCTACTTTATTCAGTGCTGGGGGTTTAATCCGTGTGGTTTAATCAGTGTGGGGATTTGCACATTCACGATAAATACCATACCAACTGAGCCACCTCCCCATCCCCCACACATGGGTTTTCACGTTTCAGTGCCACCCTTGGGAGCATTGTAAGCAGCAGATCACCAGTGAAAAGTGAAAAAGAAATACAAAATAAGTCACAATAAAATGTTCTTCATTTTACAGGATAGACTCACATGACCTTTGAGTTGACTGAGTTATGTATATTACAGAAAGGTCACTTGTCGCCAGCATTCGAGAGGAGCAGGGTGCTGCCTCCCAGCCTCATTGGGAATGTTGCTCTGTGCCTGCCGATGTATGACCTTAAAACTCTCAGTTTTAATATCGATTTTAGGGTTATAGGTAAATTTTAGTGAGCGGGAAATTCTATAGCTGTGTGTTCTGTGGATAATGGGGATCAATGTACTGATAGCTCTGCTTGACAGTTGAGAAACTGAAGCATGGAGAACTTCAAGAGCTTACTGAAGAACATGCAGAGCCCTTCTTGGATGCAGTGTGTGTGTGGGTTCGTCTCCTGCTGCTTATATACTGCGTGCTAGAAATTGTGTTTTGAGTGAGACTTTCCTTGAATTGTGGTAACCTGGAGTCCAGAATGCCTGAGCTCCTTTCCCTGTACTGAGGTTAGAGACGACCTGTCAGTGTGGAGGAAGGACGTGGCTAAGTGAGGCTCATGGCATTTGAAGGGGATCATCCCATGCTTAGAAGTGTCTCACTTACATGTCGGAGTTTTTCTTTTTACAGGCTGAACTCACATGACCTCTGAGTTGACTGAATGGCAGATGTGTGGATGTTGCTGAGAGCTTTCAGTCTGGGGTCGAGAAGGCCTGCTTCTCTCTTTGTGCACTGTTGGTTTTGTAGAGCCAGGTCTTAGCAGATTGTAAAGGGTTAACTCATCTCAACCCTCACCTCTGCAGTGTATGCAGGCTGTGGCCTGCCACAGTCCTAGCCAGAGTGTGAGTCACAGGAGTCATCAGAGACACGCAAGATCCCACGAATTCCATTCTAGGGCTGGCACATACACTTTCTTGAGTCCTAGAGCAAATCTGGAAAATATGGGGCTGTTCTGGAACAGGGACTCAGAGATCAGCCATTCACTACTTACAGGATAGTTTTGTTTGTATTGAGCCACTCTTAAAATATAGCTCTGGCTGGCCTAGGACTTTCTATATAGCCTGGGCTTATCCAAAATTCACGGGGATCCTCCTGCCTCCCAAGGGCTGGGATTAGAGGCTTATTACCATCATCATTTTTGTGTGTGGGTGTCTGTGCATCTTGTGCTTGTTTGGCTAGAGGAGAACATCGGATCTTCTGAAACTGGAGTCGCCGGTGGTTCTAAGCCACCACGTGGGTGAGAGGAATTGAACCTGGTCCTCTGGAACAGCAGTCAGTGTTTTTAACTACTGAGCTGTCTCTCCAGCTCTCACAAGGATGGTTTTTAAAGGCTTTCTTCTCTGGTAGCCCACAGCAGCTTCCCTGTTCTCCTTTTGTGACTTGCATCAGTTGGTCATGTGACCCTGGAAGGTCCCTAGAAGGTGACATTTCTTTCAGTTAGTCATGTGACCCTGGAAGGTCCCTAGAAGGTGACATTTCTTTCAGTTAGCCATGTGACACTGGATGGTCCCTAGAGGGTGACATTTTTTTTTCTCTTGTATGTCATATGATCTGATCTAGGTTTCCTGGAACTTTCTAAATGTTTTGAAGTAACTATATCATTTCACCTTTTATAAAAAGTAGACTCTGCTTAAAATAGTTTATTCTGTTAGATATGTGAGAATTTTTAGCTGGGCTAATAAATGTTTGAACTGATACAGTTATGTACTATACATTATATTCTTTGGAAATAAGAAAGAGAAAGTAATTTTGGTGAGACGTTGTACCTAAAGACTATGCATACCTTTTTCAATGTTTGGAAGTATCCTGAGTTTGTTTCTTCTTTCCTTCCTTCCTTCCTTTGTCTCCATCCTTCCTCTTTCTTTCCCTCCCCCCCCCCCCCCTTCCCCCCCCCCCCCCCATTTCTTTTTTTGAGACAGAATCTCTCTAAGTAGCCCTGACTGGAACTCACTACATAGATCATGTTGGCCTCGAACTCACAGAGACCATCTACCTCTGCCCACTGAGTGCTGGGTTTAAAGGCGTGTGCCACTCACTCTGCCCTGTTCATCTTAGTTTTCTAAAAACCACAACATGTATGTTTAAATGACCTTACAGACAAAGGACACTCAGTATAAAGAACTGTAACCACCACTCAAGAGATAGATGTCGCTAGCCACACATCCCCTCCCCGATCATACTTTCATCAGAGTCATTTCCTTGTATTTCTTTTCAGTCTCACCACCTCTCTGTGTACCTTAAAGATGCAGCCTAGTTTTCCTTTAAAGTTCACACCCATGGAGTCAAACGTGTGTTCCCACATGCCTCATTTCGCTTGCCTGTTGTGGTGAGCTTGCTTCACCATTCTTCCTGCTGCACAGTCTGTATTCTAGTACACCCACTCTTTCTATTAATGGGCTTGAGAGTAATTTCCAGTTTAATGCTATTACACAGGTTTCTAAGGTCAGCTCAGACCACAGAATTGTTCACCCTCCCCTATGGCCCGCTCCTGGTTCTGTACATATGTTAAACATGGTCTCTGTCATCCTTACCCTCTCTGCCTAGAATATTCTTGCTCTGGCTTCCTGCATGGATAGCTCTCACTTTATTCAGATCTCCTTCCAGTCATTTTATCAGACAGTTCTTCCCCTGACTGCCATGTCCAACCCTGCTCCTCCCCTCTCTTTGAGCCTCTCTGTATTTCTTCATAGTGCTGGCTGTCACCTGACAGAAACACATGTGCCTATCATCTGGTCCTCCCACAAGACTCTCAGCCTGATTTTCGTCAGTTTAACCAGCTGAACAATGTGAACAGTTCTCTTGGAGCCCAATGACATAGCTGTTAGCCTCAACTCTGTTTGAAGCCCTATGGGTTTGGGAAACAAATGTTCAGTAATTCAGCAAATATTTATTAAGTATCTGTTGTGTGTCAGGTATTGTACACTGGCAATAAACCACTGAGCAAACACTGTGGCTGGAACCTGGTCTTCATATGTTTTCTAATGATGGTCAACAAAGGACGCAAGAGACAGTAAATATAATAAGTAAACTGGGAATCATAGGCATGCAGGAAGAGGAAGGATAGAACCGAAGGGGGAGGTGTGATCACAGTAAATTGGTCAGAGCAGGCTTCAAGAGCAGGTAATGTGTGGAAGGGTAGAGCAGAGAGGCAGCGAGCATCTGGAGGAATCCGGTGTAGGCAGATAGATCAGCCAATGCAGAGTGATAACATGACCTCACTTACATTTTGGGAGAATCAATCTCGTTGGCTGTTGGATTAAGAGCAGAAGAACCAGCTTGGAGAAATGGCTCATCTCTTAACAGCCCTTGCTGCTTTTGCAGAGGAACTGGGTTTGATTCCCAGCATCCACACAGTGGCTTGAAACTATCTGTAACTCCACTTTCAGGGGATCTGATGCCCTCTTCTGGGTTTTCTGGGCAGCAGACACATATGTGGGGCACATAAACATATACAGGCAAAACACTCATACACATAAAATTAAAAAAGAAAGAAACTAATGGACTAGAAAAAACCAAACCGCCACAGGAATTCTTATGGCAGACCTAAGCAGCCCTGGTTCAAGGTGTAGGGAGGTGGGTATTTTTTTGAACACAGAAGCAGTAGGATTTTCTGATGCACTGGAAATAGGAGTTGAAGGGTTCAGGATAGCGTTGTGGTCTTGGTCCGAGCATGTTTAGATGGAGCTGCCATCACGGGAGTGGGGAGTCCACTAGCAGCAAGGTCCATGTTTGGGTCCTGTAGAGGTAGTGCTGTCTGTTAGGCATCTCACTGGAGAGAGGAAGGCTAACACTGAGAGAGAGATTCGCGTGCTGACTTAGGAATTGTCCTAATGTGGATAGACTTTAAAACCAGGAGGCTGGGTGAAGAAGCCAGGGGTCCAGGCAAGCAGAGGGGAGGGGGCTGGGGGGAGCCTCAGCCTCCCAAGCCCTTCCAGTGTGTCCTCAGCTGGAGGGAATGCCCTCCAGTGCTGCCCTGCTGGCTTTGCAGGGATCTCAGCCTTGGAAGTGGAACCCAGGTATGTACCACTAGGGTCTGCCTTAGCCAAGGGGATGGAAGTCCAAAGGGGCATGAATTTGAGGGGTCAGAAGCCAGGAACCTAGCTTCTCATCCTTCATTTCCAGGAATGTCACATCGCTGATGTTGAAGTCATGTGTGAAGGTGGGCCAAGGCCCAGAAAACCCCACAACATTTAAACGAACGAAGTTTAAACTTGAGGCAGCATGTTTGTTTATATGTTTTAGAGACAGGCTGCAAACGTTTTGGAGCTCACTCTGTAGACTAGGCTGATCTTGAACTCACAGAGATCTGCCTGGCTCTGCCTCCTGGTGCCTGGCTTGGGTAGCAGTTGTTTAAACATTGGATCAAGTAGTTTTGTTGTTGTTGTTGTGTTGTTTTGTTTTTTTAAATGAAAATAAAAGGCTGGGCTGTCTTAGAGAGAAGAAGGGGTCAGAGGAAGAGAGGACAAAAGGGTTTGAAAGGAAAGACAGGAGGGGCGGGCAGGCCAGGAGATCGAGGGAAGGGCTCTTAGAGTCCCTGGCCCCATCACAGAGAAGTGTCACTGTAAGGGGCTGGCTAGGCCCTAGTGGAGGGTTGGACAAGGGGGCCTTAGGCAGAGCAAGGGTAGAACCACACAGGTTCTTGAGGTCTGCCTTTCTAGACTCAGGCTTTGTTCCCTGTCCTGTTCACAGCTTCAGTCTTATATCAGCCATTGCTGACCCAAGGCCCAGGATCAGAGTGGTGAGGTCATTGGAACTTTTGGCCGGCAGCATCCTATATGTGTGGTATCTTGTAGCTCTTTTCAAAATCTTGGTAGTGATTGAAGTCTCTTTTCAAGGTCCTTGGTAGTGGTGAGGAATCCCCAGGCTTTCCCTGTAAATGGCTTTCATGCTGACAGGCACTTGGCCACCATGTCCCCAGGCAGACTTTTACTTACACTATTGAAAGAAGACTCCTGAGCAGTTTGGGTCTCATGCCCTGAGGTGAGGGTAGGGATGAAATGCAAGGCCTCCCCTTTGGGAGTGGGAGCGGCTTCTGCACAGGTTGTAACCTCAGAGCAGCTTCTCAAATGTCCAAGGTCCATTAAATATTTATTATCAGCAGATGGTGGCTGGGGCAAAGCAGCCACTGTCATTTTCTTTAGAACCGACTTGGTTGTAGGAGGGAGAAGGAGAGAAGGAAGCTGCTGGCTGGAACCCCCCCTTCCTTCCTATGTCCTCCGAGACTCTAGGGCTCCTGACATGCTCTCAGTTCACATCTGCACACTTCATGGGCTGGGCCTCACAAAAGCTCCTAGGCTGCATTTCCTCAGGTTCTTTGCTTTATTCTTTTTAGTCTGGCCTCTCCTGGCTGCTTTCAGAGTAAGGTAAATTGATAGAGTTTTCTGGAGTCTTCCCGGAGCCTCCAGTAATTAAGACAGAGGACTCAGGAGCTCACCAGACACACCCTTCTAGTGTTCCTCAGAGAGCTCACAGCCAGAGTTCTTTCTGAAGTGTGTGTGCACGCGCATGTACGTGTGTGTGCATGCTCTTGTGTGCATGTTTAGAGACCAAAGGACAGCCTTGGATATCATTCTTCAGGAGCTGTCCCATCTTCTTTGTGAGACAGGGTTCCCTCTGACTCAGAACTTAACTTACCAGTAGGCTGGGATTACAGCCTTACCTTACCATACATACTGGTGCTGCAGAGGCAGCCACTTTCCCCACGGGGGCTATCTTTCCAGCCCCTTGACCATCCTTTTGAAAAATCATTGCTAGAATAATCACTTATTTAGAGGCAGGAGTCCATCCTCCCTCTGATTCTAACCAAGAATTACTAGTTTTGAAGAACATGGCCACTTGGGTCCTGGTGGGGAGATATCGTGGTGGGGTGCGGTGGATGTGGCTGTCCAGAGACAAGTGGGCCAGGTTGGGGGATCTGATGAAGGAGGAGGACACCCTGGAGAGGTTCACTCAGGGCAGCCCCCACTGGTTCTTTTCCTGCTTCCCATTGTCTCCTGAGTATCAGTGACTAGGCAGAGCTTGATGCTCACCATGGGCTAACTTCAAAACCATGCCCTTAATTGGGGCAAGCCTATATATGGGGAGAACTCAGGAGGGGGCACCTGTTGGCAGAGTGAACATTTCTATATATGTTACCTTTTTTGTTTGTTTGTTCTTTCAAGACAGGGTTCTCTGTGTAACCCTGGCTGTCCTGGAACTCTGTAGATGAGAGATCTGCCTGCCTCGCCTTTGGAATGCTAGAATCAAAGGCATGTGCCACCCCTGTCTGGCTTATATGTTACATTTTAACCTTTCTATTATGTGTGTCTCTAGCTTACAGATGAAGTAAGCTGGCATTTAACTAACATTGGATGAATTGGATGACGTGGGGGGGGGGGAGGACAGGGCAGGAGCTGTGGGGATGGGACAGACAATTCAGTCCCTGAGAGATGATTGCCCTGCCTTAGAGCTAGGGGCATTCAGTTACTGTGAGTAATTAATCCTACTTAGGGGCTGAGCTCATCATGAGGCGTCTCTCTGTGAGTGAGGCTTTGGTGTTCCTGGAACCCATGTGACTATAGGTCTAGGGAATATTAGAAACTTCTAGGCTGGACTTCAGGGGATCCAGAGCAGGACATTGTAAAAGCTGATAGCTGGATGCTCCACCAGTCTGGAAAGTACCTTCGTTTCTTATCTTCATGCTTTTGGTCTTGAGGGCTGAGATAGGTTAGATGAATCCAGTGCTAATCAACTTTGTATTGCCAGTTCTTCAGCTAACACTCCTTAAATGATTAACATGTCCATGTGCAGACTAGAACAAGAATCTCATCTGAAGTTTTAAGACAAAGGAAACGAAAACAGACACCAAGCTTTATCCTGCTCTTGGCTACCCATTTGGAGTCCAAGAGAAGTTCAGTGCTAATGAGCAAAACCAGTCTGTCTCTCAGCTCTTGTTGTGACATGGTTACTCAGTGACTCCCAGACAAGAACCTCACTCAGGAAGATTGTCAGCCTTTCCTCGGAGAAGTTTAGTTCTTAGCTATCAAGCGGGATAGTGACCCTCACCCTTCCCGGCCCAGATGGCTAGATAACAGGAGGGGTGGAATGGGAGAACCCCTGATACAAGTGTGGGGTCTAAGATGCCGTGGCTTACAGGCTGTAAGAGCTAGTAGGCAAAAGGCTTAGCCACCATGTTCCCTGCCACCATGCTGATAATGGACTAAGCCCCTGAAACTGCATGCAAGCTCCTAATTAAACACTTTTTTTTTTTTTTTGGTAAGGGTTGCCTTTGTCATGGTGTCTCTTCACAGTACTAGAATAGTGACTAAGACACACAGGCTTCCTCATGTTGACAGTTGATTGTGACACTGCTGGCAACTATGCAATCTCCTTATTTCCCCTTCAGAGCTCTACAACCCTTTGACCTGACCTGTCACAGCTCACAGGACAGAAGCCTGGACTAGCACCGTCCTCAGCCTGACATCAAATCACGCTGCATCTTCACCGCACATTGCTGTATTGCCGCAGTGTGCGCCTCCCGTGTTTGCTGTCCTTTCTTGAGCTGTTTTTCCCGATGGGATACTTGGCTGTTGCTCCTCCACTCTTCCTTTGGGTGAAAGGCTGATGTCTCCATAAGAACTCCCAAATTTCCTTCTCCTTTCGTGCAGTCAATCACTTCTTCCTCTCTGTCTCCTCATTTTGTGCTGTAAATTGTACCTTACTATACTGTAAGGGCACAGGCACAAAGTCCTCAGGTATCAAAATCTGTGGTCTTGATAAATAACCACCAGTGTAGGTTTGCGTGAATGATTGAGTTCAGTATGCTTATTGAGGTCTTTATGCACACAGCACCAAGGTAGCTTTTGCCTCACCCCCTTCATCGGTGCCCCTTTCCCTCCCTCTCCCCTTTACCCTCCCTTCTCTTTGTTGTTCGTTTGTTTTCGAGACAGAGTTTCTCTGTGTAGCCCTGGCTGTCCCGGAACTCTGTAGACCAGGTTGGCCTTGAACTCACAGAGCTCCACCTGCCTTATAAAGGTGTGTACCACCATCGCCTGGCTGTAGCTAGGGATTTTATCTGCACTGTTCAGTACTAAGCGTCTAGGTCCTATGCTGAGTCAGGTAGCTGGCCTCTGATTGGCCTTGGCTCCAGTATCCTCCTCACCTTTTGCCCTGGTTTTCTTGCGTGGGTCCTGGCTGTCATTCCCACATCTGAGGACTTGGTTGACAGCCTGGTCTGCACCTGCTCACTCTAGCCCCAGGGCACCTCTCTTGCTGGGCAGCTCTGCTGGTTCCCAGTCAGGTGACTGGCTCTTGTGGGAGTGTCATGTCTGTGGACCTCTTGACATTTGCCTTCAGCCTACCCGCCATTTACCCTCATCCCTCCTTCCCTGTGCTGTCTGTTTTTTAAGGATGTCTTCTGTATGCTTTCGTTTACCACACTCTCATGTTACACACACTGCATGTGTTTGCTTTCCCATGGCCACTGGGCATTCTAGTTCTGCCTCAGAATGGCATCACTCTGTATCCTGGCAAATAAGTCATAGCTCAGAGTGACTCTGACTCCCCTCACCCCCTTGCAGCCGTCTCCCACCTAGTTCAACTCCAGCACCCTAATTCTGCCATATGGAGCCATGGATGGGACACTCTTCAAGCTGCCATTCAAATCCTGACATCTGTTGTCTCTCACTAGAGTTATCTGAATTGCTTATATATGGATGTTTGCACTTATTCTGGTGCTAAGGATCAAACCAGGGCCGCACACACCTTCATTACATCTTTGTTTTCCCTTTCCCTTTCCTCTTTATTTTTATACACAGGATATCTCTAAGTAGCACAGGATGGCCCAAGCTTGCTGTGCCCATGCCTAGCTCCTCAACTACATAGTTTTTTTGTTTTTTGTTTTTTGTTTTTTGTTTGTTTTTTGTTTTTTTTTTAAAAAAAACCACCTCTTGAATCCTCTCCTGCTGTAGCTCAAGCTTTCCTCACACATTACCTGGGTTTTAAGGTGCTAATGCTGCTCATCACAGTCCTGCCTTAGCTCAGGAGTCAAGCTCTTACTAACCTAGAAAAAGGTTAGGTGCATGGCCCATGTGTGTCTCTAGCCCTGAGCTTCCTCTCCAGCATCCCTTATTTCTTCCAGTGTGCCTACCAAGTTTCCTCACACACCTCCCTTACTGGCAGCTCTGTTGTTGCCTGCTTCTTTATAGTTCTAGCATGGTTTCTCCATTTGCCTGCCCAAGGTCTCCTGCTGCCAGGCTCTGCTGCCAGCATCCTAGATGAGCTCTCCCAATGCCTCCTTTATAGCACTTGTCATAGATTCTAATTAATATTGCCATGTGATCATCCAGTAGCAAGCTCCTGTTCTTGGTTTTACTAAGGCCCGGAGACAGGAGTCACGACCATATGCCCACAGCTTTACTGAGTCCCGTGATTAAGGTGTAGTCACCCTTCATACATGTTATTAGATGAAGTGAGCAGCTCCAGTGTGGCTGATTGTCCTGTCCTTCAGAAGTTAACTAGGGCTATGTACAGGCATGTCCTGTGTGCAATGCTTCATCACCAGCCTCCCCAAGGCCAAACATGGGTGTACTCTGTGAAGGACAAATCATGAAACAAGAGTATGGAACAAAGAGACTGAACTTTCCTTTCTCTCTCTCTCTCTCTCTCTCTCTCTCTCTCTCTCTGTGTGTGTGTGTGGTGTGCATGTATGTCCATATGGGCATACATGTATGTGGGAGTGCAGGATATAAATGCATGTGGAGACCCAACATTAATGTCAGGAGATCACCTCCTTCTGTCCCACCTTTTTTGGTGAGGCAGAGTCTCTCAGTCAAACACAGAGGCTGCCGACATCATGGCTAGTCTTCCTAGCCAGCTTGCTTGAGGGATCTGCCTGCATCTTCTGGGCTGTAGTTACAGGTGGGCTGCCAAACACCCAGCTTTCACCTGGGTTCTGGGGATTTGGACTCTGGTCCTCACCCTTGTGCAGCAAGTGGTTTTTGTTTTTGTTGTTGTTGTTGTTTTGCTATGTAGTCTCAGCTGCCCTGGAACTTGCTAAGTAGACCAGGCTAGCCTCAAATACATCAAGGTCAACTTGCCTCTGCCTCTTGAATGTGGGATTAAAGATGTACACCACTACAGCTGACTCCAATAAACAAAATGTGTATGGGCATTTTGCCTGCTTGCACATGTGTGACTGGTACCCTTCGAAGCCAGATGAGGGTGTTGGATACTCCCTGGAACTGGAGTTACAGATGGTTGTGACCATCCATGTGGATGCCAGGCATTAAACCTGGCTCCTCTAGAAGAGCAGCTAGTGCTAGCTGTCTCTCCAGCCAGGAAATGTTTTAATCCACTCAGCCATCACCCCAGTCTACAACTGAAATTCTTAGTCCTTGATCGTTGAGAGTATTTGGGGGTGCATGTTTGTTGCTTAGGGTTTAAATTTTTTCTTGGGACTGCATCTTCCAGATAACCTGGATTCAATTCTCAGCATCCACATGGCAGCTCACAACTGTCTGTAATTCCCATTCCAGAGGATCTGAAACCATCACACAGATACACATGCAGGCAAAACACCAATGCACATAAAATAAAAATAAGTAAATCATAATTTTTCTTTTTGTCTGTCTGTCTATCTTTTGCCTGGATTTATGTCTATGTACCGCAAGTGTGTCTGGTACCACAGAGGCCAGAAAGGGCATCAGATCCCCTGGAACCGGAGTTACAGATGGTTATGAGCTGTCATGTGACCTGAACGCTGGGTCCTCTGGAAGGGCAGCCAATGCTCCTAACTACTAAGTCATTTCCCCAGACCCGGGCTTGTGTGTGTGTGTGTTGCTAGACACCCATCTTGCCATCCTTTTTTGGCTATTTTTAAAGTGATTAATTAAGAAAGTTAGTTTGTTATTAATTGTATTGTGTTTATGCTTAATTATTAAAAATAACTTAGACCTTTTTGTTATAGATCAGTTATACATTTTTATTTATAAGATTTACATACACAATATATAACATGCTATACATATATGGTATATAGTATATAATACATATATGTAACAAAATCCTTCTGTTTTCTTTTTTATTTTACAGTGGTAGCAATCCATATTCCTCTTTTGGAGCAACTCTGGAGAGAGATGATGAAAAGAATTTATGGAGCATGCCTCATGACGTGTCTCACACAGAGGCGGATGACGACAGGATCTTGTACAATCTGATAGTCATTCGTAATCAGCAGACCAAAGACTCAGAGGTAAAGCACCTGCTGACACTTCACCATGTACAGAAATGGCTATTACAGGGCTCAGGTGAGGGTTAGCTCTGTCAGTGCAGTGTCTGTTGTGCAAGCCTGAGGACCTGAGTTTGATACCCAAGAACTCACATTAAAAAGCTGGGCATGGCAGCACTTGCCTGTCATCTCAATGCTGAGAAGGCCGAGACACAGGAGGATCCACTGGGTCAGCCAGTCTAGCTGAATCAGTGGGCTCTGGGTTCATTGAGAGGTCCTGTCTCAAAAGGTAAGGTAGAAGGCTAGAGAGATGGCTCAGTGGTAAAGTGCTTGCTGTACAAGGCTGTTGACCTGAGTTGGGACCCACAGAACCCATGTAGAAGTCACGTGACTCTGTAATCCTAGCAAGCCCCTACTGGGAGATGACAGCAGAGACAGAATTGCCAGAAGCTCACAAGCCAGCTGGCCTGAAAATACACAGCAACAAACAGCAAAAAGGACCTTGTTATAAACAAGGTAGAAGGAAGGACTGATGCTGGAGATTGTCCTCTGACAGACAGACACACACACACACACATCCCTACTATGGCACACATGTGAGTGTGCACCTATGTGCACACACATACACAGAGCCAAGGTGGCAAGCATCTAAGGACCTACTGTTAACCCCTGGTGTGTGTATACACACTAAGTAAAAAGAAATAGTAATTGCAAGGAGACTGGCTGGAGAGAAAGAGTGGAGCATGACTGTACAGTCAGGTGATGTGGTCCAGGATGATCTTGAACCCTTGAGCTCAAGAAATCAGTCTGCCTCATCCTGTTAGGTAGTAGGGACTCAACCTATAGGAGGATGAGTTACGTGAACTGAAGGACATATTTTAGCAGTATGCATTAATATTGGTTAATTATGGGTAATCTTGATAGACTTGCTTGATAGCCTGGTAAAACTCATTGTGAACTTTTTTTTTAAGATATATTTTTATTTATTTCATGTATGTGGGTATATTGTTGCTGTATATTGTAATGTCCCATTACAGGTGGTTGTGAGCCACCATGTAGTTGCTGGGAATTGAACTCAGGACCTCTGGAAGAGCAGTCAGTGCTCTTAACTGCTGAGCCATCTCTCCAGCCCCATTTTGAACTTATATCTTAACAGTTATACATTACATGTTGACAGTAATGAATATGTTAAAGAGCAGTAAGAAGGATGGCTTGGTATCTTACATCATTCATCTCTTCCCAGTGGCTTAACAAGCTACGGTTAGATAATTCAGATTGAAATGTGAAAGGCGGTTTGCATTTCCACGAGTTCTGAGTTCGAGGGACCTGAATCATTGGTGTGTGTGCCACCCTGCCCAGCTTCTAGAAGTGCACATGTTTTGGTGCTTTAGTTTTGGTGCGATTTGATTGCCTTTTTGGTTAGAGTTGGAATGGAGAAAGATGGCGTTTCTCTGGTTCTGAAGGACTAGAGCTTTCAGCATTAGCTGTTGGTATTTAGCACCTCACTAGGGCAGTGGTTCTCAACCTGTGGGTAGAAACCCATTTGGGGGGTTGAATGACTCTTTAACAGGGCTCACCTAAGGTTATCCGAAAATACAGATATTTATGTTACGGTTTATAACAGTAGCAAAATTACAGTTAGGAAGTAGCAATGAAATAGATTTATGGTTGGGGTCACCACAACATGAAGAGCTGTGTTAGAGGGTCCCAGCATTAGGAAGCTTGGGAATTAGGAACCACTTCACTTGGAGGTTGTTTGCAGCTGAGTCCTGCAGCTCTCCTGGGAGGAGTTCTTGTCTCTGTCTTCTGAGTGTCTCTGCTTTTGAAATGACAGTTCAAGAGGTCATAGGAGCCACAGAACACTCTCCCCAAGCGCAGCTTTCAAAGTGAGCACAGTATGGATGTCCACCCAGAGGGGTTTGTTTGTCTTGCTCAAGAAATGATATTGAGCTTGACTCTCAGAGACTGTTACCAAGACAAGTGACCAGATTTGATAGCTGTTACACATAAAGTGATTTAAATATCTGTTCACAGGGCTTCCCTTTTTTAAAAAAAAAATATAAAAGTAATATATGACTAATTTAAAAAGCTTGTATTTTCTCTTAAGAATTGAAATGAAATCATGTAAGTTATTCATTTCTCACAGATTGGACTGTAGATCATATAGTCTTCTGCACCTTGCTTTTTCTCCTGCCTTCTGTGTTCTGGACATATTTCCATTTATTGCATTTGGAGACTGTCTGGTATTCTGTTGCATGAATTTACTACTGTTTACTCAGCGGTCCATATTGCTATTGAGGGCAGTCCTTTTTTTGCCATTAGAAGCTATTCTGCAGTTGATATCTGGATGGATTTGTAGGACCTTCCATGTTTTTTTCAAGAGTTGCATTTCTGGGTCACAGTGTATGTTTAGAGAGAAGTCTCAGTGGTTAGCAACCCTGGCTTCTCTTCTGGAAGACTCAAGTTCTGTTTCCAGCACACACATGGTGGCTCACAGCTATTTGTAACTGTAGTTTCAAGGGTTCTGATACCCTTCTCTGGCCTCCATGGGCACCGGGCACCTGCGTGGTGCACATACATTCATTCATACATAGAAAATAAAATAAACAATTTAAATGGAAGCTAGAAGAACACTTCAGGGTATAGAATGGAGGTTGCAGTCTGAGATCTCACTAGAGAATAGGTAGTAATTTTAATGAATAATGTGGCTTCCCTCCCCCCATCCAGTGTCCTGAATGGTGTTAGGAACTCAAGCTGCCTTTATGGGCACAGTTGCTAAGCTCCAGACAGCTGTTTGCCACATTGAGAGTATGGGGCCTAAAATGTTGGTACTTTTGCTTTTTAGAGTGAAATTGAAAAATCTACATTTTCATATGAAATAGCCAGATTTTAAAAGAATTCATATTAGAAAACTTGCCAGCTAAGCAAAATGGTAACACATTACTGATACATAGGACATATAGAATGGAGCTGCTACAACTTACTGTTATCATTTTGTGCAGCCTGATTGCACAGTGGACTAACCACTGTTTTTTGTGAAGATGAAGCTAGAAAGCTGGTAAGCTGGTATTTTAAGTCTGAACACTTACTACTATGCTCATAAAAGATAGCATTGGCACAGATTTTAATAAAACAGGATTTGGGATTTGAAAGAAAAAAACTCCACCTCATAGAAGGAATGCTAGATAATTTGGAATGTATTGTTTGGAAGCTCAAACAGTATCCTGAAGGAACTGAACTGTTTCTCCTCGGGTAACACCAGCACCAAAGACTTGGGAACATTCACGCTTAGAATTCTCTGAATAATGAAAAATGATTTCAGAACAGTGTGTATGCGCTAGCTACAGTCTCTGCATTAAATCTGGGGCTGCTGGAGGAGAAGAACAGAGGCTTCCTTTACTCCAACTGAGGCTGACTTTACTCCAGAAGGAAAGGATTCAGAAGACAAGATACACAATGAAGGAGAGGCTCCAGATTTAGCTTGCAGTGTCAAAAATGTGGAAAGTAACATGGTTCGAATCTCCCAGACAGAATTCTCTTGCTTTTATTTATGCACGCTCTCAAGCACTAGTGAAAGCCAGACTCGGAGCAGGAGAAATGATGCACTGACAGCCCTGCAAGTGGTGAAAAATGATCCGTTGAACAATGCTGAGAAACACTTCACGTTTGACTGAGAAATAGCGAATAGTCTCATGCTCATGTCAGTAAATCATAATCCGTGTGCTCTTGCTCATTAAACTACTTTATTTTTAAGATTTATTTATTTTATGTATATGAGTACACTGTTGCTGTCTTCAGACACACCAGATTCCATTATAGATGGTTGTAAACCACGTGGGAGGAACAGACACCACCAGTGCCTAAATTCAGATTTAGATCAGGTTTCAGAGAGCATGAGCAGAGATGTGTTGAAGCCAGCACAGGAAAGCATTTTCACAAGTGGAAGAAGTGCTGTGCTAGGTGAGAGGCCGGCGACCACATTTCAGGAAGTGTTTCTTGACCAGCGCGGCTCACCCTTTGCCAAGTTCCGCCAACAGCTCTCTGAGGACTTGGTACTTAATTCTGCAGGGCTGGGAGTAAGTCCAGGATCTTGAACTTGCTAGGCAGGTGTTCTGCCGCTGAGCCATGTCCCCAGTTCAGATTTGACACTTTTGATTAAGAAAATACATGTTAAATGTCAGATCATTCTCTTCAAAACTTTTAAGTACTTTTAAAGGCGTCATGGATGACAGAAATTCTGTGCTTACTTTTTAGGCTTATCAGTAATTACATGATCAAAAACGTATGCAGTTGTCATGACAGGAACCTGCCAACTTGTCACTTAGTTAGTATTTACACATCAACAGGTGCCACATGGTCCCCAGATGCCTGTGTGGATGGAATAATCCTGTAGAAACTACATCAGGCCAAACCTCCGGGGAACAGCTAGCTAAATATTACTAGTTGTTTTTTTGTTTTTTTTTTTTAAATGTCAAAGACAAAATCATAGTATGAAGACTAGGCTCCAGCACCCTGTGGCCAGGCATAGCACACAGTTCCTATAATGTTTAAAATAGTGTCTGGCCTTCCTTAGGGGCTGTTTCTAGTAATGGATCCTAAGCTCAGGCTATCATGTCCTTGATCCAGAAAGAAACAGCAGAGTGTAGTCAATTGGGATATTTGCAGAGAAAGAAAGGGCTGACCTGGTCGCAGACCAGGCACGTGGAGGACCCCTGAAGCACCTGGAGACTTGGCTTTTCCAGTCGGGCTCTGCATTACTGTCCCATGGTCTCCGGAGTTGGGAAAACCTCATCCTTTCAAGGACACCTGATGGCCTACAAACGGCTGCATTGGCTAGTGTTGGAGATAGGACTGCAAGTTCACACCAACTGAGAAGGAACAAAACGACAGGGGGATGTTTAAGCTGTTCTCCCAATAATTCTGGGTTCTTCCAAATGCTTTTTAGGGAGGATTCAAATAATCAACCTCTGAATGCACTCTTTTTATTTGTTTGCTTGTTTTTGAAGTGTTGGGGTTCAACTGAGGGCACTAGGCAACTGCTCTAAGGCTGAGCCAAACCCTTGGTCCCAGATGCGTCTGTTCTGTTCTTTACTTTGCTAGTAACCATTTAAATCTAGGTGACTTAGAGAGGGATCCAAAAAACATAGGATCTGAGGAGCCAGGTCCTGCCCTGTTTTCTGGGTGACAGTATTTATGAAGTACTGTGCTGGGTGCTGAGCAGTGTGCGTGTGGCATCTGTCCTGACAAGTATTGAGTTCTCGGAAGCTCAGGGAGGAGGACTTTCAGCAGGCATGCTCAGGAAACTGAGTCATCTCAAAGGGTTGGAGGAAATGGGAGGGATAACTGGGGTCCCAGCTCGGGGCTGTGTGACCGAGAAACCTGTCTGACTAGAAACGCCCTTCTGGTGTCTCCAGTAAGTTTGGGAAAACCTTTTGGGCTACTTTTTGGTTACAGCCAAAGTAGCCGGAGTAAGTCTTGACTTAACTGCTGTCAGTAGACAGTGGAGTCTGTGTTTACGGGGACACAGCCTATACAGTAGTATTACAGAGTGATAACTTTGGTGATTGTGGGACTATTGGGGTGACACGCCCCTGGTGCTGTGGCATATCCTGGACAGTCCAGTCCACTGAACCACACCAGGTCATATTCCGCTTATTTGCCTTTCTACCCCCTGTAAAAAGTATAGCTGTTGCCAGAGGTCAGGATTAACATAGCTGGCATTTTTGTTGTACACATCTGTGTAAGCCATGTTAACTGGCAAGTGAGATGTGAGCAGAGGGCAGGGACATCGTTGGATGCATTGCAGCTTAATGGTGAAGATCCCAGGCTTTGGAATCACACAGCTTTGAGGGTAAGGGATGCATGGTCAACATGCTCTAATTAGATGACACCTTATTCAGCTTTAGAGTGACTGTGCTTTTTGTTTTCAAGTTCAGGTCTCAGTCACCAAGTCTAACTAGGAGGGAAGGGGATGTTTGCTAAATATAAACTGAGATTTCCTGGACAAGCTGAGACGTAGACCACCTTGCCCCCTCCCTCCCTCCCTCCCTCCCTCCCTCCCTTCCTTCCTCCCTTCCTTCCTTCCGGTAAAATATACATAATAAAACTTACCATTTAATTATCTTCTCTCTTTTAAAATATATATAAGTGTGTTTGTGTGTATGTAATTTGTTTGAGTATGCATGTGAAAGCCAAATGACAACCCCAGGTGGGATTCTTCAGGTGTGTCCACCTTGGTTTTTTAAACCTGGTCTCTCGCTGGCCTGGAACTGAACTGGTGACTCACAAACCCTAGGATCTGCCTGTCCCCACTCAGTGCTGGGATTACAAGCATCTGGCCCCCCCCCCGGCTTAAATTCTTTTCTTTATTAACCTTTTTTTCTGGGGGGACAGGGTGGGGGGCTGTATGTGCACGTGGGAAGGACAGTTTGTAGGAGTTAGTTCCCTCCTTCCTCTGCCTCCTGAATGCTGATGTCATGAGCATGTGCTCTTATACCCTGATGTTTTATGTTACTTAGAACACCTGTGGAAGTCACAGGACAACTTGTTGGAGTGGGTTCGGGGATTGAACTCAGGTTTGGCAGCAAGCACTTTTACTGCTGAGCCATCTCACCAGCCTGTGCCTGCCTCTGCGTACATTGGTTCTGGAGAGCGAACTCAGGGCCTTATACTTACCAGACAGACAGTCTCCCAGCTCATTTTAAAACTTCTTGAATGTTCTGTTTAGTGGCATTAAGTTCGTTCATAATCTTTGGCAGCTATCTATCCATCAGTCTCCAGAAGAGTCTCAGGGCCTAAACTCAAGCCATCAGATTTTCCAGTGTGCTCTCTGACCTGCTGGGCCATCTCAACAGTCTTTGTCAATTTTTTTTTTTTTTAAAACTTAGGAAACTGTCTTTTTATGTAGTCCAGGCTTACCCGAAAATCTCTCAAGCTTGTTTCAGGCTTGATACAGAATGCTTCAAGGATAAAAAGTCAGGACCGTCATTCCTGTTGTGCTGTTTTTGAGTCTCTGTCCTCATTGGCTTCCTTCTGAAGCTGCAGGAAGGAAGGTTTGTGGTCGTGATCAGTGTAAATACCGACAGCTCTGTGAAGTAGGCCGGACCAGCTGGGCAGAAGCTAGCCAGCTTCCTCCACACCCTCTGCTTCATATCCCCGAAGCAGAGTGTCAAGCCTCAATGTGGTGAGGAAGGCCACTTCTTTATTGGCAGGCAGGCATGAGGCAATTTGCTAGTAAGATTTGTCTCTTTTTTCTTCCATCTCAATGTACAGAAGCCAGATGGAGTCGAGAAGAAACTAAAACTACAACTGTGTCTTAAAAGTCGTATTTTAAAAACAAATAAAACAAACAACCAGTTGACTCCTTATATATTTAAGTGTCCACTGACCTTTAAGGATTGAAGGCCTCAGAGATGCCTGCCTTCAGCAGACATGGATGCACTGAGAAGCATGTCTGCCTGCAGCAGACATGGATGCATAGTGGTCTTGTGGAGTAAATGATGTAGTTATTCTAAGAGAGAAAATAAGTAAGAAAAGCAAAGATGTTAATTGACTTTTCTTAATATTGGCCAGAGAGAAATGGGCTTCCATCAATGTTGATTACAGAACATGCAAAAGAAGGTGTCCAGGGTCTGTGGACCCAGGACAAAGAACTGCAGATTTCTGTCTGCCCAGCTGTTCTGGTGAACATGCAGAATTTTACAGAAAAATACTGTGAGACATTTTCCAACTTCAGGAAACCCCAATGAGTGACTGTGGCTTAAAAATATCCAGGGTATTATATGTGGGGGACTGTGGCAATAGGGTATGGCTTCCATTTTCCAAAGGAGCTAAGTTCTGCTGGTGTGTCTGTGCATCAGTTCTTCTTGTTAACAACTATAGAGAAGGGTTGATTTAGATTTAGTGCTACCAAGTCTCTTCCTCTGTTCCGATTCATCTTATTTGTATTTTTTTTTTTTTGAGATAGGGTCTTACGATATAGCCTTGACTAGCCTAGAACTTGCTATGTAGACCAGGCCTGCCTCTGCCTCCCAAGTTCTGGAATTAAAGGCATGTACCATCAAGTCTGGCCACCTTATTTTATTTTATTGTTTGTTTGTTTATTTATTTATTTAAAGACAGGGTTTCTTTGTGTAACAGCCCAGGCTGTCCTGGAACTCACTTTGTAGACCAGGCTGGCCTCACAGTCAGAGGTCCACCTGCCTATGCCTCCCCGAGTGATGAGATTAAAGGCGTGCACCACCACTGCCCAGCTTCCATATTAAAAGCTGGCCGTGGTGGCATTTGGCACCAAGCTGAGCAGTGAGGAGACAGAGATGGAGGATCCCTGGTGCTCAGAGGCCAGCCTCTCCCTGTATCTGTTCACTGAGCTCTGGGTTCGTTGATAGACCACGCCCAGCTGTGTGTGGTGATGAGGATTTAGACTCAGGGCCTCGGCAAGTGCAGCAAGCACTTTACCCCTCAGCCACCTTCCCAGCCTCTGTCACTTTGTTTTGAAAAGTAAGAATCTGTCCAGTGAATGTACAGGTTAGTACATCACAAATGGCTGCACTGGTAGGTGCTATGCAGCTGACCAGCAGTGAAGAGGAGTTACGGGTACATCTGGGAAAGGCTGTCTGGTTGCTGGATGGATAGGTGTGAGTATCTCATCCGAGTACATAGATACTGCTGTGCAGTGGAGACTTACATTCCTCTAGCTTTGTAGTTTTCCGACTGCCTAGATACAATTCAGGTGTGTTACCTTGTAGTCATAGACTTTATTTCAATAAAATTTTCTCCCTATTATTTTACAACATGATCTCTGACGATTGTTTTCCCCCCATGCCTTTCTAAACTGATTTGCTCTAGCTAGAGTGTTCTGGAGATGGGGTGGGGATGAGGGAGGATGTGCGTTGAAGAATGGCCAAAGCAGGCCTTGTGGAATTCCTCCAAAGTGGACTGGCTTGAGTGCTCATGTGCCACCGGTCACATTTGTGTTTGCAGTGTTATCTCAGTCTTCTGAAGCCAGTCGCTTACTCCAGAGTTTAATTGTGTCCTTCCCCTACTCTGTCCTTGTAAACATTCCTGCCCTGACCCCTGCCCTCTGTCCGTCTTGCCTTTTTTATAGAATAAATGAAATTGGCTCTTAATTGCATGGAACTCTTGAGAGCCTCGGCACTGACTCACTGGGACTTCCGGATGTCAGTTTGACTCAGCTGTGGGATCATGGGAGGGTTCTGAGGAGTACTCAGAAGAGCTGCCCGCTTGTTTGCTGGCTCTGATTGCACCTGTGTGGGAAATGGGAGCACATTCAGTTCTGGAGGGGTAGAGAGCTGCTCCTCAGCCTTCAGGTCCCCAGGGAAGGGGACGGTCAGGATGCAGGGCAGGCGGACACCTGTTGTCCCATCAGTAATTGTTATGGGTGCTGGTTTGGCTATGCCACTTTATGGTAGTGCAATTTAAGAGTCAATCCATGTAGCTAATAAATACCAGCAGGCATAATTGCCAAGTTTAATTACGGATCAGGTGAGAAAAAGTCATCCCCAGCTTTGTTTTGTTTTGAGACAGGGTTTCTCTGTGTAGCCCTGGCTGTCCTGGAACTCACTCTGTAGACCAGGCTGGCCTCAAACTCAGAAATCCTCCTGTCTCTGTCTCCCAAGTGCTGGGATTAAAGGCATGCACCACCACTGCCTGGCCCAGCTTTTTTTTTTTTTTTTTTTACTAGTTTATTGTCATTGTTATCAAAGCACTTAACATGGGGTAATTTTCTGTGGACCTGAGTTAAGAAGAGCTCAGCTCCTCCTTCTCTAAACCATGTGTTTTGTTGTAAGCAGCTGCCAGCATGCAGGAAGTGTGCGTTGGGACCACAGGTTGCTAGTACTGGCTGTGTAGTGTGTGACTCGGAACCAGGAGATCTGATACCCTTGATGGTATCCCAGGCCCAGGTACTGGGTCAGCTATCCCAGAGGGGTGTGGTGGACACAGACTTTTCTACAGCCACGGAATCTTATCTGTTCAGTTGTCCAGCTGAATGTGATTCTCTTTCTTCTAGCTTCATATTTTACCCTGATTTTCTTTTTCTTTTTTCCTAGCTTCAGTTGACAATAGGTGCAAAAGCGTAAATCTAGACGTCCCTAGGGGACGTGGCCTTCTTAGCTATTTGCTCTGGTCTCTTTCCAAGCAACCACGTAAACTTTAGAGGACTCCGAGGAGTGCTAGGAGTGGGGATGGCGGCAGCTTGCCGGAAAAGGAGGCTTGAGACCATGGGCTGGGTAGGAATCCAGTGTTTCAATCCAGGCTTGACAGTGCAAAAATAAATAGAAAATACTTTGTCATATATGCTGGTTTTGTGCATCAAGTTGGTAAGTTTCAATATTTTTTTTTTCCCCCAATGGGTTGGGGGTGGGGGAGGTAGCTGCTGTGTGCAAGTCATGGTTCATTGTGTCTTTGCTTTCAACCCAGGAAGAGGTTTGGAAGGAATGGGTTACACGTAGGGATGGAAGCAGAGTCTTTGAAGTAGGATTGCCCTACCCTCTTTGTAACCAAAATGGAGAGTGTCCTCGGCATGCAAAACTGTCACTTTGATAATCTTTAAGGAATTCTCCAGTCATATGCCTCTAGTGTGTTTGTCAACTAGTACTGCAACCTTGGTTTGTTTGTTTTTTCCTCTCAGCTTTCTAAGTGAATGTCCACTTACCTTGTGTAGGCTTAGCTCACCTGGGAACCTAAATAAAGCAGATGTTAGGAGAAATTCAGCTGGGAGAGGCATTTAAACACGTTCCTTCCTATCTATCTATCTATCTATCTATCTATTTTTTATTTGTGTATGGGACCTCACACACGTGAATGTCATGTTGCACGCATGGAGGTCGGAGGACAATCTCTAGGGTCAGTTCTCTTTTCCAGCATAGGGGTACATGGGTTAAACTCAGGTTGGCAGCAAGCAAGTGCTTTTACACAGTAGAGCTATCTCAGTAGCCCCAAAGCATTCATTTCTTAACATTTAATCATTTTTTATTTACTAATTTTGTTATTTGATAATTTCATAAACATATACACATACATAATATATTGTTTACTTTACCCCCCATCCTCCGCCCTCTTCTCAATTCATTACTTAGTGGTTTTGTTTTGTGCCCGATGGTTTAATCAGGGCCATTTGTGTAACCGTTGGGTTGGAATTCTCTCTTGAGACCTCCCGGGATCATCAGGGTTCACACAGTCAAAGGCATGGATCTGCCTGAGTCTAATGCTACCAGATTGTTGAACGCTGAGTCCTGGGGTCCTCTGTATCCCTTCATCCACATCTGATGGTTGCAGAGCCTAATCCTGTGTGTGCCCTGTGTAGTTCCCAGACTGCTGAGCTTGTGATTGGGATAACTGCATTTTGCCTTAAATATGTCGTTTTATAGCCCATCTTGTTTGTTTTTCCAGCTCTTAATTTCTTCTGTCCCCTCCTTGGTGTTTCCTGAGCCTGTGTGAGAGAAGATGATATACATGACTCTGGGCTGCTACTTTGCAGTGTTGAGAGAGGAAACTGAACCCATCCATAGTCATATGAAATATGAAGGACCTGTCTGCCCAGTGCTTTCCTGCTGGGCTGCCAGGCACACCTGTGGGCAAGGGTTGCCCTGACTTGGGGACTTCCTTGGATTAAAGTTGAACGTCGTCCCCACCTTCTGAACCCTGCCAGAAGCTTGGGATCCAGGATTCCCTGGGACAGAGACTTAAGTCCTGAGGTAGGAGGCCAAGACAACGAACATAGACGGTTAACACCTGACTGGCCTCTGAGGTGGTGAGGGCAGACTGTGGACATCCCGGGGATGCCCAGAATGCCGGTCCCATCTGATAGACAATGCAGGGAATTTGAGAACTGGTGCCCTCCTCTCCGTTGGCAGATCCCTGGGTGGTATTGAAACACAGTCCTTCACCCCACTGACTCTACCTGCTTCTCTGCCCTAGTTTCTAAAGGGCAATTCTTGTTCTTCTGTTTCTGCTGCTTCCTACTTCTTTTGACTCTTCTGGCTGCAGAAAGTTGAGGGCAGAGCTATATAAAACCACTGGGAAATGAAGGGAGCAGGGAGTGTCTGCTCGTTCATCCATCCTTTTCCTTTCAGACCAAGACATTCTCATTTGTCTTTCCTTTATTTGTCTGTCCCTGTCTTTATGTGAACTTCTCATCTGTCATATGGTAACAAAATCTGGTCACTAGGAGAGCATTGGGTTCCTGGAGTTACAGTTGTGGGGAGTTGTGAGCTCCCTGACGTGGGTGCTGGGAACTGAACTCAGGTCTTTGGAGTGAGCAGAAGTACTCTTTCCTGCTGAGTCAGGTCACCAGCCCCATATGCTGTTCACTTTAATAGTTTAATATGGGGTCTGTTTTTTAGCTCTTACCTGTTCAAAGTGATCTTTGAGTTATATAGAAACTAGTAGGTGTGCACACTGAAACGCTTTGGAGTGACCTCTCCTAGGGTACTTTCCTACCTCCAAGTGTGGGTGGCCGTTCACTCTGCTGCCTTTCAGCCAGTTCTGGAAGCTGATGCTATGCTTATGGCCTGATAATTAACATTCACTGCCTTACCCTGTTTTCTGTTGCTAAGCAGAATATCTGAGATTTGGTAGTAAGCAAAAGAAAGACTTTTTTGTTCTGGCTTGTGGTTGGGAAAGTGGGAAGTTCCAGAGCTTGTCGCTGATGGGGGGCAGGGGGCTTGTGCTGCTTCAGCACATGGCAGATAGCAGAATGGCAAGTGGGCAGTTTCAGAAGTACAGTACTTGGCTCCCGTTTGGAGGTACTGTTTGGGGAGGTTTAGGTGATCCAGCCTTGCTGGAGGGAGTATATCACCCACCGGGTGTGCTTTGAAAGTATATAGCACTGGGGCTGGGAGCTTTGAGAGTGTATGTCACTGGGGGGGGAGGGGGAGGCTTTAAAAGTGTATAGCACTGTGGGGAGCACTTTGAGAGTATACATCACAGTGGGGGGAGCTTTGAGAGTTTGTAGCCCTAGTTGGGGGGGGGGAGCTTTGAGAGTGTGTAGCACTTACTTCCTCTTTGCTCTCTGTCCACTTTGAACTTGCAGTTGAGGATGTGGTCTCTCAGCTTTATGCTCCCCCCCCACATCCCCCCCATGGTGGACCCTCATCTCTCTGAGCCATAGCCCAAGTAAGCCCTTCCTTCTGTAAGTCGCCTTGGTCATGGCATTTAATCACAGTAATCCAGAAATAACTACAACACCAATTCAATCCTTTGAGATCCTCTCACAAGCATGGCACTCTTGTGACATAATCACCTCTGGAAGGTCCCATCCCATTCAGAGCTGTTACATTAGCAAAGAAATTTCAACCCAGGTTTTGGCGGAACGAACCATATCCAAAGCCCATGCCTGGACCACGTACTTCCTATAGAGAGCTTCCGATTATGTACTGAGCCTCACAAGCTGAGTGGTTTCGATTCTATAGTGGATGGAATAGAAGGCACCGAGGCTGTGGTTTGCTGGTAAAGGATGGAAACTGGCTCAGATCCAGAGCCTGTGCCCTTTGCAGCGCTGTTCTGCATTGGAGGCTATGACGATCAGTAAGACACTTCTGCTGTAGAAACCAGGTTTTAAAGCTCTCGCTTCACAGATGGATTTGAGGCACTTTGACATTTCAGTGGGTATATTATTAGCTCACTGTGGCTGCTGTACAAACTACCATGAACTGGGTGGTTTTAACGACAGAAATATATTCTCCTGGAGTTCTGTAGGCCCCAAGTCTGGGATCAAAGGCTGGTTTCTTCTGAGGGCTCCTCGACATGATAATGTCGTACCATCCCATATCTTTACATCAATGTGCAATGTGCACTCTCTGTGTGCAGATCTGTGTCCTTACTTCCTTTTCACACGTCATATATATAATATATATGTATATATATATTATATATATAATATAATATAATATAATATATATCCTGTAATGGTGAGCATGCCAGTAAAACATAGCCTTTTCTTTTGGTAACCAGACATAGATAGACACTGCAGTAAACACAGGGTCAATGTTTAAGGACCTTATATTCTGCTAAGGGGTGAACAGGTAAGTATGATGTCAGATAGTGACAGTCACTTTTGAAGTCAAACAGTGTGGGCAGAGAGTGACTCTGGGGCAAGGAGTGGACCTGAGTGATGGGAGGGGGTGAGCTCTCTGCAGGGCCTTCCTGGCTGAGGAAACAGCCTATTCAGAGGCTCCAAGGCACTGCAACGAGTACCCTTTGTGTAGGAAGAGGAAGCAGGCTTCAGCGGAGAGCAAGGAAGAACCACACAGCCAGGGTGAGGATTTTTAACTTCGTCCTTTGCAAGTATTTTTCTTTCTCACTAATTCTAGATGCACTTTGGATCCGGGAACTGCATTCCTTGGGAGTCATGAGAAAGCTTAGGTATGACTTCCTCTTCTACCCCCATGTGTGACTCAAGTCTCTTAGCCACCCCTAGGCAGAAGCACTGTCTGTCCTTTGTTTCCCTGGGCTATGTTTCCTAGGATGCTATGCAACCCATGGCTCTGGGGAGTGGAGTTCGGGCCTCCCTCTGGTACCAAGTGCAGTCAGGCTCATTGCTCACTGTCAAGAGTTTGTGAGTCCCCTAACTTTGGAGTTCCTTTCCTCTCTACCAGCCTTCCCAGTGCGTGACCCTTTGCTGCGGTTCCTCATGTTGTGCTGACCCCCAGCCATGAGATTGTTTTCATTGCTACTTCATAAGTGTAATTTTGCTGCCGTTGTGAATCATGATGTAAGTATGTGATATGCAGGACACTGATATGCTACCTCTGGGAAAGGGTCAACTCCAAAGGGGTCGAGACCCACAGGTGGAGAACCACTGCTCTAAAGAAGTCTGCATATCCAGGTGTCTTTTGTCCCTCTTCATGGCTCTGTGTAGAGAAATCAAGGCTTATGGAGGTGGAATAAACTGATACAGGGGTTGGAGAAATGGCCTGCATTAAGAGTGCTTACTGCTCTTGAAGAGGACCCCAGAACCTATGTGATTGCCTGTAACTCCAGTTCCTAGGCCCCTACACACACACACACACACACACACACACACACACACTCACATACCATGAAGAAATACATCTAAAAAGAAAATTGAAAAGAAATACATTTAAAAAATGGATACAGAAAAAACAAAGACAGGCACTTGTGGCACACGCCTTTAATCTCAGCTCTTGGGAGGCAGAGGCAGGTGAATCTCTGTCATTTTGAGGCCAGCCTGGTCTACAGAGTGAGTTCCAAGACAGCTAGGGCTTCACCAAGAAAAAAATGCATACAGGAGTGTTGTGCTGCTGCTGCTGCTTCTTCCTTCTCCCTCCTCCTCCTCCTCCTCTTCATCCTCTCCCTCCTCCTCCTCCTTCTTTCTTCTTCATCTTCCTCCTCCTTCTTTCTTCTTCATCTTCCTCCTCCTTCCTCCTCCTTCTTCTTCTTCTTCTTCTTCTTCTTCTTCTTCTTCTTCTTCTTCTTCTTCTTCTTCTTCTTCTTCTT
>JADRCH010000006.1:18814907-18845812 GCA_019843965.1 Rhynchomys soricoides | reverse complement strand
TTCTTCTTCTTCTTCTTCTTCTTCTTCTTCTTCTTCTTCTTCTTCTTTTCTTCTTCTTCTTTTCTTCTTCTTCTTCTTTTCTTCTTCTTCTTCTTCTTCTTCTTCTTCTTCTTCTTCTTCTTCTTCTTCTTCTTCTTCTTCTTCTTCTTCTCTTCTTCTTCTTCTTTCTTTTTTTTTTTTTTTTTCCCCAAAACTGACACTAATGAAATTGAGAGCAGAATGTCAGCTTCCAAGTGGGAAAAATCACAGAGGCACACAGATAGAGTAAGATGTACCAGAGAGTATGGGTGTAGGCTTCTGGAAGAGATAAAATGTGAGCCATATCCAAGGGTAGGTGATGTCAAGGGACAGTCACGACCTTCACAATTCTCTCTAAAAAAAAGAAAAAAAAAAAGAAATCTTTTCTCTCTAAAAACTGATTTATTTATTCTTATTTTATGTGCATTTGTGTTTTGCCTGCACATGTCTGTGTGAGGGTGCCAGATCCCCTGGAACAACAGACAGTTGTGAGCTGTTATGTGGGTGCTGGGATTGTACTGGTGACCTCTGGAAGAACAGCCATTGCTCTCCACCACCAAGCCATCTCTCCAGCCCCCTCTTCACAAGTCTTGATGCCCTTAAAATAGCCTTCACACTGCCTGTAACAGAGAAGGTCACTGGCCAGTGCTTTGGCATATGTTTGTGGTTTTCAGTTTGTTTTTTTTCCCATTATCTCTGCAACTTTTCACCCCAAACTGAAATCTACCAAGATACTGATAAATTGACAGCTTTGGTTGAAATTGGGTCCCAGCCTGGACCTCTCCATGTTAGGCAGCTCCCGAGAGATTATGGTGGAAACTGCCCAACACAGTTCTAAAATCAGTGGTGTTGAGTCAGGAAACATCCTTTTAAAGTTCAGATCTGATAGCTACAGAGGATGCTATATTGAACTGTTAGTGAAGAGCGATTATGTTTTAGGGGAGAGTTAACTTACCACTTACTAATGGGCCAGTACGAAGTGGGCATGGGATATGCCTTGTGCTTGAAGTGGAAGTTGGGTCTTTTTTTTAATTAAAAATTGGTGTGTGTGTGTGTGTGTGTGTGTGTGCACGTACACACATGTGTGTAGGTAAAAGCTGATTTTTCCATCCTCCATGAAATCTGGGGATTGAACTCATGAGATTTGCAAATGCTTTTCTTGCTGAGCCATCTGGCCCACCCAGTTGCAGGCACCTTTAGAGTAAGCAGTGGCTTTGAGTGTTGAGCTGCATTTCCCTTCCAGTTTGCCAGCTGGTTTTTGCAAGAAGAGTTTTGTTGGTTCCTCTGCCTACCTGTTTGTTTACATACTCTGGCTGCTGTCAGTATGGTGACAGAGTTGCCATGACTGAGAGCTAAAGTATTTTGTATTTGGCCATAAGAAGAGCTAGAAGACAGGCTCTGCTCGAGGCCTCTTAGGTTCCGGTTTTGTCTAGTGCTGGTGGACTTGCCTGAATAGTCATGTATTTAATTTTCATAGGAAAAGAGTGCAGAAATGGCTCCTTCCAAGGTGAGCCATCTCAACCACACTGATAATGAGATTTGGAAGAAGAGGTCTGCTTTAGAGTTGAGAATCTTGGAATTTTTTCATTTGTAGAATGAACTTTTTTTTCATTTACTGATTTTTTATTTTTCCCTTTGAATAGACGGATGATACAATTATCCATTATGTCCTATTAGTCAAAATTTAAAAAACTAATCTTTATTATAATTAAACATTGTGGTGTGTGTGTGTGTGTGTGTGTACACTCAGTTGGGGACATCTTTAGAGTAACATCTGCTTTTAAGGTGTTTGCATGACTCCAAGGAAACAGCAAAGTCCAGACACCACAGGACTGACACACAGATGAACTACAGAGACTGTCAGCATGCACAGACCTGTACAGGTTGAAGCCAGACTCCAAATCCCTGTTTGAGAAGGGGAATCTACCAAGCCCCACTGCTACCTAACCAAGGAGCTGTACAGCTGGTACCTGCTGGGAGAGGGAGAACTAGTTTTCCCTGGGGGAATGTCACTGGGCATAGGGACTCCAGGACAAGGCCCCATGCTGGGAGTGGTTTGGTCAACACAAAATGGACTCCTCTTTTGTGTTTGTGCTTTTTGTTTTGTTTTATATTTTTTTCTTTTTCTCTTCCTTTCTTGAGGAGTTGTTAAGTCTGTTTTCAATTTTGTGTTTTGTTTTTCCTTGAGAGAGAGGAAGACAGAAGATGAAGTTGGGTAGGTGGGGGGGTGGGAGGGGATCTGAGGGAGGAGAAAGAATATGATCGAAGTATACAGTATGGAAAATTTAAGTAAATTTAAAAATCCATAATCTTTCATTTCCAGCTATATTAAAATGCACTCCATTTTAGATTACTGTGATACCTCTTTGCTCCCTTACACTTCTGGGGTTTTAAATCCTCTGGAATTGCCTTTAGGGCTTTGTTTAGTTAATGAGAACCTACCCTGTCGATAAGGAGGCTGGCAGGTGACTGACAGGACAAAGGTCTCCTTAGCTAGAAGGAGCTGTGTCTCCAGGATTAACCACCGCTTCCTACTTGGGTTGATAAGGATACCACACCTGTCTGTGCCAGTATTGGGTCAGGTAATGATCAACAGAAGTTTTAGGCAGAGAATTCCCAGGTGAAACCAGAACGATCTCTGCTTAAGTGGCTGTTTTCCCTTGAGGCCTAGATCGATACATCCTTCTTCAGACTTTGTTCAGAGTAAGTCCTAAATACCCAAGGTCATGCAAACAGCACACCATTTTATACAAGGAAGTGAGCATCTTCAGAATCTGACATCTGACAACATGAAATAAGCTATTTAAATATGTCCTCCTGTATACTTTACATTACCCTGAATTGTAGCATCTAGTGAACTATAAGTAGCCACCCACAGTCCGCCCACACATTTAAACTTGGCTGAAGTCTTTGAAGTGGCCTTGATCACCACACATTCTAGGTGTATGAAGTGTGAAGTGGCCATTTCTACCTTGCTAGAAATGCTAAGTCTTCCTATGAGCTTATCTTAGTCTTACCCTTTGCCTTTGGTGACAGCAGTAGATTGCCATCTTTCCTTGCAGTAGTCCAAGCCTCAGAACTCTGAGTTGGCTCCAGGTAGTTGCTTAGGCATATTTGTGACTCATGGAAATCACTGCTTCCCGAGCAGCATTGGTGAAATCACATTCTGAGTAAACAAACATTTATTTACCATCTCCCCAGGAAAAGTCACACAGCATCAGATTTTACCGGAATTCATGAGGCCATTAGCCCTAGGTTGCTACTGTATCCCCAGGCCCTGAGGTCCACCTGAAATGATGCCACCCTTTCAAAGATGAATAAAGGAAAACTTTGGGGGCAGATTGTATACATGCCAATCAGACCCAAATACCATCCTGGGGTTACTGCCCTGGAACACTTTGGAATGATGCATCTGCCCTGGGGCCAACTCAACCTCTACTATTGCAGCGTTCATCTGCTTCCACCCAGAAGTAGGGTGTTGACCTAGGAAAGGTCAAAGGCAAACGCTGACTGAGCGGTGCTTTTCCCACCCCCTAGTTTATTTTTACTCTGTTATCTCTCTCCTCTGGAGTTCTGCAAACAGACTGCACTAGAGTCCAAGGACTCTGACCTAATTCCTTATCTGGTTTTAATCAGATTAAGCCAAAAGGTAGCTCTTAGCACTGCCCAAGTATTCGGTCAAAGCCATGGAAAGGGACTGCTAATTGGTACAGCGCTAGCTCATTTTGTCTAGTATGGGGGAGGGGGTTTCAGGCCTCATCAGAAACCCTGATACAGTAGCAACCTAGGGCTAATGGCCTCATGATTCCGGTAAAATCTGATGTTGTGTGACTTTTCCTGGGGTAAATAAATGTTTGTTTATTCACCTCAGATAAAGAGGGCACTGATGGACCAATGAAGGGATTCTGTCCAAGTCCAGGACTGATGAGTTTATTGGGGTTAATCGCAGGAGATGGGTGACTCACCTCTAGGAAACCACACTTTAGTCCATTTTCATCTTTGGACCTAGTCACTGTTGGAATCTAAGGGAGAAGATTCTTATGTGTCTTGTGAGGCTCCTGAGCCTGTCCCCAGGAGGAATGTTCACAGGCCTGATGTCACGTGGGTTACTGTAGGTGCTCAGTTGCCAGGTAGTGGTGGTGATTTCCAACCTGGAGGAAACAGATCTATTATATTACACCAAGTTTCTTATTTATAAATTATTTGTTAATTTGCTGATTGGTGTGTGTGTGTGTGTGTGTGCGCGCGCGCACGTGCACATACATACATGCCGTGGTGCATACCCGCATGGAGATCAGAGGACAGTTTCCCAGAGTTCTTCTACTGTGCACATCCTAGAGACTGAACTCAGATCATCAGGCTCAGTGGTAAATACCCTTACCTGCTCGACCATCTCGATCAAGTTCTAGAAGATCAAGAGGGAGGCCCCACCCAAGTGTTACTGAACCGGGTCCATTTTGGATATAGGATGTTGGACATTGAAATGAGTGTTTTATTTGTTTGTTTTTTAGATAGATTTTAACAATTAGTCTCAGTGCCTGAACTCACTGTGTAGACCGGGCTGATCTCACACATAGAAGCAATCATGCTGTCTCTTCCTTATTAGTGCTGGGATTATAGACATTCTCCGACATGCCTGGATTAAAATAGTGAGTCTCTCTCCCTCTCTTCCTTCATCCTCCTCTCTCCTCCATCTTCCCCTCTCTCCCCCTCCTCTCCCTCTCTTCCCCCCCCTCTTGTTTTGTTTGTTTGATTTTCTGGACAGGGATTCTCTGTGTAGACCTTGTTGTCCTGTAAATCGCTCTGTAGAGCAGGCTGGCCTTGAACTCAGAGATCCGCCTGCCTCTGCCTTCTAAGTGCTTGAATTAAAGGTGTATGCTACAATGCCTGTTGAAATGATGCGTTCTTCAAAATAGAAAGAGTTTACTCATAAGGAAGCCAAGTGTGTGGAGTCAGGAGAGCAGGTTATGGTTTAGGGTATTTATGGCTAACAGAGCTGGGTGGTCTGGGTGTGGGAAAGGTGACTAGAAGTAAAAAAATTGGTGGTCTGTATATGCATAATCAAATTTCATGGCTCTCCCTTTCGGAAAACAGTGACATTAGCTTGCTTTGGATGTGACTTTTACAGATCAGCAGTATCAAGCATTTTGAGCCGCTCCCAAGTCCCTAGAATACAACTGTTTGCATATGAGCCTATGGAGAGGTGTTAACTGTAACACTTGGGTAGTGTTAGCGCACTACATCCACAGCTGGTGATGAAACTGAACACTGGAGATGAGCAGAGCTAGAAGGCTTGTCCCCTCAGGCTCCAGGTGCAGTTCCAACTGCAGAAGCTGCTTCTCCTGCTACTGAGCAGCCTCTGCTGAGGCTAGTGAGACCTAGTCAACTGAGATGGCTTGTTTCTCCATCAGCTCTGGTTACCAGCAACTAGACCCTCCTTTCTTAGACTGAGTGCCCCATAGTAGCATACAATGACTAAAACCATAAAGCCAAATGTTGGGGAGACAAGTCCCAGAGCTCCCGTAGGCCTAAGTGCCAAAGCCCTGGACACTGATGGCTCTTGGACTGAATTCCTTGTCACCACCCCCCCCCCCCCCCGAAAGGTTCATCTAGGCTGATACTTATCCTTTAATGTACTGGGTTTCTCTGTCCTGACATTTGAGCCTGTCCCCTTTGGAACGAGGCAGAGGCAGATGGTAATGAGTGGACCAGCTGTCTAGGAACAATGAAATATAATCCTATCGTTCTTGCCTCACACCGTGTCTAATGGACAGAGAAAGCAAGCTTTGAGAGTACTGAAAGGCAATGCCCCTTCTGCTCAGGTGGCCTTGACAATGGCCAGTCCAAGGATGTTTAGAGGAAACTCTGATCTTCCTTTGCATCATTGCCTGCTTGTCACACCCCCCCTCCCCCGCCAAGTCTTCCCAGTCTGTTTCTGGAACGAGGTTGCATGAAATCTGACTGCATAGGCCTTCTTCCTGTTGCTGGATAGTAGTCAGCATCTAGAGAACAGAGGAGGGTTGCTCTTCTGCTTCCTGGACCAGCAGGCCAGACCAGACATCATTTTTGAAAGTTGCACATTATGTCTCCTTGAATCTTCATTTCTGTACTGCATTAATGATAGAGGAACAACATCATGGGCTAAATTTGGGTCTGACTGAGTGGCAACTCTGAGAAACAATGGGACTCGGGAAGCAAATAGTCTTGGATTTAAATTTAGGTTTTCTACTCAGTTAGCTGGGTTTACTTCATAGAGTCTCACCTAATAGGCTTCTGCTATAAATTCTCTTGGCTTTTCTTCTGAACATGATGCTGAATCTAGAGCGGCAAGTCAGGGCCTGCGACACTGTGAAAGAGACATGTCTGGAAAGTGCCTTTCAACTCTCAAAGGCCTGATCAGTTACAGAGGGGGAGGGCTAATGGATGATTTGGTTTTATTCTGTCTTCATTCAGTTCATAGTTTTTCAAATATACCTTATTAAATAAATGTGCAGTGTTCAAAATAGGAAAGGATCATATAGTATACATTTTCTTATATTTATTTATTTATTGTGCATGTGTGTGCACATATGCCCATGCTACCAGTGCACTTGTAGCGTTCAGCAGACAGGCTGTGAGAGTTGGCTATCTGCCTCCACCATGTGACTCCTGGGAATGAAACTTAAGATTTTTAGGTATGCCAGCAGGAGCCCTCTACCCAATGAGTCATCTAGCTAGCCCGAGTGTGGCCTTTTCTGATAAGACGTAGTGCTGGTTCTAGATTTAAGAGAGACACTAGGTCACCTACAGAACTGGCTTCCTCATGCATCTTATGTGCAGTTGAACTCCGCGAACCCACTGGAGGATGCCCGATGTAGAAAGGGCTACGTAGGACATGGATGAACTCAGGTTCTAGTGTCTAAGGAGCCTACACTCTAGTAGTGAAGGACACCCTGCACATACCGATGTAGCCATGTACACAGTAAACCTACAACACTGCTCATGAAGGAGCTGGGGGAGTGCAAGGGAAGAAGCCATTCCGTCCAGCTAGGCTAGAAGAGGTGGTGGTGTTTGAGCTGAATCTTGAAGGCAAGTAGGATGTAGATGCAGAGGAATGAGGACATCATCCTTCTTGGTCCAAGGCATGGAGACCCAACACACACTAGAGGACAGTGGGCATCTCAGCTCTGTAATCTCAACATTCTGGGATTTAGGAAGAAGAAACAGGTGGATTGCTGCTAGTTCAGGATAGCTTGGGCCACAATAGTAAGAACATATCCAAAACAAAGGGGTGGGGGAATCCTGCCATTTGCAATAGTGTGGATGAACATAAAGGTCTTTGTTTTATTGTGTAAATGGGATAAACCAGACACACAAAGACTAATAGTGTCTGGTTTTATTTTCATTTGGACTCAGAAGTGGCAAATTTATACAAGCAGAGAGTAGAATTCTGGTATCAAAGGTTGGAGTGATGACCAGGGGAGACTCTAGTTAAACAAAACAGTGTTTTAATTTTTTTTAAAGACTTATTTTTATGTGTGAGTGTTCTGCTGGCATGCATATTTGTACACCATATGCACATCTGGTGCCCACAGAGGTCAGAAGAGAGCCTCAGATCACTTGGAACTGGAGTTTTAAGGTTGGTTGTGAGCCACCATGTGTGTGCTAGGAACTGAACCTGGACCCTCTTCAAGAGCATCAATATGTGCTCTTAACTGCTGAGCCAGATCCCTAGCCATGGAGAATACAGTGCTTTGATTTCGTGCAGGAGAAAAGTTGTCTGTGTTAGTTAGGGTTTTATTGCTGTGGAAAGACACCATGACCACAGCAACTTTTATAAAGGAAATCATTTAATTGGGTCCGGTTTACAGTTCAGAGGGTTAGTCCATTGTCACCATGGCAGCCTGCAGGCAGACATGGCGCTAGAGAGGGAGTTGAGGGTCCCACATCTGGTACATCTGGATTGGCAGGCAACCGGAAGAGTGGCACTAGGCCTGGCTTGAGCTTCTGAAACCTCACCCCCCTCGCCCAAGTCACACTTCCTCCCACAGGAGGACACACCTCCAATCATTGCACTCCCTATGTGCCTGTGGGGCCATTTTCATTCAAATCACCACATGGTCTAAGGAGCTTAAATCAGTGCTCATGGTCATGCTTTGGCACTCACATCTGGAAGATGGCGAGGTGACTGTTCCCTCTCTTCCAAGTTGTTGCTTTAATCTTTGACCTCCTGAAGAGGAGCAACCCCCCCCCCCATGTTAATATGAACATCCTCAGGTGTTTCATGGAATTAATTCTGCATTATTCTTTCTGCTGGATCATTGCTACTTCCCTCATTTTTTTTTCTTTTTCTTTTTTTTCTCTGTGTAGCCCTGGCTGTCCTGGAACTCACTCTGTAGACCAGGCTGGCCTCGAACTCAGAAATCCACCTGCCGCTGCCCCCAAGTGCTGGGATTAAAGGTGTGCGCCACCACTGCCCGGCTCCTCATTCTTAATATTTAAGGCCATCACAGCACACCAACCACACCACAGCACACGGTTTCAGGAATTATGGGAAAACAAGTACAAGTGAAGCCAATGAAACCTAGTGTTTGGTGCTTAATGGAATGAAATTCTCTGATGAAAGTTCTTTCACTGATTCAGGTCTGGACAGACTGGCAGTTGTGAGTCATCTGACATCAGTGCTGGGAACCAAACACAAGTCTTGTGCAAGAGCAGTGAGCACTCTTAGCTGCTGAGCCGCCTCTGCAGCCCCTTGGTATTCTTTTTAAACTGTATCTACACTGACTTGGGGAGGGTGTGTGCTGACTTCCAGTTGAAGGCCATAGAAACAACTGAGCCTCATAGTAAGCCATTGTGGTGTAGGTAGATGAGGCATAGGTGGTGAAGAAGGCTGGCAGTGGGGCTGGATCCAAACCGAGGCAGACAGTCTGGCTCAGCACACTGTGTTGTATTGAGTCTTCACTTGAGTACTATAAGGTCTTCCTGCTGAAAAGGCCTTGGCTCGAGTCTTTCCTTTACAGTCTACCCAGACTGGGGGCAGGGGGGTATAGGTATGCTTTAATGTGATGCCAAGATGAAACCAGGATTGTGTATTATTTATTTTTTAAATAAAAAAAAAAAATCAGGTGTATGGGTGTTTTGACTACACGTGTGTCTGTGTATCATGTGCATGTAGTGCCCCCAAAGGCCAGAAGAAGGCATCAGAGCTCCTTGGACCTGGAGTTTCAGAGGGTTGTGTGCTACCATGTGGTGCTGTAATTCAGACCTCAGTTGGGTCCTCTGGAAGAGCCCCTGGTGCTCCCAACTGTTGAGCTGTCCGTCTCTCCGTGATTTCCAGATGACTTAGTTAACTACCCTCCCTTCTAAGACCTTTCTTTCCGTCTTTGCTTCTAGGCACCACATAGCCACACATGTGTACACATGCTGTTGGCTCTTTTTATTTTGATTATTATTATTTTTTTTAAAGACTAAGAAATCCACAACTTTCTACCTTAAAGAGAGTAGCAGAAAGTCTTCTTGTGGCGTGTCCTCAGATACAATCTCCAATGCAGTCATGACAAAGCACACGGTAGTTTGTTAGCTTCTCTTTTTCAAAGTGTATCTTTTGATGCACTTGAATGGCAGCTAAGCCTGTTTTCCCGAGCTAGGCATGAAAGTTGAATGGCAATCTTGAAGACAAGTCTATTTTGAAAGGAATTTAGCAGGGAACAAGAATGGCATTGTTGAAACCTTTTTCAGTCACGGGAGTCAAAATACTCAATAGCTTGAGTCTTAAATGTTTAAAATGCTCTCTGAAGCTGAGAGTGAAGACAGTTGTGTCTTTTCTAAGAAAGGGAAAGGTGTTCACTATAAAGTGAGCTTCTTTACAGATAAGTCTCCTTAAAAGCAACTTCCTGTGACACCTGAAGACAGCGGTTCTCAACCTTCCTAGTGCTGTGACCCTTAATACAGTTCCTCATGTGTGGTGACCCACCAACCATAAAATTATTCTGTTGCTACTTCATAACTCTAATTTGCTACTGATATGAGTCGTAGTGTAAATATCTGATATGCAGGATATCTGATATGTGACCCCCAAAGGGGTCTTAACCCAAAGGTTGAGATCCACTGCCATCAGAGAATGCTTAGAGCAGTGAAAACCTAAGATTCAGATTCTGTGTTAGGATCAACATGATGCCCATATTTATTACCCAAAAGCTGATAAAAGACTTTCAGAATGGTAACCTTTTAACGGATCCCCGTGTGCCCAGTTTACCATATCAAGAGTGATGCTAAGATACAGTACGGGAAACCAGCTAGGCATCAGGATACATGGGCTTCCTAGATCTCTGTATGTCATCCCAATAACAAACTGAGATGTACAGTCTTGCTATTTTTCTTTTCATGAACTTTGGACTAAAACTTAGGTTCAAAGACCACTTCTAATGTTTATTACCTGGAATATATTAGATTCATCGTATAAATTATTTGAGCCTTAGTTCTTCATCTATAAATTGCTCCAAATGCATGGGTTTTATTAGGTCTTTGTTGTAGGCAGGAATTGACATTTTTTCCTTTTGCGTGCATGCGTGCGCGTTTGTATGTATGTGTGTGTTCGCTCATGCTCTCGCTGATGTGAGCAGTCTTCCTCAGTCACTTTTTATCTTATTCATAGAGGTAGTTGAAGCCAGAGCTCACCAGTTTGGCTAGTCTAGCTATCTAGGAACTCGTTCCCCCCCCCCCCCCCCCCAATATTTCTGCCTGTGAGCACTGGAATTATAGACCTACTCCTATACCCACTGGGCATCTACAGGGTGCTGGGGGATCTGAACTCTGGTCCTTGAGCTTGTGTGGTCAGTACTTTACCTGCTGAGACAGACCTGATATCTTATACCTTACATCTTGACAGTGGTCTTACATGGAAACTTGACTATTGCTAACCACATTTTTCAGGTAAGGTCAATGAAGTGGAGAGAACTGATAGTCAGGAGTCAAAGTAATGTTTAGATATGACATCACCTAGAAATGGGGAGATTCTCCAGCAATGGCAGCTGATGGCGTTCCTGTCAACTCTGCTTCATGTATGCCTCCTTTTCTTTTAGGATTATGTTACAGTTAGTGAAGAGAGGAACCACATGTTTAGGCAACATTCATTTCAGAGATGCAATAGGGGTTTTAGGCCAGAGGGTGTGTGTAAATGTGAATTTTATCTCTTTATAGGAGTGGCAAAGACTCAACTATGATATCTACACCCTTCGGCAGATCCGCAGGGAAGTGAGGAACAGATGGAGACGGATCTTAGAAGATTTGGGTGAGTCTGAGAGAGATTGTGGAACGGTAAAAAAGGACTGGTCATGTGCTTTTTACTTTTTCCATCTTGGTATGGCCGGACAGTCTTAGACTGGCCAGCTAATGACACAGAGACCTTTTATTAATTCTGAAAGCTTGGCCTTAGTTTAGGCTTGTTGCCAACGAGCTCTTTTACTTTAAAGTGTGTTCTGCCATGTGGCTTGTTACCTCCTGAGTGCTGGCACTTGCTTTTTCTCCCGACTCAGACTCTTTCCCAGAGTTCCTTACTCTGCCTACAAGTCCTGCCTTCCCCTCCTGTTTTGCAATTGGCCATTCAGCTCTTTGTTAAGTCAATCCAAAGGTGATGGAGAAGATGTTTACAAAACGCTGAGGCAGGTGATGCTCCATTACACAGTGCACAAGAGATTATCTCAACAGTCTTTTTATCAGAAGACTGTCAGCCACTGACTGATTAAATTACCTTGTACTGATTAGGTCCCCAGTTTTTCTTTTATGTTCTTAAGCATAAACCTTGATATTTCTGTTGTCACAAGTCCATGTTATTTGGCGATATGACTTCATCTGTCCCCAACTACAAGACAACACCAGGTAGTGAAGTTACTACTGACTGCTTTTGTCATTATTTATTGATTGAGTTAGATGGAAAGCGATTGTCCAAGTAGTAATAGCTTTATAAATATGTCAGGTGAGAGAAATATTGTTTGTAAGAGATATTAAGATGTAGTAGAAAATTCTCAGAGAAGCAAAAGGGAGAAAAAGTTTCAGGGGTAGGAAAATACACTTGGCTTTATGGTGACATTGAATAGTGGCCTTTCTTAATTCTACTAGGATTGAATAAGTATGTCCCCACATCAAAAAATAAGCTTGCCCTAGTGTTCAAAAATAAACCTTGATATTCTGCTTTGAGGTAACATGATCCTCTGGCATAGATTTCCAGAGCTGGGTACCAGGGTGGCAGCCTTTGTCATCTTAGTTGGGATCGGTGGGGTAAGGTGGGTGCTCTGCCCTCTTAACTCACTCAGTATTGCTGTGGGTTAATAGTTTACTTTTCACAAGTCGGTCTGAGCAGTTTTGTTCTTTGAGTCTTTTCTGTCTTTGGGAAAGTAATTTTCCACCAGTTGACTAGATTACTGTGGGGATGAAAATGGGGGCTTGGAGATGTAGGGTCCTCCAACGCCTGCGGTGAAAACTGAGCAGGCTGTAGGGATTCTAGGACAAGACAGCTAACAAAATGCAGCGAGCAGTCGGGGGCCAGACCTCCTTTGACAGAGGGAAAAGGTAACGAGAAAAGCCATGGAAAACATGGAACAGTTTTAAGGAAGAGCCTCCTGCTCACACAGTGTGGGAAGCAGCACACAGTAGGTGCCTTTGACCTTAGTTCTCACTGTACATAATCCACACCTAGATTCCTTTATTTTACTTTTTTCAAGACAGGGTTTCTCTGTGTAGCCCAGCTGTCCTGGAACTCAGAGATCTTCCTGCCTCTGCCTCCTGAGTTATGGGATTAAAGGTTTGCATCACCACACCAGGCAAGATCCCTTAACAACCACAGGGATAGCACCACAGGAGGAGCCCTTCCTAGTGATGACTTCATGTTTTTCTATCTTAGGCTTTCAAAGGGAAGCCGACTCTTTGTTGTCAGTGACCAAACTCAGCACCATGAGTGATTCTAAAAACACGAGGAAAGCCCGAGAGATGCTGTTAAAACTGGCTGAAGAGACCTCTATCTTCCCAGCCAGCTGGGAGCTCTCCGAGAGGTATCTCTTGATCGTGGTAAGTGGTCATCTTCCTCACCTGCCCTGTTTGGCTTTCGCCTTTTCTGTTATTTCCTGGGACACCCGTCCCAGCCTCAGCAACTCCACCAGGACACAGTGGCGCATGCTGCTGCTGCTGTGTGCTCCTGTGGCTGATGGCACCAGAGCCACCTGAAAGGCCTTGAGGAGAAGGACATCTGGACCTCACCTAAAGCTGTCGAGGCTCAGGCTGTGGCCATAGTCTGTTTTTCAGATGAGTCCTGGTGTGTGGTTAGTTTCAACCTTAGATCAGATGCTCAAAGCATCTATCAGCCTTAGATTGACAGGATTGGTGGAGGGGTTGGGGAGATAGTTTAGTGTGTTCTCTAGCACCCACTCTAAAAGCCTGACATGCTGGCACTGCTTGCAAACCCAGGGCTGGGACACAGAGAAACAGGCAGATGGCTTAGGCTGGCTGGCCAGCCAGCGTAGCTGGTCAGGTGCCTCACAGCTTCCAGTGAGAGACTGGTTTCAAAAAATAGTGAAACAAAGGTCGGGTGGTTCTTTAGGAATAACATTGAAGGTTGATCTCTGGCCTTCGCATGCATACAGGCTCACCTGAACACACACACACACACACACCCCTGCACATATATGCTCACATTAGAAAATATTGGTGGAAATATCTTGGGTAATGTAAATAGAGGGGTAAGGCAAGTCTTTAAGACTTGAAATTTTTAACGTGTTTTACCTGCCTGGTGTTATTTCTAAGGTAGGCTCTATTATCTATTCAACTTTCTCATCCATATGGCTTGGCTTCTAACTTGGCAAACTTCCTTTTCTCTTTTCTCTTTAAACTTCAGGACCGGCTCATTGCTCTCGATGCTGCTGAGGACTTCTTTAAGATTGCTAGCCAAATGTACCCCAAGAAACCTGGGGTCCCATGCCTGGTGGACGGCCAGAGAAAACTGCACTACCTTCCATTTCCAAGTCCTTAAAGGGAGGCCCAGAAGAACAGAGTTCTTTTACCATGACACAGGAATTTACCAAAGTTGGGCAGCTGCCTTCAGTTTTGAGTGAGCCAGGAGAGGGCTTTCTCCAGTCAAACACTATTGTGAATCCTACAAATGTAAGGTCTTCCTCAGGACCTTCGCCTAAGGATGCTTTGGTTACATTAAAGCACCCGGTGACCACCATGCACCCAGAAAGGAAGGCTAACGAGTGGGTGGGTGGGTAGTTCCTGGATAGCCAGGTTCCAAGAACCTGTGGCCTCATTGGTTATATACGCTACAGTCGTTCATTCTGTGGAGGGCTGGTGTTTTCTAATCAACAGAACCATACGATAATAGAGCAGGGTGTAACCTAGCCCTCATTTATAGCACCAGCTTCGAGGTAATCATTATTAAATGTAATACTAGACAGGGAGCCCCAGATTTTGTAAAACTCTAGGCCTCTTTGATTCGGAAACATCTGCAGCAGCTGGGATGCTGTTTGGGCATCCCTTTAAGTGCAGCCCAGAGAGCAGAACTTCCTGCAGCTAAGTGTCTTCATCTGCGGCTTGAGCACCCTGAATCCTCCGCATTAATCCCTAGCACTGAAGTTACCCAGTTACCTCGATTTTTTTTACATGTTGCCTATTTCTGTTCCAAAAGCGTTTTTTATGAAGAATAGCATCTGTAAACTGGAATGTTTGGTCTCTACTCCCTGTCTTGAATCTGTGTCCTGGTTATCAGCTGAGGGTTGCAGCTGCCTAGGGACCTTTTGGTGCAGACTTGCAGATATGCAGGCAGGCGTATGCTGACAGGGGTCGCTGCTGGGTCTTCACTCTGAAGATGGAGCTGTGCTAACAGTGCAGCTTGCCCACAGAATGAGAAGCCCCCTTTGTTCCCCAAGATCAAAATCGAGGAGCTTGCCGTGGTTCGTTTGTTGAAAAGCCTTTAAAGACTTGTGGGATTTATCTGTAGATTTCTGAGAACAATAGAAATATTTTTATTTTTTAATGGTTTTGCACTTCTGACTTCAGGTGGAAAATAAATTTGTATTAGTCTGTTCAGGGGATTGTGACTTGAAAAATTTCATATCCTACGAAGTTTTTTTCCATGTATAGTCCATGTTTAAAATATTTACTGAGAAATACATGTCCTCTATTCATTAATATGTTGTAGACTAATTTAACAGATGTATTTCAGGAAAATTCTTCCTGAAATTAATAAGTAAGGTAAAAGTTTTGTTTTATTTTTAGTATTTAGTGCACATTCTCTACTTCATGTTGTTTGAAATTGGCCTGCAAATACTTTCAGTCACTTCTGTGGGCTATCAGAAAACAAACTATAAAATAAACAAAAGACATCTTAGAAAGTTGTATTGTTTTAATCTCTCAGAATTTGTTTTGGCTTTTGTCTTCTTTGATGTCAAAATAGATGAAATTGTCAGTGTCTGTGAATTGTAAACTGTTAACCATAGTTTTTATTTTTTGGTAACAAACAAGGATAAAATTATCTCTGTGGTACCTAAAATACATGAAATTACCCAGGAGATATTTCCCCAAGGAACTAAAAGACTTCTCTGTGTGCCTTTAAGTTGAATGTGTGTTATATTTCTGATAGATGCGAAGAAACTCTGGTCTTCCTTCCATCATCCCTTTAAGTCAGAGGGAGAAGAGGCTGAGAGGCAGATGTGTTTAAGGACCTTCTGCCCCCTTAAATCCGGTCAAGGAGTAGACACTGCAGTGTGAGAGGCTTGGACTGACTAAAGTAGGCCCTTCAGAAATCACAGGCTTCTCAGCAGGACCAGGGGCTGGAGATAGGTTGGGAGGCCACAGGTCTCACCTACTTTAATCAGCATCTCCTTGTGGACCACTTCAGTACTTCTCAGATTCATCTGTATGCTGGGTTGTTTTAAGTGGTAGATGGGAACATATTTTTATATTAAAATTATTTATTCTACTGGGCATCAGGGGAAAAAAGATCCCTGTAACTAGCAGGTCAAACATCTGCTTTCATATTTCCTGGATGTTATTGGACAATACAGGAAAGTATTTTTCTGGGAAAACATTTACCATGGTGATGAGGAATGTGTTCATGGGACACTGGTGTCACTGATGCCTCTCCAGGCCAGATGCTGTTACAGGAGAGATTTCACTTGATAGCAAAGACACAGAAGGGTAGAGGCCAGGTGGCGACACTCCATTGTGTGAACAAATTGTGATACAGTTATCATCAGGCACGGCCTACAGAGCTTTGAAGACACCAAACAGAATGGGAAGAATTCCATGGGTCAATAGGAAGAGTACTGATCAAGCTATACCATTTTCAGGGTTGGGTAAAAGGGGAACAGGACACAACCATCCTAATACAAGATTATGATCTCTGCCACATTTCTAGAGCTTGGTTACTTTTTAAGCTCATAAACTATTGACCCAAAGACAGGGTAGATCCCCAAGGAAAAGGACTTAGGGTCCGTTTTGGGAGTATCTGATAACTCCCGGTGGTGTTGGTGTGGAGGAAAGAGAACCTACATACACCAAGGACAACAAGCTATGAGGTCCAGGTCACCTCCACCTCCAGGGGTCGGTGTGGAGTTGTCAACTCCTTTTTTGGATAGGAACATCTGAGACGTTGTACATGGCTTCTCCCGTGGGACTTAACACTGAATTCATAATCTACCTCATTGACATCTCCCCACTGGCAGAATAAATAATTAGGCCGAACATACTTGGGTCTTGGCTTGTGGGTAAAGAACTGTCTTCATGGGAAAGACAAATAGACAGCTCTGAAAATTCTCCACCCACCAAGACAGTAAACTATAAAATTACTATTCTCTCCTAGGGCGATGGCAGATATCACTTTTTACTTATGTAAGTTGTAAATTGTATAAATGTGTATATGTATGGGTGTTTTGCCTGCATGTATGTAAGTGTATTGTATGCATGCCTGGTACCTGAGGAAGTCAGGGCACCAAATCCCCAGAACCTGGAGTTATAAGACTGTTATAAGCTGCGATACGGGGGTGCTGGGAACTGTAAAAGTGCTAGTACTAAGCCATCTTTCCGGCCCCAGCCAACTAATTAGTGATGGAAGTCCTTACTGAAGTCCATAGCTTATTCAGATATGTTTTACCTAACGTATTTTTGTCCCAGGACCCCATCTAGGCTACTGTATTGCATTTAGTTTGGTTGTCATGAATAAGTAGACTCCTTTTGGTCCTAACAGATTCTTAGACTTTTCCTTGCTCTCAATGTTCCTGACAGTCTTGAAAAGCACTGGCTAATAAAGTGAGAGAAGGGATTGGAGCGCTGGCTTAGAGGTCAAGAATACTGGCTGCTTTTGCAAAGGACCTGAGTTCAATTCTTAATATGTTGGGTGGCTCACAAACGCCTGGGTTCTCTGTAAGAGCAGTCAATGCTCTTAACCACTGAGCCATCTTTCTAGCCTAGTTTAACATTAAAACAACAACAACAACAACAACAACAACAAACAGCTGGAGCTGGGCAGTGGTGGAGTGTGCCTTTAATCCCAGTACTTGGGAGGTAGAGGCAGGTGGATCTGAGTTCAAGGTTAGCCTGGTCTACAAAGTGAGTTTCAGGACAGTCAGGGCTACATAAAGAAACCATGTCTCAAAAAAACCCAAGCCAAATGCAAACAACAGCAAAACTAAGCATACAACTGTAGTCCTCAGGGAGCAATTTACTTTAAAAGTTATAAAGTATGTGTGTGTGTAACTTAACTTTATCCTGTACCGTGGTGATATATGGTTAGCATTTGAACTAATCTAATCAGGAATCTACTTTCAAAAGATCATTGTTGAATCTTCTTAATTATCCTTATTAAGATGCTCAGTCCTAAGTTGGACATCTTTATAACACTTGCCACCATGAGTCAGGGAACTTAGCAAAAGAGGAAGCAGACAGAATAGAATACATGAGCCAAAGAATGGGGAGGAGTGCTGGGAAGTTCAACGTCTGGACTCCCATGTGACTGCTGCTGTGAGTTATTCGCATAGATCATGCCACTCTGGCACCGGTGGGGAGCTACTCTCTAGGTCCCACCCCTTTCGGAGGAGCTTTGGCATGTTGGGGAGGAAGATGCATTCTTTTATGAGAGTGTGGTCGCTGGTAGGCTTCCCATGAGCCAGCCAGTTGACGACTGCACACCCATGCACTCATGGGGCAGTGTTAATTGAATGTGATGGTTTATATAAAGAAAAATTACAAAACTGGTTGAGGGTTGTGTTGAGTGTGTGTGGGACTGTAATGGGCCAGAGTTTCAGAGGAAGGGTCAAGGAAGCTTCCATCCTAGATACCTCAAACATGAGGACGACATGAGTTGGCTACCATTCCCAGCTCCCCCACCATCAACCCTAGTACGAACGAAATGTGTTACCCTGACAGTTACCAGGCTTCACTCCGTATTGACCTTATAGTCCCCCCACCCCAGACCCTACCGCCCCTGAGTATGTTTATGAAGTATCTTCCAACACCCCTGCCTTGGCCAGTGTTACATGGCCACACAGATCTTGCCCCAGAGATCCTGGCCACCTCCCCAGGGTCATAAATACCCCTCTCTGCCCACTCCTTCAATAAATGAACCAATTCACCAAAGCTGGTCCCCGGTATGTTCTTTGCCTGCACACTCATTGCTGAGGTTCTGCACTGCACCCACCCTGTGCCTGACTGAGCTTCCCTCCAGTCCAGCCCTGTGTGCAATGGGCCTGGTTACCCCGAGGGAGAATCAGACATGGGCTGCAGGTATGCTGGCTAGTTTTGTGTAATTTGTCAGAGTCTTTTCGGAAGAGGGAAACACAACTGAGAAAATGCCTCTGCCAGACTGGCCTGTGGGGTATTTTCTTGGTTGATGATTGCAGTGGGAAGGCCCGGTGCCCTGTGGGTGGTACCACTCTTAGACTAGTGGTCTTGGGTGCTGTAAGAAAGCAAGCAGATCAGGGTAGTAAGCAGTGTTTTACCATGGCCGTTACACCAATCAGTTCCTGCTCTGGCTTTCCTGGATAGTGGACTATGAGCTGTCAAATGAAGCAAATCCCAAGTTGCTTTTGGTCATGGTGTTTTATCATAACAATAGAAACCCTAGGATGGATGGAAGGGATACAGGGAGGTTGGCGGGGGAGGGGGGATGAGAGAGATAATCATATTTCACCGTATACATGTATAAATTGTTTTTGGAAGGGCAAAGTCTTTCTGTATAGCCCTGGCTTTCCCAGAACTTGCTCTGTAGACTAAAGTGGACCTTGAACTCAGAGACTGCCTGCCTCTGCCTCCCAGTGCTGGGATTGAAGGTGTGCACCACCATGCATGGCTGTTGGTCCCTTGTAATTGAAGTTCTACCATTGTCCAGATAGCCTTCTGAGCTCCACGTAAATCAAGGACTCTCTTTACCATCAGGGCTTCTCCTTCTCTGACCTTGTCTGGGGAGCTCAAAACCCTCATATCACCTACCTGCAGAATGTCACTTAGTCTTGGTGAGATTACAGGTTCAGCTTCCTTTCTCCCTATAAAAAAAAGACCTGTTCAGCAAGCACCTGAGATTCCTGGGATGCCTCCTCATGCTAATGAAGCATCTCCGTGCCTTAGCCTTCAGCCAATGACCTTTGCCCACCCTAGATATCCCCATCCCCTTCCCTAAAACTATATAACCCTTGATTCAACCTGAATAAAGTTGATCTGTCTCTGAAGCTGAACCTGGAGTATCGTTTTTGTTCATACTCGGGGGCCGTCTGAAACCCTGTTTGTTGACTGCTCCCTTCATCCTCGTGGGCCAGTGGCCAACGACTCTGGGTAGAAGGGAAGACCACACCTGGCTATGAAATTCTTAAGGATATAGAAAACTTACACCTCTAAACGCATTAGCTGTATCAAGTTTTAAGGTAAGTAGCAGTTAGTATACTGGTTAGCTAGAGACTGGTCTCTATGTCTTTCCTAGGAGAAACTGTTAAGGATGCAGAGCTCAGGATCAAGGCTCTATTTGTTCTTCACCTGCCAACCTCACAGACCTGTGGCTATGTTGTCAGATCCTGTTATCAGAATATTGTCTGCCTAGGAATGAAACTTTTGAGTTTACAATTTTAGTATTGTTGACCCCAGCACAGAATGGGCAACTTCTCTAAGACTGTAGACAGCAAATATATTATGTCTAGCTGATAAGTGCTTTATGCATAGAGGAATTTGGGCCAAGTCTTTCTTCATTTCAACATATCATCTGGTTTTAAGAATATACGGGAAATAAATACACAGCCCTCACTTTCTCACTTGTTGCTGAAGATCACTGGTGTTTACTAAAGGCCTGACCTTTGCTGAAAAGTTACTTTGGCTTAGATCAATTTTTATCACATTTAAAAATCTCACAAAATTCAATCTTTAGCATGTGTGTGTGTGTGTGTGTGTGAGAATGCCAGAGGTTGGTGTTGGGTGTCTTCTTCAATTGATCTCTCCTTCCTTCCTTCCTTCCTTTCTTCCTTCCTTCCTTCCTTCCTCCCTTCCTCCCTCCCTCCCTCCCTCTCTCCGTCTCTGTCCCTCTCTCTCCCTTTCTCTCTCTTCCTTTCTTTCTTTAGTGACAGAATCTTTCTCTCAACATGGAAACTATGGATTTGGCTAGACAGGTTGGCCATCTGGCTACAAGAATCTTCCCATGTCTTCTCCCTAGCACTAGGCTCACCAGCACACTGCAGCACCTGGCTTTCACATGGTTGCTGGAGATCCAAACTTGCCTTGTGTTGGTACAGCAAGCATTTGATCAAAGTAGACCATCTCTCCAGCCCCTTTGTTTTGGAGACTGGTTCTCACTACATAGCTCCAGCTCACTTTAAACTTGCTACGTGGTTCAAGATGTCTTTGTATGCTCCCTCTTCCTGCCTTAGCCTCCTGGATGCTGGGTGCGGGCTACCGTGCCTGGTTCAACAAAAATATTAAGCAAGTAAGCAAACAAACAAACCCACCTCTAACACTAGAAACTGTTTTGAAAGCGTTTGTAGCAATTTTGGAGTTTTCAGTTTTTCTTTATGGGAAGATTCGAAGTTTGTAAGTACAATTTTTTTCATCCTAACTGCAAAATTTTGGTTGAGGGCTTTGAACTCAAATGTATTTATGAGCCTATGAATAGGGGCAGTGTATCCAAAGCAGGTTAATGGGAACAGATTTGTTATATATACAGCCTTTCATCTTGTCAGCTTTTTTATTTTTGTTTTCTTGAGTGGAGTCCAATGTGACATTTTGTAAGGGTCCATAATTCACTGAAGAATGATACCCCAGACTCAAATAGTATGTAAATGCAAAGAGTATTTATTCTGCAGAAGTCCAGCATGCTGGGGTCTCCCACTACCAAGAGTAGAGAGACATCCAAGTGAGTGTGCAGGCCTGATTTAAAGCACAGTAGGGAATTCTGGGGTAGGTGACCTCTATGTTAATCTGTTGGGTCCATCTCTATGGACATTCCATTACCAGGGTGTGGGGGCTGGAAACCTGATGGGGAGGTCTGGAATCTATTGCTGAGGAAGTGGCTGAGGAAATCTGGAAACTGCTGCTGACCCATTGTCCTTGCCTCAGGGCAGCTTCTGAGGCCCAACCTGCCTACAATTGCCCAGTTCTTGGTAATCCAGATTTAGGCCTGGTCTCCTTAACTGCTAATTTGAAGCCTGTCATGGAATCAGCCTTGCCTTCTCAACTTGTGTAAGTTTTTCTCAGTTTTAAAATGTTGACCCCTGGGACCAGAGAGATGGCTCAGCCATATAAGAGTACTTGTTAATCTTGCAAAGCTTCTGAGTCTTGTTTTTTGAGTCCATGTATCCATAGTTCACATCTACCTATAACCCCAGTTGCAGGTGATCCAACATTCTCTTCTGGCTAGAGTGACTACCACCTGCACTCCTGTGCACACACCCAGTCACACATATGTGCATAATTAAAAACAAAAGAAAAATTTAAAGAAGTATTGAACAATAAACTAAAAATTAAAAATAAAAACATCATACAAACCAACAGTTGCTATATAAAATAACAGCTTAATGCAATTTTCCAGGCTATAGAGATTTTGTTACTAAGGAGAATCTGAGAACATCATTTTTACAAAATAATATATTTAATTGAGGAGGCATAGAAAATTTAATCACTGTTCATCTATTTCTAGACATTTAGAGACTGTTTCTAATTTTCTCTATAGTGAGGATCTTCACACCTATGTCCAGTGCTTTTAATGGGATTACAGAGTCAGAGGGCATAAATATTTAAGCCATTCTTTGCATACATGGTAATTAGTCTCACAAAGACTTATTTGTGCTGTCACCTAGCAGTGATATATGAGAATATAGTTTTCCACCGTCCTCTTAACTGGAAACTTAGAATATATCAAATAGTAAAAAAAAAAAAGGGTAGTTTCTTGTTGATTTAATTTGCATTTCTGTTTCTTCATTTGGGTTGAATATTACCCCATATGCTTATTTACTGCCTTGGTTTCTTCGGTTTCTTTGGTGATTTGTCTTTGTTTCCTTTATCTCTTGTCCATGGGGTAAAGCCCTTGGTTTTGAGATTCTAACAATGTCAATCTATGCAGCAGCCAGGTATAAATAAATATCAACACCTGTTCCTTGTTTACAACATCTGCTTTATGGGGCCTTTGTTTTCCCACTTGATTGTCAGCTTTTATCCACTGTCTCACACGAGCAGAATTCATAACAGAGACAAAATGAACCCAGAGACAGCTTTCAATAGCCTTTGATGCTGGCTGAGTCTCTTTAACTCACGTTGTGATGAACATCCTCAAGGACCAGCGCTACCAGAGAACATAGAGGAACTCACTATTTTCCTGTACCTTAAAGGAAATTAGGAGGGAAAACTGATAAGGGAGACTGGATTTATTTTTTGTTTGGCTAAAACAGCGGTTCTCAACCTTCCTAATGCTGTGACCCTTTAACCCAGCTCCTCTTGTATGGAGAGCCCCAACCATAAAGTTATTTTTGTTGTTACTTCATAACTGCAATTTTGTTACTGTTATGAACCATGACGTAAATATCTGTGTTCTCCAACGGTCTTAGGCAACCCCTATGAAAGGGTTGTTTAGCCCCCCATGGAGTCCCGACCCACAGGTCACTGGGTGGAGTAGTCTGATAGCTGAATGGAGGTGTGTGAGTGTGTCTCCAGCCATGATATTTACACTAGGCTGTTTTATATGAACACATTACGACTAGTTAATGAATTTTTACTTATAAATTACTTTGAGTTTAAAAGTCTTAATGGTGTACTAAAAGATAATTCTGGATTTTGAGATTCCACAGTCAGGATTCTAGAGCCAAGATGGATACTCAACCTGTAAGCCCCACCTGCTCAGGGACCAGGTGACTTCCTGGAATTCTGGAAATTGTAGTTCTTAGTAAATAATGCCGCATGGAAAAATACAGGGCCTATAGCTTTGCCCTTATAAACCCCTGCAACACAGCCATTCTCAGCTGGGAAATTCCAGGGAGTGGTCCTGACCAAAGTCCATCTCTTGGTCAGTATTTAGTATTTAATAAACTCGCTTCAAATTTAGCCCCAAATGGTCTAATTGTTTTTCTCTAGCAGATCTTAGGATTAACACTTAAATGTCGTTTTACTTTTCTCATTCCAGTGGCAAGCATGGAACAAAATGGCTACAGCTATGCTGGGGTGGTGGCTGGTGCAGACCTCAACACAGAGAAGGGTGTAGCCGAAAGCAGAATCTCTCACCTGCATTCCTGGGCTCTCAAGTGATCAGAGCTGTAAAAAGTTGGGGAATTTGCATAACTTTTGTGTCTGATTTCTTCAGGAGTCAAGAAGGAGGAAGGTAGTCCAAAGGGAGTATTGCAGGAAATACGCGCGCACGCGCGTGCTCGTGCACACACACACACACACACACACACACACACACACACGAGGCAGTGATTATCAATACCTGAACAAGTAGGCAAACACAGACACAAACACACACACACACACACACACATGCACAGACAGGCACACCCATGGTCACACACACGAAGGCTATCTGGAGCAGTAATAGACTAAGAATGATAACACATCTGTCAGTTTGCCAAATGAGAAAAATTCGGAGGTTTCTTATTCTTTTCTATGTTCTCTTATAAACCATAATGTTTTAGCTATAAAGAGTAGCTTCTAATTTTTTTTTTGTTTAGATTTAGAAGATAGATTATTTTTATAATCCAGGATAGTTAGTTTTAAATGCTGGGCTTGGGGATCGGGTAGTTTTAGGTTGCTGGTGATACTCAATAAATGAAAACATGAATGAATGAATGAGTGAACGAATGAATGGATTATTATAGAGAACATTGCAACACACCATGCTTTAGGGATATGTCATATGTTGGAACAAACCTGTCGTGGTGGAATGAAGCCCCACGTGTCCGCCCAGGGCAATGCGGTTCTGGGTGGGACAGGAGACACTCAGGAAGTGGTCATGAGTCTTCCCATACAGTCCGACGGGCAGGTGGGGGCTGTGGGAAGCCTTTGTGGGCCCTGCCTGTGGGTGTGGGAGGGGGCCATTTCCGGGGAACTCGAGGCAGTAGTCTCTGTGGGTTCTCTAGCCTGGGGCACCGCAGTTGCTGCAGGGTGCCGCAGATGAGCTAGCCGGAGTGCAGCTGGGGTTCCCACCGGACCAGTTTCAGCGGCTTGGGGCGCCGGGCTAGCTGCTTAGGCTTGGGTAAATGGGTACCATCTGGGAGCACTGGGAACCCCTCAGCGAGAGATTAGATTTGGCTCCTTAATCAAAGGCCGGCTCCCTCGCTTCCCACGGCAGGTCAAGATGAATAGACAGTCCATAATTCTAAGATATTTATTGTCATTCTGTGGAGTGGTATGGATGGAATTGTATCCCCGCCTCTTTGGGAGAGGCAAGGCAGATATAGTAACTGGGAAGGGGCGTGGCTAAGCCACTAGGTGTCTCATTAACATGGGGATAGCTTGGGGCTGTGTGGCCACTCCTCTACCTGAGGAGGGATGATAGTGACCCGAGACAGGAGCCAAAAGCCTCCCTGGGAGCATGGGCATAACGTTTTCTGGTCCCTTGTGGATTGTTCCATGGGGTCGCCCAAATTTACGCCTGTGCTCGACTGAGTGTCAGACTGCCTGTCACCTGCCCCACAGTCATAGGTGAAGCTGCAAGGCTAGAAGGTTAGATAGAGGGCAGTACTTGGACTCTCCTTGAGAACTATACTGGCACCATCAGTAGGTGAGGAGTCATTGGGAGGAGCCAGGAAGGTCTATGGTCTCTCAGAAGAGTGACAAAGCTTGTTTCTGTTTTTAAAAGTAACTATTTGTCCAGGAATGGTGGCACAGGTGTTTAATTCCAATACTTGGGAGGCAGAGGCAGGAGGATCTCTGTGAGTTTGATGCCAGCCTGGTCTACATAGTGAGTTCCAGGACAATCAGGGCTATGTAGAGAGACCTTGTCTTAAACAAACAAACACCAAAAACAAAACAAAACAAAAACCCCTACTTATTTGGTGTGTGTGTGTCCATATGTTACAACATACATGTGGAGGTCAGAGAACAACCTATAAGAATCTTGTTCTTGCACCATGTGGGTCCTGGGGATTACGCTCAGGCTTGATGGTAGTAAGCGCCTTTACAACTGAATTCTCTCTCTGGCCCCAAGGGCATTTCTTAAAGGATCTGATGAATACTCACTGAGAGGTGATTCTTTCAACAAAAAGGTGGGTATTCGAGGGCAGCACCTTTGTGGCTGTACAAGACTTGAGAAGCTTGTCTTCTCATGGAAAAGTACTGCTGATCTGTCTGTTGTTTGTAGCCTTTTGCGTTAACTAAGCTGTGTCTCTACCTATATACTGCAGTACTGTGTAGTGCCTTTCTGTGGATTGTTACCTAAAGAGTCAGATCCAAATTTAAAATGCTTACCCCTGGAGGTCCTAGGGCTCTTCAGAAAAGAGGGCGGTGCTGGGCGTGACCCGAGGAGAGTAAGGAGAGGAAGATGCGGAATAGAAGGGGAGATGAGCAGAAAAGAGGAAAAGGCGCGCGCGCGTGCGTGCGTGTGTTTGTGTGTGTGGTTTGGAAGGTCTGCTAACTGGCTATCTAGTTTTCTATGCTAGAGTTTCTTCACTAGAACAGCTACACCCTATTATCAATTTGAAAACTATCATTGCAAATAATATTTCACTTTCCCCCATTTCCCAAATCATTGGTAAGACTAGGGGTATATACCTAAGTACAAGAGTGTCTAACGTATATGAAGCCATTGGTTGAATTCCAAGTACCACAAGAAGTTTAAGAATCTCTTCTCTAAAAATCATTGGCATGCACTCCATTTATAGCTTTAATAGATAAATAGTTTTTAGTTTAAATAGTTCCCTGCAGAATTCACCAGACAGTTAAGAGTTATGGGGAAAGATTGAAAGCAAATCCAGAATTATTATTTTTTTAAATGGACACCATCTAAATTTTACCATGTGAAAAAACATCATTAAAAACCAAACAAATCCACAGAAAACCTCTCTCTTTCAGGGATGCTTAGGCACTCAGTGTCATCCTTAGGAGGTGGGACTGAGGTGGTTCCCCCCCCCCCCCCCACACACTGAGGCTGTGTGATGCTGAGTCTCTCTGGAGCAATCTGTGTCCTTATCTTCGAACATCTGTAGAAACAGCAGCATAAGGGCTTAAGTGAACACGCATGGGGATCTTAGGCAGTTGACAAATGAAGCTGATTTGCATTTTACAATAAACAACGTATCCTCCTTCCACTCGGAAGAGCTGTGCAGCATTCTGATGGAGCACTAGATGTCGCTGTTGACTCATTCTGTTGTCTGGCAAGTCAGCCTTTCTCCTTAACACTACTAGGACGGTTAATTTTCCCCTTCTTTTCTTTCCTTGCCTTCTTTTTTCCTTCCCTCCCCTTTCCCCATTTCTTCTCTTTTCTATTTCTATTGTAATTTTTCTTTAAAATTTATTTTTAACATATGATTTTATTTTTGAAATTAAAATATAATCACGTATTTTCTCCCCTCAACACTCACTCCCATGTACTTCCTTGCTCTCTCTCAAATTTATGGCTTATTTTAAAAATTGATATATATGTATATGTTTGTATACATATATATTTCTAAATATGTAAATATAAACTACTAAGTTTGTTTAATGTTTTTATTATAATGTTACTATATATATATATAATGTGTATGTACTTGTGTACACACACACACACACACACACATGCGCGCAGTTCTTTGTTCAAGGTTGGAGCCTCGTGAGACTTTGACCTTTCAGGTTAGCAGGTCTGTTGCCCCCATTCTTGTTCAAGTCTTGCTTAGGAAGCCATGACGATGAGACTCCATGGGTGTAGCTTTTCTGACATTTCTAAGAGACACAATTTTCTCACAGCCAACTTCCTGTTCCTCTGGCTCTTACAATCTTTCCCTTTTCTTCCATGGTGATCCCTGAGACTTAGGTGCAGGGCTTGTGCTGTAGTTGCATCTGTTGGACACCACATGATCTCTTGATCAGCTGTGGCTTTCTCTAACAGTCTCCGTCTGTTTCAAGAAGTCCTTGGATGAGGGGTGAGGATACATTTAGCCGTGGGTGTAAGGACACATGTTTAGAATATAGTTAGAGACTATGCTGGTTTAGTAAAGAGGTGGTTGCAGGTTATCCTCCAAGATCCAAGAGTACACTAATCTGGGTAGTTGGCTAGGTTTCCAGTACCAGACATGGTTTCCCTCTTATTGAGCAGGCCTTAAGTCCAATTAGAGAACCATTATTTACCATCAAGGTATTGAGCCACCACTGTACCCTCAGGGTTGTTGAGCCATGTTGGTCATTGTTGTGGTTCATCAGCATCATAGCTGGGGAGGACTGTAGGTTGCATCCATCCTTTGGAAACCTGTATGGCACCTTCTGGTATCACAAAAACTAGTCCTCAGTGGGGGAGGCATTCAGGTCAGTTCCAGTTCAGGGGCCTCTGTGTCTGTGTTGTTTTTAGCAATAGGGATTAACCTTTCACCTCTGGAGACCAGCCAAGGGCAGTGGCAGTAGCCTGCTATATTTTGGGAATCTCTTAGATGCCTCTGACCAGCAACTTGAAAAGGGGTCTCATGTCTGGTGTTGGGCATTGTTAGCCCAGATGGGAAATTTTTATTTAAATTATACATGTATATGCAGACTTACATCATTTTATATAACTTTAAGTAGATAATAATATGATCCCTTCTGACTTTTTCAGATATCCTTGCTACTGTTATTATAATTTTACTTATTCTTGAGAACTTCACACATTTACTTTTATAATGAGATATGATAATATCCATTCCCTCCTCTTATTCTCTGCCCTTCACACTCCCTCTCCAAGGACAAGGTTTTAAAAGCTTGAATCAATACACACATTTTTGATTTTCTCAATTGACTTAGTTTAAAATTTTGTGATACATTTTAAAGATTATCTTTTCTGGGGACCATTTATCAATTGACATCAAGAAGAAAGAGGAAAGGTGGAAGGTTTCCCTAAAAGTTTATAATTATGAATACTTCCAACCTCTAAGTTTCTGTTAAGGAAAAACAAACAAACCAACCAAAACAAAACCAAAAAACCAAAAAACCCAAGCTACTCTGGGCTTATTTGTCTAGTTCTTTTCTTTTTTAAAGATTTATTTCATTTTAACCTGTGTATGTATCTGTGTTTATATGCGTACGTGTGCAGGTGCCACAGAATCCGGAAGAGGACGTCAGATCCCAAGCAGTTGGAGTTACAGGTGTGACCTGCCAGATGAGAGTTCTGGGAACTGAACTCAGGTCCTCTGGAAGAATAGCAATTGCTTGTAGCTGCTTGCCCTGGAACTCATTCTGTAGACCAGGCTGGCCCTGAAATCAGAGATCTGCCTGCCTCTGCCTCCTGAGTGCTGGGATTAAAGCTGTGTGCCACCACTGCTGGCTTAATCTTGTAATTTTAACCTTTTTTTTTTTTTGGAGCCTTACTCTGTAGGTCTGGACCTTGTTATGAAACCTAAATTGGTTTGAAACTTGAGGCAATCCTCCTGCCTCTGCCTTAGCTGTTTCTTTTTTTTTTCTTTTAGTTCATTTGAGACAAGATCCTCTATGTAGCCTTGGCTGTCCTTGAATTTGCTATGTAGACCAGCCTGGTCTTGAACTCATAGAGATCTACTTGCTTCTGCCTCCTGAGTGCTGGGATTAAAGGCATGAACCACCACATCTGGCCTTTGGTAAACTTTTAACATGGAAGCTAAAGACCAGTCAGGTGATCTCTGTATTCACACTCCTGGCTGCAGGAATTATACACAATTATCTACTTGCTGCTCCCCTAAGGAGCTTTCACCATCTCTGTCTCATAGGTAATAAACTTGAGAATCAAGATTACACAGCTGGCCTGGTTTATATAGCCAGTTACACGGTCTGACTCGAACATTTCTTTTCAAGTGTGTTTTTACTGCGTGACTCTCCGTGAGCTTGATTTCTGCTAGGTCTGTGTGCATAGCTGGAAGCTGCATTCTTTTGAAGACAAGCCCTGTATTTACATTTTAAAAGCTTTTGAAAAATATCTGCAGGAATTTTCAAGAAAGTAAACAAGTTGTAAGGTTTAGTGGTAGCCGGGTTTAGCGTAGCTGTGTGTATTGTGCATGTATATATATATGTTCAGACACTTTATTCTACAAAGGAGTTCAAAACCACAAGAATGTATGTGAGATCACTTGGAAGCTATAAGCTGTCACACAACAGATGTCGTAAATGGCAGAGGTGATACAAGGTACTCTCAAGCTTGTCTCTCAGCCTGGAAATAGTCCTGTAAGAATTTCCACAAAAGGGCCGACAGTGTATCACCATGACAGAGTGTTTGCTTGGCATGTGCGAAGCTTTAGCTTCGAATTTCCCTGGACATTTTACTATGTTTACAGAACCTAAATATTTTAGAACCAAAATGATACTGATCTTTCTCTGTTGTTAGTTGCTGTCTGTCTTCCAAACCGACTGCTGCTTCTTGCTCATTAGATTCCTCCTGTCACAGTTACTTACACCCCCACCACATAGGCCACAGGCAACCATCGAAGATCAGTCTTCTTCCTCATAAGGTGTAGTCTGAGATGGCAATTTAGAAAACTTGTCAGGTCCCTCTAGCTCTTCATTATTGTTATTATTATTATTTTTTAAATAAGAAATGTTTTCTTTATTTTTATTTTTCTCTGTGGATTGTTGGTATGTCTGTGTAAGAGTATCTTATCCCCTGTAACTCATCTGGAGTTACAGATAGTTGTGAGCTGCAATATGGGTGCTTGGAATTGAATTCAGGACCTCTGCAAGAGCAGCAAGTGCTCTTAACTGCTGAGCCATCTCTCCAGCCTCTTTGTGTCTTTAGAATATCCATGGCACACCCAAACCCTAATTGTCTGTTTTCTGATGCTCATTCAGTGGACATATGCATAAACTTTCCCAAGGATGGGCTAGAGTAACTAATTCTACAAAGCTCTGTATTCTTTTCCTACAAAAGTAAAACTTTTGGAAGAATGTTCATGGCTTGACAGCTTGAGTCATGGCTTGGGAAAAGTGACTCGAGGACTCAGTCATTTAATCTTACAAAACCATCCAACTTTTGTTCAGGGAATCACGCCCAGAAGAATGTCTCTTTCATGCATATTGCTTGCAGATAAAGCACAACAAATTCATAATCATCTTTTTGGAACTTCCTGCAAAGGGCACCCCGATGTTGAAATCAAAATAAGATACCAAGAGACTGGAGAGATGGCTCCATGACTAAGAGCGAACACCCTTCCTTTTCTTAGTTCCAGTTCCAGGAGACCAGACATCTGGACTCCATGGTACCTTCACTCATGTGACATACCCATGCATGGACATATAGACATCATTAAAAATTAATAAAACAAATCTGTTCT
>JADRCH010000006.1:18790857-18814897 GCA_019843965.1 Rhynchomys soricoides | reverse complement strand
CAACAACAACAAAAAGACGCTGAGTGGGAAGTTCCTTGTGGTATATCCTAGAATATACATTTAGGTGCTATAACATGCTACTGATAAAATGTTTGTTTTCTAGGCTATTATTACTGTATTAGTATAGAAAACACACACTGGGGTCTTTCTTGGGTCCATTTGTTTCTTTCAGGATTATGACTCTCTATCAGAGAAGTTTTTAACAGCTTACAAGTCACTCTGGTCTCCTGTAGGATACTTCTGTAACTGATCTAAAAATACAGAAAGGTCTATGAACTTTCATTAAAAGTAAATGCCCATAGCTGGAGTTTAAAAAAACAAACAAACCACCATTAGTTTCTAAGGACAAGAATAGAATAGGCAGCAGGGGACCACAGAGAGAAATGCAGGTGTATGGTAAAGTGGAATGGGTGGGCGCCTTTGCATGGCACAGGTGTAGGCATCTCTGAGGGAGGGTGTGTGAGACCTGAAGGACCAGCTGCCATGCAAAGAGCTGAAGAGCTGCAGCTGCCTCTGAGGGAACAGGAAGGACAGAGGATTCAGAAAAACTGAAGGACAAAGGGGAGAAAAGTAGTGTGTTCTACAGTCATAACAGGTCATAAGTTATGTGCCCTTGGCTGGCAGGGTCCGAAAGGGTTGGGATAGAGACCCAGCAGCAGCCTGAGTTTTTTTTTTTCCCCAGAAGTTTTTCTTCAGGCCTTGATTTTAGCATGAGCCATTGTGAAGCAGAGTTGGGATTTATTAAAAGGGATGGTCAACATGGGTTTAAGAGGTGGGGTTAATAGAGAAAGAGGAAACCCAGGGAGAGAGTAAGATCTACCTAAACATGGGTATGGGCTTCTCAGAGGAGAATTGCTTTTCACTGTCTTGTCTCCAATCGCCATTAGGGAGATACTGATGAGTTCTGAGGTTACTCTCTTCAAAGAGTTGTGAAGGAATTTAAATGAGAGATCAGAAGGTGGCTCCTGATTTGTGCAGACAGGATTATAGTTAATAAGATAAAACTCCACATCACAGAGATGTGGGAGGCTTGGGTATCTTTACAGTACCCAAAAGTTAATCGGCTTTGTGAGCGTTTTAGAAAGGAAGGAACAAGGGCATCCTTGAAGGTCAACAGGCTTAGCCTGTAAGCACACTACATTGCCAGCTTAATATTCTTATTTAAAACTATCCCTACACAGGAGGGATATTGTCTTTATGTGGGTAATCTTCACAGCAAATATTAATCGTGCTTCAATTCTTGACTTGTGGCTGGTGAGAGACGTCAACCAGAACCCAGAGTGAGGCATACCCTGCCTATCCCATATCCTAGAATCTCCCTGTCTTCCTGTCCTTTCAAGGCCATGGTAAGGGTTGATGTGTTGTCCCTTGTTTCAATGGGCCTTTGGTGGGGTAGGTTCCAGAGACAGCTAGAGATGGTTTTCACGATGAGGCAAAACCTGCAATTTATAGGTGGTAAGAATAGAAACAAGTTAGGGTGGGTGCTTTGGGGGAGCGGGGCAGGAATTAGGATTAATGGGGCAAAGTGCAGCGGGACTATGAGACTGGATTAGAGTTTTAATTTTAATTTTAATTTAAATTTTTGACAGTCTCGTCCAGTCAAGTCCAAGCTGGACTTGAATTTGTGATCCTTTTGCTTCTGTCTCCCCCTCGTGCCAAGATTTCATGCTTGCCCCACCTAGATAGGTTTTCATGGACCACTAAGAGGCCCCTCCCTAGCAATTCGTTTTATCACTAGGCATGTGGAGAACATCAGGAAGATTTTTGGTAATAGCTTTATTTAGGTATAACTGAGAGGCTGCACAATTCAAGTAGGTGTGTATTCTTGTTAGTCCATATAAATAAAGTTGTATACAGCCACCAACTTTGTAATTAATTACTCCAAAAGAAAGTCCACATCCTTTAGCAGGTGCTCCACCTGCATTCTTCATATCTGTCCAACTAATGTGGTTCTTCATATCTGTCCAACTAATGTGGTTCTTATCCTGGGCATTTTAACACATGGACCCTATCATAATTCAAAGTGCATCCACATGGTAGCATGTGATTTCATTTGCTTATATTGTAGAATAACACTGAATTGTATGGCTCTACATTTTATCGACGTCATCCATCAGCTGATAGTTGGATGTATCTTAGTCTAGTAGGGTTGCCACTACAAAAATGCCATAGCCTGCATGGCTTAACAAGAAACAAGCATCTGCTTCTCAGTTCTGGAGCTACAATTTCAAGTCCAGGTTCGGGCTTGATTCAGTTTCTGATGAGGGCTATCTTGAAGAGAACCATCTTCATGATATAGGTGAATAGAGAATCTCTCTCTCTCTCTCTCTCTCATCTTATAAAGACATTCATTCCATTCAAAAGAGCCCTACCTTCATGAGCTCCAAAGAATCCCCTCTAAATAGGAAATGTGTTAGTGACTTTAAGTTGCTGTAATAAAACACCATACCTCAAAAGGACCTATGGAAGAACGAATTTAATTAGTTGCAGAGGGAGTTGTGAATGGAGGAGACATGGCAGGCAGCTGGATCAGGAACCTGAGAAATTCCATCTTCAACCACAAACAGGAAACTGAAAGAGTAAACTGGGAGTGAGGCAAGGCTATAAACTAAACCCTGCCTCCTCCCACCCAGTGATGTACTTCCTCTAGCAAGGTTCCACAACCTCCTCATACAGTGCCACCAACTAAGGACCAAGTATACAAACACATGAGGCTATAGGGAACATTTCCCATTCCAGCCACCACAGGGGGTTAGAGCTTTAACCTATGAGTTTTTGCAAGTCACAAATATCCACTCCATAACCATGTTATTGCTGTTTTATCAACAAATCTATTATGGACATTTGTGTGATAATGCTACTTGTCAACTTGACGGAATCTAGAATTAGAAGGTGTGGTGGGTTTGAATGAGAACGCCCCCCCCCCCACACCTCCCAGGCTCTTATATTTACATGCTTGGTCCCCAGTTAATGAGCTGTTAGGAAGGTGTGTCCTTGGAAGTGGGCTTGCTGCCTGTTGGTCACGGTGTAAAGCCCTCAGCTACTTCTCCAGCACCATGATGATAATGGACCTAACCCTCTCTGTAAGCAAGCCTCCAATTAAATGCTTTCTTTCATAAGAGTTGCCTTGGACATGGTGTCTCTTCTTTTTTTTTTTTTTTGAGATAGGGTTTCTCTGTGTAGCCCTGGCTGTCCTGGAACTCACTCTGTAGACCAGGCTGGCCTCGAACTCAGAAATCTGCCTGTCTCTGCCTCCCAAGTGCTGGGAGGCGTGCGCCACTACTACCCAGTGACATGTTGTCTCTTCACAGCAAGGGAACGGTGACTAAGACACTGAGAGATGACCCTCCGGGTGTGCCTGTGGAGTGTTGTCTTGAATTTGTCAATTGGGGTGGGAAGACCTCATTGTGGGTGGAGTCATTCCCTGGCTGGAATCCTTGAGTGTAAAAAATGGAGAAAAGGCAGGAAGCAATAGCATATATCCATCACCCTCTGCATCCTGGTTGTGGATGGGATATGGTCACCTACTTCAAACTCCCTGCTTTCAGTTCCCTGTATGATGGACTGTCTATGCTTAGACTGTGAGCCAGAATAAACTTTCTTCCTTAAGTTGCTTTGGTCAGGGAAAGAAACCAAGACAATTTGTGTATTTTTTTTTTCCACGGGATAGCCAAGTGTTTTGTTTGAATACTTGGAATTCACAGTGTTTAAAGGATACATGGAGAAGCCAAGTTACTGTCCGTGGACTTAAGACTTCTTTTCCTAACAGCTGTTCATCTTCTGACCTTTTCTCTGGGTTGAGGCTCTGTGGTGGTACGAATGAGATGTTTGACTTATTCTTAGGTATCTGAATACTTGGTCTCCAGTTGGTGATACTGTTTGGTATGTTTAGAAGGTGTGGCCCTGCTGGAGGAAGTATGCTATGGAGGATGGGCTTTGAGCTTTCAAAAACCGTGTACCATTTCCAGTGAGCTTTCTCTGCTCCTGTTGGTGGTTTGAGATGTGAGCCCTCAGATCTCAGTTCCCAGCTCTAGTCACCATGCTTAACCTATTGCCATGTATCCCTACAATGATGGTGATAGACTCTCATCTCTCTTGATAAATAAAATAATTTATATTTAATTTAAATTTAAATTATATATTTAATTTATATATATAAAATAAAATAAAAAGCCCCAAATAAAATATTCCTATAAATTGTCTTGGTCATTGTGTTTTATCACAATAGAAAAATAGCTATTACAGGCCTGCTGGACATTTCATTTGGAACCATCATGGGAGATGGCTTATACTGCTCTCAGGGGACTCATGGACGATCTTCTGGATGGAAGAGAAAGCCCAACATATATCATTAGAGTTCATATCTGTGGAGAGAAGCTGGGTCAGTGATGGAGTTCTGGACTGGATGTCTGCTCTCCTTTTCCTAACTCAAGCATATTGCTTATGCTTTCTGGTCCTCGTTGGTAAAATGGTGAATCTCAGTGATAGTTATCTCATTGAGCTATTAGGAGTGAATAAAATCTTGCTCATCACTCTCCTGGAAGAGTCACTTCTCAGAGTCTGGTGTTCATATTAGAGATGGAGTATATCTTCTATGAAATGCTTGGGACCAGAGGTGTTAAACATTTCTTATCTTTCCTATTTGCATATATCAAGTATAAACATTAGATTTTTTTGTGTGTTTCAGTACATATTAAATGCGTAGTCTAAAGGCAGCTAATATTTTTTTTTTTTTTTAACTCCAGCCCCAGAGGATCCCACAGCTTCTTCTGACTTCTCTGGGTACTAGGCAAGCACATGGCACAGACATGCAGGCAAAACACCACACACATAAAATAAACTTAAAACTTATTTATTTTCATTTTATATGTCTGAGTCTTTTTCCTCAATGTATGTTAGTGTAATGCCTGTGTGCCTGGTACCCGAAGAGGACAGAAGAGAAACCCTGGAACTGGAATTCCTGACAGTTGTAATTTAACACGTAGGTGCTGGGAACTGAACCAGAGTTCTCTGCAAGAGCAGCAAATCTCTTAACCACTGAGCCATTTCTCCAGTCCCTGTTTTTTTTTTTTTCCATTTTGAGACAAGAAGTTGGTAGGTAGTTTAGACTGGCCAAAAGCTTTATAGTTAGCCCAGGTTGGCCTCAAATTTGAAGATCTTTCTGCCTCTCATACTTTTCTTTTTTTTAAATTTTGAATGTTTAATCTATGTTAATAACCACCCATGTCTGCTCACTGTGTATTTCCTCTTTAATAACACAAATAATAACATTGCACCTTACAGGTTATAAAAATGAAATAAGGTGACAGGTCTAAAGAACTCAGCAGGAAGACCATTATCAAGAAGTAGCACCTATGCTTCCTTTGCCAAGCATGTATCTCATTCTGTTTTGTGTTTGAGACCAAGTATTCTGCCCAGGCTGGTCTTGAACTTGTGAGCTCAAGTGGTTCTCTCATCTCAGCCTCCGAAGCAGTTGGGACTTCCACATCTATTGCCACGTCTGACTAAGCACATCTCTTGGAGTACCTACTATGAGTTGCTGTACTAGTCATGAAAATAGAACAGTCTCTGGCCTTTCAGAATCTGTATCATTACCACTGTCATTATTGTAAATTAAGCCTAGCCCTTAATGTCTGAGCCATCTCTTCAGACCTAATTTGTGTTATTTTGAAGAAAGGAATCTAGTTTTTGTTTGTTTGTTTGTTTGTTTTTAAGATTTATTTTATGTATATAAGTACACTGTAGCTGTCTTCAGACACACCAGAAGAGGGCATCGGATCCCATTACAGATGGTTGTGAGCCACCATGTGGTTGCTGGGAATTGAACTCAGGACCTCTGGAAGAGCAGTCAGTGTTCTTAACTGCTGAGCCATCTCTCCAGCCCGGGTATTGTTTAAGAATGGACATCGACTATATTTTTATTTTATCTGGAAAAGCAAGCTCACAATTTTAGTTTTGTTTTCATTCCTTTGTAGGAGTAGACAGTCACTTCTAAAGACCCGTTAGGATCAGAGGTTTTTCCCCTTTCCCACGGCCCTGCACTGTTGTCCCCCACAGCTCAGTCCGGCTGCCTGCTCACAGGCTTCAGTGATGAATTCTGCTGTGAGCACCGTTTTAAGAGAATTGCCTACATAATCAGAAATTATTATAGATGTTCTCAACTGTTTACTAATGTGGCAGTGAGTATGATTTGTGCTCTAATACTTTTTTTCCCCCAAAGCCCATTTACTTTGTAAACGTAGCTCTAAACTGACTCCCGAGCACACCGTGCTAACAGCAGCATGGAGGACGGCCCAGCAGATGGCGGCAGAGACTTATGGATATGCTTCCTCACCCAGGAGTCGGGCGCTCTCTCAAAAGGCTTTTCAACTGTACAGACTCCAAAACCGAGTTTATTCCGACCCCCCACCCCAATATAAACACCTCAGACAGGCATACGACCATCTCTGTATGCTTAACAGACCAGGAATTCTCTGCCCCTCTACCAGAGGCATGTTTAGTGATCTGTCTGGTACTGTGTGTGACCAACGTTGCTTGTAGATAGGGTCACATATTCCTTCACAGAAGTCACTATATTGTTGCTGATCACTCATAATATTAGCTTGACAGTGATTAACAAGAAGATAAAATGGTCCCTCCCTTGCTAGGGGTGATTTTCTGCATATTCATATTCATACGTTTGTTGATAGTTTATAAATGAATTTTGTTTCCTTGCCTTGGGTTTTTTGGGTTTTTTTTTGTTACCTCTGTAAGGGTTACTGGAATACAGTCTTGTTGCGCAGGTAAAAATGAAGACCCTCTCTATGGTCCCCGTGCAGGGGGGGTCTCTGCAGGGTCTTTTTGAAAAATACTGTTTATGCTGTGTGATCCACAGAATGCGTGCCACTCCATACCCAGTTTGACAGTCAGGAAAATTTGCAGGTACATAGAAATTCCTGATATGGTGTATTTTCTAGTGTTAGCTCTCATATAATCCAAAGAGGCAGCAAGGGGGTGTCGTGGTGACTATGTGGACTATCTGCTTCCGTAGATAGTGCCGTTTCCTATGTTGGACCTGGTTCCGTAAGTTTCAGGGCCTGGGAAAAATGAAACTTAACACTTTCCCAGATTATTGGGCCTTCAAGATGGTGACAGCAGAGGATTATATCAAGTCTAATGTTCTGAGGAGAGAGCCATAAGCAACAGCATAGGTTTAGTGTCAATGAAGTCCATTTTCTCTCTTCCTCTGCCCCCTTTCTCAGTGGATGTGTGTATGAGAGAAGAGGGTGGGGCTGGGGGAGTAGGAGAGGTTTTTTGTTTTTTGTTTCCAAAATTCTGCTTTTGTTGTGTAAACTCTGAATGGCAGCACTTTCTAGCTTCAGCATTATTGGCATTCTAGAACATGATTCTTCATTGCCGGACGTGATCGGTGGTGACTTCGGATGTGCTCAGAGGCATCATCGACGTTCGCTACATTCTAGTTGCCAGCTCCCTGTCTTCCACCACTGCCGTGACAATAAATATCCTTTAGACACTGTCAAATATCCTCGTAAGACAAGATCTCCCTGATTGATGACCCCTGCTTCAAGGTTTAGAACACTTCCAAGGACAGCTTCTCCTCCTCTCTCGCTTCCACCCTGCCGGGCATAAGGAATATAATAAAGGCCCATAGCGGCCGAATTCCAAAACATCCACCGCAGGCAGATCTGTGTGGTTTAAAGCGCACCCTGACATTCTGCACATGCTCAGTTTGTTCCGGTTGCCTTGCGGGCTTATACTTTTCATACAGTGTCTGTTCTCTGAGCTCTGAAAATGTATCCTTTAATCTTGGGCTCAGAAAACCCCTTGACTGTGGAAGGAGACACCAAAGGCCTTCCAGTGACAGGCAGGGAGAGGGCGGTTTGGATTACTAATTCGCTTGCACTTCTTAGCCTGTTTTTCCTTCACAGGGCTGTTCCTCTGTAGACCATGAGTATGAATAATTCCGCATAGCCTGAGGGGAGAAGCAGGAGGCCGCCTTGTAGGGTTGTTTGTACTGTAATGAAATAGAAAGTTTAAAAGCTTAAGTGAAGCCTGTGCGCTTGGAAATGGCGGGAGGTCCAGCATGCACTTTAAAAATTACTCAGAAAGCTGACAAACTCTTGAAGGCAGGGAGAGAAATTGCCTACTTCACTTTTGGAAGACGTCCCTCCCCACGCAAGGCAACCCCCCCCCCTACATTGTGCCAGAGTACAGAGCGTCCCAACCAATTAAATAACTCATGGAGATAAACTCTTAAGTCTGTATTTGAGTTATCAACTGGAAGGCCAGACTAAGCACCAGGATTGTCTAGGAACTTGGTAGCCAGTTGTTTGAGAGATCTGAAAGCTACTATTTTGTACTTAGATGCTGGATTGACGACGGTTGTTCACGCTACATGACAAAGAGGTCCAGGCTTCTAGATTTGAGTGCTCTGTTGGGTCCATAGTTGGGCTAAGTAGCAGTAGCTTCTTCTTGACAGCTGCCTTATTATTATTATTATTATTATTATTATTATTATTATTATTATTATTATTTTTTTTTTTTTTAAGTGTTGCATAGTCACACTGGATTACAGCTATTCACTGGTGTGGGTTGGAGGCGGTCCCTTCAAAGGTGTGAGCTCTTTGGTGAGCATGAGCTCCTAGCAAATTGAACAAGGCGAACACAACTTGTTTCAAGTCAAGAAAGAGATGGGGAGTAGGTCAATAAAAATCATCACATTAATGAAAAGGCAAACTGGTAACATACAGTTTTAGTAACACAAGAAAAACAATGCACAGTGGCAGAGAAGTTTTGCTTCCCAGTCTTTCTTTCTCAAAAAAAACAAAAAACAAATAAAAACAAACAACTCCCCAAACAAACAAACAACCCCAAACAAAACCAAAAGCAACAACATCAAACAAAACAGGACACCCCAAATAGTGGTTAGAGAGATGCTTAGTGGTGAAAGCCTTTGCTGTTCTTGCAGAGGGTCTGAGCCACCACCCAATGGAGGTTCACAACCATCTGTAACTCCAGTTCTAGGATGCATGATGCCTACTTTTGACCACCAAGGACATCAGGCATACAAGTGGTACACAGACAAAGTACCCTTATACACAAAAATGAAAAAGATTTTAAAATTAGCTGGGTGGTGGTGGTGGTGGTGCACACCTTTAGTCCCAGTACTTGGGAGGCAGAGACAGTTGGATGTTTGTGAGTTTGAGGTCAGCCTGGTCTTCAGAGTGAGTTCCAGGACAGCCATGGCTACATGGAGAAACTCTGTCTCGGAAAACAAAAACAACAAAAGTTTTATCTAGCATTTATTTAAAGGTATGTGTGTCCCTCTGTGTGTATGTGCATATCTCTGGATGCTTGTTTCTGCGTATGTGTGGACGCCAGAAGAGGGTATCAAGTGTTCTCCTCGATTGCCATTGGCCCATTCCTTTGAGACAGGGTCTCTTCCTGAACCTGGGGCTTGCATTTTCTCAGCCAGACCAGAAGCCTTGGAGCTCCAGTGATCCTCTTCTCTCTGTCCTCCCTTCAGTTATCCCTGGAGTTATCAGTATTTGCAGGACTCCTGGCTTGTTGCATGGGTGCCTGTATCCGAGCTCTGGTCCTCAGGACTAAACAGCGAATGTTCTGCATTATTTCTCTAGATCACCCCTTTCTCCAGTCCTTGAGGGGATTTCTTTGCTTTTGGAATGAATACAACACATTGGTGTTTCAATCTGTCTAATGTCAATAGAGCAATAGAGAGCCTTATTTTTCTCATGACTGTTATCTATCCTGCTGAGGAATCAGAGTAATAATGCTTTCCAACCTTTGGAAGGAACTGGCTGCCAGGGAAGCTGCAGTAAGTATAAATGCATAATGAGAGGAGAAACGGGAAGAGAACAGGATTGAGGTTAGAAGGGAGATACTGAGATAGACTCTGTGGGTTCCTTAGCAAAGAAAGCCAAGGTACTGGTACTGTGGTCTGAATTTTTAATGTTAAAGAATAACTTTAAAGGGGAGAGGGAGATGGCGCAGTGATTATGAGCACCGGCTGCTCTTGCAGAGGACCTGGGTTTGGTTCCTAGCACTCAATATGGCATTTACCTGTAGCTCCAGTTCCAATTGTAGGGCCTGGAAGGTCTCTGAAGGGCACTAGGCATGTACATGGTGCACATACAGACATGCAAGGCCAAAACTCACACACATAAAAGAAATAAGTCTAAGAGAATTAAAAAAATAACTTAAAAAACACAACATAATCACAAGTCTCTGATATAAATTGAACCTGTTAGTGGGTTTATTTAAGTCATTAATTAGTGAGGGAACCTTGTGACATTACAATGGCCTTAAAGGAGAATTCAAACAACCATCAAGTAATTCTGTAGTAATTTTACAAATGGATGCAAAATTGGCTTGTTCTTTAGTGGGGGTGGGTTAGAAATCCATTGTATTTGCAGAGGAAAAGATTAACTTTTATGCCTGTAGACAAGTCGTTTAAATTATTATTGGTGCCAGAGAGTAGGACAGATGGAGAAGACCTGAGGACCTTGTGTGAAACACTGTAAAACTACCATGAGAAAAGCACATAGGGAAAAAAATCTTTGGCAAAGGCTGGATAGCTCACAACTCCCACCCTTCAGGAGGCTGGCCGGAACTGGCTGGCGCCGTTGGTGGAAGCGCACAGTATATGTCTGAAGATGACCTGTGTCTTATTGTAGTATAAAAACAGACACTGCCCTGCTGGGCAGAGAACATGTGTGGAAATCTACACTGTGCAAAAGAGCAAGACAACCCAGGAAACGCGACGTAAAGAGGCCATCCTTTGTCTAGCATTCCTGTTGGAGTTCCTCTACATTCTCTCCTGCCCTACCTACCCTTGTCTTTGGAAGTAGATTGTTTCCTATTACATCGTCCCTCCTTCTGCTACTTTCCACATGTCTTCAGCCAATGTTTGTTCCAGGACACAAGAATCTGGAATCCCTCCAGAGGTGCCCACCAATCTCTCATATTCGCTGATGCTGTTATTGATACAGTTTGCAAAGTAAGAGTTGCAAAGTGGCTCAGCCAAGGAAAGGCAGAGAATTCACAGAGTCAAACCTCCTGGAAGCCTGTTCTTAGAGGATGTCCTGCGTTCCATTGAAGGGGATCTTCAATCTTTTTGGTCCATTGGATTATTTTATAGTTTATTTGTAAAAAGTTTCTATAGATTTGATTGTCTAATGGTAACTCTTTATTTTAGACAATGGGCCAAGCTTTTAGGAAAAGAAAAGGGCCTACAATTTTCTTTCCAAACAGATTCAACAAGCCCCAATCAAATGTCTGTAGGTAGCACTTAGATGTTGGAGAAGGAAGAGAAGAAGGTAACTATGCAGCCATAGTGGATATCTAGGCACGTCTCTGAGGCGATAGTTATGGCTAAATCTCACCCTGCTTGATCTCTGCTCCACCTTGAAGCATAATGTGTGGGTCTGTAAAAATCTTTACAGTCGAGCACTCATTGGAGGGCAGAAGAAGCACATCATTTTCCCCTACATTTATTTTTAGTTCTCATGTGGGGTACTACTTCTTTGTTAGGTATTAGGGCAAGAAGTAATGGCATTGGTAGTCTTTGGTGTAATCTGCAAAGTGGGACGTACTTAGACAAATGGAGGAGAGAGAGAAGGACCAGGAGAGGAGGAGCTCAGAAGCGCGCAGACAAGAGCACACTTTTGTTAAAACAGGAGTTCCTTTTATTAAAATGATTAATTAGAGTCAAGGCATGGGGTGCATGCCTTCCATCTCAGCACTCAGAAGGTGGATGAAGCCCTGTAGGAGCTTCTCAACTTTCTCCCCGCCCTAGCCCACTTCTTCAGAAGTAGGTTGTTTCCTGTTACACTATCCCTCCCCATCAACTTTTCACATGTCTTTAGCTAATGTTTTGTTCCACAACAGGTGGATCCAGACAGGTGGATGTCTGTGAGTTCCAGGACAGTCAGGGTTACATAGAGAGACCTTGTCTCAAAAAACTTAAAAATCATCATCATCATCATCATCATCATCATCAATAGGCAAAATGACTAATTAGGAAACCATTGTATGGGAGGGCTCTCTAATGTAAACAAATTAAATTTGTAAGCAATTTGATATAAATGGTCATGTTCTAGAGAAAAATAATTTGAGCTGAACTAATGAGAACCATCGACTAATTTCTAACCGGGCATTTTACATTGAAATGATCTAATAAGACCATTCACCACTTTAGCCAATTAAATATTTACTTTGCTCTGATTCTGAGTTCACCCTATCAAAATGTTCCTCTCGTGCCCTCTTGGTAGAGTAGCAAACACCAACACCTGCTATCAGGAGCTGTGAAATATTGTTATCTGTTTAAATGGACCCTTTTAAAACCTCAATGTGGTTAAATTTATTTTTTTAGCTTTTTCATCAGAGTGTTCTCATTCAGGTGGAGAAAAATATCCAGACTTCAGTTTTGACTTTTTTGTTTGTTTCTTTCACACCAGGAGAGACATGTTTTTGGTTTTTTGTTTGCTCCAAATACCAACATGCCTGGCAAGATGTGCTCAGGAGGTATATAATAGTGGCACGACAGTTATGGGTGTAACCAACCACATTTTAACTGGATATGAAGACTACTTCACAGGAGGTATTTCATCCCCAGTACAGTAAACATGGTCAAAAGCCCAATGACTGGGAAGACCATAGGTGCTAGAGGGAACCTATTATTGTCATTATGTTGTCAAACTGTCTTTAAATATTTATGTTTATTTCTATAGATTTGAGTTGCTTTTAAGTTTGGTCTTTTCACAGCGGGTAGCAGATGACACAGAAATTCATAACTGGTCCAAGAGCTACGCTAGCTCTCAACTGTGGCTGGATGATCTATAGTCACCCCTCCCCCATTCAAGGCTCAGGGAACATTATGGAAGAATGGGAGGAAAGAATGTAAGAGCTGACAGATAAGGAATAGAGCTGGGAAATGCTGTCTCCTGGACATAGCTGTTGCACGAATCAACTCATGTTAGCTGTGGTTACCTGCATAAGATCTGAACAAGATCAAGCCAGTCAAAATTCTAGCATGAATTCTCTCAGGGGAGGAGGGAGTTGATGGTTTCTGAGGAAGAGAGAGTCACTCTGGCCCTGCCACAGTGGGTGCTTACCCACCAATGCACATGTGGTCAACATTAATTGGCCCCGGGGAGTTAGTAATAACAGCAAAATAAGAAAAGATAAAAATAAATGTAAAATTGGGAGTGAGACAGAGTAGGGGGCACTAAGGGGAGCTGGAAGAAGGTAGTGGCAGATAGATACAATAAAAATACATTGCATAAATATATGAAATTTTCAACTACTGAAAATATTTAAAAAGGTGGAGATATATGTATTTAGCAAGAAAATTATGTAATTGAGGGGGTTTGGTATTTTATTTTTATTTGTGTGTGTGTATGTGTGTATATATGTGTATGTGTGTAGTGTGTATGCATATGAGAATTTGTGCTACTGTATATGTACATGTGGAGGCTGCGGGATGCTGCTGAGTGTTCCACTTTGTTACTTCCCTCATTTCTTTGAGACAGGGTCTCTCGCTGGACCTGGAGCTATGTTGGCAGGCAGCAAGCCCCAGTGTGATCCTCCTGTCTCTGCCTTGAAACAGTTCTGATATTACAGGCATGTGTTTAATACCAGGTTTTTTACATGGGTTCTGGGGATGTGAATTCAGATTGTTCTGCAGTAAGTACTCTTACCCACTAAGCCATCTCTCTAGCCTGGCATTTCTAAGTCATGAAGTCACGGATACAAATCCATGGGGGTCATATACAAAATTAGCTTCTAGGTTTGAAGTTGAAAACTGATCTTTGGGATTGATTCCTTCCTTCCTTCCTTCCTTCCTTCCTTCCTTCCTTCCTCTCTCCCTTCCTTCCTTCCTCCCTCCCTTTCTTCCTTCCTTCCTTCCTCTCTCCTTTCCTCCCTCTCTCTCTCTCTCTCCCCCCCCTCTTTCTTTCTTTCTTCCTTTCAGGTTAGTACCCACAATTGTTTTGTATCACACTGCTATAATCTTTCTTATTCCTTCCTTCCTTCAGTAGGCAAACAAGAGTTTTCATTCTTTCCTTACATTTGAATTTTTGAAAATCCATTATAAATAATAGTAATAGGTTTTAATGCTACAGAATAGAACAATTTGGCATAAAGAAAAGTGAGAAAGAAGATACAAATTTGTCTTTAAAGCTACCCAAACTCTTAATGTGTTGCTAAATTACATCTGTGCAGTTGGAGATAACTTAAAAGCCAGGCGTGTGTGTGATTGTAACCAATTTTCATAATTTTAGCTTTAATTCAAAAATACCTAAGGTTTTTGGATGGGTTTAGGATCTTCTTAGTGTTAATTCAGTGGAGGAAAATGAAAATGGAGACTTGGTCTCTTTTCCGAGTAAACACAGTGACAAAAATATGTCGGAAGCTTGAGAGCAGTTGAGAATTTGAAATTTTTTTCTGATGGGAGTGGTTAGCAAAGCAATAAAGTTAAGTCAAAACAGAGAATCAGCTCTTGTTCCATTGCATTTCTATCAAGCCCGCTATCTCAAGAAGTCAGCTTGGAGTCATTACTTTAAACGGGGTTGCTGTTGAACTAATGAAACTTAACACTAACTTCTCAGGTGAATTAAATAAATAACCCATCCAGTTCCCAGGGGAGACACTGATCTCCCAAGTTAGGACGACAGTGATGACTAAATCAGGGGAGAAGGGCAGAGTTTGACACATGCAGTTATTTGTGTCTCTAGTCCATATGGAAAAGGCAGGCAACAATCAATTCAAGTTTTTCTTGTTCTATTTCAGATGGCATGAAGACTCAGAAATGTCACCATTTTGGTTGTGTGAAGAGAGAAATTCATGCTGTATGCTCGGCAGCATCTCTTCTCTGGTAGGTACGTCCACAGTGCATGGGCATTGCATGGGGGCAAGTGAAGCAGTCTCCTTTTTGTGGTGGATGCTGAAGTGAGGGGAGAGTGGATTACTCAATGCCTCTCAAGATCCAACACCAGCACCTAGGGAACATGTCAGTTAGGGTTTCTGAGATGTATTTTTCAGCCTTACCGCATCGACAGAAAGGTTGGGGGAAAAAACCAGAGAGGAAAAACAAACCCAGAGAAGCGCCTCAGTCTCATAGTGGTCAGTCCCTCACAGGGTACCTGGCAATGACCTCAGCTGTCTTATGGTCTTCATAGCCTCTGTTGCTTGTAAAAGTGTTTAAAAGATGAAAGTGGTCCTCTGGGAGGTGGAGATGTCAATTTCTGCTTGAACTGATACTACTGTAAGGCTGGGATATCCAGCTTATTGGCTGGATGGCTGCTCCAGACGAACCCAAGTATCATATCAGTCTGCTGCTGCTATTCTAATGTTTCCCCTTTTCCAGATCTCTCCTTTGGAAACCCCCTTCCCCTCCCCCTCCCCCTGCCTCTATGAGGGTATTCCCCGCCCACCCACCCACCCACTCTCATCTTCCCTCGTTGGCATTCCCCTATACTGGGGCATCTAACACCCTCAGGCCCAAGGGCCTCTCCTCCCCCTGATGGCTAACAAGTCCCTCCTCTGCCACATATGTGGCTGATGTTGCTATTCTTTTTTTTTTTTTAAAGATTTATTTTATTTGTATCAGTACACTGTAGCTGGCTTCAGACACATCAGAAGAGGGCATCGGATCCCATTACAGATGGTTGTGAGCCACCATATGGTTGCTGGGAATTGAACTCAGGACCTCTGGAAGAGCAGTCAGTGCTCTTAACTGCTGAGCCATCTCTCCAGCCCCACTGCTATTCTTATTGTAGGAAATTTATCTCCACTTGACAACAGTGACTGCTGTAAAATCACCTTTCCAGGGACAGAGCTGCCTGCGGTCCCCAAATGACCACTATTGGCTGTCTACTGTGTGGCTAGGGGATCCCAGTTTCTAGAGTTTTCTTCTTTGCCCGAGGTGTGAGGCTGACTATAATGAGGATGCCAGGTCAGAGGCACCCCCGAAGGAGAAGAGGAGAGATATCCTGAGTGTGAAGAGATGGAAAGGCTACAGTTCCTAAGCTGCCGTCCACAGTTAGGAAGAGTGAGCTTGAGTAATTCTGATTTAATGTTACCTACCTCAGGATGCCTTTTCATGCCTTCCCATGCATGGAAACAAAGTAGACATGGCTGATGAAGGTCACTCTATTCTAAGACCCAGGTCTTAGAAAAGGACAGTAAAACATTTCAGGGCATACTGAGAGTGTCTGTTGAGACATTTTCTAGGTATAATTAATGACCATGATGTGACCTAAGAGGTGTGGTTGTAAATTAATGAGGCTGGCTCTTGGGTGTGGATTAAGTAATTTGTGCCTTCTTTGCGGTAACACTTCATTTAAAATTCTGCAAACAGGGAAAGGCAAACCAGTGGGAGGCAAGAGAAAACCTTCATCCCAGAACAGCATCTAGAACATTTAGCTCATTGCTGGTATACCTGAACCTCAAATCTTACAGCAGTTGTGGATAATAGGACGAAAGGTACTCAAATGTACCCAATTTTAAAAAAAATGAGTAAAAATTATTTTTAAAAACTATGGTAATGGGACAAATAATCCTGAAATATGGTAAGCTATTCTGAAGTATGTCTTTTTAGCATAAGGATTATTTTGAACTATGTCTGAGGAAACTGAAGACACAGGGGACATTTGGAAGACAGACAAGAAGATTACCTGCAAGGGAAATTTGTAGCGATAAAGAAGTCTCCAGGTGCATTATTGTGTGTAGGTATGACTAAGTCCACGGGATTGGGTCCACAACTGATCATTGCCAGGTCAAAGAAGGAAAATGACATTTTAATTTTTTAAAATAAATACTGACAAAATCCCCTTCCCCCAAGTGTTTCTAAGTAACATGGTCGGGTCCTTTTTGTCTGGCCTCTTAGACTGTATTATTGGGGCTCATAAATCAAACTGATAAAAGAGATTAGTAAGATATCAAAGTTGGGCTGGAGAGATGGCTCAGCCTTTAAAGGCTCCCAGCCATTAAAGGTAAGAAAACAAAGTTTTCATTATTTACTATGTACAGGTTTCTTAAAGAGGAAATGTTTAAGGACATGGCTAGATGATTGAGTCTTGTGAACATTTTAGTTAAAAAAGGAGAAAAGTCTTGAGGCTCTGGGGGAGGGGTTTCCTGTCCGTATAAGCAGCCAACATTGTGTTAGGCGTCTCTTTGTTTTTCTTCTGCTAATCTTTTATTATAGGGAGTTTAAGCTAAGAACTGTGCTGAATGAATAGTAAGGGAAGTTGTTTTTCTTCCACACTTGCAAGTTAGCACATAAAACTGTAGAGGGGAGAGCATGTTTGTAAAACATGGCTGTCTTGTGTCTGGAGACAAGAGCTGTGTGGTGGAAGAAACGACATCTTTACAAGTGGAAATTTCCTTTAGAAATATGAATTTACTTTAAAAAGGAGAAATTTGCCATCTATTTTTAGGCAGATACAGAGAAGTAAATAACTTTTTCTGTTTCTCAGATGCTTTTAGTTCAAAATAATCCATATGCTAAAATAGCGTATTTTGAGGCCCTGTGTTCTTCATGCTCACTCCAGTGATGTACCTACCACAGTGGTTTTCTCTCACATTCCTGCCAACCCAGCTAGCCCAGGTTTTCTAGTGGAGCTAAAAACAATTTCTTCTTTCCATGTCTCTTCCATCCACTGGAAGCAAAGCCTTTATATAAGAACTAACTTCAAATCAGAATTGTTACCTGTGTTACAAAACTCTCAGTCCTCTCTCCTGAAGCCAAGGGAATCTTAGTCTACAGAAAATGAGAGCCATTGAGTTTACTTGGTATCAATGGTTTGAATTCAATTTTGTATCTGATTTTAATTTGATTGTATGAGTGCCTATGTTGGCTATAATCTTGATCATCGCCTTGACTGGGCTCAGCAGTTCTTAGGGGGTCAGTGAGGGTCAGGTTTGGAAGTGTCTGTGACAGACTTTCCACAAAAGATTGACTCGTAGAAGAATGACTAACTTGGAAAGACTCACCCTGAATGTAGTCAGTATTGCTTCTTTGCTGGAAATCTGAGGCAGAGTGCTCTTGTTTGCATGTGAAATGCCCACCACAGGCTCAGGAGCTGAGGCTTGGTTGCCAGCTAGTGACAGCTATTTGAAGAGGTCCTGAGAGCTTTGGGAGGAGGTCACCTGGGCATGTGCCTTTTAAGCGAATCACTGATTTTTAGGGTCCTATGTCTCTCTGTCTTCTGTCTGCCATGAGGCAAAGATACACCTCTACTGTACACTCCCACAACTGAGATGTTCTGCACAAGCACATGGAACCAACTAACCATGAATTGAATCTCTGAAACCAGGATTCAAAATAAGTCCTTCCTCCTTAACCTGTAGAAGCTGCCAGGCATTTTGGTCATAGCTGCCTAAAAGCTAACTATAAAATAATGTCCTACTCCCAATGCTAAGAATAAGAGGATTTGGTTTTGGTTTAGGTTTTTAAAATTTGTTTATTAATTGTTATTTAATAACAAATTATTTATTAATTAAAAGGGAGCCTTCCTAAAAGCAATGGGTTAGGAAGTTGCTTTGAAATATTTATAACTGGAAAGGTATTTCAGGATTCATGCCCCACCCTGTCTTACAGACATGGGTATGGTTGTCCAAGGACCAGATATAAGCAGAACACCATAAAAACAGCATGACCGAAGCTGTCTTTTTTGCTCATCAGATTCACTGGAGCAAGGAGCAGATTGCAAAAGAATAATAGGAAAAGTATAGTTTGTTTTTCAGGAATTTATGACAGGAAAGGAGCAGAGACCAACCAACACAAAGGAGAAAATACACAATGCAAGGGCAGACATTCATAATGGAGTTTGAAGATCCTGGGATCACAGACATGTCTGGAAAAGGGGGTGGTGCTGCTGACAAAGATGTGAGCAGATGCTTAGTGATTCCAAGGGATGTGGCTCAGAGGGAGGGAAGAGGAGTCAAAGGAACCCATATAATAGACAGAGAACAGACCACGGAGAAGACCCAGGGCTAACCCCAGATCAACCACCCCTGTGCTCACAGGTCTGGGGTTTCCCTGTTTATAAAATGGGAGTATTCTGCCTATGCTAACAATTTTGTGGATCAAACTGGAGTTGTGCATGTGAAAGTGTCCTATAAAGGGCTCAAATAGTTCTAGCAAATAATAGTGAATATGAATCCAGAGGCTGCGTGGTTGAGGCACAAGCATATGCTTAGTCAGAGAAGCTTGGGAACACAGGACATAGCATTAAGAGTGGATAGTGCTGGGAGATATGCAGGGCAATGCTTGCAAGTAGCCTTTAAAATAAGACATATCCTGGAGTAAAGCAATGTTTGAATAAAAACTCTCAAGCAGCTAGACCATGGTTACTTGAAGCCAACCAGGTCCATATACACATGTATGCAAATGTGGTCAATGTGATAGGCACTAGTGATATCTTGGTAAAACTCCTGGCAGGGCCCAACTATAAACACTGAGGCATGTTGGATGGACAGCATCCAATGTGTAGATCCTCTTTCTAGAAAGAATATAACCTGCATGCATGCTTGGTTCACTTTTGTGTTAGCATCTTCTGAGATGTTTTCAAGCCATGGAAGCCCTTATGGTATTATGTGTGGAAGCTGTGAAAGGCAGCATGTGGAATCTCGGATTATTTGGGCAGCTGCAAGATGTTGGAAATTCCTTTTTTAGGGTCTGGCCTCCATAATCCACCTTGTATTATCTCAAAAGATAGTTGCTTTCATTCCGTGTCAGGAGGTGTAAAGAGAAGCCATCTACAGATTAAAAGCATTAGAAGATGTTTTTCCTCAGAGAAATATCCCTCATGATATCAGTATTCTTTCTTTCTTTCTTTCTTTCTTTCTTTCTTTCTTTCTTTCCTTCTTGGTTATCTCTCACTAGATGTGTTTTCCAAGAGACTCAAGTCATTTGATATTGAAGAATTGTTGGGTTCACATGAAAGAATCCTGAAATGTATTGATGAGGGAAGAGTTTTCATAACCACTGATTATTGTTCCTACAGTGACTATTAAAACAACTCACAAGGCTTGTATTCTTTCTTCATATTTTATATGGGTAGTAAAGAGGGGCAAAGAAGACATGAGATCAAACCATTGCCACATTTATAGGTTTAGGCTGGAAAACATGTTATTCCTAGGGGAGAACTTAATAAAGTTTTCAAGTTGTAGGGGCCTCCCCTGAAAAAGGAAAACACCAAGGATCTCTCATCAGAGTTTAAAACTATCCTGTACTATTTGTGAAGGACGAAGGACCACCATGGACCCAACACATGTGAAAGTTTACTATTTGTGAAGGATGGAGGACCATCATGGACCCAACACATGTGAATGTTGGGTCCCTCACAAAATGGTCATGTATTTGTCTATGTCCTACGCATATCCTTTACTATGTTTTAGATTAAAAAATTAAGTTATTTATTTATTTATTTATTTATTTATTTATTTATTTGTTTGTGTGTGTGTGTGTGTGTGTTTGCACATGTGTGTGTGTACCTATGGAAGCTGGAAGAAGATGCCAGAATTCTTGGAGCTGGAGTTAACAGGCAGTTGTGAGCTACCTAATGTGGGTGCTAGGAACTAAATTCAGGTCATCTGCAAGGAATCACTCTCACTGAGCCATCTCTCAGCTCTTTCCTGTGTAATTTAAAGCATCTCCACTTAATTTATAATTCTTAGTACAATGTATATGCTATGCAAATAGTGATTACACTGAACTGTCCGGAGAATAATGATAGGGAAGGCGTCCACACTTGTTCAGTATGATGCAGTCCCCCCAATACTTTTGATTCACAGTTGGTTGAGTTACTGGATGTTTACAGGGCTCTGACTGGTATTTGTATCAGTCTTTTATATGGTTACAGTTTTAAACCAGCTGAAAATTTGAGAATGTAACCTTGGGTCCAGCCTGCTACCTTAAAAAATGTTATGGCCATTGACTGAGTGTAATGAAGCCCAGCTGTTGTGGTTTCCTTGCTGCTAGTTCTAACAGTGGACGTGGAGCTATAAATCAAGGCCTCTCTTGAGACATGGAGGAAAGAAACTGTCTGGGTCCTCTCTTGATACCTGCACCTCACTGTGGTGCAAAGTGAAACTCACCAACTCAGATGGCCAAAACAAGCAGATGTTTAGCACAGCTAAGTGTAAAGCGTTGGGAAAATGACTTTATAGGCCTTTGGCTGAGATGCTCACATTTGAATGTCATACACAGGAAGTCATCAGGTAGTGGAATAATATAAACAGACCTTACCTCATGAAGTGATTTATTTTGGACTGCTGGCAGGAGCAAGAGCCTCTAGCACAAAGGAACATAAGGACTTACTTCTTTTATGTGAGAGGTTTTTTCCAACTGGTAAGGGCTGCCTGTAATGAAGAAGTGGGGGCACTGCTTCCTTAATTACAGCACGTATTCATCATCAGAGGGACGGTGTGCACTCGTGGCAGGGACAATTCCCAAAGTACTCATAGTGCTATGATCTCTTCAGCCTCTCTGATAACCTGTAGAAGGAGAAGGACTCATTGTTTGTAGTGAATATGTAGGGAAACTGAGGCATAACAAGCCAGCCAACAAGTATGCTCAAAGCCACAAAGTGGTTAAAAAGCAGGACAGTAATTGCAGTTAAATATTCTAAGATTGGAGCTCTTTCTACTCTGTTTTAATGTAGCCAGTGGGGAATGAGGTGATCTTAGGTGAGGAGCCATACAAGAAGATGCAGCAGTTTTGGCTTTGTCTTAGTCTAACAATAGGTCTAAAGGCACAATGACGGAGCTTGACTCAAGTTAAACTCAAGTTGTAGAGTTGTCATACTTAGATTCCAGCTCTCAGTGCACCACTTACCATGTGATTATTTCCTCCCTAATCTCCAGTTTCCTAATCTGTGACCAGATGACAGGAGCCTTGCCTTTATTGGTGCAGTTGTGGAGATTCGGTGAGGTAGCATTTGCGAAATACTCAGAGTAGGGCCTGGTACCTTGTAAGAGATCTGTAAGTTTGTTAAGGAAAAACTAAAACTAGTCTATTAATTCCATTATTTTGTGGGTATACTGAATTCAGGAAGGGTAAAATAAGCATTTATGAAAAAAAAAAGAATGAGAATAATTTTGCAGTAAAGATGGAAGATAGGTGGAAGTCAAGTAAGATGGAAGATAGGTGGAAGTCAAGGGTGGAGGGGCTGGCCGTAGACTGTGCTGTGCCCACTCTTCTGAAGGGGAAAGAGTGGGAGATCATCAGCCTGTACCCAGACACTTCATGTCTTCATTTCACCTCTAATTTTTAAATAAAAAACCCCTGTCATTTCAGTCCATTAAGTCAATAGTGTAGGTATAAACGCTCCCTTTAACAAGATGAACAGGCTCAGTCAGCTCGCCCAACCCCAGGACCAGAAAGTTACCTTGGTTTCTTGCTCTGCTTATTTTAGTCAGAAACCAGCTCTGACCCAGGGTGTTGGAGGGAAGGGATCTGGGGAATCTGGGACAAGGTGGGGACTGATCAATTGCAAAAACCAGACACTGTGGCCATAAAAAGGAGACAGGGGGGAGAAATGCTGCAAAGTGAGTCATCATGTCTCCACACCGGACGGTTACTTCATTGAGACGGAGAGAAACAAGATCTGCTGATAGGCTCATTCCTATCTGTCAGATGGCAGGAGGAAATGAATAAGCCATTCGGACACTTCTTGGAGGGATGTTTCATTGTATTCTGCTCCTCACTGGATTGAAGTCTTTGTTTTGGTAAAAAGAATTCACATAAGGAAAGAACCCTGGTCTTGTTTATCTGAGTTCAAGCTCCCTGGTCCTTGGGGAGTTCTTTTCACAACTTTTCTGTTCTGCCACCACACTCCACATGAATGTACATTCTGTCCCGAAGTCACTAATTAACACAGAGATTGAGAATCAAAGAAAAAGGTTAATGGAGTAATGTGGCCTCTTCCTTGATAACATGGATGTCATAGGTCCTGGGCTAGAAGCCACATGAACCCCAGGTCCCTTGTTACTTTGGGTGAGTAGGGTGCTTCAAGCTCTCACAGGCTACTGTAGACAGCTGAGACTGAGGAATGAGAACTGGTGTGACTCACACTGTCCGTCTCAGATAGTTCTTCCTTTAGCTACTCTGGGGTCACTAAGAGTCTGTGGGTGCCGACAGTAAGGGATTCTGGTCAACCCAAGCAGAAGTTCAAATTGATGAAATTTTTAGAAGTAGCTGAAACAACTGGAAAAAAAAAAAAAAAAAAAAACTAAACCAAACCAAATCATCCTACACTGGAAGGAGAAAATCGAGGCAATTTCAGAAGTCTACATCAAGGAGATCTGACGTTTAGACTATTTACTACATTCTACCTGGTTTAAACTCTGGACATAAACTAATTCATCACCTTGGAATGATGGTGTGAGATAGTTATCATTATTACATTGTAGGTAAAAGAGTTAACCAAATCAAATTCTCCTGACACATGACAATTTGACCCCTGAAAACTGATTAACTGTTACCATGGAAGACAGTCACGATGATATTGTCAATCCGGGTGCTAGGCAACATTGCTTATGGTGAAGCTGACACTTGATTGCAAATTGTTTCTAGACTAGGAAAACACAAATCCACGTTAGGAAGCTACATTGTTGGGCTTTTTAAACTCTTGGAACTGGCAATGTCCTTATTATGAGGGGACCTGAAAGTTATGCTTATGGATTTGTTGCAAGGATTAGGTCTTTGTGAAGAGTAGAAGGCACGGGGATTATTACGCCACAGGAATTCCTGGCTGGTATACATTTTAACTCTTTAAACTTGAATCCTACAGTGTTAACTGTGGCAAGGACTCCTATGTGGTAGAATATCTGATCGCTTCGAAATAAACTAATGCCAAAGGTGGAGTCCGTTGCTGTCTTGCACATTTGAGTATTGATTTGAACCCAAGACAGCACAGATGAGCATTGGATATTGCTTTTAACTGAGACAGGGTGATGAAAACCTTCTGTAACTCATGGTCACATGGATGACAAATGGTAGCGCTGTATTCAACCT
>JADRCH010000006.1:18760763-18790847 GCA_019843965.1 Rhynchomys soricoides | reverse complement strand
TAACTCATGGTCACATGGATGACAAATGGTAGCGCTGTATTCAACCTTGGGCAGGTTGCCTCTTAAACGGTTCACCAGGGCACAGCTTTTTGGAGGAATTTGCCCTAGATATTTTAGTTCATGGGTCCCTTTGCTCAATGTGCAAATTCCTGGGGCCTTAAAAACAATGACTGTCACTGTTGCTGAGGTCAGACAGGGCTTCAGGACAGATGACTAACAGACAGTAACCTTTCCATGCATTTCCTGTTTTGACTGCTGTTGTTATTATTGAACATATATCACCAATGGGAGCCGCCAGGTGGTCAGATCTCACAAATTCCCCTGCCAGACGTTAGAGCATTCATTCATTCATTCTTCCTCCCCATCACCCATTTAACAGCATTTTGAGAAATCTGACAATGAAATGACTTGGCAGTATGTCATGTGATGTCAGACAGCAAAGGTGGCCCTGGGTGCAACTCCTAAGTAATGGAAGTCTTCAGTGGCTGGAGATGCAGGTGTAATTCATGGTGAATAATTAGAGACAACTGGGGGGGAGATTGAGGCTCTTGGAGGGGAAGAACTTTGGAGAAGAAAGAGTTTTCTAGGTCATAGAAACAGATGGGGCCGAGTCATGGAATAGGCTCTGGTCTCCAGCAGAAACAATGGTCCAGGTAAAATTTGGCATAGGAGACAGAGCAAGATGACAGGACAGGCTGGATGTGGGGAGGATTTAGAACCAGCTGGATGGTCATGTGGTTCAAGTTCCATTACTCTGATGACTGGGACCAGGGCAGAGGGTCCTAACACTGGGTGTATTAGAATCTACCTCTTCCCCATAGATTAGCTCCATTTTGTTGGATACACTCTCTGGGTCTTTCTTCCTGATCACCTCAAATGTGGGAATCTTTCCCCCTTTACTCTCAACTCCAAATATTCCTAAGATTCACTGGTTGACTGGCTAGCTAATGAGAACTAAATTCACAGAATTCCAGTTGGTGATGGAAAGCTTTATCTGCTTCAGAGAATACTTTTTTTTTTTTTTTTTTTAATTTAACTAAGCCACAGGAACAAAATGTGGGGATTTCAGATAGTTAGCCACTTCTGCTGATTGATGGAAAGGGATTTTTTTTTTAATTTTCATATTTTATTTACATTTCAAATGTTTCAGATCTTTCCTTTGGAACCTCCCCATTCCCTCCGCCTTTCCCCTGCCAATATGGGGGTATTCTCCAACCCACCCTCCCACCCACCCACCCACTCTTGTCTTTCCTCCTTGTCATTCTCCTATACTGGGGGATCTAACACCCTCAGGCCCAAGGGCCTCTCCTCCCCCTGACGGATAACAAGACCCTCCTCTGCTGCATTTGTGGCCAGCACCATGGGTCCCTCCATGTGTATTCTTTAGTTGGTGGATCAGTCTCCCGAAGTATGGGGGGGGGAGGGTCAGGCCAGTTGTCACTGTTGCTACCTCCCTGGGGCTGCACACTCCTTCAGCTCCTTCAGTCCTTTCTCTAAGGGAAAGGGATATTTTTAATAAGCAAGAGGGTTTTTGTCTCAAGGAGAACAAATGAAATCCGGCTACAGTGTTTGGGTACTGCTGGGATAGTGCCTCCTTCTGAAAATGAAAAACCTTCCCTATGCAGTAGGGAAGAATGGCCAGTGCTCTAGAATTCATAGTTTTCTGCCTTTTCTGTCTGTTGTTGGTTCATCAGATGTGGAATTTCCTGTATACAGCAAATAAACCAAGGTGGAGGGGGAGTTGGGGGTTGGGATGGGTGTGGTGAATGACGGGAAGAAGGACTTTCAATAGCCACAGAAGCCATACTAATTTGAGCTACACATGGAGAACTGAGGCAGAACAGGGGCTGAGGGGGTGGATGAGCCATACAGGCTGGACATCATGGAAAGTTTTTGGTCTTGTCTGTGGGTGTAGAAGGGAGAGTGAGCACTCAGAAAGCAGCTGTCATTTGTGTGAAATATATTGAGAATGGCAGAAATTGGAAGTAATGGATTTTTAAAAGATAACTTGGTGTGCATTTAACAGACACTCTATCCCTTGGGCTTTTTCTTTAGAGACTGGGTATAGATTTGAATTACTTTTGATTATATATATTTTTTGATGTTCCTTTGGATGTGGATTCCACATTGTGATCTGACCTGAAGGTTGTCTGGCACTCACAGGGAAGAAGCAAATTACAAAATAGGTAATGGGAAATTACTCTTGAAGCCAGAATGGGTATCCTAGAGTCCCACTGTTTTACTCTTGTTTCCTGAGATGCGGCTCTGAACCCTGGGATATTGAAATGGCATTTGAGATTACTCTCTGGATATATACCTTCTGGTGTCTTCCAACTCTGGGAGTCATACAATTCTAGCTTTGCTTCATTTTTAGTCACAGACACTGACCACGAGAAAAGTAGACTTCTTTCAGATTTCACACCAAGTTGCTACATTTTGGAAAAGGGGCAGAGGCCTCCAGCCACTCCCTACCCTGGGTCATGGGGTGTGGTTTTTGTGAATGGAGCCCAGTGTGGTTCTGGCGAGTCTAGGTAACACGACCCAGTCTCTGCCTTGCCTCAGGGTGGAAGTCTAGTTACATACCACAAGCAGCCTCTTGGAAGAGCCTGGTCCAATTACCCAATATTTTCCTCTTGTCTCCAGACAAGACTTCTCATAAATCTGCCTGCAGTAGCCAGCTGGAACTGGGTTTGAGGGTTGAAACCAGCTTGTTCGGTGGGGGTCTGGAAATCATGCAAAGAAGGAATCATTTGAAATAACTGGAGAGTAGCCTTGATTTCAGAGGGCAGACACAGAGAAGACGTTGTGCATTGGAGCAGACACTTGCTCCATAGAGGCAGGAAGAACAAGAGAGTCCCAGGTGTGGAGCCCCATTGGGATACACAAATCTAGCTTCTGGGATGTTGTGGTATCTCTTCCAACAGCTGGGTGAGATTCACATGTTCCCATGCTTCCCACTGGAGCAAGCTGGAATGGCTTCTCACTGAGCATTTCCATGGCTTGACCGAGAAGCCTAACTTTATCTTTTAATTACAGAAATCTTAATGAAAACAAAACAAAACAAAACAAAAGGATTCCCAATCGATTTTCTTTAAATCAAAAAAGCAACACATGGTATTTTGTCACATTTATAAAACTAAGAAGTGCATGAATTTAACTGTATCTAGTTTTCACTACAATCTTCTGCCTTCCTCCATACCTGTTAAAATAGGTGTGTCTTTCAGGATGTTTTCTAAGAGAGCCTGGTCTTCCATTTTATCAGAAAGGTACAAAGCATAGGTGCTATTGATTTAGATTTGGGGAAAAACTAGCAGGTTTTGAGTGTTTTGAGTGGGTTAAGTCTTGGTAAGATACCCAAGCCAAACTTCATCCCTTGCTTCGAGTCAATGCTTTTTCCAGCAAAACTGTTTCTGTCTTGTGGGCTAAGTTTGCACAACACAACACACACACACACACACACACACACACACACACTTAATGTGGTTTTAAGAGCCCAGGCCTGTGCTGATTTATAAGCCTTTACAAAAGATAGAGATAGACCCCTGGCTTGTATCTGGGGCCTGCTGCAAAGCCCTAGGCAAAGGGTTCAACTCCCCAGTCATGTCCACAATGTAGAATGCTTAGAGTTTCCAAAAACCCTTAAGACATGGAATGACCCATGTGTAGAGAGTGAGGGGAAAAGCAAACCTGGTAGAAGTCCTTGACATGTTGACATCTCTTTTTTTCCTATAGGAATTTCCGAGAGTTCTGGAGGGAATATTCTAGCTTCTCTGTTGGATGCCAAGGGAGGTTGGGCCTTGTTGAGTCAAGGTTCTGTTTCTAGAAATGGTCTGAAGATGGGGCAAGGCTGTGTTTACGACAAGCATGGTACCTGTGTAGCATCCATCAGAGATGAGGGTTTTTCTTCTTTCCTTAGTTCCCTCTCATTAACAATCACACGTTTACCACATTCTTACTAATGGGTGGCAGCACACATTCAAACAACAGCCATCGTGGCCTGCCTACTGTGTGCTAGGTATGCTGGTAGAAATTTAGCATATGTAAGTGGCCAAAATTAAAGATTCTTTCCTTTATAAAGTTTATAGTCAACAGCTTTTAGTCAATTCCTTTCCTCATAAAGCTTATAGTTAACAGCCTGTAAGTGAGGGAAAAACAGTTAAGTAGATTTTGTAGTATGTGCTTGTTCGTTTTCTGAGACAGGTTTTCTGTGAGTAGCCCTGGCTGTCCTGAAATGAGCTCTGTAGACCAGGCTAGATTCAAACTCAGAGATTTACCTGCTTCGGCCTCCTGAGTGCTGGGACTGAAGGCATGGGCCACCATGCCCCACTGACTTTGTAGTATTTTCAATGGTGATAAGTGTCCTGGCTCAGAGAAAGGATAAGAAAAGATATGAGTGATGATTTCTCACAAGATGGTTCTGGTTGTTCTTTTGGTTTCTGCTCTTAGATATCATGTGATATTTAGTGTGAGAAATAACATCATACTGAAGTCAAAACCAACTTGTTGGTGTATTAGTTAGCTTCTGTGATTATGTGTTGCAGGGGAGGGTAGAAGACAGAAGGAAAAGGGAAACACTGCTACTGCTGGCATGAGACCCCACTCCCCCATCAGCTGATTTTGTTGGGTGCAAGGCAAGAATGAGTTCAGGTCCTCATGTTGAATGGCCCCCAATTGTCAGAAGTGCAGTCACTCAAGAAGGAATAGGATGGTTGAATTCTCTTGAATCTACTCCATGGTTTCTCCTTCTGATTGCCTCAGATTTCAGTCAGGATCCTCACATGTTTCTATAGGATGCCCATTCATTTCTACAGGATCCCCACAAATTTCTACAGGAAAATAATTTGATCAAGACTCTTACAGACAATTCTCTGTGTCCTAAAGAATTGATTCCAGGGACTGACCACCCTGTTGACTACCCGCACCTACACACACACACACACACACACACACACACACACACACAAATACACAAACACACACACACACACACACACACACACACACACACACACACACACCCTGGTTGGGGGTTGGTTGGTCTCTTCCTTGCTTAATGATGATCTCCCTTCTGCTTCTCAAGGATCTGTTTTAGTAGGAATACGAAGAGGGGAGCTGTTGGTTAGAATAGACCAATCTCACTATCTGACTAGTCAGAGATTCTGATTCTTTGGCATTATTTTGCTTTGGAGCACTGAGGTTAGAGATGTAGGAGTCCTGGGGCCCTCAGACTTGCATAACAAACATTTCACCCACTTAGCCATCTTCCCAGCCCCATTTGTTGATATTTTTTTAAAGCAAAAGGAGGTGAGAAGAGAGATCATGTGAGTGAGGGGAATTCCCAAGACAACTAAGGAAACATAATAACTAGCTGAATACCTGATATTATTATAGGATTTCCCTCAAATTTTGGGGGGGTCTGTTATTGTGTGTACTGTGATTATATCGTAACAGCATAGTCTTTGTTTTCCATAAATACACTCTGAAATATTTACATATGAAATTATATTGATGACATGTAACAACTGGCATTTGCTTCAAAATTATCATAAATAATAAATAAGTTAAAAATATATTAAAAATAGAACTAATTATAAACCTATCATAATGAAATTTAATAATGGTTACCTTGGAGGTCAATGTATTATTTGTATGGTTTTAAGCATTTTGTGTAATTTTTGAAAAATGTAAAGGATTAAATCTCTTAATACTCTGATGTATTTTGTTTTCTGTAAGTTACTTTAAAATGTTTGCATACTTTTATTGGCTTGGTTTCTGTAGGTAACTCTTTATTCTAATTATTTATTAAAAATCACTTAGCATTCCAAGTGTGAAATTTAACAAAATTTATAAATCACCAAAGTGTAGACATGAAACCGTACTAAGTTAGTTGGGGAAAAATTAATTTAATAGACTCATAAGCCTGAAGACATTGGCATTTTAAATGAAATGCTTAATTAGGAGCCACAAACAGAGTCCAACAATAAACAATCAAAACTTGCTTTAAAGTCTCAAGCCTTTGCAAGAGTAACTACTGCCAGACAGCATTATATGGGTCCACATGGGGAGCATTTTAAAAACATCTGGAGTCCAAGCACATCTGCCACAGGTGAGCAAACAAAGCCTCCATAAAGCCATGCAACAGATAATATGAGCTGACTGACCAGAAGGTCACTTCTGTGAATAGCCCATTAGAAAGAATGATAGACAGTACCTCTCAAGAAAGGAAAGCCACACAGTAGCACAATCAGGCATCAGCCAAAACCATTTCCTTGCTTTTGGTGTGAAATACTCTTTCCTGATTCAGACAGACAGCAAATATTTGACAAGGAAAGAAGAGGTGCAGGTGCAGTCTTTGAGCAAGCGGTGGGCAATGATGACTTGTGCTAGTCTGAGTCATCAGTGGGACATTCGGAGGAGTGACCTAATGGACAGTCAGTGCCTTTGATCTTTATAAAAAGGAGGAGAATCTATTCTAAGAGGGGATCCATTCCTGGCTTGTGGGTCTCAAGGTTCTAACCAAATAAATACACAGACACACATAGACACAGACACACACACAAACACACACAGACTGGAACACAAACACACACACACACACACACACACACACACACACACACACACAGCCAAGTTAGTAGCGAGAAACTCTAGCAATTAGCCAAAGTGAAACACAAGAACTCTGGAAAGGGTCCTGAAGCCAAACTTCAGGCAGATCCATGGTGTTGATTTTGGGGCTCCTAGAGTCCAAGTGACCTTAAACCAAGGCAGTTAAAAATGTGTCCCCAAGCTACCAGTACAAGAACTACCCACAGGTGTGCATAGATGCAAGCCTCCTAAACAGACTACTGTGTGTGACCTTTTTGTTGCTGTGGTTGTTTGATAGTTGTCGGACTGAACCTAGAGCTTGGCACATGCCAAGCAAGCATTCTACTACTGTTCCTCCTGCCCGGTAGGAATCTACATGATGAAGAAACCATCTATCTGGTATTTGTGCCAGTATTGTGTTAGGCCAAGACTGAACAGAGAATACAATAACCCATCTCAAAACATCAAAGGACATAATCAAATGGTTGTTAATTTTGCTTATGTAACATATGTGTGAAGTCATTTCTTAGTCACATTCACATCTACAAAAGCTAGTGGGAGAGGCGTACAAGGGTTGAGAGATATTCAGGGTCAGGGATTCCACCCTTGACCTCTGCTATACTTAGCTTTCTATTCTTTGAGTCATCCAAATTAAGACTTGAGAGATATTATATATATATTATACGCATTCATACATACACACATATATACATATATATCTTGGTATATATAATATATGATATATAATGTAAGATATGATGTATCATATAGTACATGGAATATATAATATAGAAAATATAGTATATAATAAACAATATATAACATATATAGTATATATGACTTCATTTGATTCATATAATTACATATATCATACAGTATTATATATATTATATGGTATAGCTTCAAGAAATCAAAGACAAGATTTAAACAAATTTTGGGGGTGGAACATTGATATTTAGATATACTATATATTAAAGACAACCTTTTGAACTGAAACAGCATAAATTATTATTACCCATTTGCTTAACATAGCTCATTTGCATAACCACTATTGTGTGTCTAAGCCATTTGGATGAGTGACCTCAGAGACAGTGCCTTTGATCTTTATGTGCACTTATGGCTGGTGGGCCCTGGCCAGAACTGCTTGAATAGACTAAACAGAAGTGTTTATGGTGTGCTCTGTTGTTGAGCGAGTTACACTGCTTGTCATAGTTTATATTTTGCTGATACCATTCTCATGATTATGTAAAATGTAATTAGTTGTATGTTGGTTCTGATAATTGGAATTTAGCATTCAGATTTTAAAAATTCCTAGCATTGTGTGTAGGTGTTTGTGTATGATGGATGGGCTTGTGTGTCATGACGTGTCTGTGGAGGTCAGGGGACAGGTTTGTCACGTGGGTTCTGGGTTTGAATTCAGGTTGTCGGGCTTGTGTGGCAAGTTCTTTTACTCACTATGTCACCTTGTCATCAGGGTTTTTACTTAATCTCTTCTTCACCTTTTTCTTCTTTATTTTACTCTTTCAAATCCTTGTTCTTTTCTTTTGAGACAGGGTCTCACGATATAGCCCAGGCTAGCCTGTAGACCAGGCTGTTCTAGAATATACAGAGATTCATTTAACCTCTGCCTCCTGAATGATGGGATTAAGATGGGTTTAAAGGCCCCACCACACTTAGAATCATAGTTTTTGTTACATTTTTTGAGACAAGGTTTCTTGGTGTAGCCGTGGCTGTCCTGGAACTCCCTCTGTTGACCAGGCTGACCATGAACTCAGAGATCTGCCTGCTTTGGCCTCCCCAGTGTCTGGAGGTGCCCCCCCAGCCTGCCTTAGAATCCTAGTTCTTACTAGGAGTGGCAGAATGGCTCATTTGTTTATCCCACACCATGAGAAAAGAATCTCCACAGAATAACAAGTCCACAACTACCATCATGGTGATGACGAAAGCTATTTTGTTTTGTAATCATTTCTGGCCCGAGGTCTGTAGTGCTAAATGCAGGAGGATTTTGGTAAAGGTTTAATCATTATTATTCCAAATGCATTTGTAAATGGCAAACGAGACTGAAGCAAACAAGGATTCACTGAGTAGCATTTTCTGAGCTCCATGAAGTACATCCCTCACTGTGGCCCTTTCTAAGCTACCACCTGACCTCACCAGATGCAGCTAAGACAGAAGAGACACACATCAACATTTGAGAGCCAGGGCGGGTAGCTTTGCATGCTGGGGACGGGCTTGTTTTGAAGTCACTTGAAAGAGTTTGGGACTGTTTGGTTGTACCACCATCTGGAAACACAGTTAGGTTTATTTGTTTCGTTTCACTTTAAAGTTTGAGGGATGACTTTGTGAATTTATGGCTTTCATAATCATCCAAAACATTCATATGATTTCAAATCAAATCTGAAAATATTCAAAGAGGCTAATTCCCATCCTTATTGTCACCCTATACTGTCCCTTCCCCACAGGTCTTTCTTTTGTGGTTGAACATTTTAAAATATTTTGTTTTTAAACCTTATGGAAACTTTCATTGTCTTTTTTCCTTCCTTTTAAATTAAAAGAACTATTATTATCTGTGTGTGTGTGTGTGTGTGTGTGTGTGTGTGCACAAGTGTTCGTGTGTGCATGAGTGCCATGGCACCTTTGATGGTCAGAGGACAGCTCTGTGGAGTCTGTTCTTTGCTTCCACCTTTATGAGGGTTTCAATGGCCCAACTCACACTACTGGTCTTCCTAAGCCAGCATCTTTACCCAGTGAGCACTCTCGCTATCCCTTTGTATTTCAAACAGGATCACATGTGTCCCAGGCTGGTTTTGAATTTGTTGTGTAGCTGATGCTGGTTTGAAACTTCAGATCCTCCTGCTCTACCTCCTTAGGTGCTTGCTAGGGTCAATAGGTAAGTGTCACTCTGCCTTGCCTCCACTGTTTCCTTGTAAAGAGTGTGTATGTAGGTGTGGGATGGAGCTCAGTGGTGGATCATGCTTAGCTGCGTGAGGTCCCGGGTTCAATCCCTAGCAAACCTCGCCCTCACCATCTAAATTAGCTAAGCACACTTTCTACACATGGCTTTTTCTTTAATAATGTATCCTGGAAATAATTTCACAGTAGTGTGGGACACATGCGCATGCACACACACATGTATATATACAACACACACACATATGCATGTATATATGTATGTACACATACACAAATATCTATGTATATATACTTTTTATGTATATATGCATATATACATATGCATATGTACATACATATATACACATGCATATGTATGTATATAATATATATGTATATATATGTGTGTGTATCATACTTTTTAAAAAACTGAATATGATTCCAATTATTAGACAGACCATAGATTACTTAGTTGACTTACTTTGATGGATTTTTATTTGTACTAACAATCTTAACTAAAATTTTTTTTGGTGTTGACAGAAAGGACATCCAGTAATTAAACTCCAGATAATGTAAACAATATACAATGATGCTCTCTCTTTCTCCCAGATGGTTACTTTCCATCTGTAGGAACAATCTGGATTTTGAATATTTTTAGGTCACACATACTCCTATCAGGGTTTCCAAGGTTTGAATCACTCTTATCAGTCTCTCTCTCTCTCTCTCTCTCTCTCTCTCTCTCTCTCTCTGTGTGTGTGTGTGTGTATGTGTGCACGCGTGTGCACACGTGCTTGCGTGTGTGGTGTTGAGAAGGTACTAAAGTAAAAAAGAAGCAGAACGTGCAGATGTTTCACTCAAGTCCAGTCAATCACATGAGGGTTTTAGTTTTTAGACTGGAGCTGGTTTTCTACTCTATGCATATGTATTTTCTTCTTAGCCTCCAAGTCAGAATATTAGTTAGCAAGGCCTTCTTTGCTAAACTACATTTGTCTGGATTGAAATCAGTTAGTATCAGTTTGAGAGGCGTAATGGTTCCCAAAATCATCACCTTCATCAGCAAAGGATGAACCTGCTCTAATGTCTTTTCATGTGAACAAAGATGGTGGCATGCTGAGAGTCCCATTAGCATTTAACACCAGCCATCACACATGGTTTCTTGTTAATTTGCTTTTCTGACTCATGTATTCAGCTAACATGTATACTTCCAGCAGTGATTGAACACTATGTAGTAGTGCAAAGGAACCTAGGAATTAGCATGGCTACAGGAAATACTATGCTAGGGGCTGAGGAACAGCCAGCCTAGAGTGAACATAGCATGTTCCAAGGACACTAGACTCTGGCACTAGAAGATTTTTTTTCCCAGTCCTGGTAACATGGGCCCCTGAATACATCTATGCATGCCATTTCCTGGCTCTTGTTTAATCTTTTCTATAAGTTTTAACACTGTTATAGGTTCTAGGGAAACAGCTTTTGAATTTTTCTGTGCCCAATTTTGGCCAAACCTGAGGATAAATTGATTTTTCTGCGAATTTTTATAAATTCATATATAATATCATATATTTTTATTTTTTTTCTTAATGTGGGCAAGTGTTCAGACTAGGGTCCAGGCCTATGGACAGGGGCTTTAATGATAAATAATAAATAGTAGATTGGCTAGGTGCTCAAGAAGAGTTGAGATAAAAAAGACACATTTGGTGTTTCCTTTGCAGATATTATAGTGTAGTGTAGAAGACATTGGCATTGTAAAAAAGATAAAGCCAAATGAATGCAGTATATTTAAATAGATACAGTTGCCAAGACACACACACACACACACACACACACACACACACACACACACACTGGGAAATAATGCCCTAGATGCTATTTATGGGCCAGTTGAGGGTGGATTTTTTTAAAAAAGATTTATTTATTTCTTTATTTAATGTATATGAGTGCACTGTAGTTGTCTTCAGACACACCAGAAGAGGGCATTGGATCCCATCACAGATGGCTGTGAGCCACCATGTGGTTGCTGGGAATTGAACTCAGGACCTCTGGAGTCAGAGCTGGCCTTTAGAGCAGTCAGTCTAAACCACTGAGCCATCTCTCCAGCTCCGAGGGTGGATATTTTAGTCCAGTTATCTTGTATATGATGTAGGTAGGACCTAGGCAATGTCCAGGGACCAACACATTCTAAGAAAAGGGCTCAACATGTCCTGAGATGCTGAGGTGGGAAAAAAAATCATTGGCATATTGGTGATCAAAGCTAGTGTCTCTGCAGAGCAATGTGTGCAGGGAAGAGAACTGGGTGGAGGGGATGTCAGTGGGAGAAGGGACTGGGGTCAGATGTAAGACTTAGGATAAGACACATGTGAGCTTCATCTTCAGAGCACAAGAATACCTCTGAGAGATATTAATTTACAGATTATTCAACTGTCGTATAAGAGGAAGGTAGGAGTCAGAATGGAGGACTGGCACAAGGAGTGCTCTTGTCTGTCCCTAGCTGATGATGTCGTGTGGTGTTAGGAGCTTTTGTTTAGTGTTTTATCTCAGCAACAGAGAAACAAACTAAGGATCACCTCTCATTCTCGCCTTTCACAAGTGATCTTACATTTTGGAATCTCAAGGTGTAGATAAAAAAAGTTACTAGTTAAAAAGCTGTGGCTGGGTAATCCGTGTGTTTAATTAGTCGCTGCTAACCACCTTAGAGCACTCACCTGGTTATCTCCTTTGAATCCTTTGAGGAAAATGCTCCATACCTTTTATTTTCCCTATTACTGCCAAAAGGTAGGGGATTTTCTTCTTCAAAGATCATCTGTTTGCTATAACAATGCTTACTGTGGTGGTTTGAATATACTTGGCCCAGGGAGTGGCACTATTAGGAGGCATGGCCTTGTTGGGGTAGGTGTGGCCTTGTTGGAGGAAGTGTGTCACTGTTGGGGTGGGCTTTGAGACCCTCCTCTAGCCACATGAGAGTCAGTCTTCTCTGTTTTGCCTTCAAAACAAGATGAAGAACTCTCAGCTCCTCCAGTGCCATGCCTGCCTGGATGCAGTTGTGCTTCCTGCTTTGATGATAATGGACTGAACCTCTGAACCTTTAAGCCAGCCCCAATTAAATGTTGTCCTTATAAGAATTGCCTTGGTCATGGTGTCTCTTCAAAGCAGTGGAAACCCTAGCTAAGATATTTACTATTCTGAGGCACATTGTCTCAGGATGTTTATAATGTAAAACACACTTAATTGGCTGAGTACGGTTACATAGTTTGTAAGTTATTGGTAGGTAGATCACTCATTAGTGTATTTAATTGTCTTAATGTTGTTGATCCAAGGAGATGGGAATAGGTACATGGCCTTCATAATTTAAGGTATTGATTTCTGTGATTTGGTGTTTGTCTATTAGATGTTCTAAGGGGTACAAGGATATAAATATAATTCTCTAAATCACACAGTTGGGTAAAAATAGGCCTTATGTTTTAAGAGTCAAAAAAGGATAATGTAAAACATCAAAATTCAAAAATGAAGAGTGAACTCTTGGGTGGTGTTTTGGCTATTTAATTGTTCTCCAAATGGCCCTCAAAATAGTATTTTCTGACTGTCAGAAAATTATTTCTTCAAGATGTTTTCTTTCTTGACTTCATCTTGTCGTTTATATGTCCCTGTGGGTACTATTACTCAGCTTTGAAGAAATATGAGCTCGTTAGTGTCAGGCATCAGGAACAGTGGTCAGAACCCTGACCCTAGCATGTAGAGTCAGATGCCTGGAGCCAACTCTTTCATAACAAGCTGCCTTTGGCTTCCCTTCCTAAGTGGCTATGTGGAGACTGGTTGAGATGGATGCGTTCAGAAGCCACTAGGCACTATTCCAAAGTAAGATCTTTGTCTCCTGCTTGGAAGAAGTTCTCTAGATGTCTGCGTCTCCTTCCCCACAGTAACTGCTTTAGCAAGACGACCTTGCTCCTTCACCGGGCTCTGAAGGGAACCTGGGACCCCAGCCCTGCCATTCAAATTCTCCTTCCAGAATGCTCCCAGTGCCATCTTTCCCAAATGCAGATCTCGTGGGCAGCTGCTGCTGGAATCTATTAGGGCTTTCCCATGTCTTTCGGGGTCTGTGTTTTCCAAGGATCTGTGAAATGGCATCCAGACTCAACTGCATGCCCTTCTCAGTTCTATGACTAAAGTTTGGGCTGCTCCACTGACCTTCCTTTCTCTATCTTCATTCCCCTTCCCAGGCTGGTGAAGAGCCTCTTAGCTTTCTGAAGCTTGAGACTTTCTTCCTCCTCTCCCTTCTCCCAGTCTCCCAACCCTTGTTCTCACCACTTCATCTCCTTCTTCTGTGTCTTGGTTGCCTGAGTCCTATCCCATGTATACAATGTCTTAGATAGGGTTTTATTGCTGTGAAGAGACACTATGAGCAAGGCAACCTTTATGGAGGAAAACATTTAATTGGGGCTGACTTACAGGTTTAGAGGTTTAGTCCATTATCATGGCATGAAGCATGGTGGCATGCAGGTAGACAAGGTGCTGGAGAAGGATCTGAGAGTTCTACATCTTGATCCCCAGGCAGCAGGGAGAGATAGTGTGCCACATTAGGGGTAGCTTGAGCATAGGAGAACTCAAAACCCGCCCCCACAGTGACTCATTTCCTCCAACAAGGCCACACCTTGTGATAGTGCCACTCCCTATGGGCCAAGCATTCACGCCTATGAGTCTATGGAGACCACCCTATTTAAACCACCACATATGTTGTCTACACTGTTTTGTGAGTACTTGTGAAACTCCAGAGTTTGAACAGTCTAAAAAAAAAAAAAAAATGGCACCATCTTTACTCAGTGTCCAATAGGAAGAGCTCCTCCTTTGTTTATGGAGGAAGCTTCTGGCCCAGAAACTAGGTTATAGGTAGGCCAAGAGAGCCCTAACTCTTTGCCTGTTGTGACCAGTAAGGTATCTGATGGGTAGTTGATTTCATTTCCCTCTGAAGTTTCATTTAGAACTATTTGGAGGTTGACCACATCATACCTGACAGAGGTCAGACGAGGCATCAGGTCCCCTGGAACTCTAATTGCAGATGATTATACAATGTGAGTACTGGGAATTGAACCTGGTTCTCCTGGAAGAACAGTCTAGTCTCCCCCTCCCTTTGGTAACTTTTTCAGTGGGAAGAGTGTTCTTTTTTTGGTGGAAGGTTCACTGGGATTAGAGGCCTTGGAGTGTTACAGAGGTGAGGATGATTGGGCTCTCAGTCCATCCATGCTCTGTTTGATTCTGTAGATTCACAGGACCCCAGATATAAACAGAGGTATGTCCCATTGCAAAGCTATATCAATGGTCTCTGTAAGAGAGGTGATGTGAAATGGTTAATAAAAATATAGGAGTCCTGGCTTGTCTAAAATGTTTATCATGATGGCTGGGAAAGGAAGCATGGAACCTGGTGAGTGTCAGTTTTACATTCATGTTGCTGCTCTTAAATCCCAAGGATAGTTATCTCTGGCATCCCGGAATGTCCAGGACTCAGTATAGACTGGAGATGAGAGAGTCTGTTCTCTCCCAGACAGCCTTCCTCCCTTCTATTCTCACCAGAGGGGGGACTTGTTTGACAGCTCTGAGGCCTCTGTGGACATTATTCAGCTTCATGGAAAAAGAATCCCTTAGATGAAGGGAGAAAGACCTGATTATTTCAGATGAAGAATTGGGGATGTGTCTGAATGTTTCTGGTGCAGATGGCTAAGAAGTCCCAGAGCATTTTCATATTATACAAGCCAAAATTATACAAATTCAGCAGTTCAAGTGGGGAAAAGCAGCCCAGGAGCATCTTAAGATTCCCAGGTTATGTAATTATGTATCCAGAAGGTACCAGCAGAGTGATACATTAAAAATTATAACCAGTGTTCTTAAGCATATAATTAAAGTTTAAACTAATGATGCAAAATTTCTCTTTCACATCTCCTTCAATAAGAAGTCCAAACTACCCTTTCTCTCTTTCACACCTCCTCCTTACTCCCCCCTTCTTTTTTTTGTAGAGAGATAGAGTTTTCTGTGTAGCCCTGACTGTCTTGTTTCTGTAGACCAGGCTGGCCTCTAACTCAGAGATCTGCCTGCCTCTGCCTTCCCAGTGCTGGACTAAAGGCATACGCCACCACTACCTGGCTTCAAACTAACTACCATTTCTAATGTGACAATAAGGTCACACAAGTAATGTGACGATAATTTGGTCGCTCTGTTGAAAAGGTGAACTGAGCACGCTCACTACCGTAATCTCTTGCTGTATTGAGATCTCTTGCTGTGTCCTAAGTAATCTCGTTCACGACTCTGCTGAGCATCAAGGTTAATTTTTAATATGCGTATGCTTTCTTGTAACAACAGTGCCAGGGCTCTTTCATTTTTTCATTAATACCATGATCTATTTAGAAGTAATTTTGCCGTATAGCCAAGGTAATCTCATCTCTGAACAATGCTTCTATTTATGTAAGTCTGCCTGCAAGCCTGTCTATATCTTGAAGAAATCCCCAATGTAGAAGCCAGGATATAAAATTGAATACCATCATGTAATATCCCCAAAGGGACTTGTTTAGTGTTTTCTTATCCAGTTACCCATAGCTACAGGGAAAGAGATTTTTTTTTTTCAAAATTCAATACAAATTGTGTTAGCTTGTTTTTCTTCTTGACATCTTTAAGTCTTCTTTGATCACAGTAGATTTTAGAGGGAAGTCAAAAGAACTCTTTTAGATCCCTCAGTGTCAAGGGGAACCCTAAAGAGTATTCCACAGCCTTTCCACAGAGCTGTTAATTGTTTAGAAGGACGGAGATATTTCAGAGCAGACATCTGAGACCTCAGCAAAGCTCTTGGCTCTTCTCAGTGTTGGAAGATCTTGGACATTAGCCTAAAGGATTTAATTATTGAAGGATTTTATTATGAGGTTTTATCTGAAAACAAAACAAAACAAAACAAAAAAACCAGTTCTGTTTGTCATGTTACCCATCATGTAACAATGAATCACCAAGTATTTAATTATTGAAAAACTATTATGTTCTGTGTACTTTCACCTATTCCAAAAAGCAACATCTGTCAAAAGCATGGCCTTCCCTGGGTCCATAAAGAGCAGTCATTCTATAAGGAGCCAGGGACTCTGGAATGTGAAGGCAAGGGCAGAAACTAGTACCCTCATGGTTCATTGGCCTGTGGAATCCCCAAATCTCACCATGGACATTAAAACGCAGTTAATATAAAAGAATTTGAGCTCTAACTCATGTTAATTTCCCTAAAGAATTTCCTAAAGAAATTTTATAGAAGAAGAAGTTAGTTTCTATGACATTTATCATGGGAAGACTGAAAGAATGGTGAACGTTAGTATTGATCTAGCTGAGGAATGAGACCCCTTCTATCTAGCACGCCTGGAAGGTAAGCCACTTTATGAAGGTATCCCCTCTGTTTATCACCCAGATTTGTAAATGCACAGTTTGTCTTAACAAGGATTGAAGGGCCACAGTATGTCAAGATTTGCCAAAATCTGCAAAAGTGTCATGTGCCTGTCCTAGAGTATTCTTGGTCTTTTAAAAATTTTTGTAAAGAAGATTTTAGTACATGAGACAGAAATAGATGGAAGGATGTCCTACATGTTCACACCCCTGTCAAATGCTATGATATACCAACAGTTCTTTCCCCTTTGTCTGTAGGTTGTCCAACTGATCTAAGTGTCTGAGGCTTTTCATTGAGCTTGCTTGTGTTTGTAGACAGACAACAGAAAGGGCTTCCTGAGACACTAGATACCTTTTTGCAGGGAATTCTTGAGCTGGAGTTCTAGGGGCAAAAAGTGGAATCTTGCTTCTCTCTTGGGCTTTTCTCCAGACCAGCCTTTTCACCCCGTTCATTGGCCACTTCCCTTCAGCTTCATCCGTTGAAAATCCATGATGCGTCTCATCCAGTGTTTAGCAGACCTGGGAGCAAATGGTCCATCTTCTCTAAACAATTTAAACCAAACGAGGACTTTTAAACAGAGGGCATTCAGGCAGGAATTGGTATGTTATTCATCTTCATTTTGCTCAAACATGCAGACATGGTATAGGAAAGACAATGAAACCACAAACTTACATTATCTAAGAAAAAGAGTTGAAGCAACAATCTTTGTTCTGGGAAGAAGAAATAATCTTTAAGGGCTTTGTAAAGAGCACTTTTTGTGTCTTCACTTGGGAAACTGTCCAACAGTTTATTTAGAGATTAAAGACCCAAGATGCTCAGACAACAGGGAGAATGCATTTGTCTTTGTCATTGAATACACTATTTTAAATGTTATGTTTGTATCTTCTACTTCTTGAAGAGAAAATTGAAGCCTTAACTGCCAAATCAATGATACTTCAAGATGAGATATTTAGGATAAATTTGTGGTGGAGATCAGATGAAGACAGGGGGCTATCATGATGAGGATTAGAGAGGGGGAGAACAAGTTCAGGAACACAGGAAGGACATGTGAGGACACAGTGATACGGTGGCCATCAGCAACCCGGAGGAAGGCCTTCACTTCCACCAGATTCTGTGGTTGATGCAGAGGATCAGAATTTGTTGTGGAGGGAGGCCTGATGATTTGTGTTTGATCTCCAGATCCCATGACAGAAGGAAAGAGTTGACTTTCAAAAGCTGTCCTCACAGCTTCAGCACATGCCACAGCACACACTCACAGTCATTGTTTATACACATACAACAATAAGAAAAATAATTTTTTAAAAAATTGTTTACTTCTTTATACAATATATTTTAATTATATTCTTTTACCTTCTCCAACATTTTTCTTTCTCAAAAAAGAGAAATAAATCAAGAAAAACAAAGAGAGAAAGGAAAGCAATAAGACAAGAATAATACCAACCACACCCCCCTAACCAAAAAACAAAACAAATCAAAAACAAAAACCAATAATGTGCTTAAAAAGCAAGGAGTCTGTTTGTGTTGGCCAACTTCTGGGCATGAGACTCTCCCTGGAGTGTGGTTGATATATATACGTGCTGGACCTCCATTAGAGAAAACCGATTGTCCCTTTCTCAGAAGGTATCAATTACAAGTAGCTTCTTGGTTAGGGGTGGGACCTGTGTTCACTTCCCCTTCTGAGGTTGAGCTTGGGCAGGTTGTATGCAAGCTGTTACAATCTCTGTGAGTTCATACGTGTATTGGTTTGGAAGACAGTGTTTATTTGGCATCACTTACCACCTCTAGATCTTACAGTCTTTCCATGGCCTCTTCCACATGAGCCTGGAGGGGGGTGGGATTTGATCCCATTTATGACTGAGTCCTCTAGGCCTTTATGTTACTGTCTACTGTGAAAAGAGGCTTCTCTGATGAAGGTTGAATGATGAAATGATCTGAGTGAAGCTGCATGTCGTTAGGAGTTTTTATTGCTATGTTCCTTTATCAGAATAATAGAGGAGGTTTTTCTTTTAAGCTCATGACCTATCTAGTCTCAGATTCTTGGCCACTTTAACAGTGTCAAGTAAGGATTCCATCTCATGGAGTGGTCCTTAAATCCAATCAAAAAGTGACTGGTTAATATCAGATCAAAAATTTTATTGTTTAAACCATCTCATCTATGATATTTTGCTAAAGCAACTCAAGCTAATCTGTATAGTTAAAAGGCTTGTAAAAAACATTTTTACTTAACTAATGTGACTTGGTCATCTAGGATCTGCTCAACCATAGACAAAGTATTTTCTCCTGAACAGCAATTCTTTAACACGGAAGAGCAATAGCCTTAAATGCCCTGAGCTCTCTTTGTGGATGCTGTGATGGCTGCAGGGATGAACAGCTTATTTTCTCAGCTGCTGGGAGTGGCAGAAAGTAGAGAGTTGCCAGTTTTTCCCTGGAGTCCCTGGGAATCATCCTAGCTGAGGAAGCAGCCTAGTTCAAGGTCATGTCACCTTTCCAGGGGTACCCCAGATCCAATGATGGGCTAAAGTGCATGCTCAGCCCCACTCAGACTGTGCCAAAGGCTCAGATCAACTTCAGAGTGCCCAAGGGGACACAAAGGTCTTTGCTGAGTTTGCATCGCAGCTCAACTTCTTCCTCATGCTGCTTAAGTTACCTCCCTTTCTTTGGGGTGAGTCCCAAGGATACTCTACCCCCTATCTAACTGGCATGTTAATCTTCACCAGAGTTTGTTTCTCTATTATAAAACTTATGATACTCTGCTTTCTAAGTGATTTATCTCATCTAAGTTTGAGATTTTGTTTATAAAATGAGAATCTTAATAGTCCCCTCATGGAATTAGGATGTATAATCAAATAGATGGCAGATACACTGTTTAGCTGAATTTAAATATATATTAAGTCCTTACAGAACCTAAGGTTATTAATGCACTATTAGTGTGTTTTTGTTCTTACTATGGATCTCCTGCCAAACATGTCAATAGCACACACTATATTAAAATTGTCACTTCTGTTCTGGGATAGCCAATGAGAAGGAACTTAGATTCCCTTCCTCCCTTTCTTTCTATTGCTCAATGGAGCTTGATTTTGGAAGCAAGAACAGACACACTGATTGAAGGATTCTGGGATCTCTCTCTGAGGAGAGAGAACAAGTCTCTATCTTCCCTCCATGAGTCAAAGTTAGTCATGTTTGTCATGACTGAGGGGCCTTGGCAAAAGCCAATTCGAGAATACATAATGAGGTGGCTGAGATAAATGTCACTAAGGTCTAGTCATTGTCACAAATAAGCTAGGATCCCTCAGGCCTCATTCTTCCAAGCTCATTCCAGGCTGGTATTGGCGCTAGTGAAGGTTCAGATGAGAACCTCCATAGCAAAATGGGCCCTGAGAGCACCTTTGTTCTTTAGTACAACCGGCTCCTCTTTTATCTATGGAAACAAAGAACATTAGAGTATACGTCTGATTCCATAATGCCTGTCAGTCTAACTCAGTGGCCAAGAGCTGTCCAGTAAAAGAGACAACAAAAGGTATAAAGAGGTGGGATATGAATTTTATGTCTCCCATGAGAGTTGTTTCTCTTTGTGTTGAACTGAACAGCATTAGCACACAGTATGATTTTAAAATTGTTTTCTGAGCTTATAACCTTAGAGCGTTTCCACTCCTTGAGGGACCCTGCCCATTTTCCTTGTAAAAACCTCTCAGAGAGGTCTGAAACCAGACAATAGATTCACACCCTCAAGATAAAGACACAAACTGCTGACAGCAAACCAGAGTTATTGCCCTTAGAAGGTTTCATTTTAACTGTGGACAAGTTCGTAGCAACTAAAGCCTAAAGGAATTGTGATGGTAAATGTCCAGACATTAAGACAGGAGCACGGAGATACTGGGTACAGCAAGGTCTTAGAGGAAGCTGATGACTTAATTATCCCACTGAGACACCAAAATACAAGCCCCTCTACTCTGAATCAGTGTCCTCATGTGGATTCTTCTGATTATTGTAAATTCCATTGAGTTTTATTGTATCTAAAACAAAAATGTAAAAGGAGTGTTAGGGAGGATCTCGTTAAGTCATTTTACAAGTAGTGATTTATATCAGTAGAAAAGAGTGGACATAATGAACTTTTTTTTTTTTTTTTTTTTTTTTTTTTTTGGTTTTTCAAGAAAGGGTTTCTTTGAGCTGGAGAGATGGCTCAGTGGTTAAGAGCACTGACTGCTCTTCCAAAGGTCCTGAGTTTAATTCCCAGCAACCACATGGTAGCTCACAATCATCTATAATAGGATCTGATGCCCTCTTCTGGTGTGTCTGAAGACAGCTACAGTGTACTCATATAAATAAAATAAATATTAAAAAAAAAAAATAAAGGGTTTCTCTGTGTAGATCTGGCTGTCCTGGAACTCCCTTTGTAGACCAGGCTGACCTCAAACTCAGAGATTCATCTGCCTCTGCTTCCAGAGTTCTTCCAGAGTTCACAGGCATGCACCACCACTGCCTGGGGAACTTTTTTTTTTTTTTTTAAATAAATACTTGTTTTAGTTGTCTATTGATGTGTGACATAAGGGAGAAAAGATTTCCTTTGCTCCTCATTACAAGGATCATGTCTGAAGTCTCCTATAACAAAAGAAAAAAGACACACTAATTTAAAGTAAGTTTTATTTAATGTAAGAGCTTTCAGAAAGGAAGAAACAGCTGGGCACGGTATCATAGGCTTGAGATCCCAGCTACTTGTGAACTGAGGTGGGAAGATTTCAGGAAGGCCTGTGAGGACTACAGGGTGAGTTCAAGGAGATGTTTCAAAAGAAAAAGTAAAAAGAGATGTGGGGATAAAGCTCTTAAGACACTTGTCTAGCATGGGTAAGGCCTTAGGTTCAGTCAATCTCTGGTACTGAAAAAAAAAACAAACCAAAAACCAAACCACTCCCTAAAACCATAACCCTCCTCCAAAAACCAGATCACACTGGACATTTTTATGAATCATACTTGTGTGTGGTTAAGGGATCACAGGGTCTGAGCTCTGGGTCTTCATTCTGTAATGTCTCTGGAGGGAAGGTCTTAGAACTTCTTATAGAGCAGTGGCTCTCACCCTTCCTAATGCTGCGACCTTTTGATACAGATCCTCTTGTTGTGGTGACCCCCGGATCACAAAATTAGTCTTGTTGTTACTTTGTAACTGTAATTTTACTGCTGTTATGAATTGTAATCTGTGCGTTCTGGTGGTCTTAGGTAATCCTGTGAATGGGCTGGTCAATCCCAAAGTGGTAGGGACCCACATATTGAGAACCACTGTTTTGGAGGCAGGTCACAGGATTCCTTGAAGGTCTGTGTCAGGAGAGAATGACAGGAGAACATCAGAGGGATCCTCCTGCTTCTGCTTCTTTCTCTAGCTTAAAACTCAGTATTGACAAAGTATAATATTTTGGAGTAGGACATTCTGAGCTCTTCCATTAAAAATTGTCCTCAAACCGAACAGTTTAATACAATTACCTCACCAGGTTGGGTCAAGAATCTAGGCATGGCTAATGTAGGTGCTGTGTTTTCTGATTTTGCACAAGGCAGCCACCAAGGCATCTCCCAGCGTGGGGTCTCATAAGAAAACTCATCTTAGCTCAATTGTGTGGTTCTTGGTAGGGTTGTTTTGTTTGAGGACTCTGGGTTTAAGTCTTCCAGGACCCATTGGCTGTTGGCCAGTGATCACCCTCAATTTCTTGACTGTGGGCCTCTCTAACATGTCTGGTTTGTTCATCAAAGCCAGCATTAGAGACTGTTTAGAAGTAGGAGGTAAGTTGCTGTCTCTGCAGCCTAATTAGGGAAATGGTATCTCATTAGGGATGAATTCTGTTGGTTTGAGGCCAGTTACTCAAGAGGAGAAACTACTTGGGAAATACCAAGAGGTGGGATTCTTGGGGTCATCCTAGAGGATGCCTACTGAAGAGTAGGAAGAGGCCAAGAGAACTCAAAGATACTAAGAGGGAGACACAAGCTTCTAGTCAACAGCACAGTTACTGTGGGAACCGCAGTTGCACAGGCATGCTTAATGGAGACGTCGTTCCTAAATCAAATGGAACTTCCTTAATTAATGGATTGCTTTATTCTTCAAACGTTCGGCAAACTTCCTAATCTTATCTGCTGAATCTTTGTAGCTGTTAGCATATGCTTTCAAATTTTTGCCAACTATTTCTCTCCCTTTTATACTCGAACATAAAATGTCTTTTCTAGATCATTAAAGAAAAAAAAAAAGCGCCACAAAAAACCTACTGTGAGTGTGTGTAATTTTTTTCGACTCGTGGGCAAGAGATGGTGTTTATGCAGGAGAATTCAGCAAGGGCTGGGAATCTTATGAAGGGGGTCCAGCCTTGACTGAAGCTGCACAGACTGTGTTCCATCTGTAGTTCTCAGTCGGGTGTATCTGTTGATAATTCAAGGAAAGAGTTCTTTATTTTGAAAACATATGGAGATAGAAATACCCTCATGTGTAGAGAAGAAAAGAAAATAGAGTTTGTGTTCAGGTGGTTTATTTGTGAAGATTTACAGAAATATACCACAAAGCTCCACTAAAGCTTTTTAAATTGCCAGCCATGGGCTATAAAAATATGGGATGGGTCCTGATTTCTGTGTGAGATTCTCCTTGTGGTTGTCTTGGTTTTCTGTGTTGCAATATGAATGCAGTTTTTTAAAAAAGAATATGATCCTCTCATTTATTGCTCTTGAATTCTTAATAAAAGGGAAACACTGTCTTTTATATGTATCTGTAGTAAAGAAGGGGGAAAAGAGAGGGTGGGGACTGAGCATATAGGTAAGGAAGGGGCATCTATAGCATCACAGGCCTCTCTTCTGCTTCGTAGTGTCTGATGTTTCATGTCTTCCAAGACAGATGCTGTTGTGGGGCTTACTGTTATTTCTTTTTTATTCTGATTTAAACTACTAGTGAGTAGAAGAAACCAGGTAGTAGCCTAGTAGGGAAGTCTCTGGTGTATACCTTACCTAGCTTACAGCTTAGTGGGTAGTTGTGAACTGGAAGAAGTTATTTATCTGGAGGAATGGCTAAGGTGACCAGGTAAAAAAGCAAGTTACCTTAAGAGAAACCTAATCATTTTCATGTTTGGTCTATGATCTGTAGTGGATCTCTCTCTCTCTCTCTCTCTCTCTCTCTCTCTCTCTCTCTCTCTTCTCCATACCTGCCTATCATCTATCTATCTATCTATCTATCTATCTATCTATCTATCTATGTGGTATGTGATACATGCACACATGTGTGTGAACTTGTGTGTGGGGAGCCAGAGGTCAGTGTCTAGTGGCTTCTTCTACCAATCTCTTTCTTATCTTTTAAGATAGGGTCTTTCACTGAACCCAGGGCTTACTGATTTTTGGAGATTGGTTGACCAATAAGCTCCAGGCTCCTCCTATCTCAGCCTCCTTTGTACTAGGGTTAGGGATGCGAACTACCATCCTTGGCTTTTTATATTAATGCTGAAGAGTCAAATTCAAGTTCTCATGGCTGAATGGCAAGCACTTTACTGATTAAGGCATCTTCCTACATCTGCAATCTTTAAAAAATTATTATGCTCATACAGACATGTTTTGAACCGAAATGACTAAAGAATTATTGAAAGAATATTCCTTAATTTATTCTAAATGTAGAAATAATATACACAAAGTATAGAAAATATGATTGTTTGTGAAATGGAATACTTGATTTTTAAACTGTCCTATTTTTGAGATTATTGCCCTTAGAAAAATGCTCATGTTTGGTGACTGGTAGAATTACAAGCTCATTCTTGGAGTGGCTTTGATTTGGTTTCATCATTAAGAGTGAACGAAAGGCAAATATTCACCTTGAGTTCTTGACACAAACTGGAAATTGTTGTACTGTGCCTTGCCTCTCCACTGGTGGTGCCTGGGCAATGCTTGCATGCTGCTCAGGGGAAGCAGAATGATGTCCAAAATGGGGGTCCACAGCCTGTGTCTTCCTTTGCCAGATGGGAAGGGGAACAGTGAGTCTGGGAGGAAATGTTTCCTCTCTTGCTTTTCAATCACTGTTAAAGATTATGTATGTATGTATGTATGTATGTCTCTCTTTCTCTGTTTATTTCTTTATTTATATTATCCTAGACTTAGCTCAGCCTTGGGTTGAATCTACACTTCAAATGAAAAGGGGAGGGCAGAAAAATCAACCCAAGGCGCTTGTGTGAGAGATCTCTCTCCAGCCTTGGTGGTATTTGAGATGGTCAAACTCTCCATTTTCATTCACTACACTGGAGTAAAATAGCGTTATAGCGCTAACATGCTTATCTTTAGTTATTAATGAGGTTGGATATCTTTCCAAATAATGTATTAATGTATTAATGTAAATAGTTAATACATTATTTGGAAAGATAATGTATTAACTATGAATTCTTTGGGGTAAGAATTCCAGATGTTTCCATTTTTCTGTTGCTTTGCCGGTCTTTGCCTTAATAAATTCACATCCCTTCCTTTTCCCCTCTCTGCCCTCCTCCTTTCCCTCCCCCTTCTCTTCTTTGATTTGTGTTTTTTTTTGTTCTATTTTCATAGATTTTTTTTTTTTAAAGATAATGTTTCCTTGGAACTCACTCTGTAGACCAGGATGGCCTTAAACTCAGAGATCTACTTACCTTTGCCTCGGAAGTGCTGGTATTAAAGACGTGCATCATGTATTTTCATAGGTAGTCACATAACCTTTCTTCTTTTTGGAAAATTTCCTAGCTATTTTGGCATTTTAATTGTTTTCAGTTAAATATATATTGCCCCACTGCTCCCCATCCTGAAATAGAGAAGGCATTTGAGATTGCTTTGAGTTTACAAATTAGTTTAGGAGCAATTGACATCTCTATAACATGGAGTCTTTTTACTCTTAGGCTCAAATTTGTCATTCTGTAGAGCTTTTGCATATCAAGTTGGCTGTTTCCTGGAATCTTCATCCCTCTCTTACTCCAAACTGGAGCTGGTTTCAAGGGAAATACATGTGAGATTTGGAAGGCAGAGTTGAATCAGCACTCATTGTTTCTAGAGGTTGTCATGGTTAGAGGCAAGGAGAGGCAGACATAGAGATGCCAGTGGAATCCAGCGATCAGCTCTTCCCCACACTGTGTCCTGTTCTTCTCCCTCTGACCCCACTGGCTAAGAACTACCTCAGTCCCACCAATAGATATCTGGCAGTGAACCCAGAGAGGCGGCCCATGCGCAGAGGCAACAGATTTCTCTGGCTTGTTTCTTCTCATTGCAGTATTGCCTTCAGCCCTTCCCAGATTCCCCTGAGAGCTACCTGATTTAGGACTGAGGAGCTGGTAAGTGAACTTTTTCTCTGATCCTAAAATTCACTGGTTTGGGGTTTTACTTCCTCAGTTCCTTCTGCAAGTGAACATGTCTGCTTTCTTTGTTGAACGGATGCACATACGTCCTAGCCTTCAGCTCTTATTTCATTTGTTAACGCAGTACTGAAGCTTTCATCACAGAGACTCTACACTCTTCTTTCAGGATTTATTTTCAGGTATTTTGTCATTTTCCTAGTATATTATGAATGAAAGCGTCCTTCCAGAGTATTCTAGTTAGACTCATTTCAGCATCTTTGAGTTGGTTGAAACTTGTATTTGGTACCCTTCTCTAGAAAATGTACTCATGGTTTGCTCCATCCATCACTCATTTGAAACCTTTACACAGTGTCATCTTTCCAGGGACGTCTTTTTGTGTAATTTTATATAAATTGTAATCCCTTCTGTACAATACCCTTCTTCCATTTTTTACCCCTAAAGCTGATCATTATTTATCATCCCACATAGTTTTCTTATAGATCTTATTTGATTTTCTTCAGTAGATTATAAACTCTATAGAGCAAGGCATTTTAAACATCTAGCTTGTTTATTGCTATCTAGCTGAAGCTTAAAATGGTGCATTACAAATGATACTTAATGGATGTTTTCCGTGACTGAATATCTAAAAAGTGATTCATTTAAAAACACTGGAACTCACCACAAAGGCTAGGCTGTCTGGCTAGCAGGCCCCAAGGAGTTGCTTGTCTCTACCTCCCCAGCTCTGAGATCATAAGCACATGCAACCAGCCTTTTATATGTGGGTTCTGGAACTCATGCTTATGTCCTTGTGCCTGAAAGAGGCGTTTTACTGACTAAGCTATCTCCAGCCTTCTAGATTGATTTTAATGGTTTACTGTTATAATCCTGTGGATTAAGACTGTCAATTTTGTACTTTTCCTATTTAAATGCCCATTCTCTGAAAGGTACTTATTTAGAGCCATTAAAAAAAAATCTCGCCAATTTAACTAATGGCTTATATTCCAAAAATGTTATTATTAGTCAGCTGTGTGGATGCAAGATCGTATTTTTCTATGTAAACAGTGTCGTTATGACTAGGCTTCCCAGTTGGCTCACACCTACAATACTGCTATTCTATAAAGAGGCAGTCATACACAATTTCTGTAATGAAATTTCTTGTATGCAGACATGGGTACTCCTCCATGTAATTGACATTTCTCTTTATTGTCTGAATAGTCTTTGGAGCCAACATTCCAACACTATGTACTAATGATTTGTGATCAAGATGGTTCCTCCTGTGTGGATTTAACTTGAGTTCACAAGCTTGGGTTCAATTGAATATGCAGGGGTAGACCTTATGAGTGCTTGGAAGCTGACCAAATAGGAAGCACACTAGACAGTGTTGGAGACAGGTGTGTATCTGGAGAGCTCACAGCTTGCCAAAATGCCACAGATGGACGCCAAAGGGGAATATGGATCCTGTGTTAGCAGATATTCTGATTGCAAACAATGAATGGGAAAATGTAGGTCTTTACGAGAAACCTCACAAGCTTGGAAGCCTTGGTGGGAATACACACATTTCAAACAATAGACAAATAAAACACTTATTTAAAAAGTGTGAACAGAGTTTCTGTTCACCCATTGAGATGTCTTTAAAGCCTGGCATCAGCAGAAAATCCTCTTCCTCCTGGCCCTAAGGGGACCATCTGTGGCTACAGGAATGGGGAGGGGGAGGAGTTCTGACTGAAACATGGTTATGGTAGGAGAGAGTAGCTGATCATAGTAGCTGATCAGTGACTCAAGCATCTCCACCTCCCTTTCCTCTCACCATCTGAGCTCTGCATATTCTTCTGTTGGCTTAAACCAAGAGAGGTCAAAGGATGCTGAAGGTCAGTATCCCAAGCCACTAAGTAAAGAGGAACAGAAGATAATGGATGTAAAAATCAAATGCAGCATCAGTGACTGTTCATTTAGATTAAGTAACATGCTGACAAATACTGAGAAGGAAGCAAAACATGGCTCAGGGACATTGGGACTTTGGTTGATGCGTTTTTAAAAAAGTTTTTCCATCAATTACTTATTAATTCTCTTTTATTTCTTGCCTAATTTTTGACTTTATTCTGTGTTAGCAAATGTCGTTTTTTTCTTTATTGGATATTTTCTTTATTTACATTTCAAATGTTTCCCCCTTTCCAGGTCTCCCCTCTGGAGACCCCCTATCCAATCTCCCCTTTCCCTGCCTCTATGAGGGTGCTCCCCCACTCTCATCTTCCTGACCTGGCATCCCCCTACACTTTGGCATTGAACCCCTACAGGACCAAGAGCCTCTCCTCCCACTGATGTCCAACAAGGCCATCCTCTGCCACATACATGGCTGGAGCCATGGGTCCCTCTATGTGTACTCTTTGTTTGGTGGTCCAGTCCCTAGGAGCTCCAGGGGGTCTGGCCAGTTTACACTGTCGCTTCCCCCACGGGGCTGCATGCCCCCTCAGCTCCTTCAGTCCCTTCTCCAACTCCTCCATCAGGGACTCCAAGTTCAGTTCAATGTTTGTCTGCAAGCATCCACCTCTGTATTTGTCAGGCTCTGGCAGAGCCTCTCAGGAGACAGCCATATCAGGTTCGTGTCAGCAAGCACTTCCCAGCATCCACAATAGCATCTGGGTTTGGTGACTGAATATGGGTTGGATCCCCAGGTGGGGCAGTCTCTGGATGACATTTCTTTCAGTCTCTGCTCCATACTTTGTCTCCATATTTTCTCCTGTGAGTATTTTGTTCCCCTTCTAAGAAGCACTGAAGCATCCACACTTTGGTCTTCCTTCTTCTTGAGTTTCATATGTATGGTTTGTGAATTGTAAAAGACCTTGATATATATCTTTTTAGATTTTTGTCATTTTGATATTATTATAATAGTGTATATATAGATGAGGTGGATAGACGTGATATGAAAACAGAAAGTAGATGGACTCTGTACCCACTCAATGAGATGATGTGAGTTCTCCAGAAGAGATTTCTCCCCCCACCCCCTCAAAATAATGACTATGACAATATCAGCACCATGGAGCTCATTGCCAAGAGTTTCCAATTGCTGTATTCTTACTTACTATGGCAGTTATTGCTATGTAACAAACCACTCCCAGAGTTAATGGATCAAAACAGCAATGTTTATAACCTCACTTTTTCTGAGAGTCTTGAATCCAGCATGCTTTAGCTGGGTGGTTCAACTTCAGGGTCTGGGTTGTATCATCTGAAGTCTGTCTGGGGCTGCAGGATCTACTTCTAAGAAGACTTACCACATAGCTGCAGGTTGGAAGTTCCTGTTCCTTGCTACTTGGATTTTCCACAGGGCCAAGTGAATGTCATGATAAGATAACCAGCCTATCCCATGCTGAGTAGCCTGAGGGAGACAGGGTAAGAGGGCAACTAAGAAACGCACTGTGATGTCATTTAGAAGCTAATTAAGATGGGACATGGCCTCAAGGACTTGAACCTGGAGGGCTGTGGAAAGGGTCCTTTTGGAGTTTGGCTAAAGTATTTTTTATTTCTTTTTTTATGTAATATTTTAGTTTTCTATTTTCTTTCATTGCTAAATTTTTTTGTTTACTTCTCCAAACTCAATAGTGTATACAGCAGAAGGAGAGCTACTTTTGAATTCATGTCCACAGGCAATGCCAATGAGTTTTAATAAAAGATTCTTGGGCCTCTACTGGAAGGCGACTTTTGAATCATTCTCTCTTACTGTAGAGAGCCTCGGCATACAGATAACTGAGACAGGAAACAGTCAGGTATAATGGTTTATGTCTATAATCCTAGCACCTGTGAAGCTGGTGCAGGAGGATTGCTTTGAATATGAGGATAGAATGGACTGCATAGTGGGTTCCAGGCCAGCTTGGGCTACAGAGATAAAATGCTTGGTAAGAGAGAGAGAGAGAGAGAGAGAGA
>JADRCH010000006.1:18724692-18760753 GCA_019843965.1 Rhynchomys soricoides | reverse complement strand
AGACAGAGACAGAGTCAGAGAGACAGACAGAGAGTCAGAGAGACAGAGACAGAGAGATTCTAAAAGAAATCAGAGTTTTCCTATTTTTGGTCTGGCTCTGCCATAATATACCACAAACTCACTGGAATCTGTACTTCCTTTCCTACCTCTCCCATATGAATAAAAAGGGGGACTCCCAAGGAGGCTTGTAATTATGATTCTTTTCTACAATTGATACAACCTCTGTACTGATTATTGGCTCCCACATGCCAGGTGTTCCCAGTGAGAAACAGAGATAAAAGTTCTGATCTCTTCCCACATCCCCAAGTCTTTTACTCCTGCCCCGATTTGCTAATGGATGAACAAGCTGTTCCTTATGTCTCCAGATTTCAATTTCATGTTTTTTTCAATGTCACCTCAATTCTATGAAGGGAACATTTTGTTTTATTGAAATCTTTTGGTTAGCAAATTGCAGTGATTCAGCTTTCTTGCATGTTTTCTTCTGGTGTGTCCATGTGTTGAGAATTCTGTATAAGCCCTAAGGAACTTAAGAACACCCAGAACCAAGTGATAGGTGCTCTGACGGAGCTCTGAGCGTATACAAAGGCTGTTGCTAAGCAGCTATTTACAAATAAAGGCATTTCTCCAACTGAACTGAACCATCAAGCAAATGCTATCATTAAATGGTCAGGGAGACTACCTTTACTGCCGAAGAATTTACTATTGAGCCCTTTATTTATAGTGCAGATAATGGTTGCTCAAAAAGGGAGGAACCTGTGTCAAGGGACTTTTATGAGTGGTGAAAAAAAAAGTGGGTTGTATGTTGGTTTGAAATGATGACCAAATAATGATTTCATTTCACCATCAGCCTGCAATAAATCTGCAAGTCTGCTCTGACCAGTGACAATTGGAAGCTGCAGGGAATTCAAGCCAGTTGGTTCCAGGCACTTGTCTTTCGTGCTGGGAAAAGTATCGACTAGGTGCACCAGACCCAAAAGTTCTGCAGGGACAGTTTTTGTATGACTTGGCTATTCATCTTGACAAACGTTATTCTTGGTCCAGCACTTGAGAGTCTACACTTCAGTAGTGCTAGCTCTGGGATGGATCAGTGATAACTAATTATCCTAGGGTAAGAAAGTAAGCACTCGGACACCCATGCTGTTTTTAGCCAAAGAAAAGAGAAAACAAAACAAAGCCAACTGCAAAGCCGTTTCAGAGAATAACGATGTGTGCAGAGTTCATCCCTTAGATGTCCCACTCATTAACTTTCAATTGACATTAGACTTTAGAATCAGCATCTTGAAGTGACATGATTCAGTCAGAACAATCATCAACTTCCTGCCAACCAACCTCACGTCATTATTTTTTCTCTAAAGACCTTATGTTTGAGAGATTTTAATCTAGATGGTGGTATCTGTATGGCTGTGATTCATCAGTTCTACCTTCTTAGGCTTGTGTTCAAAATTATCCATATCTTGAACAATGTGTCATGTTCAACTACCAAAAAGCCATATAAACCAAAACTCTGGTTGCTAATTAGCATCTCATGGCACCATCTACTGTGGTTTGTTAGTTCCGTGTGCTAAGTGCTGTTAAATAGCACTTATACTTTCTCTACAGAGCTTTGGTACACAGGGAACTTCAAAAGGAAAGACATGATTCTGGGTGGGTAGAATCTGCAAAGATGTCAGATCCAAGCCTGGGAAAATTCTGCTAATTAAGGTTGAAGTCCACCATGACTAGATAGCCTTTGGGCTTGGCATGGATGGGAGACTCCTTTCATTAGTGGGGGTTCTTCTGACATTGTCTGGGGAGTTCTAAACTAATACATATGCCTTTACCAGAGGAATGTCAGGTAGCCTCAGTGAGGTTACAGAATTAATCTCCTTTCTCCTGAAAAAAACCTGTTCAGCTAGCACCTGAGATTCCTGAAATGCTTCCCCATGCTAATGAGACATTTTGGAACCCTAAGCCTAAGATTAAACAATGACTTTTGCCCATTCTGGATGTTCCTACCATGAGTCTCCCAAAACTTTACAAATAAACCTTGAATCACCATAAGTAAAGTTGATCTGCTGGTCAGCGTGTGGTTATTCACTCACTGTAAGTACTCACAGGGCTTCTGACACCACCCACTCCCCTCGTTGTCTCTGCTCCTACTGCTCTCATAGACCTTATGGGCCTACGATCCACAAGAGTGGGGAGACCCACAGTTGGCCCTGGCTGTGGGACATGAACCAACAATCCTGAGATTAAGAGTCTCATGCTCTACCGACTGTGATCTGTACCTGCAGTGTACAGATCCGCCTGGCCCTGTGTCCTAGGCTTCAAGGCTCACCGCACAGGCCCTCCTACTCATCAAAGCATAGCTTCCATGGGGCCTGAAGCAGTGAGCATGTGCTCCCAAATTGACTGCCCATGATAGCTGGGTGTGGGGCAGACTCTACAGTGTCATCCATTTCAGGGCTACTTGATTTGGCAGATGAGTTGTTACAAACTCCTTAGCGGATTCTGACTTCCATGGCCACTGTCTTGCTGTCTATACCAACCAACAGCTTTTCTGGAGACTGATGAATGTCAGCAAGGGGGTGGGGTGGGGCTTAACCCATTCAGTTCATCTCACAACACCAGTTCTGCTTACCAAAAGTACCACTAGGAACTAACATTCCACTCTGGATTCCATGCCAGTGAGCCAGCTTCTTATCTATTTAAACTTGGAGAATAGGTTGAGATTGGTTCAGCTCCAAGACCTTTAATTGTTTGCTTTAGTGGATAAAACTGTGGGTTTTCCAACAACATCTTTGTGAGAGCACTAGACATCCTGAGGGAAATTTTGGAGGAAACCAACTATTAGATGGTTTGATTAGTCTTTCCAAGGATCAAGGCCATGTGTTCTGGGTCATGGATGTGGTCTCTTTTCTGTGCTGTGACTATTTCACCTGTGGATTTAGTGACAATGTCTAGGTTTGTGTCTGTAAACCCATAACACTGAAGATAACAGAGGCTGAGTGGCCAACAAGTAGAAGGTAGCTACTGGTAGCATTCTGGTAGAAAGTGAAGACACTCATATGTGGGTTTTCAGAAAGGTTAATATATTTCCCTAGCTTATTTTCAGATGGAAGCATTGTAAATACTTAAGTATATAGGAAAGCTCCACAACGCTAGGATTCTTGTGGAACATTGTAGTGCTGCCTTCTTCCTAATGCCGTTGCTTTGTGGATAATCTAAAACTTTTGTTTGGTTGGCTCAGGGTGTTTAAGCAGAGGTTACACTGCATTTGCAGCCAAAGATTTACATGCCAACCTCTCTAGCTCATGACCTGAGTCTGCTACTTGTCACAAGGTGGTCACTTTGTGCCTTAGACTTATCTTGATTGTAATTTAGGCATGAGCCTTAAAGAAGGTTGCCTCTTAGTATCTTAGAAAGCGTTATCTGAGTCTCTACTCTAAACAAAGACCTTCGTTTTGATCTTTCTGTTATAATGTGGTACTCAAGGTGGTGTTTCAGTAGAGTGAGTTTATGTGTCAGAAATTGAGTAGATTTTCAATTAGAGTGGTAAAAAGAGTATATATGAGCTTGGCAGAAAGGGTGCCTGTGGCAGAATAATGGGTCCAGAGAGGTACATGACATTTAAAAACAACATTTATTCTATTTTTATTTATATGTATCTCTGTGTGGAGATGCACATATATGTAAGGATGCCTATAGAGAACAGAAGAGGACACCTGGTCCCTTTTGAGCTGCCTGACATGGGTGCTGGGTATTGAACTTAGGTCCTCTGCAAGGACACTGGGTGCTCTGAACTGCAGAGCCATCTCTCCAGCCTCACTTAAAAATTATTATTTATTATTTTTGTCTCTGTGTGCCTTCATGGGGTAGTGTGTGGACATTTGGGTCACAGTGCACCTGCGGAGGTCAGAGGACAACTTTGTTGAGTTGATCCTTTCCTATCTTCATGTATGTTCCAGAGATCAAACTCAGGCTTATGTGGCAAGTATGCATCTTAATACCTGGAAACTGTGATTATTTTCTGTTACATAGAGAGAGGAGATGAAGTGGCTAGTGGAATCAAGGTTGCTAACACGCGGATCTAAAAGCAGATTACCCTAGGTTATCTGATGGGTCTGAAGCAACCACAAGTGGAAAGAGACTATGAAGCAAGTGTATAAGAAAGGAGTCCCTAGAAAAGACTAGGGACATATTCTGTAGAGTTTCCAGAGAGCAACCCAGCCTCAAGACCTCTAGATTCTAGCCCCATCAGACATATTTCAGACATTAACAGAACCATAAGACAATAAATCATAAATCTATGTTGTCTTCAACCATTAAGCTTGTTGCAATTTATTAGAGTAGCAACAGGAAACTAATATATCATGCAATAAAATTTACAAGAGAATTTTCCAGGTGAAACTGTATCAGTTCTGCACTATTTTCTTATCCCTCTGAGAGGCCCTGGACATTTGGAGCATCTCAGAAAAGGGAACTGATACCCAAGTTGAAATAATGAACCTTCTTTTATCCTTCCAGGATAAAAAAAAATCATTTCTTTAACCCAGTGGTTCTCACCCTTCCTAATGCTGTGACCCTTTATTATAGTTCCTTGTGTTGTGGTGACCCTGGACCATAAAATTATTTTTATTGTTACTTCATAACTACTGTTGTGAATTGCAAAGTAAATGTTTTTTTTTTTTTTGGAGATTTGCCAAAGGAGTCGTGACCCACAGGTTGAGAACCAATGTTTTTATCTCACTATATTTTAGTCAGTTGTTGACACATAATTGTATGAATTTTTTGAAGATGATTTGGGGGGAAGAAACTGACTTCCTTAATTTTCTACATATAGTTGAATCCAGCTTGCTTCTCTTGTGGGTTTTTGCCAAGTCATAATTGGGACATTGAGTGGGTTCTAAGAGCCAGGTGGAGAGTGGGAAAGGTCCTGGCCACTCTACCTTGGTGGTCTGCTCCGTGGTGGTTTCTTGGCTAAACCTACAGGTCTATTTAAAGGCGGGTGGCCCTGCCAACAACTCCATTTCTTTATGATGTGTTTAGCTACCGAAGCCCTTGCTGAGGCTCTCTACCTGTAGCACCTAGTACTGCTTTTCCTAGTTGTTAATGGAACCCATCATTGCAGGTGTACTGCTATCGTGGTCACACACCGGTCTCACATCATTCCATTTCACCTTTCCATCTGGCTTCTCTGTTGCAGAGACTCTTCCATGCTCAGAGCAGTTGGATAACCCCATCAATCTTCCCTTGGATGGTCACTTAATTCTCTCAGTGTATCTAGATCAGGAGTGGAAAACTGACCCAGTGACTATATTCATTGTCATGGTCTCTTGTTTTTCTTTGGTATTCATGGTTATATCTTGTACAGAGTTTAAAATTGGAATAAGTTGCTATGTTTTCAAATGAAGATTTTATTTGATTATGTCTGGGGTTATTGAGAACTCAACAGATATGGCAAGGTGGGACTTTTATTCTTCCAGGCTATAGCCAGCTTGGACTGAGCACATGGCTAACATTTGTTTTCCCCATCTTCACACTTCCCAGCATCTCATTTTATCTTCACCACTGAGGCCAAGATCAGTCATCTACTGTTGCATATCGAACTTGCTTTGCTCATTCACATTATTTTTTCTAGTCTCCACAGATCTGACAATTTACAATCTATGGTCTGATTTTTAGTATGCCCAAATACATCTCTGTCTCTGTCTCTGTCTCTGTCTCTGTCTCTGTCTCTCTCTCTCTCTCTCTCATTTTTCTCTCCCCATCTCTCTTTCTCAACTCTGCCACCCCCTCCATGTATGAGTGTGCATGTGTGTGTGTGTTTAAATTCAGCCATACAAAGATTCCACTGAAATATACAGAGAACTCAGAAACATAAACAAAAACCTGGCTACCAGCCTGGTAAGGAATTGGAAGGTAACAGGACAGGGTAGATTGTGTTCTATAGAGGACTTAGCAGGAATAACAAAGTCCAGGTGCTTTGCAGTTGGTCGTCCTGCTGTGTGATGTTATCAGCAAGTTATTTCAACTGACTATGACTCCCTTGATGAGGGCGAAATACCTAACTCATTGTGTGGCATGCTGAGCCTGTGGCCATGCTTGCTGGATGAGTAAGTGAGTGAAGGAGGAAGCCCTAGGCCTCTCCATGGTAGAGGAATAAGATGTGGGCATCTTGATCATAGTTGGAAATCCTCTGTGAGGCAAAATTGTGTTCAATAATACCAAATTTATTATGATTTCTATAAAAACAGTCTCAAAGTGTTGTATTATAGCCCATTAAAACAAAGGTACAGCATGATATAAATCAATTTGTGAATTTGATGAACCAGAAGATTTTTAAAATATTTATTTATTTAGTGTATGCTTTCTGTGAATTCTCTCCTCCTTCGTGATGACTAATTTTATTTATCGTCTTGATTGGGATGAGGGATACCCAGATACTAGGTAAAACTTTGCTTATGGGTATGTCTATAAGGGTGTTTTCAGAAGGGACCAGTTCTTGAATTGTTATGCTGAAAGAAGATAGATCTGCATTAAGAGATTCGTGGAAGGATCAAAGAGAAGAAAATGTCAGAGGAAGAAATAGTTCCCACCTCCCTCTTGTTTTGCTGGGGAGTGAGACATCAACACTTAGGTTTTTTATTTGTTTGTTTGTTTTGTTTTGTTTTGTTTTTGCATTCTGTGACTTATATGAGCAATTCCATTTCTCTCATTTGTACACGACGTGTTCTGGAGTGTCTGGGCCTCCATATGATATAATCCAATTCTCAGAATAAAAAGCATATCCTATTGATTCTGTTTGTCTGGAGGACTCAGATTGATACACTGCCTAATTGATGAGAGTTAGTCTGGTCTGTTCTTGTATTTCACACAAAGGAAATCACAGAATGTGCACTTTTTTGTGCTTGGCTCTTTTTTTTTTTTCCCCACAGAGGTTGACAGATGTTTTATGTAAAGAACGCAATAGTGATGTCTTTGGCTTTGTAGTTCTGGTCTCTCAGCTCTAAGCTTTGCTGCTGTAGCAAGCACAGAAGATATTGAAATGAGTGGGTGTTTCCAGTAGTGTTTTATTTAAAGTAGATGGTGAGTTAGATTGGGCCTGTGGAATGCAGACTGCCAACATTTGCCCCAACATAATAGTTTTACTATTTATCAATGTTTTTTTTTGCATTAGTAGTTTATTCTTCTTATTACAGGGAACTATTTTTGCTATGGTATGAATATACGACAACCTGTTTATCCGTTCTCCTGTTGATGGACTTTTGGGTTGCATCCAGTTTATGATTCTTTGACTCAAGCTCTCTACCCATAAGGATCACATCTCAGTCTGACATTTCTTACACCCTTTCTAGTGTCAGCTCTTTCCCATCGTGCTTAGTTTATATCTGTCTTCGGATGCCTGGGACTCTTTCAGTCCAATCTGAACCATTGCTCTCATTTGTCACTAAGCATATTACCTTACTTTAGTTTCCCTGCCTAAGTGACATTTCTCTAAACTAATCTTCGTCTGAACACATTGCCAGGATAATCTTACAATTAGAGGCTGGCCACGCCTCCCGTTTTCTGTCTCCTTTTCCCCTTTTGAGATTTTTATTCCTAAATTCAGTACATATGTGCCTATATTCATCAGGATTCTTTAGAGATATAGAGTATATAAAAAGTATATAGCGATAGTATATATAGTATAGTGTATATGTGTATGTATACACATGATTTTTAAATACATATGTATACACACATATTATGGAGAGAGAAAGAGGGGGGTATTAGAATGGCTTACAGGCTGTAACCTACCCTAATACAACAATGGTTGCCTATGAGTGGAAGTTCCAAGAACCCAGTAATTGTTCAGTCCATGAGGCTGGATGCCTCAGCTGGTCTCAGTATAACTGGACTCCCAAAGAAGTAGGCTTTAATGCCAGTGAAGGAATGGACTTGATAGGGAGGCAAGAACAGCATACAAAGAGCAAAACCTTTCTTCTTCCATGTCCTTTACATAGGCTTCCAGCAGAAAGTGTGGCCCAGATTAGAGGTGGGTTTTCTCAGCTCAAAAGGTCTGGATTAAAGATGTGTCTTCTACCCCAAAGATCTGGATTGGAAGTAGATTTTCTCACTTCAAATTAAGCAAAAATCTCTCACAGGCGTGTCACTCCATTTTGGGATTTCAGTTAATTCTAGATGTAGTCTGTTGAGAATCACAAACAGCATCACAGATATAGCTTATAACTTTCCAGAAAGAGCTTTCTCCACATGTTCATTGTTTCTGGAAATTCCTTTAACCTAGTGTCCCACTCCCTTTAAAACCATGGGATTTCCGCTGTAATTTCTTCGAAGCAAAAGACACATGCCCATTTAATCTCATCACCACACAAACCACTAAGGCCTGCTTCTGAAAGAGGGTTTTCTTAGACAGCAGAAAAGAAGAAGGAGCAAAAGTAAGAATGTCCCAGGGTCATAGGCAGTGGTTGTAGGTGTGGCTGACTGAGAACCCATGGAGACTGTAGGATGGATGGAGATGGAGCCTTGCATGGTGGAGGCTAGATGCCCTTTCTTCAACTGTACCAAATGGCTCTTCTCATGGATCTGGATTACAGCATGCTAAATTATCTCCACCATTTTCCTTTCTTGATTCTTTTTTTCCTTTTTAAAAATGTCTTTCTCCCACTCAAGATTAAATAAACTTAGCTGTAAAGGAAGAGTTCAGTCACCGCAATTGTGGCTCTGTTACCGACTGACTGCTGCTATCCCAGGGATCACCTCTCTTAAACTGTGTCTAGGCAAGGATTCTTCTTGGTCACATCAATTTTATTTGCAATACATTTATTCTATTCTTTACTTTTCAAAAAAAATTTCATTGACAAATTTATATGCTGCAGAGTTAAACCTGGGAATGCCATTTTCAAATCAATCTGAACAGTATACTATACTAAAACAAAAAATCTGGAAAAAGGTGTTGTGTAATAAGAAAGAAAAGAGAGAAAGCAAGCAAGCCAGTCGGCTAGTCAGCCAACAATCATGAATGCATTAGAATTATTAGACACTTGGCAAGCTGGAATAATATTTAAAAAAATATTTTTATTCCTTTTTAGACAATCTCATACATGTCTCTTTTTTTTAAAAGAAGATTTTTTTTTTATTTTTATTTTTATGCGTATGCAGTACATGTGAATACAGTGCAGCTGGAGGCCTGAAGAGGGAATTGGATCCCCTGGGATTAAAGGCAGTTGGGAGTTGTCTGAGTGGTGCTAGGAACTGAGCTCCTGTTCTTCGCAGGAGCAGTATGTGTTCTTAACCACCTCTCTAGCCCCTGTGGAGTGCACCTTGACTATGTTCATCCCCACTCCCTTCTCTGACTTCCCCTGGGTCCCTCAGTATATCCCCTCCCATATTTACACCCCACCGCCTCTGATAACTTACTGAGGCCAATCAATGCTGCCTGTATGCACATGCATTCGGGGCCATCTATCGACACATGGGCAACTTAATAGGAGTAGGAAAACATTTTATATTCTATATAGTCTGTTTCCTAGGAGAAGAAATTATCAGAACCCTTTAACAGTGTATTTCTCAACTCTGAAGTCAGCCAAGTCAGTGTATTAAGGTAGATCACCAGAAAGTGACCAATACAACTTTTTAGGTTGCTGCTACTTTCTGTGTTTAGATGTTAAGGGAGAGATTGATTGAGACTTATCACCTTCAGGACTGGGTTTGAATCCTAGCTTTGCTACATGGAATAATATGGTTATGTAGCCTTGGTCACAACCTTTTGCTTCAGTCATCTCTTGCTGTGTTACAGACATCCCCAAAGCTTAGTGGCTTCAAAGAAGATTTCTTCGTTAATTTATGGTTTGGGGAATTAGCAGCTTGGCCTATGCTTGCTGGGGACTCCTGAAGTAACAGGTGGCTGATTGGTACCTGAGTCCTTGTTGGTGCAACTAACTGCCTCTTTCAGAAAGGCTCAGGCAGGCCTCCTTGTGGGAGTGTGAGGACCAGAGAAGGAGGGAAGGAACAGGAAGGGCCCTTGCATCTGAGGCTGGAACTCTGGCAATGTCTGCTACATCTGTTTTGTAAAAGCCAAGCGCCAGAACAGCCCAGGGTTTAAGCCGAAGACTGGTGCTTCCTATCTTTCATTGGAAACAGCAGAAATGTTACATTGCAAAGGGATAGGCATATAGGATGGAGAGGAATTTGTGATTGTATACTATAGTCTCCCGTGTTCTTGAAACCTTTGTTTCTGAGTCTGTAAAATGGGATAAGAACTAACAGAGGGTCAGGATGCTTGGTTTCCTCTGCTGGCTCATTCTCCCCTCTTCCCTATCCTCCTCTTCTCTGCATGTGCCAGGCTCTCTCCTTCCCTTCTCTGATTTCTTCTTAATGCTAGCACATCTTTGCTGGTATTGGGAAACCTTTTCTCTAAAGGGTCAGATAGGAAATATTTAGCATCTGTGTTGTTGTGGGTTTGGTTTAACACTTGCATTATGGGTTCCCAAAATTGCATGAGAATTCTGCATATGAGATGCCAAGGGTCCCTGCACCCAGATGGTTTTGGTTGGCAAATAAAGTTGCCGGAAGCCAATGGCTGGGCAGGGAAACAGAGGTGAGATTTGATTCTTGGGCAAAGGTCCGAGGAAGAGGCAGAACCGCCTTGCCATGCGCGGGTTGGGGGTGGGGAGCAGAAGGATCAGACTTAAAAGCTACAGAAGGGAAAGCATATGATCGTGTAAGAGCCAGGGAAGCGTGGCCCCAGGTGCTCTCCCAGCATTGGGTCTAGGATAGCAAAGATGAAATATAGATTTTAGTAAATAATAACTCAGGATATCAGAAGAGAGGTGTTAGCAACGAGGAAGTTTGGGAGTGGCCCAGCCATTGAGCTGATAAAGGCATATTAAATATAAGGATGTGTGTGTGTGTGTGTGTGTGTGTGTGTGTGTGTCTTTCATTTGAGAATCCAGAGCATTAGGGCAGCTATCGAGGAGCTTGTGCAGCCTCTGCTGGGGAGGTAGAGCGGACTAATCAACCACAGCAACACTGTGCCACAGCTACTTGGCTCCACCGACAATCTATAAGTGAGTAACTGTGGCTGTGTGCCAATGAAGCTTCGTTTAAAGCAGGCGGTGGACCAGCGCTTGCTCTGTTCCAGTGATGTTGATTAGCATTTGCTGATGACTTGTATTTCTTTAAACCCACTCTTAGTCATTCTTGCCATTGCAAGGAGAGGAATTTCCAGAAGGGATCCAAGGCCCTGCAAGGTCTCCCTTCTCCAGCTTCATGCAGTCTGGTCTTCTTCTTCTGCCTCTGTGCAACACTCCCAGAGCCCCTTTCTATGCTTTGAAACTGTCATGCCAGCCAGTGCTTCCCTACCCGGATGCTTTCTCACACTTCCCTCTACCTGCTTTGTTTGTTTGAATGTGATACCCATTTTATTTATTTATTTTTGAGATTATAATACAATTACAAAGTTTTCTCTTCTCTTTCCTCTCTCAAACCCTCCCATACACACCTCCCAACTCTCCTTCAAATCCACGATCTCTTCTTTTATTAACTGTGATTGCTTGCGTCTATGTATATAAATCTACATTCCTACATATAACCTGCTCATATATTACTTGTGTGTTTGTTTTCAGGGCTGACTGGCATTGGACAACCAGTTGGTGTGCTCTTCCCTGGTGAATCATCTTCTCCCACATCCAACTTTCCTCATTGGCCTATAGTCCTTTGTGTAGGGATGAGGCCTTGTGGGCTTTTGCCCCATCCACTCTGGCATGTCCACTTGCGTCACCCTTGTTCAGCTCGTATTTGGGCAGTCACGTTGGTGAGACTTTATGAGTGTATCTTCTGACATGACTAGGAGACAGTCTCACAGCAAACTCTTGGTTCCTCTGGCTTTTGCAATCTTTCCTCCCTTCTTCCTCAGTGTTCTCTGAGCCATAGGCACGGAAGTATTTTGTATATGGTTCCTGAATAGCTTTCAGCGCATCTCTCTCTCTTTTTTTTTTTTTTTTTTTTTTTGGAGAAAATCTTTCTGATCACCAAACAGTGATCTTGTGATTTATATATGAAATACATAAAACGTTCATGGGTTGGTGATTTGGTCCCCATTAGTGGCACTATTGAGAGGTGGCAGAAAGTGAAGGTGACTGGAGGCAGTAGGTCCTCAAGAGGGAGTGTCCCTGAAAGGCTGTACTGGGTCTCTGGCCCCTTCTTTTCTTTCTGCTTTCTGGCTGCCAGGAGATAAGCAGCTTTGCCTACCTCAGTTTCCCTTCCATGTTCTGTCTCACCATAGACCCAGAAACAGCACAGCCAAATGGCCATGAGCTGAAACGGCGAGCCTAACTAAATCTTTCCTCCTTTACATTGATTTTCTCTGGTGTTTTATCTCAGTGATGGAAGACGATCCTCCTGTAGGATCCTACCCAAGCACATTCCTCTTCATGACGTCACACACTCGAGCTGTAATTACGCCATCATTTGTGATAGTTTGGTGAGACTTTGGTGGTTTAATTCCTCTTGCTGTTCCACTGTAGACATGGTATACTTAGCCCATGGATGTTCAGCTGAGCCACATGAGTTGATTTAGTTAATAGGATGTTATTGGTTTGATGTGAGCAGAAGCATAGGGTGTGTGCACGTGGGATCTTGTTTCTTTATACCTCCGCTCCTTGAACAATGAGGTTTGTATGAAGTTGAACTGTCTCCGCTGACTGGCAGACCAACAAGCATAAAGATAAATGCTCATCACGTTACACAGACCTTTAGGGCAAAAGCTTGTCATGCAGCATAGATGAAGGTATTATCTTACATATCCATGTCTTCCACTAGAGTAAAAGATCCCAAGAAAGTCAGCACACAGCTGGGGAGAGAGCTCAGTGGTAACATGCTCACCTAGCATGCACCAAAGTCCTGAGTTTGTTTCTAGCGCCACCATATGTAGTTAACAGAAAAATAAATAAATATTAACAATATAAAAGAGGAAATATACAGGGGTTGCTCATTTTTGTGGTTCTATCACCTATTAGATAAAAAATCTACTAAGCTCGAGTTGAATGAGCAAATAATAAGTGATGAAGTAGCATTGGAAACATTTAGTATATTACAGACATAGCTGGTATTCTGAGGAGAGACTCTTAAAGTGCATCAGGTAATGTTCAATACAGTCTGGATCTAGTTCTCTTCTAAACTTGCAAATATTCAGGTTTATGTGCAGGAAAAATATCCCTCTATCTAGAGTCAGCAGTGTATTGACTCTGCAATTACACCCTTCCACCCACAGGAAGTCAAAGATTATTAAAGAAAATAAAAAATAAATGAAAGCTCAGGAAGATCTTTATTTGTGTTACTTTGTTTTCTAATTTTAAATCTTATTAGTTTAAAGTGATAATAAAAAAAGCCATTTGGAGACAGGACAATGTTATCACATCTGGAGAGGCTTTAATAAGATTGAGATGCAGGCTCTGCTCTCTTCTTGATGCACATGTGAGGTTCTCATTAGCTTTCACACTGTCTCAGGGAAAATACTGGAAGATGTCATGCACCATAAACATTCCACACAAAGGGGGTTCATTAATAGGTCCATGTAGCATCAATGCAGATGTTCAACATTAACTATGATAAGTGCTCACTAATAGGTGGTGTCTATGGATAGTTGATGCGCACGGATTTTCCTAGTACTTATAAGAAAGTATAAACACAAGACACCACCGTGAGTTATAAAAAGAATTTGTAAAAATTCCAAATAATTTTGAAGAGGTTTCTTAAGATTTATGAGTCTAATAACTTTCCTGATTAGCTGAGTCTTTAAAAACGGCCGTGTAATATCTCTAAAACAATTCAATATCTCTTCCTCTAAAAATCACTTCCCAAGTATTTTATGTGTGCAACAGTGTTAAGTGCTGGATTTTTGTATGTCTTTGCCACACCAGGATTTCTTTTTCAGCACTTTATGTGGTATGCTTTCTTCTGAGAATAAAGTAGAGGTTTGTGTGTGAGGAACTTATGTTTTTCTTCTCTGCACATTTTGCTCAATCCACGCCTTGTCCATATTTCTATGTTTATACACTTTGAGTGTTTATACGAAGAAAATACAATCAGAGATATTAACAAGCCAGCCATACAGATGTTTGTGTATGGTGTCAGAAAAACTAAACACTGATGTTAAAATGTACATATTTACATATGCGGAGGCAATATTTACTTCTATTAGTCTTGCAGTTTCCCTCCCCCGCCCCCCAAATGGCTGTATTTGACTCCATGTTTGCTTCAAATAAAACAGGATCCTGTTTGTGGCAGGACCTGAGATGTTCTACTCTGCCTCTCCTTCAAGAAAGCAGTTGCTGTCAGCTAGGAGGAGCATAGTTCGTGAACATCTAGCTGCTCACTGGTCTGTCACAGCTTACTCCAGAGGTCCTGCTCTTCTTGGGGGAAGCCCATAGGTGAGCAAGACAGCTGTAGAAGAGTCCAGACATTTCTCTCCAGAGTGGAACTCCTCCTACGGGCTAGCTTTGCTCTCTGCTGGCCAGAGCTTTTACTTAGGTCCTTATCACTGTCTGATGGCTTGCCCTGTCCAGTCCTGTCTGCTGGCCTTTCATGGATGCTGCTGCCAATTAGCCCTTTGTTTATCTTGATGTCTGCCTCCTAGCGAATCCAGATGGCATCTTGAATTTACCAGGGCTTAAATGACAAAGTTAGAATTTGATAGGAAATGAAAGTTAGAAAATCTTGTTATATAAACAAATCCACAATAATATTATACTCTGTTCCTTCTCCTCCCCCCCCCCATGTGTGTGTGTGTGTGTGTGTGTGTGTGTGTGTGCATAGGCTGCAGGTCAATGCTGGCTGTATTCTATCATTTCCCACATTATTTCTCATTAAGCCTGAAGCTAATGGATTGGCTAAACTAGCTCTAGGGACCTGCCTGCCTCTCCACTCTCCCCCCACCCCTCGGGGGGTTACAGGTACTTGCTACTATGCCAAGTTTTCTATGAGGGTTCTGGCTATCATAATTCAGGCCTTTCCCCTCCTAAACAGCAAACAGCAAAAGCCATCTCCTCTGCTCTCTTATGTCATTTTCCAAGACATGAAGATGTATATGTGATAAAGATATCAGGAAAACAGAAGGAGGAAAGCAACGCTCTCTAGCAACCCATGGACCAGATATTTTGATGCTATCTTAAAAACTTAAAGGAAAAAAAGTTCTAAATGCTTTGCTATATTTGAAATAATGTATTTAAACCCAGATTTTTGTATCAAAGGTAATGTTTTTAATATTGGTAAATAAATCTCTAAATTGTTATGCCTTGTAAATTAATATACTTAACAATAAAATTAAATTTAAAGTATCCACATGAGCAAAACCGTCTGTGCTGGCACTGAGGCTGGGGGAATAACCTTATATTTTCAATTAAGTACTGGAAGGCATTCACCAATGGCTTCCTACCTGCAAAATGCTAAGCTCACCAAAGAGCATCCATAGAGCACACTTTGAGAAACACCCTGCTAAAAACAAAATTCTAAAAGTTTTGTGGGGAGATCAAAAACGCAGTAAAACTCCATCTGTAACACATAACGGAAGGGGAGAAACAGTGGTGAACAGACAGACGTGGTCCGGGTAACAATGGGAGAAAATGTAACAAAAGCAAGTCTGCATATGTTTGCAGTTACTTTAAATAATCTCGGATATTTTCGTAGGAAAGCCCTTTACCATGATGCATTTGCAATAGCCGGAGCATCGTGGAATAAGCTGGAACATGTGTTCTCGATAGGGAGGCAGAGAAACGGTTTGTGTTGTTTAGAGGGCAGCCCTGTACTGGTAATATTAACCCCTTGGCTCTCAGTACTAAGTTACTTTTTTCCAGCTCTCTGTGGCTGTTCTATGGGGACATTGCAGGTAGGAGGTCACTCATCTAAAACACATCACAGACAGAGAAACGCTTCCTTGCAGGGAGAGGTTTGTCATCAACATTATTTGTTCCTATCTTATATCAAAACAAAACAATGCTTATTGCTTTCTCATAAAACAAAGAACAAAGCTTTCCAAATTTTGAGCAGAGAAGAGGGGTTTCGGAGAGAAATTCTGTAAGAAGGATGGGGTGATTATTGACAAATATCTTTTCCCAAGTCAGCTGTAGCCAGCCTTTTAAAAAACTTTTGTGGTAGCCTGTCCTTGTCCTCAACAGCAAGAAGACCTCTAAGTTCAGCCAAATTCCACCCCGCCCCCACACTTACTGGTACCAGATCACAGCCATGCCTGATCTAGTTCCTCATCTCCCACTCTCCCTCTGCACACTCTGGCCTGCATTTTGCAAGAATCCTTCTCAATCCTCATGTTTTCCCTTAGCAATTCCAACATTCATGGTTCCTTTATCCTGCTCTTGGGGTAAGCATGAGTCCCCACTTTTCCTCTTCTTTATTGTACAACTTCATTGCTGTGGTCCATTTGGGGACAAAGACTTCCTTACTGTCCTTAATAAATACCAGAGTAACTTTTTCTTAAACACGAATCAAACAGGGTTTTTACCCCTTCTCAGTTGAGCTTTGTGTGTGTGTGTGTGTGTGTGTGTGTGTGTGTTTTAGGTGCCTCCCATTTCTGATGCCTCCACCCACCTTCCCCTCCATTGCTCTGAAGCTCATTATGTGACCACAATTGCTGAGGTTTATTTAAAGTTGCTATTGTTTATAATGGACACATGCCCACTTACTTTAGCTTACTATAGCTTAGTATTTGTGCATGTGCTTGTTCTCTGCTTTTGGTCCTCATCACCATGACTCTTGGGTCAGTAGGAAGAAAGGGCTCTTTGTGGAGCTAGCTCACAGATAATTGCAAATGGCTCATGGCTAGCATCCCAGATGACCCGAGGAGTGGGCTAACTACCACAGATGAGGAGGTAACATGAGTGTAGCTGTGTCCTGTCAGGATGATCACCGTGGGAAGTGAGGCTAAAAAATGAGGCTGACAATTTTCAGAGGCGAGTGTGCAGTTCTGGCCACTCAAATTCTCTCCTAATACAAGACAGTCAATGCAGGAATGTCCAAGGAGCTACTTAGCCCACAGTGGGCATGCTCATTGGGCTGTTGCACGTGACTCAAAGGAGACCTGAGGATGGAGTGACTGAGGTTTGGAAGGAAGAAAACACAAAAGCATAAGATTTTAGGGAAGGGAAACTGAGGGAAAAGGTCCTCAGTTATGGTTTGAATGTTTGCGCCCTCCTCAAAAGCGTATGTTGCAATCCCTCCTTTGCATTACGTCTGTATAAGGGCTATGGTATTAGGAGGCAGGGGCTTGGGAGGTATTAGACCTTCTGACTGGCATAGTGCTCTAACAGAGAGGCTCCAGAGAACTAACTCACTATGTAGTCATGGACGACCTTGAACTTCTGAGCTTCTTCCTGTCTTCCTCTTTTGAATGATGGGATTACAAGCATGAGCCACCACCCTGATTTATATGGTGCTGGAGGTGGAACCTGGAGCATCATATACGATAGGCAAGTGCTCTACCAACTGAGCTATAGCCCTAGCTCCCAGAGGACCAGCTTATCTCTCCTGCTAGCTGAGTGGCAGCTGCATAATGATATTATCTATGAGCCAGAAACTGGCCTTTATCAGACAGTGAATATTCTACCACCTGAGCCTAGTCTTCTCGGCCCCCAGAACTACAAGCACTGTGTTCTTCTATATAGACTACATAGTTGTGGCAGTAATCTAAGACAAAAATATTTCTATAGGAGGAGCGTAATGCTTATAGAAGGAGTGGACTTTAAGAATGATCTCATTTTGATTGTGGTCCAGTTTGGGAAAGTATCCAGGCTCAAGCTGTTGGGAGGGGATTTGGTCTTTTGTTAGGCATATCTTTTGTAAGTTATTAAAGACATGGAGGTATTATATTGGTTTCCTTGTAAACTAAATGTATGTCTGTCTATAAATATAACTTCGTAAGGTCAGTGGGGGTGGGTGGGGTTAACGGAGAACAAGAAGAAAAAGGCAAGTGCACAACCTCCATCCATTGTAAATGAAACTACCAGGAGTGTGTAGGATGCATGCATCTAAATACAGCAGCACCTGAAGCTTTGGAAGATAAATCTGACTCGCAAATGAGAGCCACCTAATTACCCTGAGGAATAACCTGAGTCTTCTTTATTGCCTAAAGAGCATCACTGGGTTGGATATACATGTCGAGGACAAGTTACAAACTTATTGTCAGAGCAGTATCTCTAGTAGATGAGGTAAATAAAGGACTATGATTTATTATGAAAAGAACAATTGGAAGGGAAAAATATCCATGGACAGTTTTTCCTTCCCTTCACTCTTGGGGTCTTTTATATGCCAGTTTGTCTTTCAAGGTGCCAACCAAGTTATTTGAAATTATTTAATGCAAGCATAATCTTGCTTTTTGCATAAACATGTGTTACTATGAGATATAGGTTTACAAATATAAATTAGATTATTACTTCAGGCACAGGTACCTGAATTCATACCTTTCTTTTAGAAACAAAAAGTAATTACCAACTGTTATGTGTTCCCATTAGTTGTTTAGGAATATCTACAGGGGAGAAGATTTGAAGGGAAAGTATGGCCCATGTATTAATATTTATGAGCCGTGTAGGCGTAGTCAGATTCTGCCCCTGAAATAAGAATACTGTACTGGCAGGTTTTGTGTGTCAACTTGACACAAGCTGGAGTTATCACAGAGAAAGGAGCTTCAGTTGAGAAAATGCTTCCATGAGATCCAGGGGTAAAGGCATTTTCTCAATTAGTGATGGGGGGGGGGGCTTGTGAGTGGTACCATCTGTGGGCTGGTAATCTTTGGTTCTATAAGTCAACTGAGTAAGCCAGTAAGTAACATTCCTCCATGGCCTCTGCATCAGCTCCTGCTTCCTGACCTGCTTGAGTTCCAGTTCTGACTTCCTTTTGTGATGAACAGCAGCATGGAAGTGTAAACTCAATAAACCCTTTCCTCCCCAACTTGCCTCTTGGTCATGATGTTTGTGCAGGAATAGAAACCCTGACTAAGACAAATACTTAATGAACACAATTGCAAGTTTGAAATGGCCCTGACTGTGTAATGCCCAAGCAATTAGATCATAAATGAAAAATATACTTGATCAACATGTTGGCTTGTTTACCCACTGGCTGAGAGTAACTTTGGAGAGTGTTTTTGTATGGAAGTGGGTTGTAAGCTTTTGGTCAATCAATCAGTATTTTGGAGGGTTTTCTTATCAATACATTAGAAATTGCTCTTCATTCTTAGCATGATTTCATCCAGGGTACTTTCAAAAAAAAAAAAAAAAAAAAGATTCTTAGATTTCAATGCCTCAGGACACTCCAGAAAGATCTTGTCCTGGATTTTTCTTGAGGCCCATGGTACCTGCCCTCTTGTTCAACTCTCTTCTCCCCCTCCCCCCCTCCCCCTTCTCCCTCTCCTTTCCCTCCTCCTCCTCCCCTCCTGCCCCTCCTCTGCTTCTTCCTCCCCCTCCTCTGCTTCTTCCTCCAGATCTTTCTTTTCCTTCCTGTCTTCTTTTTTTATATATTATTTAGTGTGGTGAGAGTGTAGGAGGGAGTGGATATGATAAACGCAAGTCCAGACCTATGCTTATGAGGCAGTAGAAAGTTCTAGGTCACAGACTGCAATCTCAGAGGCACTTAGGGCTTCATAACTGGTTTTACTTGGATCACCCTTAAATCTAACTTCTAGTTTTTAAAGATTTTGAAATAGAGAGAAATTAGAAGAAAGTGAATGTATTGTTTTGTATTTGCATATCTTATTAACATCTGTATTTTCAGACTTCTGTATTTGTAGATGTCTATGGATATTCTTGTATCCATTTCTTCTGTCAGTTTTTCTGATTATCATAGTGAACATGCATTCTCCTTTGCTCTTTCCTGTAACAAATGCCAGGTTTCCTCTGAAGAGTGGACTGCCAGCTGTTCTCTGCTCTTTGACTCTACTTCCTGGTCCTGAGTGATTAGTTCTGAGTGGGATAATTTATATTGATGCCTCTGAGGATCCAAACCAGAAACAAGAGTGGTTAGTAGTAGGTCCACCCTGTGCCTGTCAGAGAAATAAAGGAGTACTAGTGATTATTTTCCTCACAATCCTCTAAGTGTGACAAGACATCTCTGTCAACTTACACTAATTTTTTCTTCCTTGTTTTATGTGATTATAGCTGGTTTCTTAAACAGTACAATGGCTACATTATTTAATAACAGGAAGGATATAAAGGGGGTCACTTTCTTTTTTTATTAGTTAAAACTAATTTTATCCAGGTGTCTTAGTTAGGGTTTTCATTGCTGTATAGAGACACCATGACCAAGACAGTTCTTACAAAGAAAAACATTTAATTGGGGCCTATTATTATTATTATGAAACATGGCAATGTTCAGGCAGGCATAGTGCTGGAGAAGGAGCTAAGAGATCTACATCTAGATCTGAAGGCAGCCAGGAGGAGACTAGAATTCCACACTGGGTGGAGCTTGAGCATAAGAGACCTCAAAGCCTGTCCCCACAATGACACACTTCCTCCAACAAGGCCACACCTCCAACAACAAGACCACACCTCCTAATAGTGCCATTCTCTTGGGCCAAGCATTCAAATACATGAATCTCTGGGGGCCAAACCTATCCAAACCACCATACCAGGAGTGGTGGTGCATGTCTGCAGTCTCAACACGGGGGAGGCTAAAGTGAGACGATATCTAATTAGCTTGGGGTATACTGTAGGACCTGGTCTGAACAAGATCAAACCAAACATCTTTTAATTTGTAGACATACTGGTGTATCAATTTTTTCCTCATTTGACCACGAAATGAATAAATAGAACATCAACTAAGATAGAGAAAGGTAAATGAAGGGGGCAAAATATTATTTATGGAGAGAGAATAAGAGAGATAGGATGGTAGATAGTGGCATGTAGGAAAGGGGACTTGGCAAAATTTCAGACTCTCAGCCTACTAACTATGTGATCTTGGGTCAACATCTTAACCTCTTAGGGCCTCGTTTTGCTTATTTGTGAAGAGGCCAATGGCACCAATTTCATGTGACTGTTTTGAAGATTTCCAAGTGTTGCAGCAGCAGCAGACATCACAAAGCTCTAAGACAGGATTTGATCATCCCTGTTCCAGTTTGCTTCTCTGTTGTGATAAAACAGTGACTGTCTTAGTCAGGGTTTCTATTCCTGCACAAACATCATGACCAAGATGCAAGTTGGGGAGGAAAGGGTTTATTGAGCTTACACTTCCATGCTGCTGTTCATCACTAAAGGAAGTCAGGACTGGAACTCAGGCAGGTCAGGAAGCAGGAGCTGATGCAGAGGCCATGGAGGGATGCTGCTTACTGGCTTGCTTGCCTCTCCTGGCTTGCTCAACTGGCTTTCTTATAGAGCCCAAAACTACCAGCCCACAGATGATAGCACTCAGAAGGGGCTCTCCTCTCTTGATCACTAATTGAGAAAATGCCTTACCACTGGATCTTATGGAGGCATTTTCTCAACTGAGACTCCTTTCTCTGTGATTAACTCCAGTTTTTGTCAAGTTGACAGACAAAACAAGCCAGTACAATTGACCCTTTGTCAATTTGACACACAAACACATCACTAATAAGCCTCAACCCTTACTTCCTTATTCATCCCCAAGATCTAAATAACTTTAAAAGTCCCACAGTCTTAGCAAATTCTTACATATTAACATTTCAGTCCCCTTTAAACACCCAATCTCTTAAAATTAAGTCTTTTTACCATCAAAAGTCTCTTAACTGTGGGATCCACTAAAATACCTTCTTACTTCAGGAGGGAAAATATATCAGGGCACAGTCACAATCAAAAGCAAAACCAAACTAGAACTGTCCAATGACTGGGATCCACTCATGATCTTCTGGATTCCTCCAAGGGCTTGAGTCACTTGCCCAGCTCTGCCCTTTGTAGCACACACCTTGTCTTCTAGGCTCCAGATGCCTGTAGTCCACTGCTGCTGCTGTTCTTGGTGGTCATCTCATGGTACTGGCATCTCTAAAACACTGCTGACTTCTGCTGCAACTAGGCTTTACCAACAACCTTCCATAGGCACTCTTCATGGTGCCAAGCCTCACCTCCTTTGCAGTCCTGGAATTGCAACTGAGACTGCACCTTCACCAATGGCCTTCCTTGGCCTCTCACAGTGCCCAGGCTTCAGCTGCCCTTCACGACTCCTTCATGCCTTCAAAACCAGTACCACCTGGGTAACTCTTACACATTACCAAGTCCAGCCACATCACAACCCTGGCAATTTCTGGAACACAGCCTCTGTGCTCTCAGAAAACACTTATCAGAAGATTTCACCTCAGTGATGCTGGTCTCTTCCCAATCACCAGCTAACTAGCATCAATAGTTCCAGCAACGCAATGGTTTTGCTTTAGTAGTTCTGGTATCTAGTTAATCACAGCTGATTTCTTCAGCCCCAGTTAACCAAAAACCACAGAATCTTAAATCAAACTAGCAATGGCTCCGGTAAGAGTCTTTAATCTTCCCTCTGAAATTTCACAAGCCAGGCCTCCATCTTCTGCACTGTTCTCAACATTATCTTCCAAGCTCCTACACAACATCCCACAAAGCTCTTAACACTTAATGGATCTTCTAGCCCAAAGTTCCAAAGTCCTTCCACAGTCTTCCCTAAAACATGGTCAGGTTGTCATAGGAATACCCCACTTCGCTGGTACCAATTTGTCTTAGCCAGGGTTTCTATTCCTGCACAAACATCATGGCCAAGATGTCAGTTGGGGAGGAAAGGGTTTATTGAGCTTGCACTTCCATGCTGCTGTTCATCACCAAAGGAAGTCAAGACTGGAACTCAAGCAGGTCAAGGAGCAGGAGCTGATGCAAAGGCCATGGAGGAATGTTGCTTACTGGCTTGCTTGTTTCTCCTGGCTTGCTCAGCTGGCTTTCTTATAGAACCCAAGACTACCAGTCCACAGATGGTACCACTCACAAGGGGCTCTCCTCCCTTGATCACTAATTGAGAAAATGCCTTACCCCTGGATCTCATGGAGGCATTTTGTCAACTGAGACTCCTTTCTCTGTGATTAACTCCAGCTTGTGTCAAGTTGACACACAAACTAGCCAGTACAGTGACCAAAACCAACATAGGGAGGAGACAATTTATTTGGCTTACAAATTATGGTACAGAATCTAAGGAAGCCAAGGCAGGTACCTGGAATCAGGAACTGAAGCAAAGACTGTGGATGATTGCTGCATTCTGGTTTGCTTAGATTGATTTCTTACACAACCTGTCATTCCAGGGATGGTACTGCTCATCATGGGCTGGGCCCTCCCACATCAATTATGAATTGCCCATCAGACAATGTGATGGAGGCAGTTCCTGAACTGATGTTTCCTCTTCTCAGATGACCCTAGTGTGTCACATTGACAGAAATTAACCAGGATAGTTCCAGAGTGTGGTGATTTGAATGAGAATGTCCCCCGTAGGCTCATATGTTTGAATGATTGGTCACTAGTTAGCAGAACTGTTTGAGAAGGATTAGGTGGTCTTGCTGGAGGAGGTGTGTAACTGATGGTAGGTTTTGAGGTTTCAAACGCTCAAGCCATGCCCAGAGTCTCTCTTTCTCTCTCTCTCTGACTGCTGCTTGTGGATCAAGATGTAAAGCTCTCAGTGGCATGGTTGTCTACTTTCTGCTGTGGTGACCACAGACTAACCCTTTAAAACTGTAAACAAGCCCCCAATTAAATGCTTTCTTGTTACAAGAGTTGCTTTGGTCATGGTGTCTCTGTATCACAATTGAACTAAGGCACATAGTGAAACCACCCCCTTGAGTTGCTTAGAGATTCAAAAGAAAACTGATGCTTGCTATTGAATGTCTTTGTGTCAAGTAGCACACATGACTTTTTACACATACATTAGCCATAGAGAAAAAAAGAATAAAGGCAATAAAAATTTTGAAAACTTAGTGAAGCAATTCTTTCAAGTGGTGTTATGGTTTGAATATGAGATGTCCTCCATAGGCTCATGATTAAAGACTAGGTGCTTAGCTGGTGGTGGTATTTTGAGGGGTACTGGGAACTTCTGGAGGTGGGGTCTAGCTGGAGGAAGTAGATCGACTAGAGTGTGTCCTTAAGGTGATCTTTTGCTTTGTCTCCTTCCTCTCTTTTTTTCCTCTCCTTGGATGCCATAAGTTTAGATGTTTCTCTCATACCATACATTCCTTATTACAATGTATCACTTTAGCATTGGGCCGGAAATCTGTGAAACAATATATCAAAATAAATGAGTGTTTCCCACCTCCAATATTTGGATACATGGTTACGAAAAGCTGCTTATCATGAGTATTAAAAAATTTCAGGTTTGAGATTAAACTCAGAGCTAGATGTAGGACTCAGAAAAGACTCAGAAGACCTACTCAATATGGCACAAATATGCTGCTGACTAGCTGTATGACATCACCCATTCTGAGGGTCACTGTCTTATTTTAAATGTAGAGATTGATGTTTCTGTCTACTTGTAGAAACAGATCATCCATTGTTCTTAATTGAAGATAGGTGTGCTAGAAAACTGAGCTGAGACCAGCACAGTGTCCTCCATGGAATGGCTTGATGTCTGGAAGGAGTTTTGGACACTGTGCTTGAGAATGAAGGGGTTGGAAATTCCAGTAATGAGCAAAGGCCAGGGGTGCTACATGTCCCCAGGATACTGGGGTTTGTCTGATAGGAGAAAGAATTATCTCCTGATTGTAGGACAGTTTTCCATGTCCTTTTGGATTGGCCCAGATAGAATGTACTGGTAATTTGGTGTCCTGAGATTAGGAGGAGCTGGCACAAATAACTTGGGCTGTGTTCCACTCACCACTAGAAAAGAAATAGGATATACTTCAATACTTTATCCCGGTATGTCACTCTGGGGTATAAAATGTGTGGTGGGCTGCTTTCTAGTGTCTCCCACTGCAGCACAGGTTGGGTGTGTGTCCCATGCAGCTCTCCAGCTTTGGGGGTCTTCTTAATCATGATTCCTAAGCTTCTGTTGCCCTTTACTGCTGATCACTGATGAACATGTTTGATGTAAGTTTGTGTGTGTGAGCACTCTGTCTCACTGGACTCAGGAAAATAATGAGTAAAATCTGAGATACGCCCGGCTAATATAGTGTTATCTATAGTTTAGATTTTACTTGTCCTCCAGGCTTTGTCTTCAGCCTGTGGTGTCTTGGGAGATAGTGGATCCATTAGGAGGTAAAGACCATGAGAAAGGAGTTAGGTCTTTGGAGTGTTATCATAAAGCTCTTATGGAAGCCCTGCCCCCTCTATTTCCCAACTATCTTGAGGTGAACAGCTTCCTTTGCTGTGTGTTCTAGCCACCATGTTGCTATGCTGCTGCAAGCTCAGTGCCACCAGGTTGAGAAGCCATAGAGCGAAACCATAGACCCAAACTGCCAGCCTAAGTAAGCCTTTCCTACGTATCAGTTAATTAGGCCAGGTATTTTGTTAGTGAAAGGGAAGTTGACTCACAATCTAAGACCAGTGTGAGGTGAGCCAACATTCCACTCCCCTGAACAACTGAAACTTCCTGAACTTTGTGTAGGTGAAAAGCATGTTTGTAATTATCTGAGTCTAAAACCTAACTTCTGTTTTACATCTAAAGGCCAAAAGTTCTCTGTATAATCTAACACACACTCCATTTTTCATGAATAAAACAGTTGTATAAACAGTTTAAGACTGTTGTGCTTTCTCTGGACCTCAAGGCCAACCTGGTCTACAGAGTGAATTCTGGGACAGCCAGGGCTACACAGAGAAACCCTGTTGTGTGGGATATGAGGTACAAGTTCATTCTCAGTGATCCTGAAGAGTCAACAGTGTAGACAGACGCAACTCCTGAATGCTATAGGTGTCTTCTAGTACACCTGAGACCGAAGGTTCTAAACGTTACTTGTATTGTATTTCTCTTTGATATTTCAATTGAGTCATTACACGTTTTTTATTTTTAAATTCTTTCTAGTAGATAGGATGTGCTATCTATGGATTTTACTTCATGACAATAAAAGGAACATATTTATGAACAGGGAAGACACTGGTTTTAATGGGCTTGAGATTTACTGGGCCACTGTCAATTGAAGGAACCTGGCAGCCATAAAGGGTCTTAACACTGTAAGGGGAAGTATATTGAAAGCATCTGCCCAGGATCAGTGGCAAATGCACAGGGCTTTTATTTTTGACCTAATTTAGCAGTAATAAACTAGTTACATCTGGCAAGAAAGGGCCACTTATGTTCCTTTAAATCCTGCCTAATCACTGCTCTATATTCATAGCACTTTTAGTCTGGGATGGATTTATTCTAAACTGCAAATGCTCTCTGTCCCAGGCCAAGAGACAGTCAGGCATTAGCCTCAGGCTGTCTGTGCCCAAGGCACCACCTTTGCCAGGCATGAGCTACTTAAGGTTGAGGAGAGCATCCTTACAAGAGGATATCAGAACAGCATGGCCTTCGGGCTCCGTATCTGTCGTATCTTATGTCATATGGTGATTTCCTTCAGATGAAACAGTCCCTCCAGGAGAGAGGGAAAAGACCAGGAGTCTCGGAAGGTAAACAAGAGGTCAAATGTCTGGAAAAGTGGAAACTTGAAAGATTCTAGAAGGCTTTTCCTCAGCTTCATAGAAGTTGCTGGGTGAGGAGTCTTTGACTACTCCAGCTGTAGAGATGAGGTTTTTCAGAACGTTGAGCTGTCTGCAAATTGTACATAGAGCTACAAGGTTGCACCTTTGGTGAGTCCTGACCTGGGTTGAGGTGAACCTTTTGCAATACAGTGGCGTTTTTGAGTTATTTTGTTCTTGTGAGGAATCCCTTATCCATGATCCTCTAGTTACCCTAATAGGTTTACCAAGGTGAACTTCGGTGCAATTCTTTGCTCTATTATGAGTTTCCTTTCTGGGTCAAGAAGAGGGGTGTGTGTGTGTGTTTGTGTGTGTGTGTGTGTGTGTGTGTGTGTGTGTGTGTGTGTGATTTACAGATAGCACAGGCCTCTCACCAGCTGCCTTTCTAACTTTTCTTCTTTTTTTTCTGAATGATTACGTACTCAGCAAGACAATGAGAAAAGACTTTGCCATGCTTTCCACCTGCAACTATTAGAGCAATCGTGAAAGAAAGAAAGAAAGGGAATTCTTCTGGAGGGTTGATCAGATTCTCACATTAATGCTAGACATGAGCAGTTGACATCCATCACTTCAATGACATCCATGACTGATTGAATAATCCTGTTTGAGCTTGGCTGGGGGAGGGGCTGGGTGAGCTTCAACAGTTCTGCTGTGTTACTGGTACGGAGTGGTGTATGCAGATGTCTGCAGGCCTGCTTCTTTAAAAAAAATTTAGTGAAATCCTGGTGGTTAATGTTTTTATAGGTTTTTCTTTTTTATACTCTCTTGTCAGAAAGGCATTTTTAGGGCTAGAGAGATGGCTTAATTTTCAAAATGTTTGCTGTGAGGGCAGAGACAGATCCTGGGAGCTCATTGGTTGGCTAGCTAGTGGTAAGCTCTAGGTATAGTGAGAGACTGGGGGGGGGGGGGACTTGGAGATAGCACCTAAGCCTTCTGGCCTCTCCATGTGCCTGTGTGAGCTCATTTTTTTTTTTTTTGAAAGAACATTTTCTGGATATTTTTAGCTCTTAATTTCTTTCTTTTGTTTAGCAAATCTACAATCTCGATATTGCAACCTTAATGAAATGAAGGGTGAATTTGGTAACAGATAGTAACCTTGAGAGTTAACACAGTGGACATTTCCATTTTCAATATTTCCTTTATGGTTGTTGGGTAATTTTAAGGTAATAAAACTGTAATGAACTTTCTAAATGAGGGTGCCGCCGCTGCGTGCTCTAGGAGGAAAAAAATGGGAGTGACTGGGAGAAGTGAGGACGCCTCAACGCCCCCCCCCCATCCTGCTCACTCCAAGGGCCATGCCAACTACCTCTGTTCCCACAATGCTCTCACCAGCTCTGAATCTTCAGGTAGGAAATGATGCTCTGTCAAGCTGTACGCAACCTGCACCACGCTGCCTTGTGAAAAGATGAATTCTCTGTTCTGTTCAACTTGGAAAAAATGAGAGATAGATGGGTTTCTTCAAAGAAAGCCCGAGAAGTGGAAAAACTGAGTTGTTGAAAAAAAAAAAAAAAAAGGCAAGGGAGTGGTGTTACATAGCTTTCCTCCCAGAAGCTCTAGAGGGGAACTGCAGTGAACAGGAATGATTCCAGATGGAATTATTCAGGCCAGCTGCCTGGCTCAGGGCCAAAGGATCCCATAGAGCCCTGCATGGAAACTTCCGGATAAGGCAATGGTTTCTGCACCTTCTAATTTCCCGAAAGGAATCTCTTTGCAGTTATCCCCTCTGAAGATGCTGCACATCCAGTTGACATGGTTATCAGACATAAAACCAAAGGCTTTTCTTCACTCTGTCTGGAAGTCACTTTTGCTGGCTTGGGAATTATTCTTTCCATCCAGGCAGAGGCTAGATTGTGTTCCAGACCCCAGCTCTGGGAAGGGGTAATTTTTTTTCCCTCTAAAAGTCTTTGAAATGGCACTTTAAAAAAATGTCTAAAAGGTGACTTTTCTTTGATGAGAAAACAAAAACAAAAACTAAAACAAAACTGCTCCTGGGAAAATATATATGAATTTCTTCCTAGATCTTTTCTAATCTAGCTTCTGGAGTGTTGGAGTTGGAGGTGCATGCTCTCCCCCTCCTTACGGTGATGAACTCCTTACAGACACCACGCTGGGTTGGTTCTGAATACACGCCGTGCATATGACACCCATTTAATACTTATTTCTACCTGGAGTTGCTGCCTGGATTTTGTAAAAGAAAGGAACCAAGTTTAATCTACACAAGGAAGTATCTGTTGGCTTACATAGCAGAAAAACTCCAGAGTGCAGATGGCATGAGCCACATCTAGATCCTGCAGTTTAACTACTGGGGTCAGGTTTCCTCTCCTCTGATCTCTCAGCTCTGTTTTCCTCCAGTCTGACTTAATTCAGGCTCTTGCCTTGTGTTAGCAAGATGTCCACATCAGAAAGACACTCTTTCTCTAAATTTCCCCCAACATAGCTCATTAGCATTCACCAACTAATATTTAACAGGCATAAGGTATGATTTTTAGCATTTTATATTTTATCATATTAAGCCATCTTATGGGCCTAAGGCCAGGAATGATCTTCCTTGACCTAGAACCATCAGAGGATAGATAACTTGCCAAGTTCTTACATCTGGTAATGAGTAGAGCCACATTTAAATGTAGGTCATTTGCTCCTGAGCCCAGCCTAACTACTGCAGCATACTGGCATTAACTCGTGTTGGGTTGGCTTGGATGTTATGTGTTATGCCCACCCATACCCATAATGGTGGCCGTGGCTCGATGCTCTGACTGATCCAAGGAATTTCATCCTTCTTCTGGACTGAAGGTAGGAACCAGTTTATTCAAACCAATGGGTTGAGAGTAGGTGAAAGATGCATTTTCCCCAAAGTAAACCAGTATGGAAAATGAATTCCAGGAGGGACAGAACACTGGACTTCCACTACATTGCTCCTTATTTCCCACAGGTTGATACTCTCCTTCACTCTATAAAACACAGCAGAGTACTGGGCACATACCAGATGCTGACTGATCAGTTAGTTGACTATTTATTGTCTTTCAGGGAGATGAGTTTTTGAGATTAGTTGGCTGCTCTTATAGTTGAGCTGAGTTACACTTCTAGCAGAGGACTTGGAAGTCACAACAGTTGATTTCACAGATGGTCCTGTTAAGGATCAAGAATTTGGTGCCAAATATTTTGGGGGAAGACATCATATGCTGTATTTCTACATCTCTAGGTGACTTATCTTGGTGTGTAAAATATGTTTTCTGAAATGCATGTAAGCAAACCACTCAGTGACGGCAGCCTAAGCTTTCTAGAAATTACTCAGGGAAAAGTAGAACGGAACGTGGAGGTATTGTGAGGGTGTTAGTAACGATCAGAAGACCATGGAAAGGGTTTTCTACCCTCGCCGAGGGGTGCTGGGTAACGCAAATCGGGGTGGATGAAGGACAGATCCAACTGTCAACTAGAGCACTGGTAGAGTTTCATGTTCTGAAAGCCAGTTGGTTGCTAAAGGAACCATACTTAGTTACATAGGTGTAAGCACGAAGTACCAGTAGACAGGGGCTTGGGGAATTCCAACCTTCCATCTGTCCATTCACTTGTCTGTTCAATCAGCTAATGAAGTATAGTAAGTGTTTCCTATAGGAATCTCCTCTCCAACGTGTGTTGAGTAAACCCATTGACAAGGTGACTGAAAATAATTTTTTTTTCCCAGACCCAGGAACTTGAAGATGGAGAAAGAAAACTAGTGCTCTATTCAAATTAATCCATTGATTGGATAAAATATTTATCAAGCACATTGCATGTAAAGACATTACTTTATGTAGAGAGGATACAGCAGTGAAGAAAGTAAAGGGGTTTCTGGATTCTGTGGCTCCTAGTCAAGTGTGCTGGAGACAGCCAATAAGATAGCACAAATGTCCTCTGGAGAGATGGCTCAGCCATCAGCTAAGAGAACAAACTGCTCTTCCTGTGGACCTGAGTTCAATTCCCAGCACCCACATCAGACGGCTCACAACTCCAGGGGAATCTGACCTCTGTGGGTTCTGCATTCATGTGCACATCCTCACCCTCCACACACATAATTAAAAATAAAAAGAGGCAGTACAAATGCAAGGCATCAGATGGCAGTAAGTACAATACTGAAAAAAAAATCAAGGTATAGGTTATAGACCAGAGCTAAGGTCCAAGATGGGAGCAGAGTATGTGATGTGGGGCCTGAAATACACCTGTTAGTCGATGCAGTGGGATCCTACCATTTGCCTTTCGTTTTGAACCAGAAGATTACAAGGTGGCAGGCTACAGATACAACCCAACACATTAGAATATAAGTGACCGTTTTATCTAGGTACTTGGACTATGAAAGACAGGAAGTGGAAGCAGGGTGCTTGTTTGGAGTCTAGAGAACAGTGACACAGGAAGAAAAGATGGCAGCTTGTGTCATGGTGGCAGTGATGTTAGTGGATGGATCTGATCCTGATTGTGTTTGGAAGGTGGAAAAGCCACACTTGCTGATATAGGGTGTGAGAATAGAAGAGAAATTGAAAATGTCTCCAAAGCTTTGGACCTGAAGAAATGAAGGGGAAAGTCTTGCCACTTTACTGAAGCAGAGAAGTCTGTGGGAGAGCAGAGCTGACAAAAATAGTTTTGGACATGGAGTTTTGAAATGTTTATCAGACATGTAAGGGTGGTTTTCTAGCTGTTTCTAGTTGAGAACTGGGTGGAGATAGAAACAATGAATAATTTCTGGCTTCTAACCCTGGCGCTTAGGAGAATCTTCTACACAATGGAAACTTTGTAAAAGTTGTTCACTGTTTGAATGAAGGAATAGAGATAGCTAAGAAAGAAAACAGCACCAGAGACTGAAGTCCCTTAAAGGGACACAAAATGTAGGTAACTGAAGGTGTTTTAGGAGCCAGGCACCACTGCAGTGCTGTGTCTTGGGAAGACTGACCTGGTGGTTACCTGCCATCATGGGAATAGGGGTTGAGTCTGTTCCCCAAGGATTCAGATGTGGGGAGTTTGGTACTCAGTGTGGAAATGTCGGGAGGTAGTGGACCTTTAAGAGTCTGTGATGGTTATTCTTGGTTGTCAACTTGACTATATTTGGAATGAACTATAATCCAGACATGGAAGACATATCTGGATCTTGAGACAGGAAGACAACATGTCTTTGATCCAGATCTTGATGCTGGAAGACACAAGCTTTTGATCCAGTTCTTGAGTCACACCCTTAATCTGGGCCACACCTTCTTCTGGAGGCCTATATAAGGATAAGGGAAGAAGGAAGGGTCTGTTCATTTCTTGCCTGCTTGCACTCACTTTGCCAGCACATCCACTGTAGAAGTAGAATCTCATCTACTTTGGGATTCCGGCTTATACAGAAGACCCGTTGAGACATCCAGCCTGGTGGGACTGAATAACTACTAGATTCTTGACCTTTCCATTCACAGATAGCCACTGTTGGATTATCTGGACTGAAGCCTTTAATTCATTCCAATAAATTCCATATATATATATATATATATATATATATATATATATATATATATTTATTTATTTTTATTTTTGTTACTCTAGAGAACCCTAATACAGAGTCTAAGGGGAAGTTGTTAATGTTCCTTCTCAGCTCCTGAGGAGAAGTTCTTTCTCATTTGCCATGAGACCTTTGCTAGAGATGTGCCCTTGAAGTTCAACCACGAATTAAATATAATTCCCTTTATCAGGTTACTTAGCCTCGCCTATTTTGTTACAGTAATAAAAATCAACCGATAAACTGTTCACTCCTAGCCCCAACCATCCTAGAATCTAATAGCAATGAAAAGCTGCCCTTTACAGTTTTCTTTTATTCATGAACTTTCTATTGTCTTGATGGGAAGCAGACTACAAATGTGAGGGGCTGTAAGTCTGTGAAGTTGGTGGTTTGGACTGGAGATCCCTGAGCTTTGAATCTTTCTTCCTTTATTGTGGGTAAGTTTATTTCATCAGTACCCAAATTTCTCCCCAGTAAAATTCAGTCCTTGGTACCAGCCACTGCTTGACACAAGCATCCAGATGTGTAAATATGTATATGGATTACTCAGGAAGGAGAAGGGGGAAGGGAGAAGACCTCTGCAGAGATCATAGAAAGACCATTGGCGATGCCAAGGGTGGTAGGCACAGAGCTCAGATTTTTCTGATTTTTTTTTTTTTCTAAAGGCAAGGAAAAAAAAAGGCATACTTACATTGAGTCTTTCCATTTATTTAGAGTATTACACATGGTTCTAAACTTTTATAACCCCCCTGATAAATTCTGCTCCAAACATTATTTTAGCTGATTCTTCATGAACTCTAAACTCTTCATATTTTCCTTTACATGGATTTTTCTTCCCAGTAGGATTCTCACAGATAATTTTTCACGATCAGCTCTTTTTCATTTGTTCTATGTGATGTTATCTTGAATAATAAATAGCCACAGGGACTCAAGAAAAGTACATTTCAAAGGTAGTATTTCATACCTTCTTAGTTATGAAGAAAAAAAAATCACAAACCTTTAAAAGTTTGTTAAACTTGCTTAACAATAAACTTTCAAGACAGCACTATTCACATTGACCCAGGAAAAAGACTGGTTCATACTTTATTTAACATCATCTTCATTTATTTATTTTCTATTTCACTTTACTTGTTGAGGTAGAGTCTCACTCTGTAACTCAGGCTGGTCTTAGTCTCAAGGCAATCTCCCTGCTTCTGTCTCCCAAGGGCTGGGGTTACGACATAGAGCCACTGTTCTCTGCTCCTCTTTTCCCAGATTTCTCTAAACCAGTTCTCAACCCATGGGTTGTGACTCCTTGGGGGTGGAATGACCCTTTCACAAGGGGTTGGCTAAGACCATAGAAAAACACAGAGATTTACACTACAATTCATAACAGTAGCAGAATTACTGTTATGAAGTAGCAACAAACATAATTTTATGGTTGGGGGTCACTGTAACATGAGGAACTGTATTAACGCGTCTCAGTATTAGGAAGGGTGAGAACCACTGCTCTAAACTCTTGGCAGCGAGAGTGAGCAGTAAAATAATCTGGTAAAGATGGGATCTAGCAACCAACAAAGGTTTGATAGTGCAGTAGAGATTGATCAGAGCAGAGTCCAAAAATCTATTGTGAGTAGGGACCAAACAGAAGCTTGCTAAGGCCATGGTTGTCAGGCTCATCCTTGGAAGGTCCTGATCCAGGCAGATGAGGTCTTGAGATCTGGAATTTCTATTTTCTTGATATGTAATTATTACATATGCCTGAGCTTGCATATAGCTCAGTTTTTTTCTTTTTCTTTTACTAAGATTTGTTTAAATTTCAACCATTTTCCACAGCTGATATTTTATGTAACTTCCATCATCTGATCATCAATTTTGAATGCTTTTTATTAATTAAATTTATCTTTGATGATTTTATCCTTATATATAATGCAGTCTGACAGTTCTCACTCCTGCCCTCTCTCATCTCTACCTCCCTTTCCCTTACTAATCTCTTTCTCACATTCATGTCTTTTTGTTTCATTTTGTCCTGTGTTTGACTTGGGCCATCTATGTAGCATGGGATTGGAACTATGTATTACTGCCTGGTGATTGCACCAGTGGACACACACCAAAAAAACAATGGTTCCCTCTCTCCCTGAGTCCATCAGCAGCTAATAGTTTATCAGCAAATTGTATGGTCCTGTCTGCTCTTTCTCCATTTGCAGCTGACTCTTGAGAGGGTCCGCCCTGGGCTGATCAAGCAAAAGTAACCACAGACGCTGTGAGTTCATGACTGCATTGGTTGTGTGATGTCTAGAGAATAGGCTTTCATTGACTGTATCTGTCTTTCACTTATGACAAGTTTTCTATCCCTTCTTCTGTGTTGTTTCCTGAGCCTTAAGAAGGAGGTGGCATACTTGACTTCTTTAGTAGTGAGTCCTCATCCATCACCTTTTCTCTGTATCTTAGGCAGCCATGAGTCTCTGCATTCACTGCTGTTTACTGCAAAGAGAGTTGTCTTTGGCTAGCACTACTAGTCACCCTTCTGTAAAGATATAAACATAAATATTTAGAAAGCAGTTTGATATTATGTCTATTTAGCTAAACATCAGTAACTGTTTCTTTCCATCATAGGGTCCATGACCTCCCAAGGCCAGGCTTTGGCCAGGTTTTGGCCAGGCTTATAGCACCAGTTATGGGTTCCCTTCTGTGGAGTAGGCTTCAAATCCACAGGGTGGTTGGGTATCTCCATAATAGTCATGCCACAACTGTATTATGCGACCTATCATTTTTATCTCTCTGTGTGTGTGTGCACGTGTGTGGACATGCATATGTGTGTTGTGCATTAATTGGTTGATAGCCATTACCTATAGCTAAGACTGCATTTGTGACATAGGTCCACACAGGGCACCTCTAGGGTAAAGGTGGTGAATGGACAAAATGTGAAGGTGGTAGGGGGCTGATTTGGAAGGCCAGGGCTACCAATAGGGACCCTATGTATAGTGGGTGGAGTACTTCAGAAGAAGCTGGTTGGGTATTGGTCTAGAGGCTTTGGGAGGGAAGATCTAGGTGCTCACAGCTTACAGAGAGGAAAGGTGGGTGGCTCCAGCTGAGTGACAAACAGGGAAGGTGCAGCAACTGTAGGGAGTATCTACTCACCTGTTGAGGTTTGGCCTGTTGCTATGCATTGTAATGCTAAATACTGGCCCTGGTTGCCTCAGGAACATGAGCATCCTCACGCACACCAAATGATGCTATATGACCTTGCTTCTTAATTTAAAACTATTGGCTGTATAAAGATGCCAACAGCCTATAGCTGGGCAGAAGACAGGTAGGTGAGGTTTTGGTTCTCAGGCTTGGGGTCTGAGAAGGACCATGAGAGAGAGGAGAGAGGTGGAAAGAGGAGAAAATGCCATGGGGTAAGGGATCATGAGAATTGGTCATGAGGGTTGGCCATTTGAAATAAGAGTGGCCCTGGTGAAACATGGCAAGTCATATCTCCTGGGGGGGGGAGGATTGGCAGGGAAGTAGACAAAATAGCCATAAAGGGTTGATATCTGTCTAACTCTAATGCTTTAAGGGTTTATTATAAATATAAAGGTTTTATGTCTTTTATCTGAGAACTGATAGAACAAAGCTGGGTAGAACCCCCACTGAGATTGCATATTTACTACAACTCTCACCAGAACGTTACCATTTCAATATACTGATCAGATGTTTTCAACTGAATTCTAGTCCAGGATTTGACTTCAACTCAGGACCCTTTGTTACTTTCTGGTCCCTAGCCTTCTGTTACAATTCCAAAACTTTGTTTTTCGTGCTTTCTTGATAGTTTCCTGCATTTGAACTCTCTGGGATCTGAGCCTTACTGTAAGGCTGGTTCCTCAGGGGGAAGGGATGCCTGCTGAGGCACACCCTTCCCCCACACCTACCTCCCCGTAACCCCATAGAATGAACATATATATATATATATATATATATATATATATATATATATATATAT
>JADRCH010000006.1:18686720-18721791 GCA_019843965.1 Rhynchomys soricoides | reverse complement strand
AAAAAAATCTCAGCAGAGAGGAAAAAGGTAAGGGGCTTATTTGCTAGACCTAGATGAATAGTGCACTGAATTGAGAGCATGTATTCATAAAAAACATGTCAGAAATGTGCCTCATGGAGAACCCCGGTTTGTACCAGACCATGTTTTGATTTAGGGAGCAGCTAATTTAACTTATCTGTGGGAAGGAAGAGTGTGATTCTCTCATTCATGAAACCCATATGAACTTGCACAGCTCTCAAATCCCCAGGCAAACTAAAGAGTGTCTTTTATTATTTTCTCAGTAGGGCTCTGTTTAGAATAAAATTAAGCTATTTCCCCGATGGCTAAAAAACAGTCATTGAGTATTATTCAAACAAGGAAGAACACGTAGTTGCCTCAACTTCAATCTATTAACATTTATATTTTCTTAAGAAGGTAGCTCATAGTTAGAGCTATTCACCATTTAAAGAAAAATTCTTAGGTAAATAAGGCTAGTGATGATTACCCACCTATTAACAAATGTTTTTCTAGGGCTTTCAGATTCGTATACACGAGAAAGCTTCATATATTACATTTTAATGACATAATACAGATGGTTTTTTGTTAAGAATTTCTAATTGTTCTGGCTAAGTGCTCTAATCCCTATTTCCTTTGGTCTCTAACATTGTGCACTTATTTAAAAAAGAAAACAGGGGGTATTGTTCTGTCTCAGCATGTGTACACACTTATCTAGAAAGGTTCTCAGCAAAGGATGTTTGGAAGTAGCAGTCAGGAAGAGAAGCCAGATTAAGTTCAAAAGCATCAGTTTAGCGGCTGTACCCAGTTTTGTTTTGTTAATGAAAGGTAAACTTAAAATAATTTTAATTTTGTTCTGTGGACACGTGTGTGGAGGTCAGAAGACAGCTTTTCTGGTCTCTCCTTCCAGCTTGACATGGGTTTTGGAGACGGAACTCAAATCTCCAAGATGGCTCAGCAGACGTCTTTACCCACTGAGCCATCTTGCAAACCCAGGTGTATCTATTATTGGGGGGGGGGGGAGACATGAATACTTTCTCTTTTAATTTTAATTTTTAAAATACTTATATAGTGAATAAAGAAAATAAAGTGATCTTTTAGGATAAAAATAGTATGAGGGTATGTCATTATATTAAAAATGTCAACATGGAACATCATTTCACATTCCTTTGTGGTTTGGGAAGCCAGAAGTCATGGATATATTTGACTCTTTACCTGAAAGTTAACTTTGAACATATTTAGAGCTGATATATCTGAGGGCTGTTCTAATATATATATATTTAAAAAACAATGGCAGGGAGCTATCTTAGAATAATTCCTCCTGTGGAGCATAGTGGGCAACTAACTGTGCTCCAGCTTGTTTGTGTAAATACCACACCCATCTTTCTCATTTGGTGAACACATCTCTGTATTCAGTCTGCCTCTGGAGACAAGCATTTGGGATCCATGTGAGGCCAATCATACCTTTCCTGCCCTGTTTTGGGGGCAGGGCAGCAGACAGGTAGTAGGTTTTATTTAGTATCGCTTTGTAGATCTGTAACCATGCCTCTAGGACTGCTGCAGTCCAGCTAGCTCTCATAGTCCTGTTATCACAAAAACACAGGCTCTCCCCTGTTCTTCAGGGCACTGGGTTCTTCTGTCCACCATATTGTTTTCAGATGTTTGCTAGCTCTTAGCTGACCATTTTCTTTCACTGATAAACTTGAAGGAAATTGTAGTGGCTGTTCATAGATTGGCCAGAAGCATCCTCTCCAGTTTCTAGATAACCAAAAAGGACTATATATTTAAAAAACAAAACAAAACAAAACTGTGAGATTAACCCAACATTTACAACCATGAGTAAGTAGCTCCATTAGTTGGAGCCAAGTGACCACTGCTAAAGTACTGAGTTATTTCCAAAGCTTAGATGAAGGAGAAGAACAGTTTTCCTTTGTTCTACTGTTAACAGTTTAGATTAATTCAAATTAATTAAGCGCAAACAGAAAACCAGGGCTAAGCCCAGATGCTTACAGCTCTTCTGTGAAACTGGAACAAATGTGCAAACTCAGTAAGAATAAAGCTAAAAGCAGTGAAACTCAAATTAACATTAGTTTGATGGGGCAGATGGCTTGTTGACATTCAGTTGCCGCTTACAGTTTAAACACGTTACTGGTTGCCACTGTATAGGTGCCAGAACTCGGCTTACCTTTGCTGTCCCATCAGGCATGGAGTGCTCCCAGCTCCTCTGGTTGACCAACGGAACTAAAGGAAACTTTGCACCCGAACCTCATGTGCTTTCACTTGGCATTTTTTCCTAAACCTACTTCGGTCTCTCTCTGCTTCCCTTCTCTGTACAACTTGTATCTATGCCTTGACAATTTAGTACAACCTACATGCAATGTATTCCAGCTCCTTCCTCACACTGAGCACCCCTACACCCTGTAACACATCTCCTCTTACTTTCATGTTGTCTCATTTGGGGAATTCACTGAGTTTTCTATTAGTGCCGTGTACTTGATGCGAGCACAGACATTTCAAAACTCACTAAAAAGTCATTTTCTTTTTCTCTGTCCTGCTGCCTGGTCCTAGACGAACTGGATACATATTTTTTTCTGCTTCACCTTTAAATGTGACCAGCCCAAGGCATTTTGTTATAGTTTCAGGAATAGACTAAAAAGAGAAAGAGATGTGGGAGAAGGTTTATGGTTTTCCAGTTATACCTGGGTATGTTTGGACCCACAAGTAGGGAAAATGACATCCTAAAAGACAGAAGAATTTTGATCTATCTATCTATCTATCTATCTATCTATCTATTTACCTACCTATCTATCGTATGCAAGCTTGAACAAAGATAAGATGATGGCCTCTTGCCCCTTAGCATGGAAGAGATATAACAATTCACAATGTCTGCCTTCTAGACCAACTGGTAGGCTTGGTCCCTCATAGCTTGCACTTGAGTCTTGAGGCAATAGATCACTGGGAACATGAGGCAGGGTTACCATGATACCTATAAAAAAGGGAGGAAAAAAAATTTCCCTCCCCCTCTTCCCTTTCTCTTTTAAGGAGGATAGAGCCATAGTATGGGCATCCCCAAACCAGCAGCTAGGCTAGTGTCCTAGTCAGGGTTTCTACTCCTGCACGAACAGCATGACCAAGAAGCAAGTTGGGGAGGAAAGGGTTTATTGAGCTCACACTTCCATGCTGCTGTTCATCACCAAAGGAAGTCAGGACTGGAACTCAAGCAGGTCAAGGAGCAGGAGCTGATGCAGAGGCCATGGAGGGATGCTGCTTACTGGCTTGCTTCTCCTGGCTTGCTCAGCCTGCTTTCTTATAGAACCCAGGACTACCAGCCCACAGATGGTACCACTCACAAGGGGCCCTCCCCCCTTGATCACTAATTGAGAAAATGCCTTACCGCTGGATCTCATGGAGGCATTTTCTCAACTGAAACTCCTTTCTCTGTGATAACTCCAGCTTGTGTCAACTAGACCACAACTGGTTGTGCTAACCAGTTGTGTCAGCTTGTGCTGGCTGACTCCAAACATTCCTTAGTGCACCTCTGCCAAAGAAGTTCCTGGGTGGTCAGGTCATCTTACAGAGGTTAAATCTGATATTCTAGGCAGATCTTTACCCTATGCCCCATTATACTGGGTAGACTCAGTACATTGGCTCTGTCTTAGGAACACTCAGTCAGCTCAGGCACCTGAGGTGTCCTAAGACACACAAAACTAGCCAGTACAGTTAGCAATGTGACTTCTCATTTCTCTAAAATGTAGCTCTTCAGAGTAGCCAGCGTTTAACAAGTGTCTTTCTTATCTGTGACAAGAAACTGGTGTGAGAAAGTGTCAACACCTCAAGTCTTGAAGTTTCCCATGGAAAATGTCTGTACATCTGAACCAGGTACCTGATGGAGTTGGGTTGTGCTGCTGCGCATTCCCGAATTTTCCGTGGGTTATTGTGGACAGGAACAGATAATTTGTGATTTGAAACAGTTTATAGGCAACCCTTTGAGTAGAGGTATTGGCTGAAACTCTTGTCTTCTCCCTCCAATTGTTGTTCAGTTGCCCAGTGTAGAAAAAAGTCAGTATTATACCTATTATTTGTGAAATCAAGAAAATGTCTTTCTTTGTGTGAATCCTCACAATTTTCTGTAGCAATACTTTTTTTTTCCTTTGAATATTTGTACTGTTAATTCTGAGATTGGTTGGAGAAAAAACAATTTCACCATTCTGGGGCAAATTTAAAGCAAGCTTTATTAAATATTAAGACCAAGAGATGGACTTTCAGACTGAGCCACATGCAGCAGGGGCTTATAAGGAAAAACCCACAGGCCACCATACTTTCCCATGAGGCTTTGTTGGTTTCCGAAAACTACAACTCCCAGCATTCCAGGAAGTTACCTGGTCTTCGGACTGGTGGGGCTTACAGGTTAATTTTTGGGCGATATAGTACCTGTGTCAAAGTTTAATTGTGCTATACTATATCACTGGATATTTAATATATAATATAATCACTGAATATTTAAGCTGGGACATTAAGAGGATGTGTCTTTAGAAAGGTTTTTGTAGATGTCTCTCAAAAGAGAATTTCTTCTTTTTTAAAAAAATTATACATAAAGAAATGCAACGACACATAGAAAGAACAAGTGTGACTTAAGAGGGCAGCACATCCATATGATTTAATACATATAGAAGGACTTAAAAAAATCATGATGACAAATAAAAGCCAAATGATTTCTGTAAGGCATCCTTGAGATATCTGGTTATTTTTCTTGGATTGAAACACAAGTTCAGTTAACTTTAATCAAACTGACTTAAATAATTTTATGTTTTAATGGCTCTATTAGCATATTTGTCCCTAGGACACAGTGGCTTAAGACATCAGTCATCAATACTCCATGAAGGGACTAGAAATCGGTAATAGGTAGGCCAAAACATCTTAGACATTAAAACAATTTACAGCTCTTAAAACTCAACCCTAGCAAACAAACTCTCACTGTCCAGTGTCAGAGAACATTTATTTATTCACTCCTTCATTTTGTTGCTAGGAAATGAGCCCGGGGCCCCACACACGCAAGCATGTGCCCCACCATAGAGCTGGCGCCTGGCGAGAGAAGGTAAGTTTAATCTTTTCTCCTTAGTTACAATGATAATGAGAAAGAAAGAAAAAAGTTTGAGAAGCCTCATCCTCTGCTCAGGGAAACAAATTGGCAAGAGGTACCTCAGAGGCTATGGAGTGTTCTCTTCGCTGCCCAGGACTGACTGCCTTTCTGAATGCATGTTGTATTTTGGCCATTTTGCTTAGAAATACCATTCCTGGTATTCTTGTTTGAAACATAATTTTATCGCCTGTACTGGGAAAGGAGACTCTTCCAGATCATCTCCTTGTTCCCAAACAAATCTAGCTGTCGGAACCTCCCAGACCTTTTCAGCAAGCTCAGAGGTGCAGGAGAGAGTCAGTTCACACCTGGGATGTTTGTCTTCTGCCTGAGGTTTCCACTTTCCATTTTTTTTTTTTTTTTTTGAGGCTTCTCAACTAACAATGAGATTAGGTCTTCATGATTTTCTGATTCTTTTAGTTGTTTTAGATCTGCAGTTGATACTTCTGTCTGTCTGTCTGTCTATCATCTATCTATCCCCCTGCCTCTGCCTCCTGACTGCTAGGATTAAAAGTGTGATCCACCATTGATTGCTTGTAGTTAATACTTTTTGTTGTTTTGAGACAGGATCTCACTGTGTAGTCCTGACTGGCCAGGAACTTAACTATGTAGACCAAGTTGGCTTTGAACTCACAGAGACCCTCCTGCCTCTGCCTCTCAAGTGCTAGAATTAACAGGTGTGCCACCGCACCTGCCAGTTAATACTTCTAAAAATACTTGAAGAAAGCAGCTTTTGGTGACCTTTTAATCTAGCTTCCTCATGTGTTTAGAAGTGAAAATTCACTTTTGTTTAGTGTTTGTATACGCTAGTCTCTGTTCAGTTGTATGAAGGGGTACATCTGTGATAAGCAGTTGTTATCATTTTTAGTCATTCTCTGGGCTTGTTAATTTATAACTCTGGCTTCTGAGAAACTACCATTGATGAAAATTTTGAAACCACTCAAAGAGCTAATGAGAAGTTCAGCTCTAAATTCACCTCCAAAAAAGGGGTGGGAATGAGCTTTTGGAAGAAGCATTCAGTGTCCTCAGATGCCCTGATAAGCAAGGGAGACCCATTGCCAGATGCCCCTTGTACACGTGGCCTTGCTATCTTGTCTGTCCTGGGAACGGCTGTTCAGAGAGTTAGTGTGGGTGTGATCCAGGCAGCAATGATCTGGAGTCAGGGAAACCGATGGCTGCCGTCCAGCTGGGACCCTCCGACTTTGTGAAGCAAAGCTGCTGGCTAGCTGCCTCTTGCAGGGAGAAAAAAAACCAAACTGGTCTTGTTTGCAATCCCTGCTGTGGATGAAGTCTCTCCCTTCCTAAAGCCAATTATTAGAAGTGATCAAGAGTTCTTACTTACAGACAGGTTAAGTTCCAGTGGTTTGTTTCAAAGACAGTTGTTCTGAACTTGAAAACAACCCCCCCCCCCCGCAGGAGTAATAAAAGAAACAAAGGCTCATAGACATCTATTCGAATTCCAGTTTAGGCGACCTAATTGTACATCTGCAAAAGAAAGCAGCAGAATAGCTGAGGTCTGATTTGGAAGTGAAGATGGCCTTCACAAATGTGTTCTTCACAGCCGAAAACCAAACAGGTAAGTTCACTGTAAAACAAGTCTTTTATAATGGCCCTATTAGTTAGATAAACATGAGATGCTGGGCTCAGTAGAGTGCACCTACTCAGAAGACTGAGGTGGGAAGATTGAGTTCAGGAGTTCGAGATCAGCCTGGAAAGCATAGCAAGCCTTTGTTATAAGAAAAAATAAAAAGGGCTGGAGAGAGACAGAGAGACAGAGACAGAGAGAGAGAGACAGAGAGAGGCACACAGAGAGACAGAGATAGAGAGAGGGAGAGAGAGACAGAGACACACAGAGACAGACAGAGGGAGAGAGAGAGACAGAGAGAGGAGGGAGGGAGGGAGAGAGGGAGAGAGAGAGGGAGAGAGGGAGAGAAAGAGAGAGAGAGAGAGAGAACTCAGTGGTTAAGGGCAGTGGCTCAGAATTCTCTGTAACTGCAGTCCCAGAGGATCTGATGCTCTCTTCTTTGTATGTGATGCACAGACATACATGTAGGCAAAGAACCTGTTCCGATAAAATAAAGAGAAAAAAGTCGAAATGGAAGTTTAGAGACATCTAGATTGTTGAGGGGAAAATTCTCAGGGCATTTTGAAGTTACAAAAGTTTTACTTTATAGAGACTGTAATGATAACTAGTACCAGTCAACCACCATGGGACTCGATTTTAATCACAGAGAAGGAGTGTAGAGGGAAAAGAGGAGATAGATTGGGTCAGTTTCCTAGAACTTGGACTCTGGAATAAAGTAGTTTACTGGAGACCCAATTCTAGGTTAACTCCTTTAGGAAAAGAAGGACTCGGCTGATGCTATCAGGAGCCTGGGAGCAGGCTCAGTCCTTCAGAATCGCCTCATCTCAACATAAGGTACAAGTCTCCTCACTGACCAGTGTGTGAATGTGGGCCACTCCCAAGAGTGGGGCTCTCGGTCCCCAACCTTCCTTGGGCAGTGAGGTCATTTGCTTAGTCCTGAAATCACAGAATGTACCACACCCCCAGGTTTTATTTTCCTCCCATAACTGGACCAGAATAAAAGATGAAAGGGAAAGTCTTGTTGACATAGGTGGACATACAGGAGGGAAAAAGATGGTGTTTTGGAGAATTAGTCAAACCAGGATTTATGTGAGAAGGCCATCCAGCCAGAGAGCAACTCCTGCAGCATGCTGCTGGGAAAGAGAAGGGGGTGGATGGGGTGGGGAGACCCTGCCCAGGCTACAGGCTTTTTTTTGCCAGAGCAGCTGACTGAGATGCTGGGGTGGGTCTTCCTGTGTCCTAGTGTTGAGCATAGGGAACAGCAGATAAAGTCATGAATCCAATGTTCGACCCGTGTGTGTGTGTGTGTGTGTGTGTGTGTGTGTGTGTGTGTGTTTCACTCTGTGACATTGTGCATTATGGTGCTGTCTGAGACACGGGTGTGAGACTACAAAACTGATTTGAGAATCTTCTCTTCTACAGAGCACTAGCCTAGCCGTTGGGAACTAAGAGGTAACTAGAAAGCTTTCAAGTACATCAGGATTCCACTTTGAGAAGAGGAAATGCGAAGTGTTTTGCTCCTAATACCAGAGACCGTGTTACCTTCCAAGGAAAAAAAATCCCTTAAATGTGGAGTATGCTCAGGGGAGATAGAAAATGGAGAGAGAAAACAGATTCATCTTCCTGTCTGTATCTAGGGATATAAGCAGCTGTGCTGTCCAGGGTGTTATGTAAATCTCAGGATTCAGGTGCCTTGTTATTGTCTTGTTTATTTAGTTCATGGTAATGTGACTATTACAGCTAACTGAGGACCACTCTGGAGCTTCTATTCCAGCCATTGCCTTTTAGGTATCTCTTTGGGCTAGTCAATCTGTAATTGGCTATTGTATCTTTTCTGGAATCTAGGTTTGTCTTTGTTTAGCAGAAAGTGACTAATCACACGACATAGTCCCTTCTGCTGTTATTGGCTCTGTTTTATGATTAATTGAACTGGTGATAATGATGGGGGTGGGGTTGATGGTCACTTGTCTTCTCCCTAGAGTGGGGATGGATCCAGGTATCGTTCATACTAGCTTGTTTTCTTTAGCGGGCCATGTTTAGTTTTGATTACCTGACAGCCGGCTAGCTTACTGCCTAGGAAATGACCTCCTGTGTGCATCAGTGTTTGGTGGGAACAGTGTAGGAAGCCTGACGGTGGGTGGGAATGAGTGTTTATCTCTTGTTCCACTTTCGTGAGAACTGTTACAAGAAGCCTTGGCTAGCCTCTGTCCGGTTCAGTGCAGTGATTATGCTTCAAGCCAATGTTTACATTTTCATTGCTGGTGATAACGGGTAGGGTGGCTTTGATAAACATAAAATGTGGGGAAAGTTTATATCTGGGTTCTCCATTCCTCTGGCAGAAATCTCTCAACCTCTGTCTGCCTCTCTCTCTCTCTCTCTCTCTCTCTCTCTCTCTCTCTCTCTCAGATTTATTTATTATATGTAAGTGTCCTCAGACACTTTTTTCTTCTTGATCCAGCCCGCTCTCTCAGACCCAGCTAGCTGTAGCTGTCTTCAGACACCCCAGAAGAGGGCATCAGATCTCATCATTACGGATGGTTGTGAGCCACCATGTCCTTGCTGGGATTTGAACTTTGGACCTTTGGAAGAGCAGTCTTAACTGCTGAGCCATCTCTCCAGCCCCCCAGGATTCTGTTTTTTAAATACCCCTCCAGACTTCAGGCTGAACACCTCTTAGTACTGTAACATTCTCTGTCCTGACTTAGACTACTGCTAGGTCAGGAACCTTCTGCCTTCCCTAGATTCTTGTATTTCTGCTGGACTTAACTCTGTTCAGGTTCCATGACATCCAGGCCATCTCTGATCAACTATTCACGCCAAACTGTTAGTAGCTGATAAAAATCAGCCCTAATACAGGCTGCTTAGCAAGAACCACTTCCATGTTAACCTGCCTGGCGGATTTTAGAGCCTTAATTCCAAGTTTCCCTAGCTGCCTGTTTATGGAAAGATTCATAGAATAAGCACAGTGCATGTTCCTGGAGTTTCTAGTTGACTTAAATACTGTTTTCATATTATAAAAATAGTGATTTATGGTTCAGTAGAAAGAAAAATTCTGCCCATATCTTATGGGGATAAAAAAAAGAAAGAAAGAACAAGAAAACAAATGTTGTTTTTGTTGAACTCCTCTGGGTTAGGTCTCTAGATACCGTGGGATTCTTGGATGAATAACTTTGAGAAACTGTGGCCTCAGCCAAAGTGGTTGTCAGTGGTCGGAATTCTAGGTTCTTCTCAGAGTTGTTGGGAATTCCCCGGGTCTGATCAGTCATTCAGATATGGATGTGTTCAGTGGGCCATCCCACTAGATGGTGAGAATTGCATTTTTCAAGCCTGAATATTTTTTAAGTGGTTTTACAAGTTGTGCTTGAGCTTGTCTGTGATTTTAGCCCAAGTGTTGCTTGGTGACTTAGAGATCTGCATGACAATTTGACAAACAGAATGACATGGAGCTGCTGATTGGTGTGTCTTTGGGCTTCAACAAAACCCTTTAGGTACTCTTCTTTATAAAGGATATTTTAAAACTCTTAATATTTTCTTAGAGCACACAAGACAATAAACAAAATGATAGGTCTTTAGAGCTTTGAATATCAGTTTAAACCTTAGAATATGCACATTTGTTTTTATTGTAAATAAATAACAGTTTTAAATGAATTACAATGAGGAACTGGAAAAAATTAATATTTATTTATTTATTTATTTATTTATTGCAGTGGGGAGAAGAGGGGACGTTTGAGGATTGCCTGGAGAATTATTGTAGGTTTGAACAGCCACACAAATTATTAATACTTTGTTGCTTTAATGCCCACTGTATCTATCTGTGACTTTATAATTCATGTGCCTCAAGAGGATCTAGTAAATAGTAAAAAGTCAAACCATTGCAAAGCCATTTCCTTTGACGAAAACTTCCATTTTGGTATTATTTTCAACAAACTGTTTACTGTAAGTCCTGAAGGGACTGTGGTTGCCATCTCTTGTCAGAGGCACCAGGGGAAGCATATTCATCTTCATCCACAATTAGCAAGTAAGGGTTTCCCTAGAGGTTGGAGGGAGTGTTCAGAATGGCCAACCCTGACGTGTGTTCCCAGATCCATGCTATTCATGAGATCTGCTAGGAAAGATTATTTCCATTTAAATTTCAAGTGATATTCTGGGGAAAAAAAATCCCTAAAACTATTTATCAATCATTTAGACCTTAGTTCTAATTTATTAGCAACATCCCCATTTTTAGCTAAGCATTGCTGTTAGTACCTACTATCCGAGAATGCTGCTGTTAAATGTTAAAAAGGATTGTTCCCTATTGCTCCGATCTCCACTCCTCTCCAGATGGGTAAAACCCCTCTTGGGTAAAGTTGAGTTCAAATTATACCCTTCAAGTTTAAGTATGCTTCTGGTTATCAAAGTTATCAGACTGGAGATTCATATTTAACTGCTGGCTGTCAATCTTCCTCTTCCCCCAGTTCCCCAGGTAACTCAACACATGGAAGTGAATTGCGTAGCACCTGCCAAGCAGCCCTCAGCCTTCCAATCACCATGTCCAGTAGTGGATGGATTGGCAAATAGTGGTGGTGGATGTTATGTAAAGCAGAACATCGCCATCTGTGAGAACGAAGATAACATATACGGTGAAGTTTAATTCTGATCATCACAGCAGCCATAGAGCCTTACCTTAGTGCTGCATCAGGTTAAACTGTCCAGGGAAAGATTAAAACCCATAATGTGAGATCCGATACTGCTTTCTCACTGTAGTGGAGCTGAAAAGTGCCTTAAGTCTAACCATCATGCATTTGTGAGTCTGGACACGCTGAGGATGGCCGTAGCACTCAATGCATCGGAGTCTGGGGATGCCGGATTTCAACTCTGGTCTTGAGTGTTGTCCTTGTTAACCGGCAGGCTCCCTGGCTTAGGACAAAGCAGAACTTTTCAAAGACCCTATATCAGTCCATTTGGTTTGGCTTTCTTCCCTGCATCACATGACTGGTGGCTGGTAAAGCCAAGTTAAAAGTTCATCCCATGTGAGGCCATTTCCAGGGTCTCTAAAATTCTAGACTCCATTTTCTGGTCTCTCATTTCCACGTGTGGCCTAATTCTGTCTCATCTTCATGGGGTTTCTTGGGCTCACCCTAGGCTCTTTCTGAAGAGCATTCACACGCACTGAGGAATGTTTTCCACAGTTCAGGGCTCAAATGCACTTCCTCCTTCATGCTAGCCACCAGGGTAGAAGGGTGACCCCAGGCTAAGAGGGCAAATGTCTTACTTGCTTCACAAGGCGGTTCCTGCCTATTTTGAATCCATTTTCCTTGTAAAGAGTTTAATTGTTCAGAATCAAATACTCCCAGAACTTCCTTTAAATCAAACTTTCTCTTTAAATACCCCTCCAAGTCACTCTTTTGTTTTCTTCTGTATAATCAACTCATGTAAACTTCATTAAACCATATTTGCATCATAAAAGGAATGGCTCTTCTAAAAATGTAAAATAACCCTGCAACTACAAGATGGGTATCTAACAAATAGATTATTAGGTCCTATTTTGTGCATTTAAATTTTTCTGTTTGTTTGTTTTCAAGAAAGCTTCTCTTTGTATAGCCCTGACTGTAAACTCACTTTGAAGACTAGGCTGGCCTTGAACTCACAGAGATATGCCTGCTTCTATCTTCCCAGAGGGGCACACTACAACTACCTGGCCTGTTTTGCCCATTTTAAAGCTATATATATATATATATATATATATATATATATATTTATGTATGCTTCTATTTTTTTAAAAGATATTTTTTTTTTTTTTTTTTTTTTTTGATACTTTATTTACATTTTAAATGTTTCCCCCTTTCCAGGTCTCCTCTTTGGAAATTCCCTATTCCCTCCCCCCTCCCCTGCCTCTATGAGAGTATTCCCCCACCCACCCACCCAACCACCCACTCCCATCTTCCCTCCCTGGCATTCCTATACTGGGGCATCTAACATCTTCAGGCCCAAGGGCATCTCCTCCCCCTGATGGCCAACAAGGCCCTCCTCTGCCACATATGTGGCCCGAACCATGGGTCCCTCCATGTGTATTCTTTGGTTGGTGGTCCAGTCTCCGGGAGCACGGGGGTGAGGGGTCAGGCCACTTGACACTGTTGCTCCCTCCATGGGACTGCCAACTCCCTCAGCTCCTTCAGTCCCTTCTCCAACTCCTCCATCTGGGACCTCTCGATCAGCCCAATGGTTGCTGTGAATTGAATCATGGGTATTCCGAACTTTTGGGCTAATACCACTTATCAGTGAGTACATACAGTGTTCATTCTTTCGTGACTGCGTTACCTTGCTCAGGATGATATTTTCAAGTTCCATCCATTTGCCTGTGAATTTCATGAAGTCATTGTTTTTAATAGCTGAGTAGTATTCCATTGTGTAAATGTACCACATTTTCTCTATCCATTCCTCTGTTGAGGGACATCTGGGTTGTTTCCAGCTTCTGGCTATTATAAATATGGCTGCTATGAACATAGTGGAACATGTGTCTTTATTACATGTTGGAGCATCTTCTGGGTATATGCCCAGGAGTGGAATAGCTGGGTCCTCAGGTAGTATTATGTCCAATTTTCTGAGGGTACGCCAAACTGATTTCCAGAGAGGTTGTACCAGCTTGCAATCCCACCAACAATGGAGGAGTGTTCCTCTTTCTCCACATCCTCGCCAGCATCTGCTGTCACCTGAGTTTTTGATCTTAGCCATTCTGGCTAGTATGAGGTGGAATCTCAGGGTTGTTTGGATTTGCATTTCCCTGATGACTGAGGATGTTGAACATTTCTTTAGGTGTTCCTCCGCCTTTCAAGTTTCCTCAGTTGTGAATTCTCTGTTTAGCTCTGTTCCCCATTTTTTGATAGAGTTATTTGGTTCTCTGGAGTCTAACTTCTTGAGTTCTTTGTATACATTGGATATTAGCCCTCTATCAGATGTAGGATTGGTAAAGATCTTTTCCCAATCTGTAGGTTGCTGTTTTGTCCTATTTACAGTGTCCTTTGCTTTACAGAAGCTTTGTAATTTCATGAGGTCCCATTTGTGGATTCTTTTTTTTTTTTTTTTGGTTTTTCAAGACAGGGTTTCTCTGTATAGCCCTGGCTGTCCTGGAACTCACTCTGTAGACCAGGCTGGCCTCAAACTCAGAAATCTGCCTGTCTCTGCCTCCCAAGTGCTGGGATTAAAGGCATGCACCACCACTGCCCGGCTATTTGTGGCTTCTTGATCTTAGAGAATAAGCCATTGGGGTTCTGTTCAGGAACGTTTCCCCTGTGCCCATGTGTTCCAGACTTTCCCCCACTTTCTCTTCTATTAGATTCAGTGTATCTGGTTTTATGTGGAGGACCTTGATCCATTTGGACTTGAGCTTTGTATAGGGAGATAGGAATGGACCAATTTGCATTCTTCTACATGTAGACCGCCAGTTGAACCCGCACCATTTGTTGAAAATGCTGTCTTTTTTCCACTGGATGGTTTTAGCTCCTTTGTCAAAGATCAAGTGACCATAAGTGTGTGGGTTCATTTCTGGGTCTTTAATTCTATTCCATTGTTCTGCCTGCCTGTCACTGTACCAATACCATGCAGTTTTTTATCACTACTGCTCTGTAGTACAGCTCGAGGTCAGGGATGCTGATTCCCGCAGAAGTCCTTTTATTGTTTAGAATAGTTTTTGCTATCCTGGATTTTTTGTTATTCCAAATGAATTTGAGAATTGCTCTTTCTAAGTCTATGAAGAATTGAGTTGGAATTTTGATGGGGATTGCATTGAATCTGTAGATTGCTTTCGGCAGGATGGCAATTTTAACTATATTAATCCCGCCAATCCATGAGCATGGGAGATCTTTCCATCTTCTGAGGTCTTCTTCGATTTCTTTCTTCAGAGACTTGAAGTTCTTGTCATACAGATCTTTCACTTGTTTGGTTAGAGTCACACCAAGATACTTTATATTGTTTGTGACAATTGTGAAGGGTGTTATTTCCCTAATTTCTTTCTCAGCCTGTTTATCCTTCGAGTATAGGAAGGATAGGATTTGCTTGAGTTAATTTTATATCCGGACACTTTGGTGAAAGTGTTTATCAGCTGTAGCAGATCTGTGGTGGAGTTTTTCGGGTCACTTAAGTACACCATCATATCATCTGCAAATAGTGAGATTTTGATTTCTCCCTTTCCAATTTGTATCTCTTTGACTATTATAGCTATTTTCCCCTTTGTTGCTCAGCTCTAATCATTGGCCAGTGGGAATCCATGCAGTTATTTTCTCTCTCTCTCTCTCTCTCTCTCTCTCTCTCTCTCTCTCTGTATGTGTGTGTATGTGCATGCATGTTTGTGTGTTTGTGTGTGTGTGTGTGTGTTTGTGTTTTCCTGCTGAGGATAGAATCCGGGGCTTTGTGCATTTGAAGCAAACTAAGCTACTATCTGGACACTATTCCCCTTCCCCCCATCTCTTTCTGTCTCTGTATGTATCTCTTTCTCTGTGTTTCTGTCTCTTACATTTTGAGATTAAAGTCTCACTATGTAGCCTAAGATATTCTTAAACTAATAATCTCCTGCCTCACCTCCCAAGAACCAAGATTACAGGTGTGTAGTGCTGTGACTGGTTCTCCTGTATCTGGTTTATAGGAAACATAGGCTGGGTTTAGGCCTGATCATTTGTTTCTAGACGTTTCTGAATAGATATAGGTAGAAAATATGTACTTTTAAATTTTAAAAGTGTGTGTGTGTGTGTGTGTATGTGTGTGTGTGTGTGTGTGTGTGAGAGAGAGAAAGAGAGAGAGAGAGAGAGAGAGAGAGAGAGAGAGAGAGAAAGAAACAGAGATATGTGTGTGGTCATGCACATGCCATGTATATGGAAGTCAGAAGACAGCTTTGTGGAGCTGGTTCTCTTTTACCTCTTCAAGTGTTCCAGTAATCAAATTCAGGGTCCCCAGGCTTGCATGGTGAGTGCTGCTTTACTTGATAAGCCACTTCACTGACTCAGAAAATATGTATTTTTTAAGAATAAAATATATCATGAGTTTGTGGTGGTATTTTTGATTCAAATACAGAATAAGAGGTTTTTTTAATTTTTATTTTTTTAAGAATTGTTGTTTGAGACAGGATATCAGTGTGCACCCCTGGCTTACCTGGAACTCAGTATGTAGACTAGGTTGGCCTTGAATGAACAAAAATTTGCTTGCTTCTGCCTCAACTAGTATTGAAGGCATGAGCTATGACACACTAATGATTAATAGTACTTTAAAACACAGGCTCTTGGATCTTCCTTTGTATCAACTTCCACATATGTCAAAGAATCCTGCCTCTGGAAGCCAACATGAGTACTCATTTGCCTAATTTTCACACATGTGACAGTGTCAGAATAACAATATCTGTCTAGTGACAGGAGTTAGGAGCAGCAACCCCTAGGAAGTTTGGGATGTGTCTGTATGTCCTAGAGTAACATGTAGTCAGATCCTAGAACACTGAGGTTTTGTAAGAGGGCAAGACCGTGCAGACGGTCTTCCATCTTGTATTTTTGCTGAAACCATTTTTTTTTTTTTTTTTTTTTTGGATTTTCAAGACAGGGTTTCTCTGTGTAGCCCTGGCTGTCCTGGAACTCACTCTGTAGACCAGGCTGGCCTCGAACTCAGAAATCCGCCTGCCTCTGCCTCCCAAGTGCTGGGATTAAAGGCGTGCGCCACCACTGCCCGGCTGCTGAGGCCATTTTAGGTTTAACTAGACTTTTATCTCCTTGATGGAAAATCCTGCAGAAAATTACCCAGGTCTATATTAGGGAACCCAAGGTCAACATGCCCCAGGTACCTTAGCTTCTGGTAGACTGCTTGCTTTCGGAAAAACCCCTAAACAAACAACCCCACCCCCGCTCCCCCCCAAAAAACCCTCTTACCCTTAAAGCCTGTGTCCAAGTACCTCGGAGTGTAATCCCAGCCAGTTGGAAACAAGGCTTTCAACTGGCTACGAACTTAAAACCATGTCTTAAAATTCCCCTTAACAGTTTTACAATAAACACTTCCCGATCCCCAAGTTCAGGGACTGAAATTCAAAAGAGCCCGGACTTATGAGGTCGTGGCTGATCACCAGTCTTTCATTCTCAATTTACTTAGAATATTGTGGCATTTCCTTCTGCTCTTTCTTGAGCCTGTTCAGTTTCATTTGGTCCATCAACCAATCAGAATTTCCCATGTACATTCAAATTAACCAACCAGATTTGTCGGAGTTCCATGCCTAACTCGCCTATGGGCCAGACCAAATTGACCTGTTCCCAGGATATAGAAGTTCTGCTCCGGACCTCTGTTTGGCAACTCATTTTCAAGACCCTTTCCCGCTACTGCGAGCTCTTACTTTACTTTAACTAGGTTTAGCTTGCCTGCCCTGCAGCTGCACTCTTTGGTCTTGAGACAGCACGCAGTGCTGACTCAAGAAGCTGCCAATATTATAAGGTTTCAAAGTCATCTAGAATATTTCTTTATACAGTTTTGTCATCTATCTGATAAACAGTGGCATCCGTTTGATATTCTCTGTGTGTTTCTCTGTCTCTGTTTCTCCCTCCCTCCGATCCTTTCTCCCTTCTTCCCTCCCTCTCCCTCTTCCTTCGCTCCCTCTCCCACTCCCTTTCCTTCTCTCTCTCTCCTCCACCCCTCCCTCTCCCATCCCCCCTCTCTCCTTTTTCTTTCTTTTCCTCTCTCTCTGTGGTTTCTAGACAAAGTTTCACTGTGTAATCCTGGCTGTCCAGGATCTTGTTCTGTAGACCAGGCTGGCCTCGAACTCACACTAAAGCTGTGTGTTGCCACCACCACCACCACCTGGCTATTTTTTCTCATTTTTAAGACTAAAAAAAAAAATTCTCTGTGTATATGTGTATGTAAGGTGAGGCTTCACGATGTACTTTTGCTTGTAATTGCAGATGTGTGGGTGCCATGGCATGCCTATCTTGTGATCAGAGGACAACCTACCATGTTGGTCCCCACCTTCCTCAGTACACCTTTGAGTCAGTGTCCGTTTACCATTGCATATGCCAGGCTAGCTAGGGAGTTTCTCCAGTACTCTGCTCCCATCTCATCGCAGGAGCACTGGGATCACAGGCACATGCAGCTGTATCCGGTTTTATCACTGAGCATTCTCCCCAGCCCCTAGTTTTTCTTATTTTTAAAGAATTTAATTTTGTTATGTTTTATTAAATTTTATAATTTATATTGTATTGAACTCAAATGCACAAAACAGGATAGTCAAAGAATTACTGCTTTGTGTATTTCCTTCTCATAGACTAATGTATGCTAAGCCTTCCATTGCTTTAAAAAGTATGATGATTCATTAAAGGATCATTTCATGGTAGCAATGTCCCACTTCTTTTTGCTTGCCTTGACCTCTGTGATATGGTTGTGTAGTGATTTACTCAATCCAGTCTCTATTATGGGAACTTGTATTGTTCTAAGTCTTCTATTACTATTCATGGAGTTATAATGCACAGACTTTCATCTCTGCCTCTCTGTTTCTGTGTCTCCTCTGTCTCTATCTCTCTGTCTCCCTCCTTCTCCCTGTCCCCCATCTCTGACTCTGTCTCTCTGTCTCCCTCTCTTCCCCCCATCTCTGTCTCCCTCCCTCTCCCCTGTCTCTGTCTCTCTCTTTTGTAAGTGCAGCTCTAGAATAGATTACTACTAATGAGGTTGCCAAGAAAACATCCAGCAAGGTATCAGCAAAATGTTTTTTCTAAAAGAGGTGTGATTTTTCATTCCAACCGACAGCAAACCGATGGTTTTCTTATGGTTTCTTCAAATGTGTCTGTCTGTCATTAAACTTTGGGATTTTCTCCAACCTGATGAATTGGAAAACTTTAAATTATTCATCTCTTAGCAGCAGTGATGAGCTTCTGGGAAATTACTCATGTTTGTCCTTGGACAACAGTCGATAATTTTTCTCCCCAGGTTTCAGAGGCTCTTTGTGCAGTAAGAATATTTGCCTTTTGTGATATAAGTTGTATATCTGTTGTCATTTGTTCCTTTTTTATGTTACTTATGGTATTTTTCATTTATAAATGTTTGAAAAAATTTTACACCATCAAATTTATCAATTATTTATCTCTCTTTTGACAGTCTTTTCTGGTTTTGCTTTTGGATTTTAGTCATGGTTTAAGGCAACATCCCTAGCATCACATAATAAAACAATTTATTCATGGTTTAGCCGTAATTTTATTAACTTCTGATACATAGAATTTGTTTTATGGTATATTTATTTCCTCTTTCAAAATATAGTTATCTACCTATCTATCTCAATACCACTTTGTGTGGATTCATCTTGACATAACTGATGCCGTTTTGAATTGTGGCTACCATTATTGCCTGTCCTAGGCTAACCCTAGTTGATTTTTCCTGCATAATTTGCAAGCATATACTACATAGACAAAACTTCTCAGGTGTGGAGATGCACACCTACAGTCCCAGCAATTGGGGGCTAAAGATCAAGTTTAAGGCTTGTGTTAGCTAGCTAGTGAGACCCTGTCTTAAAAAACAAAACAAAATAAAACAAAAAAACCCCAACTCCTCAATAATTGATGGATAGATGTGTAAATTGATAAGTAGATAGGACCACCTGGGTGACCTGGGGCTCTTTACAACTGGACTTGACTCTAGGGTTGTGTCTGATTCTGACAGTAGGTTGATAAAATACATGTACATTCCAGCCAGGGTGATGTTTCCTTTGTCTTAACTAATACACAGACTCCTTCCTTCTAACTGGACTTGCAGTGATCCACAAGGCCTTACTGACATTAGCCCCAGTACACAGCACACTGTGTAATCCTCAATTTGTTTGCTTGTCTTCAGTCTCTCAGCGCCTTCAGATCTGGTCCTCAGCCAGGGGAAGGGTTGTTCTGGAACTTATTTAAGGGCTTATCTTTTTTTTTTTTTTAAATTTTTTTTGACACTTTATTTAAATTTAATTTTTTTTTTTTTTCTGAGACAGGGTTTCTCTGTATAGCCCTGGCTGTCCTGGAACTCACTCTGTAGACCAGGCTGGCCTCAAACTCAGAAATTTGCCTGCCTCTGCCTCCCATGTGCTGGGATTAAAGGAGTATGCCATCACTGCCTGGCTATTTCAATTGTTTTAAGAGCCTATCTTTAGCTTTATTTTTTCTTCTTTAGATGTTGATGTATCACATGCTAAAGGTTCATATGCAATTGTATTTATTGCAAGACTTGCTTTTACTTTATGGAAAGGAACAAGTTTACAACTAAAATCTGAGTTCTTGTTAGTGGGGAAAAAATTCCATGTTGTCCAATAAATGGTATAGGCATTATAATAAAGAGAAAACTAACAGTGATATTTATAACCTATCTACTTAGAGAGAGAGAACACTCATTGTGTATTTTAAGTGTGACACTGGCTGTGGCACTCAGTGCCTACAATCTCAGCACCTGGAAGACTGGGTTGGGCTGTCTAGGAGCTCAAATCGACTGAGAGAGAGAGAGAGAGAGAGAGAGAGAGAGAGAGAGAGAGAGAGAGAGAGAGAGAAAGAGAGAGAGAGAAAATGAGCAAGCTTGTTTTAAAAACTAAATTGTTGGGAATGTTGCTCCTATTTAGTGTCCCTAAACTTCTAGGGTGAAGCCACAGCTGTGTCTCTGTGTGTGTGTGTGTGTGTGTGTGTCTGTGTGTGTGTGTGTGTCTGTGTGTTGAACATTCTTGTAAAGAGAATAACCCTTCTAGATATTGAAAGTTTATGCTTTAGATTAGATGTTCAGTTTCCACATTGACATATTTCACAAGGAAAATGCAGCAAACAGAGCAGCCATTTGTCTTTCTGAGAATGAAACTAGTAAAAGTGAAACAGGCTGACTCCATGACAGGCTTCAAATCGGCAGTTCAGGAGACTAAGTCTAAATCTCTGTTTCCAAGGACTGGACAAGTCCAGAAAAGTCAGTTACTGGAAAAAACAGACAAACAAACAAACAAACAAACAAAACACCCCAGGTCTCAGGCAGCCAGTCAGAAACTGCTCTGACATCAGATGCTGCCCTGCCACCTGGCCAGAGCAAGGGCAATGGGTCAGCAGCAGTTTCCAGGCTTCCTCAGCTACTTCCTTAGCACCAGTTTCCAGCCCCTCCCAAACCCCTAAAACGGTTCTGTAATATTCCTAGAGATAGAGCCAACAGCTTAAGAAAAATGTCACCTACCCTTCCCTGGAATTCCCCTAATATGCTTTAAGTCTGGCCTGCAAGCTCACTGGGGCACCTCCATCTTGGTACATGGTTGACCCCAGCATGCTGGGCTTCTGCAGAATAAGACGCTCTTTGCTTTTGCGTACTATTTGAGTCCCAAGTATCTTTCTTTGGCAGATCATGGACCCTTACAAGAGAATGATGAATCTAGGTCATCCTTGCCCCAAAGGCCACATCTAGGTACCACTGTCCCAAGGTTTTTGACATACAGCCCAAATAGTGTTGCCACCAATGTGTCCAATAAGAAGAGCGAGCTCTGGAGACACATTCCCAACTCTTGAAAGCTTTTTGCATGTAACTCAATATGTGGTTCCTCCTCACATCTAATGGAAGTCTGTCTGGTAGATAAACTTCTTTAGGGCACACCCCGGAAATGAACAGGAAAGTAGGGAAAGGCGTGAAGTGAGAGCCAGCCTGAGAAGGTTGAGGGAAGATTTCTCCATCTGGCTAAAGATGCAGGGCTCAGAATTCTCCTTCCTGGTGTGGTGGGAGTGTGGGAAGGAAATGACAAAGCCAGTCCCTACCAGGCACTTGGGGTGAGGGGTGGGCTGTGGCTCTCACTGAGGTAGCCCTACAGCCTCCCTCTGGTTTCTCTTGCTTGGGGAAGTCAGATCAGGAAGTATTCCACATACAAATTCTCTGTAATTTGCAATCTGGAAAACAGCAGTGAGAAATGCAGAGAGTGCTGAGATTTCTAAGAGCCTGGGAAGACCAGCCCACTTTATTTTTTCCTAGAGCCCAAAACTATTTTTATTTTATTGAGGGGCTTATGGTTTGAACTGGCCCAGTTAATATTCATGGGTTTTTACCACACTTCCTGAGCATATTTAGTCTCTTCGTTGGACATTTTCCATCTTGATCTAATTTTTCTCCCCTTAAAACAGACCGTAGATTCAGAGCATTGGCCACCTACCCTAGAGGCACAGCCGTACTAGGAATCAAGTTTAACTTTAGAACTTAGAGTAAAGCGTTTTAGATTGGCCACATTTGCCCCCCAGGGCACTGTTACTATGACTAAATGAGATCCAAAAATATTCCAAGGAGTGTGCTTCTGTTCTTTTTAGTTCTCTTATAGCACATGGGGAAGTTTGTAGGTATGGTCACTGAATTTATTCCTGGTTTCGTAATTTGAACTTTAGTATCGGCTCTCTGTAACTTCCTGCAAAGTTTTGCTCAAGTCTATGACAAAATTTTATGGCAAATATGGAGAAATTTGATGACTTGGTATCTGATAAAGGCTTATTACTGAATCTAAACAGAGATGGAGAGCAGAGCAGAGAGGTCAAATGAAGGTTACCAGAACTTATAAGCTGTTTTGCATATTCTTTTGCTCACTTGGATTTACTGACTAGCTCCAAATTCTCACTGTGGCTGAGTGTTATGGTAGAGCATTTTCTGCATCTGGAAATTTTACCTTGGGTTCCTGATTTTAACTAGGAAAAAAATTCTTTTACTCTGTCAGTGGTAACAGGGTACACATACCCACACACAGACACCACACATACCATGCCCCCTCATACAGCACACATACAGCACCCACACCCCACTCACAGCATACGTACCACACACACAGCACACATACCACCACCACACACTCACATCACACCAGACCCCCCCCCCCCCCCACGCACGCACTCACAGACACACACACACTCCACGGCTCTGTAGTGCCGACAGTAGCTTGAGTTCTTTTTTCAGAGACCTCTGTTAGACACTTGACTTAGCTACAGAAAAGAATTTCAGGGTAAACCAGTGTGAAGCAGAGATGGAGCTGGTGAAAAGGCTTTTAGTGTAGATCCTACTCTAGAGGATTGAGAGATTCTCGGGAAGAAAAAAAGACACACCCAAGAGCAATGAGTGCTGGGCTTCCTCGGCTTTGTTATGTCAAACACACAATTTTGGTGCATTTTGAAGCTATTGTCTTTAAAGGGCAGCTGGGCCTTTTCTTCCTTCCCAAGAGCCAACTTTTAATTTAATTCTTAATTGCCTTTTCACCTTCTTTTAAATGTAAGGGCTCACTATATAGACCAGTCTGGCCCTGAACTCGCAGTGATCCACCTGCCTCCCTAGTGCTGGGATTAAAGATATGTACCACAACATCCAGCTCTTCACTTTTTAAAATTATTATTAATTTTAAATGAGTGCCTTTCATAAGTTTCTGCTCTAATCTTTGTTGTTGTCTTCTGTACACTTCTGGCTCAGTGCTCTGCCCTTTCTAGGGTCTTCAGGATTCAGGGTAGGTTAATATGCTGAGATCCTTGTTTTCTATCATCGGCATTTATTTATACATTTATAGTCAGGGCTGCATAGTGACTCCCTGTCTGAAAAACCAGCTTAAACTATTTCATGAGTTAGTCTGTAGTCTGCCTTAAAGAATGTTCATGTGCATTTGAGAGGTAGAGTCTGTCACTGGGAACTGCTCTATTGATGTCTCCTTGACTTTTAATGTCTTTAAGTCCTCTGTTTCCTTACCTGTCTTCTGTGAGGTTGCTCTGTTCATTGATGAAAGAAAGGTAACAAGGTCTACCATTGGCACAACGGAATCACTTTGTATTATTTTGATTCAGAATACATAGACCAGGCTAGCCTTGTAACTTGATACCCTCCTGCCCCAGTCTTCCAAGTTCTGGGATAACAGGCATATAACACACCCTGTTCCAGATTTTTATAGTTAGTATATATATATATATATAATTTTTGTACTACAAGTAATCTTATTTTTTTAATAGAGTTTGGTGATCTGTGTTATTTCATCATTTTATCCATTATAATTGGGGAAGCAGAGCTTGAGTCTGGCGCCTTAGCCTGCTTGGCCATCCTGTCACCCTTAATCCATTATAATGTGTATACGTAGATTTATATCTGCTACTTGATTTTCTCTTTCCCTGAGTTCTCTGCCTTTATTTTGTGTTCAACTGAGCCACTGTCACCATTTCCTCCATTGTTTTGGCAATGCCTAGGACACAATTTGTTTTACATTTCACCTGAATTAAATTCAGGTAGGGGGTCAGTCGTTCCCTCCACCCAGCAAACTACATACCTAGTAAGAGTAATTTTCGAGGTCAGTCTTTAATGTTCTTTCTGACAGAAATGGGTGCCTCACAGCTGTCTCTTTCCTGCTCATCCCTGATAACTACTAGCTTCTTTTTAATATTTACTGATGAAATCTTCCTTTTTTGAGTCATCCTTATTCACAGTGAAGTAAGTTCTTTAGAGAGAGCTTCAGAGCCATTGGTTTTTATGAATGTTGTAGTTCCTTTGAATCACTACTCTGGATGTCGAGCAGGGGACAAGGTGTCTCTAATCTTGGCTGACTTCATCTCTTGTGAAATCTTTGCCCCTCGAGCAAGCTGAGGTGTGATAATTTAAGGTCACTCTACTTGGGATATCAAGCACCCATAATCTTGGCAACATCTACTAGGAGTTCTATTTTCAACCTGGAGCAGAAAGGTGAAACATTCCCATGTTCCTTTTGGTAAGATATCACACCTCTTAACTAGGAGAAGGGATTATGGGAAGAGGAAGACATATCTGTTAGCCAGACCCCCAATTAGAGCTGAAAATCCACCAAGTTGCCTAGGAATGGTGAAGCTGAGAATCCATTAAGCTGCAGAGGAATGGAGGTACTAGCTGGTCATGGTTTAAGTGTTATAGGCTCACTGTTTTTGCAAGGAGTTATCAGATTGTCTTGAATAGATGTTTCTGTATTTCAGTGGACCCTTGGGACAGTTTCTACATACTCAGAAAATGATTTTCATCAGTTGTGATTGTTTCACTAGAAAGTAGGCCCTAAGGGATCTTCATATTGCTGGAACTAGAAGTGAGAGCCACTTCTTTGCAATCTAAAAATGCTCTTAATTACAATCCAATCTAAAAGTGCTCTTAAATTCCAAGAAACATGTCAGGATGTAGCTGTGTTTTAGAAAGTTGAGATGGATATAAAATACTGGCCTTGAATGAAGAAATGAATATGCAACAAGGTCCCAGTAGGAAGTAGGTATAATAGCACATTTAAAAGCTCAACTGAAAGCCAGAAGAGGAGCAGTGTAACACAGTTGTCAAGGGTGTATGTAGCTTGTGTGAGGACCTGGTTTCACTCCCAACACCTAAAATAACAAACAAACAAAATCACCCCCCCCCCCCCAACATGGGTAAGGCTAAAAGTGATGACCAAGGCATGACAGAGGCCAGCACCACCAGGAAAAGACATCAGTTTCTGCTCGCCTCAAAGAAGGCTCAAGAAAGTGGTTTTTCAGAAACATACTGGAGCTCTTGGCAGAGAAATATTTTACCAGACAGGAGCAGTTTTATGTCCGGGATCATGGTCAGGTGGCCTGGAGGATAGGAAGGAAGGAGGCTGGCATAGGAGGAAGCTCACTTTCAGATGTGCTCAGTACACTCAACTTTTGATCTCCTGCCAATTCCTCTACCTAGTGGAAGCCAGAGGACAAACCAAGCTAGAGGGGTGATGTGTACTCATCTCCTGGAGATTACACTAGGGCAAAGTGGGGTATAGATCTGCAGTACCACTATGGGCAACCGCCCTTGATGTGTGACCATCATTACCCTGGGGAATAGATGGTTTCAGAGCTTCACTCAGTGCGACAGTCACACTTCTCCCAGCATGCACCTCTGCCAGCATCCATGAATCCTTCCTATTCTTTAGGAATCAAACTGCACCTCAAGAGAGTCAAAAGCAACTTTCAGTCAGCCTGGGAGGTAGATGTAAAGATGCTAGTGAAGGTTGCAGAGCTCTGGAAGACTGGTAGGGAGGCTATTTAATGCCTCAATTATCAAGGAGCACTGCCTTTGTTTTGTGGGGCAGTTGTCCAATAGATAGTATAACAATAACATGAGCTTAGAAGGTAGAGAAGAGAGAAACACTGCAGTCTCTTTATAGTTAGTCTGCAATGAATCACTCCGTATTCCAGCACTGGTGAGACTCGAATGTCTCAGCAACAGTCTAGTGAGTAAGCTGGAATAACCCACACATGCTGATATGAATGGGGACAGGTGGCTCACCACCTTCAGGATCTTTCTTCATAAGCTTGGAGCCTCTCCCCCCCCCCCCCAACCCTGCTTCAGCAGGGTTTCATGCAGCCATTTCCTGGAGTTATGCTAGAAATCACATCCAGGCTCAGGGCTCCCACTTCCTCTCCCTACTATGTCCACCTTCTTAGTTGTTCCCACGATGTTCTTTCGTTTCTCTTTATTGTTTCTCAGACTTTGTTCTGTTCTCTGGTTCCAGAGCTTCAGCAAGGTTGCTGCCGGCCTATTACTCTTTCTAGTAACCCATTAAACTCACCTTGGTATCTGGTGATACTTCCCTGGCATCCACCTATTCACCACAGTGCCCTTCGCCTGAAGTAGTAAGACCCTCCTTGACAAGCACAAGCCCCTTTACCATCCTGGCCCAAGTAGAGATACTTCCCTTCTCCACATCCCCGTTCTGCTGGAATGTTTTCATGTTGGCAGCCGGGTTTTGCATTTAAACATTTATTTTTATTGATTGTATGTCTGTGGAAATGTGTGTCAGTGTGTATGGGTGTCTGCAGAGGTCAGGAGAAAGGTGTATAATGCTCTGTAGCTTGGGTCACAGGTGATTATAAACTGCCTGATGAGGGTGCTGGGAATCACACGCAGGTCCTCTGGAATAGAAACATGCATTCTAAACGCTGAGCCATCTTGCCAGCCCACTTACAGTAGTTTTACACAAGTTATAGCTTTCCATTCCCAGAAATGTGGAGGAGGGGACATAGTGAGGTGATATTCTAAGAGCAACTGCAGGGAAGACTTCTGATTCTTTAGGGGCCAGGGACTATACCATATTTCAATACCTGTGGTTGAGACTGAGGATGTTACTCAGTTGTTGGCATGTTTATATCATGTTTGTATAGCATGACCAAAGCCCTGGGTTTGATTGCCTAGGCATAGTGGTATGTACCTGTAATCTTAGCTCTCAGGAGGTGAAGTTAAGAACATCAGGAGTTCAAGGCCAGCCTGAGTTACATGAGCTTCTGTTTCAATAAAAATAAAACTAGCAACTAAAATAGAACACATACATGTAAACACGCGCAAAAGCCACATAGCTGAAGCTGCTTATAGAACATTAATGGAGATTAAAAACACTTATCTACAGCATAGCGTACTTAAAGAAAAAGTTAACATTTGTTGAAGTAGGAAGGGAACTCAGGACTGTTGTGACAGAAGAGAAAGATTGAGCTCAATTTTAAATATAGCAAAGACACACCTGAGGATTTATAGCCTATGAAGAGAATGAGAGGATCAGTAGGTAGAAAAATGACTGAGAAGACCTCCATGAGGAAGGGCAATTCTAGCCAAACAGTCATAGCAGGGTTCTTGGTAAAGGCTGGCTAGGGTGATCAGGCAAAAGGGAATGGTTCTTGCTAAACTGTGTGAAACCAACAGAAATAAAGCCCAGTGATGTCTAATTGTCAGAAGCACTGTCTAAAGCTTGACCACAGGGTAGTTATCATCTACTGTGTTATTATGTTGCTAAGCTTAGTACGGGTCCACAGTTTTGTCTTATATTAGTGATTAGGCTGACCCCAATACCCAAGCACATACATGCAAGTAGTCTTCATTGAAAGAAAGCAGCCACTGAGAAAATAGGACAAATCTATTGATCCTATTGATTAAGCAAGGTGGTTTTCTGGAAGTTAGAAATTTTGTTTTTCTGATGTCAATGGGGGGTTAGTTATATCCAGGGCAAAACAACTGTTCTACCACTGAGATATCCTGTAGCCCCAGATCTTCTGGTTTTAGTCAACTCTATCTACCTCTTTGCTCCCCGTGCATTGCTAAAAGTAAGTGCATGATTGCATTATAACCTATGGACATCTGAGATGTATACGGTATGATATAAAGATAATATTTGATGTGGGAATCTAAGAGACAGAGTGAAATCTTTGGAGATTTCTCTAGGTGATATGGAAAGCAGACCAGAGATCTTGGAAACAGACTTGATGGTGTGGTATTGGAGTTAGACAGACTTTCTGATAGGCAAACAGATAGGGAGAGGAGCCATGGCTAGGTGATAAAGGCAGCAGACTTGCAAGATGGCTGGCTTCTGTCTCCCTTTCCTGATCTGAAATGAAAGCCTGGCAGTTTAGAACAAAAGCCTGTGGGCCTTATCTCCCACCAGCAGGCCTCTTGCTAATGGGTTGGCTCACCGAGTTTAGAGATGAATCAGGACGCGTTTACAGATAGTTGTGGGGCCAATCAGCTATCTATCCTGTCTTTCTTCAAACTGATCAACCTTAAGGTGGGGGTGGGGGTGGGGAGACCCATAAGAGACTTAAAAAACTCCACCCCTCAAGATGAGACTGGATTTTGTCTCCCTGAGTCCCCCCTCTGCTTTGTGGAGGATCTTCCTGTGTGCCTGTTTATACATGCGTGCATTTCCTCACCCAGAATAAAAGCCTTTCTTCACCTGCTGATTATGTCTGCTCCTGCTTATTGTATTTATGAGTTTTCTGCTACTACCTGTTGAGCTGGAGATTTTGTTTTCTTGACTTTTAATTCTTTAACTGGCAGAGAAAGCAAACCTGATTATGACCCCTGGATGGTGACAGTTTTCCTTAGGTTCCTCAGGTTGGCTTGGAGATCAAACCACAAATGACAGAAAGTGGGGAGAAGCACCGTCTGCACCTACTTGCTGCTCAGTAACAACCTCCACACTAGGGCATTCCTTGATTTTAACAGAAAAGGAGGAGTGGGAGTGTGCAGTCAGCCTTCCGTATGTGAGGGTTCTGTATCTACAGCCAATCACCCATGGGAAGAGGCTATTTGGGGTGTGGAGGGGCGGGGAAACTGCATTTGGACAGAACAGGGACAGACATGTACCTTGTTTCTTGAACAATCCAGTGTAAGCACCATTAACATGATTTTATATTGTGCTAGGTGGCATAAGTAACATACAGATTATGAAAGTATATGGGGAGATATGTGTGGGTTCCTATGCAAAGAAATTCCATTTTATAGAAATAGCTCGGGAGTTCGTGTCTTTTGGTATTTGTGAGGGGTCCAAGAACTAACACTCTATGGGTGGTGAGAGATGAATGTGTATGTCCGTATGTAAGCTGTTTTCCCTTCAGTTACCTTCTCAAAGCCATGATGTGCACATAGAAAATGAGTTATATTGAAGAGCTTAAAGTATCTAGACAACCATGTGTGACAGGATTCTCCCTGTCCAATCTGATTTAAATATTAGGGCAGCAGGAGGCCTGTGATTGGACAGGGAAAGGGGAGGCAGAGCTAAGAGTAGGGGAGAGAGAGAGAGAGAGAGAGAGAGAGAGAGAGAGAGAGAGAGAGACAAGAGAGAGAGGGAGAGAGAGACAGAGAGAGACAAGAGAGAGAGGGAGAGAGAGAGACAGAGAGAGAGAGAAAGAGAGACAAGAGAGAGAGGGAGAGAGAGAGGGAGAGACAGAGAGACAGAGAGAGAGACGAGAGGGAGAGAGAGACAGAGAGAGAGAAAGAGAGAGAGACAAGAGAGAGAGGGAGAGAGAGAGAGAGACAGAGAGAGAGACAAGAGAGAGAGGGAGAGAGAGAGAGACAGAGAGGTCTCGGAGGAGAGGAAGGAAAAAGGCCAAGATGGAGGCAGACATGAATCAGCGTGGCTTTAACCAGCCACGGGTAGTTATGATATCATAAAGGTTAGAATATTGGGATAATTTGTGTAATCTCTAGGTGAGCAGCTTTTATCATTATCAATTGGTTCTGAAATATTGTAATGGCATCTTGTGTATTGAAAATTTATTGTTATATAAATCTGTCTGCTTAATTATAAGTTTCTAGAGCTTTGATTTACTGGGTTATTGGAAGGAGGGACCACTGACCACAGGGGTTTATGGTTGGGCTGGCGTGGCAGCGATCATCAAAGGGAACTCAGGAGCTCCGCCCCCACCAGAGGAGTTGGGCAGAGAAACCACCGAGTTGAGATCGCCCAGCTGGAGCAATGTGGCCCACGGGTGCTGGCACTAGAGGCGGAATGTGCCAGCTCTCATTTTTAATATTTCCCACACAGTTTGACTTCTGGGGTAAGGAGGTAGGTATACTTAGAGAAAAAGAGTGAAAGGACAATAGAAAAGGACATTAATTTTGGGGGCTCAGATATAGGACCCCCAGATATGCTTTCTTGGCACTTGATAAAGCTGCAAAGATAAGGTCACTATGACCTCTCTCTTTTCTCCTGACATATAATCCTAAAGGAATTCTCTGACCTACTTTGCCTAAAGTTGGTGATAAAACTTTTATTCCAGTGGGAACCTATCCAGGCAAAGAAGAGTCTGAGTAAACAGGCAGTGTGAGGTGCCCTCAGCTCAGCTTATCACCATGAGGTCATAGTCCATTTATATCTAGTCACACGTCTCTGCAGCTCTCTATCTCTGTGGAATGGAAGCGTAAAAACACAGCTTTCCTTGGGTCTTTGGGGGTTGTTTTTTTGTTTTTCTGCGTGGTAATACAAAATCAACCCACAGCCTCACGAATGCATGATAGGCAAACTTCATTTCTGATCCCCCCATGCCAAGTTAAATTTAAAGTGAATTTATTATGCTTTTCTATTACTAATCTGTCTTTTGTCATAAAAATGTCAGGTATAACTTTTGGAGGTGAAGAGAGGGTGTATATTTTCTCTCCTACAAAATGTGTTTTCAACAAACTAAGCATAGTATTTAGCAAAAAGGGTTTTTCTTAAGATTCAATTCTATTATAGTTTTATTGGTATGCTGAAAATACTTATTCTAAATCATCACAAACACTAGTGCGATGGCTCTGTAGGTCTTGCTGTGTAAACACAAGGACCTGATTTGGAGTTCCCAGCATCCATGTACAAAGCTCACAGCGGCCTCTGGAATTCCTATAACACCAGAGCTGGAGGGGCAGAGGTGAGAAGCAAGACACAAGAATTCCCTAGGGCTTGCAGGCTAGCAGGCTAACTTCAGGTTCAGAAAGAGACCCTACCTCAAAGGAGTAATTCAGAGACTGATTTAATAGGCCATGAGTCATTCTCATCTGGCTGCTGGACACTCATGCATGGACATGTAGACATGTACACCAAGTGCACATATCACACACGTACACAAATCTATTAAATATTTAAGAAATTGAAAACCCATTCATTCTAAGGCACAATATTAGCTGCTAAGTGAGGCAGGTACCATTAAGAGTAAACTCCTACACTTAACAGAGAGAAGGCTATAACTCCTTTAAAGACTATTAATATACCAGGCACAGTAGTGAACATTGTAATATCAGCATTTGGGAAACTGAGGCAGAAGAACTGTGTTTCAGGTCAACCTGGAGTAAACTGAGTCACAGATTAGCCTGGGGTCTTTAGTAAGAACCTGTCTCCCAAAATAGAACAAAAAGTAACCAAACCAATCAAACAAGATTGCTGATAAATAGTTATTCATTCTTTTTTTAAAAGAGAAAGTTAGTTTGTTTATTTATTTATGGTTTTTGAATCTGCATAGCCCTGGTCATTCTGAAACTCACTCTGTAGACCAGGCTGGCCTGGACCTCAGAGATCTGCTTGCCTGTGCCTCCTAAGTGATAGGATTAAAGGCATGCTCGTCGCCTGGCTAGTTGTTTGTTGTTTTTGTTCATCTAAAACTCACTGGAGAAAGGTAAAGGGAAGCAGCCAAAGCTTCAGAGTTACTTTGACTCATTCTTTTAGGACAGCAGTTCTCAACCTCCCTAAATGCTGCGACTCTTTAATACAGTTCCTCATGTTTCATAAAATTATTTGCATTGCTATTTCATAGCTTAATTTTGTTACTGTTACTGGATCATAATGTAAATATTTTTGGAGATAGAAGTTTGCCAGTGATTGCAACCCACAGGCTGCTGATTTAGAGGGTCTGGTGGAGTAAACCTAACTCATCACAATATGGAACAGAGCATGCCCAGATGTGTTCATGCCCACCACCTTTCTCTTGTCGGTGTGTAATCTGTGACCTTAAACAGCTTGCTCAGGCATGTGATAGCCACTGTATGTGCTTCCCTACAGGGACATGCATAGGCTCCCTGCCATCCCAAATCCCCATGCTTCTCCAGGAAGCTTTGCTTTGCACATAGCCTCAATGTTCCCCATTCTCTCTTCTCTCTCCTGCCTGTCCTTGTGTGCTTTGTACGCTTTTAGATGCTAATCCGCTGTGTTTGTGACAGCTATACTCAGAGCTTTTGAGAACGTACACTATATACATATGTATACATACACACATACTCACATACACACATATGCACAAACACACACATACACACATACAAACATATATGCATACATATACACATATACACACATATACACACAAACACATATACACAAATACACACATAAACACATATACACACATACACACATATACACACATACACACAAATACATACATACACACATATACACACATACACACATATACACACATACACACATACACACACATACACACATATACACAAATACACAAACACATACATACACACATATACACACATACACACATATACATACATACTCACATATACACACAAATACACAAACACATACATACACACATATACACACATACACACATATACACAAATACACAAACACATACATACACACATATACACATATACAAAAATACATACACATACACACATACACACATATACACACAAACACACATATACATAAATACACACACAAACACATACACACACATACACACACACACATACACACACATATAAACATACCCCCCCACATATACACACATACACACACACACAAACATACACTATATATATGTATATATATATATATATATATATATATATATATACACATATACATATATACATACATATATAGAAATCCTCAGAGTGAGAAGGAGCCCTCCATATGAGGTGGCCTCCGTCCTTCATCGTCAAATGAACAAATGAAAATGGAAGGAAGGGTCCTCAATGAGCTTTCACTAAGGAGATCCAGTGATGAGAACATTTCTCAATTTCTATAAATGTTGGTATCAAGAGTCAACCTAATTCTGTGTCTTCCCACAGTGATTATTCCAGACAAAACTGTACAAAGACCAGAAAAGTAATGATCAGTAGAGGATTGGGTCCAGGAGGCTTCAGGTTAGTGTGCCCACATGGATGTTCACCGAGGACCATCTCACATCTCAATGTGTGACTTTAATTACAGATATGGTAAAAATGACAGAAGCTGGTGATGGCTTTCAGAAGTATCACATTTTGGTCCTGATGTTTCATTTGAACAAATGGTTTCTATTTTTTTTTTAGAGGACATCTGTTGCCCCACAGATGAGCTCAATCCTCACACCCAGCTTGGAACAACAGAGGAAAGCCTATTTTGTGTAAACAGCCTGATAGAGACTTATCTATGAACTGCTTTAGATGGTGAGAGAAAAAACTGTGGTATCACCCTTAGTTCTTCAGTGAATATAAACTTAACCCTAAGCAGGGGTCAGCAGCTGTGTTAAACCCGACGGAAACAGGAGGTCTTGACTGGCTGGGAACTGATTAGCCGCATTTGTCTTGCAGGAGTGTTTGGGGTAAGTGAAAAGTCTCTGGTCCCTTATGGCTGTGGCAGGAGGTGAGACTCGGCACAGGGCTGATAGGGTTTTTGTCTCTGTATCTTAGAGCTTTGGGATCAGGAAAGACCAAAATGCAGGCCAGGTCTCAGGACCCCTTTGAGGTTATCTCCTGAAACTCAGTCCATGGGACAATGGGGCAGAGAACAGCATCCTTTCATCATGGATTCAGTCACAGCCACAAGGACAAAGGAGAATGGAAAGAATGACCTCACCGGATCTGGTGCTTTCTTGCTGTGAGAACTTGGTCATTCATTCAGCATCTCCTCCCTTAGTGGTGGCTGGGAAGAGTGATCAACTTCAAGCATGTAAACTGTACAGTGCAGGCATTCCAAGGACTTATAGGCCAGATCCTGGTGTTCTTGGTGCAGACAGACCAGACCAGTGACCCTCATCCAAAGCAAGGATGCATTTCCACATATTCACTCAACGTGCTTGGGGGACACATCTCCCCACTTTCCAAGCTCTCCACTAGTATATCAAAGTTTGGGTTTCTTGGGTCTGGAGAGATGGCTTAGCGGTTTAGAGCACTGGCTGCTCTTCCAGAGGTCCTGAGTTCAATTCCCAGCAACCACATGGTGACTCATAGCATTCTGTAATGGGATCAGATGCCCTCTTCTGGTGTGTCTGAAGACAGCTACAGTATATGCATATACATTAAATAAATAAATCTTTAAAGAAAATTTGAGTTTCTTTGGGGGGGGGGATCAATTAAAAGCAAGCCTCTATATCTTCCATGGAAAATGAAATGACCTTTTCCCCCTCATACTGATGACAAATGACTCATATTCATGGCAAGATTATTATTTGAAAGATAATCAGCTCATAGTGATTTTGTGTATAGTAATAGTAGCAGTAATAATAGTAATAGTAAAATACTACTACTGCTGCTGCCGCCGCCGCCACCACCACCACCACCACCACCACCACCACCAGCACCACCAGCACCACCAGCACCAGCACCACAACCACCACCAGCACCACCAGCACCAGCACCACCACTACTACTATTACTATAACAGCAAACAAAATGAAGGCTTACCTACTCTCAGGCTACCAGGCCCTACAAAACAAATTCTTTAAATCCATCTGGTTTTGAACATTAGGCAAAGCTATCGCTGTGGAAATTCCAAACAGCAGGTTTTAACTAAGGAACATTCCTTCTGAAAAACACGGATTTAAGTTCTTCAGCAGGGCTGCCTCTAGCCCAGGGCAGCCTTGGAAACCTGTGGAGTCAGAGATGCACTTGACTGCTGCTGTAAAAGCAGGTCCTTAGAGGCACAGATTCAGACTGTGCTCTCACACACGAGGCTACCCAGATCAGCCTAGAGCAGGGAAGATGAGCATTTGAGCAACGCATGCTCCTCTTGCTCTTTCAGCAGAGAAGGAAGTCACATACTTAGTGGAAAGGACATCCTTTTCATCTGGACCAATGTGAGCTCAAGTCCTGCTGCTGGTGGTGTGTGTGTGTGTGTGTGTGTGTGAGAGAGAGAGAGAGAGAGAGAGAGAGAGAGAGAGAGAGAGAGAGAG
>JADRCH010000006.1:18660955-18686710 GCA_019843965.1 Rhynchomys soricoides | reverse complement strand
GAGAGAGAGAGAGAGAGAGAGAGAGAGAGAGAGAGAGAGAGAGAGAGAGAGGAGAGAACTGGGATCAAAGGCGTGCACCACCACTGCCCTACCTCCATGCTACTTTTTGAGGCAGGGACTGTCACCGAACCTGGAGCTCACTGATTCAGATAGACTGGCTGACCTGCCAGTTCCAGAGAACTTGCTGTCTCTGCCTTCTCAGGGCTTGGATTCAAAGTGTATGCTACTGTTGTGCTTGGATGCTAGAGGTCTAAACTCAAGTCTGCTTGCTTGTATAGACAGCACTTTACTGACTGAGCCCTTTCCTGCCCTTCACCCCTTACCACTCCATCCCCTAGGGCTGATGCTATCTGAATCACCTGAGAAATAATTTTCACCTGTAAAGGATGGTGACACTTACCTTCTGAGGTTCCTGTGAGAATGAAATGGAACAATGTGTACACAGTATTGTCCAGTTCATTAAAGTAATCCGTTGGAAAGCATAGAGGCTCAGGCACAGTATGTATAATGTAAGGGGAGCCATATAGTATAGTATAGACCATAAATAATTTGTCTTTGAGTGACTCAGAGTTCTTGAGCATGATTCAACCAAGACTTCTTGGCTACATTAGATAGAAATATGCCTTTTTGGTTGGGCATAGACTTTGGGACTGTTTTTGGTATAGTTTCTGGTTTAGTCATGAGAATATAGAAAGGTAAGGGCAGCTGTGAGCCCTCTTAACCGTTCCTCAGTTCATGATCTTTGTTAATATTCAAAAGTCTCAGATTAAGTCTTAGTGCTCTTTTACTGAGAAGGAAATGATTACCTGAGGTTTCTGGAAGGGGCTTCAAGGGAGACCAAAGAGCTAGTTAGCCAAAATTGATCCCTGTTGGCTTTTAGATTAAGGATCATCTAATACTCCTGGGGAAGTGTTTGAAGAACTCTCTGGAGTCTGAGGAAGATTACAACTTGGATTGTTTAGAAGATTTAGACTTAGGAGATTCCACTTAAAATTCCAACAAACCAACTCTTGACTTCTAGAACTTGAATTGAGAAGCCAGGCCCAGTTGGAACAATGCTGTAGGGTTTATGCTACTGCTATTACATAACAGGCTACATGGACTCTGAGCTTCAGAGTCAAAGCAAGCTTGGAAGAGTAGGGCCTTGTACTCAAAAAACATTTCATTTTCTATCTAACTCCTGATGGAAGTTACCCTAAAGACAAAGATGTCTCCTAATTTCAACCCTGGGTGAACCTCTTAGTTTTCTTCTTTTTTTTTTTTTTTTTTTTTCTTTTTTTTTTTTTGGTTTTTGTTTTATTTCATAAAAATATTTGATAATCACTTCTACAGGGAAAAGGAAGTGGTGGGCACACTGAAAGTGGGGAGAGACTCCAAGCTTGTCTTTCTCTAAGTTTACATCCTTCTGAATGACGATTTCTTTTACGGGTAAATCCGGTGAGTTTACAGTGTTCTCAACTCTAGTTCATGAACATTTGCGGATGCTTTTAATACCAAGGCTTGCATTGCTGAGATCCACACCAGCTCTGTTTAATTTAGCTTACTGGGAGGGGAGAGCTCACCTTCTCCAAGGAATACTGATACACATCCCAGTGCAGAGCCACATGGCTGTGTAAGTTTCAAGCCCAGGATCTTTTAGCAATCTCAACACTGGAATATGAGGAAGAAAGAAATCCATTATAGTTTATATAACAGCTTCATGTCAGTGTGTGTGTGTGTGTGTGTGTGTGTGTGTGTGTGTGTGTGCAGGGGGGGGGGGTTTGAGAACATGTGAGTGTGTTCCTAAGAGCCTTTGGATAGCAGAGAAGAAAGTTTCATGGATGAGCAGAGCAATGAGCGACAAAGCACTGTCAGGGAGAACTTTTTTTAGAATTAGAGAAAAGGACATGCCCCTGGGCATTCTCTTTCTCTCCCTTCTGAAAAGGACAGGATGGATACAGTTGAATGTGCACAGAGCACCATCATCACAATAGAAGGGGATACACCAGTAACCCCAAGCGTGCCGACTTCTGCTGGACCTTGGGAATCAGGCATGCCATGTTTATCTGCCAGGAGGTTTTGCCTCCTCTGGAACAGCAGGAAAGCAGTTCTCGTCATTGTTTCCCACATCCAGCCCTAAAAAGTTTACAGATGTTGGCTCTGGATTGATAGTGAAAATGGACAGGCCAAAATTGCAGATTCCCTCAATTTACATGACAGTTAGTAAATGAATGACTTCAACATTGACAGATAGATACCACCCCCCTCCCCCCATGACAGTGACAATATGAAAAAGAGAAAAAATAATAAAAGCTCCCTAGACTTGGTATCTTAAAAATATCAAATTATTTTAATGCTAAATGGGTACTAAGAGGATCTGAACGGATGCATAATTTATGTAAATCTATGTAAATTCAGGTACCAATTACACTGAAAGGGATTGGGTGAAATTCATAAAGGACCGGTCATGCTCTAAGCTGTCACCTGCCAGTTCACTTCTCCCCGAGTTAGATTCATACCAGATGGCAGCAGTTAGAAATGAAGAAACCTGTTTCTCTGAACCTTCACCTTCCTGTCTAATTTACGCATCTGTGAATTTTGAAGTGCTGACACTGCTTTGGTGAGCACTCAAGGACCCCATTTAGGGATTGCAACAGGATGCTGGTTCTGGAAAGAATGATTCCTGAGCATACAGACTTTGCTAGGATCCTGCAAGGCATACTAAGGTATTGTATGTAAGCTGTTTGGACCTTACAAGACAGGTTTTATTTATTGCTGGGAAAACAGGAAAACCAAATACATAGCAAAATAAGGAATCCTGTTTTTTTCTGAATGGACACATTGCAAACGTGCAGCTGAGCACATAGACACAGGCATGTGCATGTCTCATTACTTCTGATGGAGCTGGTACAATGAACTGCACTTCTGCCCCTGATCACACACATGGTGTTCACTGCAGCTCTTTCCTCCGTAAGAGTGTTCCCTAGATTACTAAGTCAGCATCATTATCCAAATAGACATCTGCTCTATTTTCTTGTTCATAATGATAATGACTAGCTGGGGTCACGAAGGATAGGCTTAGCACATAGCATCCAAATGGAAAAGTTGAGGAAAGTGGAAGCTTTAGGAAAAAGTGTGATGGTGTTTCCCTATTCATTTTAAAACAACAAAACCAACTAACCAACAAGCAAATGAAAAAGCAATACTGTCTTACATTAGTCATTGCATTTCATTAGAATTTTCAGGGCTCCAGACCTAGGATTTAGAGTTATGTGTTACAAAGCGTTGCTAGATTAGAAGAGGAGTTAAATGCTCAAAACCCATGGACTTCCAAGAGCACCTTGAAGCTTGCAGCCAGTCCAGGAGTTCAATCTTACAGGATAGCCTCTGAGGAGATGTGGTATACTCGTGGGCAGTTTGTTCTGTTGGAGATCTGAGGAACAGGGCTTCCCAGACAATGCTAGGTCTTCAGTCCTGCATACTGGGAAGGGGGGAGGGGGAGATGCAGGAATGGAGTCCAGAAGCTCTGGCTGAAACACACCATGGTTCTGGCACAAACCAAGAGCTGGCCTTTCCTAAGTCAAGATCGGAAACTCCTCTCCAGGAGAGTCCTGTGGTGTGAGGTCTCAGCACATGCTGAAACATCCATGGAGATCCAGAATTGAATCATCTGAGGAGGAGTGGAAGTGTTTCTAGGAACAGTCCCGCAGTTCCTGTTCTGCTTGTTAAGCTCCGAGCTTTCCACATACTGTCAGGTATTGAACTCCAGAACATAACTGGGTCTCAGAGTCTACGTCTGTACACAGACCTTGTACATCTCATCTCTGAGAGATGAGAGAATTCACTTTTATAAACTTAATTTTAAGATAAAAGGAGCAATTGTGAGAGCCCACGTGCTCTGTACATGAGATAAACCCCAAAGCAAACCCAAGCTTGGCAAGCTTATGAGTGGGCTGGGGCCTGTGAGGTCTTCTTTCTCAGTTTCTGTATTCTGGTATAAAGCTGGGATGGGTCCTTGCATCAGAGGAGGGAGGAGTTCATTGGTTTGGAGCTTTTCCTCAACGTGCCTTTTGGAGGAGCACTTGACATTCCTCCATTCTTTTGAATCCCCGATGCTTTGTCCGGGCTTTGTTTTCTAAGGGTATAATTTCTTAGATGAGACAAATGTCTTCATTTTGTACATTGTGGTTGGTTGACGCTGAGTGGAAACGAGAGTGTAAATCACCTACTCCAATTACGGGGCTGAAGACCAGGAAGTGCTTTGTAGTCATTAAGTGCTCTACCAATTTTTAAGGATAATGCATTTTTCATGTCAGTTTTATACCCCAAATTTATGTCAGTTAGCTACAAATATGCTTTGCTTTGAAATTCTCTGAGGCTTAGCCAGAGTTGATGAGACCTCAGAAGCTATAATAAAAGTCCAAAATGCCTTCACATAGCTTTCTTAATTCTATATGTCTGGCTTCCTCCGGATGCAGGTCCGTTGATGGCACCCTGTACCTACTATGTCTATCAGCGGAAGTGGTACACTGGCTGGAAACTATTTTGCTATAAGCAATAAAAGAACTTGAGAAAGTCTCAAATAAATTAGAGTTGGTTTTTCTCACATCATCAAAAGTCTGGAGGTTTTAATAGTTTTCTGATTGGCTCATTAGCTCAGTATTGCCAGGGCTGATGTTTCTGAGTCCCTTAGCTCTTCTCTCATCCTTGCAAGATGGTGTCTGCAGAACAGTGTAAACATTGGAACCTCTGTTTGAAAGGACAAGGTGATGCTGTGGTTTTTGTTTCTAGTATCATTTAGTCTTTTTAAATACCATTTAATCTATTCATTTTGTGTGTCTTTGTGTAGGCATGCCCATGCCACAGTGAGCACATGGGGATCAGAGGACAGCTTTCCCGAGTTGATTCTCTCCGTCCACTTCAACAGGTCTAGAGAGTAAACGCAGCTTGTTGTACTTGGCAGCCGGCACCCTTATCTACTGAACCTTCTTGCCAGGCTAATGTTCTGGTTTTAGGAGAGGCTCTTTACATCTTGACTTCCTTCCATTGAGAAGTAGGATTTAAATCCTGAGTATGCATTCATAACTGCTTCAATCAATAGGACAGGATGAAAATAAACAGCATATCACTTTCTTGGCTAGATCATGAAACACCAAGCAGCTTCTGGAATGTTCTGATGATGCACATACTTTCTGGGTGTTACCACTGGGTGCTCCCACTGAAAGTCTTCTCTTTGGATTTTCTTTTCAAAGTCTACACCAGCCACCCACGAGAAGGACGGAGAGGCTCCTAAAAGAGCCTTCAGAAATGGGAGACATCTGTGGAGTTTAGGAGCATGAGTCAGCACTGTGGATAATTGCTGTGTATAAGAGCTCAGCAGAGCCTGTTGACCACACGGTGTACAGCAAGATGCTCTTAGCCTTGGGTTCACTCTCAGACCGTACACGTTTTTTCAGTCAGCCAGAGAGGCTCAGCTCTGCTTTCTGAGGCTGCATTTTGCTTTTCAGAGGACAGCTGGGCCTTCTTAGAGAGCATGCAGGCAAGCCACATGCTCGTTTTCTCTTCCTGTTGCGTTCTTTGCAACAGAGGAATAGGTTGGCAGTCTCACACTTTCTTACTGCGCAGAGTCCATTTTATAATGTCCTGCTATCTAGATATTGTTGTGCCCATTAAGTGTTCTCGAACCCCCAAAAGACCACCAAGGAGCCGATTCTGATGCAATCGCACTAGGGTCTATTTATTCAATAGCTTGGGCCACACTGCCATCTCTGACAGAGCAGGACAGGAGGGTGAAACCCTGAGCTCTCAGTGAGACAAGGTTTTATAGGAAATGGAGAGCAATCGAGGGGGTCTCTAGCCTGGCCCATATCTGATTGGGGGCTATTATGGAATTTTTGTTGTCCTTTAAAATAATTGGCTGGTACTGGGAGCCAAAACATAACCTTCTGCTTTCTTCCTGATTGGTGGCCGTTAGGAAGTGAAGTGCCAGGGACAGGCTTGTAACCTGGAGGGACAGGTTTGTTGGGAAGTAATGTGGAAACTGGTGCTAGACTCAGGCTTGTTGGGGAGTAACCTGGAACCTGGTTCTAGAGAGTTCAACTTTAGGTCAGGTTCTCTAAGATGGAGTCTGAACCCAAGATCTCCCCGTATGTTCGCATATATATATGTATGTATATATGTGTGTGTATTTTTTGTACTGTTGTCTTAGTCAGTGTACTGGCTGGTTTTGTGTCAAGTTGACACAAGCTGGAGTTATCACAGAGAAAGGAGCTTCAGTTGAGAAATGCCTCCATGAGATCCAGCAGTAAGGCATTTTCTCAATTAGCAATCAAGGGTGGGAGAGCCCATTGTGGGTGGTGCCATCCCTGGGCTGGTATTCTTGGGCTCTATGAGAAAGCCAGCTGAGCAAGCCAGAGCAAGCAAGCCAGTGAGGCACATCCCTCCATGGCCTCTGCATCAGCTCCTGCTTCCTGACCTGCTTGAGTTCCAGTCCTGACTTCCTTTGGTGATGAACAGCAATGTGGTAGTGTAAGCAGAATTAACCCTTTTCTCCCCAACTTGCTTCTTAGTCATGATGTTTGTGCAGGAGTAGAAACCATGACTGCATGACCACAAAGCAATGAGAGGTTTGTTGGGGAGAGCAAACACAGAGGCTGCCTCTGCGAGGGAGGAGGAAAAGAGAAGACAGAGAGAGGAGGGACTGGTCTTTTACAAGGGGATGTAACTCATGTACAGGGGGAGGGTATGTGTTGCATCTTGGCAACTAGTGATGACATCTGCTGTTGCTGGGTCTCTGGGAACAGGCAGTGGAGATGCCTGGTTACCAACAGTGGCCTCTTTTTTTATTAATTGTTATTGCATACATATTATAGATATGTGTTGGAGATTGGTTCTAATGCTTCAATTCAATTGGGAATCTGCTAGACTAGATATTGAAGATCCTTGTCCCCAATTGGTTTTTCATCAGTCAATAAAGATGCCAACAGCTAACAGCTGGGTGCGGGGGTGGGACACTTAGTGGTTCAAGGGTAGGACACAGAGAGGGACAGAGGAGATTGCCATGACTCAGGATAGAAGGATGAGACACAGGACCGGCAGGAGATAAATCCATATAAGAATTTGGGTGGGTGGCCACTGGCCACTTCTCTGATTGGTCCTGGGGTAGCAGGGGAAGGTTTAAGAGTGCCCAGACTTTGAGTTAGCCAAAGAATTTTAAAATTAACTGGTGTGTGTGTGTATGTGTGTGTGTGTGTGTTTTCCATTTTCAGACCCAAGATAGCTCCTGTGCGTGCAGGTGTGTGTGTGCACAACCTACCAGGAGCACAAAACAGTGTAGTGAAAACTCATGCTACAGATATGTACATATATGTTTCTAACTATAACCTGCTCAATATGTTTAATGTTACTTGTACATATCTTTTTCAGGGCTGATCGTTTGGTATTGGCTAACCAACCGGTGCGCTCTTCCCTGGGGAAGACTATCTCTCCCACTCTCAGCATTCCTTAGTTGCCTGTAGTTCTTTGTGTAGGGTGGTTACATTTATTGATGATTAATTTTTCTCATCTTCCCTTCAACATCTGTAGCCCTGCTTTTGGAATAAAAGATCATCTATTCTAAGATCTCCCTATGTCCTAACTGGGAATTGCCAGTGGTTTGGCTCTAGGCTACTGGAATCCTAAACTTCCTATTAAAGCATCCTGGCAAAGTTTCAGTCATAAGAGATAAGGAGCACACAGGAAGAAGCCCTGGGACAAGCAGAAAACCACGGCATCAAAGCTTGAAGCCTGATTCTAAGAAGTAGATTTAAAACTGGCTATGCTGCCAGGTTGGTGCTGTAGTACTTGGAGACAGCCTGCTATGGTGAGCATTGTTTGAACATCTTTAGCATATACTGAAACTGCAAACCCCTACCAGACCACATCTGGTCTGTACACACCGGAGCCCTTTCCCACTGTCAACTGGGTAGCTGAGTCTCAATACTAGTCCTTCCTAGAGCTATATCAGGGCTTTTAAGATGCCTGGGACTCATAAAGAAAGAATCTAGTTACTCCTGGTGGGGGTGTTCCATGTAGAGATCTGGGGGTCAATTAGAACAATACAACAGTCTCACCCATGCTAGACAATGAGAAGGGATATTCCCATGAGAATGAAAGAACATTCTGAAAATATATCCGAAGCTTGTACTAGAACTTTCTTTTACCATGCCCTAGCTAAGAAACTTTAGCTAGGAAATCAGCGAATGCTGGGAAAGAGAGCTTTTCTGTTTTATTTTCTTCTCTTTCTCTAAGAACAAAATATTCCTATCCAATGAGATCGTGACTTCTAGAGTGGTTTAAATGGAAATGAAAGGTCTTTGTCTCCCCTACAATTTTTCATGCCCTACACTGTTCTAGTTTCCTGCAATGATTACCACCCTTTACTGGCCATTCTGTTGTCTTGACTTGCATCCAGCTCTCAGTGTGGTCTGACAGGATGCTTTAGGCATCCTTGGCACAGGACTAGGACTTTTTCTGGTTAGGACTTTAGAAGCCATTATAATAAGGAATTCGTTCCTTTTTGTGTTCAACAAACTTTTAAAAAAAGTTTCAATTCAATTTCTCACATTATTGTTTTCCAGTTTTCTTTGTTGTCCTACACTTAACAAACCATGGATGCCTCACTCTTGGCTAACTGTGATACTTTCCACGTATGGTAATGCTCTCCTTCTCCTAGCCTCTGGCCTGCTTCTCTGGGTTGCATGTAGCAGTGTTACTTTTATTTTGGGGGGGAAATACCTAAGATTTCTAGTTAATTGATCAGCAAAAGCAAAGGAAGAAAATATCACATGGAAGGTCCTTGACAGATTGAGATTTTACATTTTTATTTTTGGCTAAAATGGTTTCTTATTCCGATTCCAAAGCCATTTATTGATGGAGCACTCTTTTAATAACAACGTCCACAACTTTTCCTCCTTCCCCTCCTTTCTTCTCCTCTCTAATTTCGGCAGAGTCTTGTGGTATAGCCCTATTGGCCTTGATCTCATGACCACTTCAGCCTCCCAAGTGCTAGAATTTTAGACTTGTGCCTGATGGTAGATTCATGTTCCAGTTTTTGCAAAAATATACATTGTTCTTAAATGGTACCCAACACCTGAAAAATCAAAAGGGTTTTCAGTATTACCAAATTAATTGGCAATGTATTTTCAACACAGAGCAACAGACATCTCCAAGAGCTCTAGTGTGGATCTTTGGGATGCTGGGCACCTTCTACTTCATTCTCAGCCGTAATTGATTGCATACAAGGAACTGAGTGTGGAATATGGGATATGCTGCAGTAACTTCATCTTGGTACCTTATCCAAGTGCATTGCTTTTCTCCAAATCATTGCAGTGTCTTCTTTCTAAGGGAATCGTGAACGCAATGCCAGAAAAGAAAGACTTGGACAGAAGCAAACTTGCTACTGAGCACAAGGCTACTCTGAGAGCCACCAACTACTTCATTTGGATAAAATGAAAATGTTAAAAGCAAAGACAGGCAGAAACCAGACATGTTTGAACAGCACGAAGCTGGCTAGCTGGAAATTTGTAGTGGTTTGTGACTTAGAAGTCCTTTTAAGCTTAGTTTTAGTCTGTAAGCAGGGAGGCAGCAACAGCATTTTCTAATTGAAGAGAAAAAAACCAATTACGTATATTTTTCCACTAGGACTTAGAAACTTGCTTGAATATGAAGAAGACAAAATTATCACTAATAGTAATAAATAAATAAATAAATAAGGCAAAAGATTTGGTATCCCTGGAGAGCCCGGGTTTGAATAGATCTTGAGGTACTATTACTGCCCTCCAGGGCTTCCTGGGCTTCCTTTCACTTAAGTGCATTTAGAGCATTGTCTAAGGACCTGATTATGGGAGAAAACTATCTTAAGATACTGGGATCCTTTCCACTCCACTTCCCAATTCCCTATTCTCCTACTCTTAGTAAACAGGAAAAGGAGGCTGGAGAGATGGCTCAGTGGATAAGGAGCTTGTGGTGCTAGTGCTGAGTGCTGGAATTCTGATCCCCAAGATCCGCATGCAGGGCCTGGAGGGCATGGTGGCTTGCTTATAATTCCAGCACTCAGATGGAAGGAAGAGGAGATCTTCAGAGCAAGCTGACTCCTAGACTATCAGAGTAGGTGAACTCTGGGTTCAGTTGCCTCAATGAATTAGGTAGATAAGAAGACTTTAGATGCCAACCTTTGGCCTCCACATATATGCACATACATGTATACGTACACATGCATACATACTTACACTTTTTTTAAAGTAAACGTCAGCATCCAGTGATAATGAATTACTTAGTGCAGTCGATGAACTCCATTTTGACAGGTAGGGTCTCTTTCTTATCATTTCAGAGTCAGCTGGTTTGATTTCTCTCTCTCTCTCTCTCTCTCTCTCTCTCTCTCTCTCACACACACACACACACACACACACACACACACACACTGACACAGATACACCTGCCCAATCTTCTGCTCCATTACTCTTATACTGGCCATAATCCCTTTTGATTTTCAGAGAGAACCGTGTGAAATGGAGCAGATACCCAAGGGAGTGTTGCTGAGCTCAGGAGAGGACAGGAGAGTGACTCACACAGCCCCACCCTTCCAGCAGTACTCCCTCCATGTTTATTCTGGGGCCCCCCAGCCAAGTCCCTGCCCCTTTGTAGTCATTTTATAGCTTTGCTGATCACGGGGGTGGGGGGTGGGCATGTGGGGGGTGTCTTTGGTTTGGGGAGCATTGGAAGGCACACATTCCTGAGCAGAATTGAAAATGCTGGCACCAATGGGGATGTTGAAATTAACTCCAGAGTGGGACTACCAAAGAGTTTATGTGTAGCCAACCAAAATGCATGTTTGTTGGTTTTTTGGTTTTTTTTGTTTTGTTTTTTTTGCCCTGTATGGAGAAAAAAGGATGAATTCAGTAAAACAAAGTGAGTTGACCAGATTCTTACAAAGCCTGCTTGACCATTCCAAGGGAAATGGATACCCCCTGTGGTGCAGTCATTATGCAGTCATGGGAAGATTCCCATTAGTAAACACAAGGGATAGAGCATAATTGAAATCCAGACACTTAACTGCATGTTGAGTCTCCATTCTCTCACATATTTATGTAAAGGCAAAATGTTATGACTTCTCTGTGAAATCTGCTTCATCTAGGAAATGTTCGTACTACTACAGAAAGCTTCTTTTGTCTTAGAAGGAAAAGTCCAGGTTGGTCACAGCTTAATTGTCGCTGTTCATGCTGTGTGACTGGGCTTTTGAGGCCTGACTTTACAGGCCAGGAACTAGGAAAAAGATTGGATTTGAGCCTGTGGCCAATGAGAGATTTCACACATGTGTGATTCTGTTCTGAAAGGAGGGGTCAGAAAACCCAGAGAACAGATTAGTCTGAAGACATTTAACTCTAGCCAAAGACCTGTCATTTGGTGCTGACTATATAAATTATAGAATCACTACCTCAGATGAACCTCTTAGGTCATCTTTTCCATTGTGAAGTTGAGAGATTGGAGCTTAAGAAGATATTGAGGACATTTACTTAAAGTAGTTCAGTTTAGGGTAATAATGCTGGACATCCTCCCCTGGACACCCTCCCCTGGACAGTCTCCTTAACTTTCCCACAGTGGTTCTCCACCTCACAGGAGGTTAGGGAACTCTTCTCTAACACAAAAGCTCTGTGCCACTGAAGGACATCTCTGTTGTGGATAGCTCTGGTGCTGTTTGTATTTTGATGCTAATTCCTCTTCCCCAAGAAGGGATGCTGGGGAAGAGGAGTGAATCACGTACTCAGATGACTTCCTGTGAATAAAAATTCTAATGAATAAAAATTTCTGGGGACTAATCTCTGGGCGAGGAGTAGGTGGGACTTCTGGGTCAGAGGGGAAGAGGTTAGGCAGGAAAAGGTGTCTTGTTTTGGGATGGTACACAGGTGGAGGCCAAGATGTAGGTAGTAGAGACCCCTGGTTCAGGTGGCAGATCTGTTGGGATCTGCTACCAGAGGATTTAATTTAGAATGGCTTACTAATTAGGATGCTAGTTGCTGTGCCCAGTGATTGAGTTACCTGTTGATTCTGAACTAAGTTTGTGTGGTGTTTTCCTTCACCTGCGACTCAACTGGGTTCCAGAGAGAAAGATATGGCAGCAAAGCGTTAATTTGCAAGAAGTGCACTCCTAAAGGCTGTGGGAATTTGGAGGCATGGGGCTGGCATGGTAGTAACCCCCCAGTGGGAACTTAGCGAGCTGGGTGGAGAGATTTCAGAGCTCTGGAACTAGAGAGTAGCTGGCTTAGTGTGGATTGCTTTTTGAATTTCATGTAATACTGTGGTTGAGAGAACACCTATGTGCACATGGGTATGTGCATCCTCTGTGGTAATTATGCATCTGGGGACCCTGTCAGATGCAGGGATCAGCTGGCTGGTTTGGGTTCATGTCAGGGGTTGTTTCAGCAGCTCATTGCTTACATCATTCTAGGGTAAAGAGAGGCAAGTAAAGAAGGCAAAGACCACTTTGGATTCTTCCTTCTCTTTAGCATCTACCTTCAGTCAGTCACAAAAGGCCTCTAATCCTCTCTTTGAACTGCAGGGCTCAGTGCTTATGTTAGGAGCCCCTCCTGAGTGGCACAACACTGTCTTTGAGAACTTATTCTGTCTGCCTATCAGATCTCTGAGTTGAAGTTACTGAAGCATCTCCAAATGGCATCTCAGATTTACTTTCTTTCCTTCTTCCGTTAACCTGTCTTGAACTTATCCTACAATCCTGATTTCACATTAATCTCTTCCAGGGAAATCTCCTATACCCCAACTGTTGTGAGAATATATGTGTGTGTATATGTATGTGTGTGTGTATAAAAGTTGTAAGTTCTCTGGCTTAGCTTTAGAGCCCTAATCAGTTGATCTTCATTCTGTTAGAAGCATTATACTATTTCAGTCTAATTTTGTATGAATTTGTATTTGTAAATTTGATTTCACAATAGACCTCTTGGAGTGGATGCAGCATGGGCTTTGCAATTAGACTTGAGTGGACATTTTGCTTTGGCTATTTACTGGCTCTAAGGCCTTTGGTAACTTTCCTAGTCCCAACATGTCACAGTTTACTTGTTTGTAAGATGATCAAGTCAATGCCTATGGTCCAGAGGTATTAGGAGAGTTAGGACCATGTATCTAAGCCAGCCCATTCAGGTTACCAACTGTGTTGCCTTTCTCCAACGAGGATTTGTCCCTGAGTGAGATGTTTCCTCCTTAGGTTGTAAATGCAGCGTGTTCACTTCTGACTTTAAATGTTGATGCATTCATGTCTTAGTTCCTACGAAATCCCTCTCCCTATGCAAATTCTATTCTTACGAGAGTGTACAGCCTTCTATTTCTGTTCACCCTGAAATTATTTAGTTTGTTTGTTCATATACCTATGGGTTCTGCTAAAGTTTAATCTCTAGAAATTTTCCCCCAACATTCTACTGTGTTTTCTAGACTTCCTGACTGAATAGACAAGAATCCTTTCCTTCCTTACTTTTTTTTCTTTTTTCTTTTACCCTAATGTTTCTCCCCGTGCAATTGGTAGGAAATGGGGTACATGAGCAAGAGGTACAGATGGATTGCATTTTATATTCCCACACAGACTCACAATTTGCATCAGCTAATCAAAGTCTTGGGAAAACCTACAAAACTGGAAGCATTTCCCCTGTTTAACCTTGCAGTTTTTACATCCACATGGATTTGGGGGGGGTTTTATTCCTATAAAAGCTATTAAAGCACTAGATGTGTGTTTCCCTGTGGGAAACTGACAGGGCTTTGTGCTCCCCCGCCCCCATGAAATGCTAGTTTCTAGGAAGTTGATGAAGGTGCTTATAGTTTTATGTTTCCATCAGAACTTAGCCCTTTGCTATGTGTCTTTTAGGTGCTCATGAGTATTTGGTAAATGAAATGAAATTTAGAGCATGAAGGGGAAGGAGTTTTTAAGGTCCCTGGCCAAAGAAAAGTGAAACTAAATATTTAAATTGAGATGTGTGATCTTGTCAATCATGCCTGACACCCTTTGTCTCATGTATTTAGAGGCAGGACATTCTATTGTAACCTCCACATAGTCCCAAGTTTTCCTTTTTAGATGGACTTTGAGTAAGGTTTCTTTCTTTCTTTTTTTTTTTTTTAATTTGATTTTTTTTAAAAAATTCTTCTCTCATATATTACATCCCCATTGCTCACAAAATTTTAAAAATTGAATTTCTTTATACTTTTTCCTTACAATTATTTGTTTATTTACTCTGGATATGTACATACAGAGGTTAGAGGCCAACTTATGAGTGTCAGTTCTTTTTTTTTCCCTCCCATATGTGGGTTCCGGGGATTGAACTCAGGTCCTCAGACCTGCCAGCAAACTCTATTACCCAGTGAGCTATCTCCCTAGCATACTGAATTTCTTTTTAAAAGGGCTTGGATATTACTTTGGTTTAAAAAAACATGTGGGGAGGGCAGAATTTAGAAATAGTTAGGCTAAAATGGATGTAAAGTTGTCAAGTTACTGTCCTCTAGAGGTTCCCTAGTAAACTAGATAAAGCTCGATGATGGAGCGGCTTTTAAAATCACACTCAATTCACAGAAGACGTTTGATCCGCAAGTTTTTGCTTGATTCACACAATTGAGATGCAGCTTCAGTGCAACATACCTATGCTTCAATGTGTATGGGTCTTATAGGAAGGATCTTAATTTCTAACTCAGAGGGTAAAAGAATAAAAAGGGTCTGAGAGAGACAAAGAAAGAGGGAAAGAGGAAAGGAGGGAGGGAAGGAATGGGGGACACAATACTCACTAAATCAGAACTTTAAAAGAAAATAGTACATTGAGTCTGTTCAAAGGAGTGCCTGTGTCGTCTGGGACCCAGAACAAGGGAGATCTTTAGTTTTGTAGCCACAGTCTTGCCTTGTTTAAAGAGGAAATATAGCTCCTGGTAAAGCCAAGGCCAGACGTTGGTAGAGTTGAGGTGCACCCCTTGTTTAGCCTGTAGACCTTGGGATGACCTTGAATTAGTCATGCCTCTCTGGGCCAGTACCTCATCTCATACCCATGGGAGGGTGGTGCTCTCTCTGAGGTTCATGCTTGGATGAATTACCAACCGCAATGAAGCAGTCTCTTGAATCAGCTCTCTGGCTTGGGGATCCAAATAAGAAAAGCATCCTTCATTCACATGTTTTCCCATCAGTCTTGCTTGCCTGGGTGTGGTGCCTTCATTTCCTCAAATGAGGAACAAGGGCTCAATCACTCTTGGTCAATATTTTAAAATAGAACTGATCAAGAGAGTAAACCTTGCAGTATATATGCCCTTAAGGAGTGTTTCTGTTCATGTATTCAATACAGAATCGGCAGTGAACTGATCTTTCAAGACATCCTTCACTTCTATAATTGTGCTCGATGGCATCTGTAACTTTGTTGGACTGTGAATACATTGCTTTCTGCTCATAATCACTGACATTTGACCACTTCTCACTTACCAAAAAAAGAAAAAAAAAATTCATAGGGTTCAGTCTGGCTTTAGTGAAGATCAAAATCTGCCCCTCCCTTTTCTCTACTTTACTTTTCTTTACTTATTTCCCTGCCTGTACAGATTGCCTGACTCTCCAGCTATAAATCAGGAGGGAGGATAGTTTCCTAGGAAGCTGTTGACTGGGTCATCATAGCTGGCCTGAGCTCTGGAGTGAGGATGGTCACTGTTGGACACACTTAATTTTCATCCATAGAAGGAAGAAGACATTGAGCAAAATATCTCAGTGAAGTAATGGATTTAGATGGTGTCAGGGACATCTAAACAGTTCAGCAATTGCTTCTACATCAGATGTGACTCTTGGCATTGAGGGGAGACTTGCAATGCCAGAGTCAGTCTCAGGTTGGGATCTAACTGTGTCAAAACATTCTGACTCGTGGCTCATGTTTCTAGATGAGATCAGCTGTGTTTGGCGCACTAAACATCAGGAGATTGAAAATATAAGACACACTGCAGATCCTGGTTGGAAAAAGATGCAAGTGGAACGATTTTTATTGATGGGAAGGTATATGGAGATGGAGGATGGGATGTGGAGACAGGAGAAAAGGCAAAATGACTCGAGTGAGAAGAATTGCTGGAGAGTTCAAAGGTCATTGTGTCCTTGGGCACTTCTGGTGGCTATGACAGGGCTTGGAGATGATCAGAGGAGCTCAGATCCTTTCTACCACACAGTGTTGACTCTCACCAAGCACTTAGCATGCCACAAGTAAGAAATCAGGTGATAGTGGGAAGAGAAACATCACAAGCTTATGACAAATTGCCCCACCGTTAAGTCTAACTCACAGCAGATAAACATTCTAGTATAAAGTGCCAAGGAACAAAGCAGCTCTCTCTATATGGTGACATCTCCTTTTGTCAGGACTTGGTCTTTTTTATATTCAATGATTTTAAATATTAACCGTAACAGGACATTTTATTAAATGACCAGAATAGGTTCTTTATTTTTTAAAATAAATAAATAAAGGAAGGAAGGAAGGAAGGAAGGAAGGAAGGAAGGAAGAAAGAAAGAGCAAGCTTCTGGTGGTCTTCCCTTTCCTAAACTTAGTAATAGTTTTAAAGTTAACTTATCTGTTTGCATATTCAACTTCTGCTAACCATTTTTTAGGAAAGAACATTGTTACTAGGAAGAACTAAAACAAGCTAGTTGTGGAATAAGTTATAGACGATAGGGAATAGTGTAGACAAGTGCATTTAAGGTGGAATGTTTGCTCTGTAAAGGTCTAGATACATGTTTAGTAAGCTTGCAATGTTGGATGCTTAGGGAGCCCTGGATGCTTGCAAGGTTAGTGTGGTGTCCATGACAGGGACCTTTACTGGCCTCTGTCTCCCATACAAAGGAGAGTAGTACCAAGTCCCACCTTCCTGTCTCCCACTGCCACTTTCATGACATCTTCAGTCTTTGTTTCCTGCTTGGGTCACTGAGAGTTGCAGAGCCGACTTTTTTAGGAGAGACCTTCCAAAGTCTTAGTACTACTCCCTGGCTGACCATCAAATCTTCTTGATCCTGCTATTCAAGTTTGCATAGGCAACTTTGTATTATGATGCAGCCAAGGCTGATGCCAGTGACCTGACTTTTTTTTTGTAATCCTAAATACTGGAGGGACTAAGATTAAACAGAAGACTAAAGGTTAAGACTATAGCTTAATGCTTGATTTTTACTTAGCAATGTCAAGGGCTGGGGTTTGATTTCCCATACTATAAATAAAGAGAAATTATGACATGTAACAGACTCAAGGTCATGTCTGTCCATATCTGGCCTTTCCCTCAACTCTGATTATAGAAGTCTATTTCCAGTTTTGTTTAGAGATCTAGAATGATGTTGCAGTACCTAGTGTAGACAACGCATCAAAATGTCAAAGGGGGTGATGTGCCGAGAATCTCATCTGCTTTCCTGCTGCTGCTGCTCTTGCCTTTACAGGATTCTTGTAATAGTTTCATAGTCTTTGGGACTTTGTAGAACATGAGAATAAAAAACAATGGTTGGACCAAGAATCTCAAATAGAGTAATGTTAAGGATCTTCTAGGATTCAAGGTTCATACCAAAATGTCCATTCAGAAATAAGACAAAAATTATAGGCCCAGTTTGCTATGCCCGAACTGGATTGAGAAGTATCTCAATACCCTAATTCAGTGGTTCTTAACCTATGGGTCATGACTCTGGGGTTCATATATCATCTATCCTACGTATAAAATATTTACATTACGATTTATAACAGCCAAAAAATTACAGTTATGAAGTAGCAACAAAAATAATGTTATTGTTGGGGGGTCACTGCAACATGAGGAACTGTATTAAAGGTTCACAGCATTAGGAAGGTTGAGAACCACTAACCTAAATATGCATTATGCAAATGACTGCGAGTACCATCCTTTTTGAGAGTGGTAAGTGAATAGGAAGACTCAATAACTTGTTTGGACCATTTTATCACTGGAGGAAAGTCTTGTATGTTCATCTGCTGGCCAAAGGACTGTTGAAGCTGGGTGTGATTGTGTAAGCCTGTGTAGTCTTACTACTTTGGTGGCTCAGGCAGGATGGTGAGTTCAAGGCCAGCGAGACCTCATCTCTAAAAGCAAAAACAAGAAGAGAAATTGAAGAAAGGAAAAGAAGGAAGGACGGGAATGTTGGGAAGAAGGAAGGGTTGTGAGCTGTAATTTTCCGCTCTTGCTCTAGCAGATCACTTTTTTTTTTTTCCAGACTGACAGTTGTCTCTCTTTCAAAAAAAGTCATCATTGATTTGCAGAGAGAAGATAGGTAAAATGTAGGTGAGGCAGCCGTGGTAAACACTGGTGGAAAGGGTACAGAGTTTCATCCTCTGAAACATTAGTTTTGTGTTGAAATGGCCAAGTTTTCCTGACAAGAAACTTCTGTGAAAAGAGACTTTGTGTTCTCTTCATGAGGAACAAACCTAGGTTGTTGGGAGGATCCACATAGAAATAACAGATCTTCCTATGCACTGAAGGCTCTTGTCTGTAGAAGAAATTGAGCAACTAGAGATCAGGGAAGTTGGGAAGCCTTAAAATAGACTAGACTCATGGTAATTGGGAAGTTCAAAGCCATATGCCCTATGGTCTGCCAGCTATAATAGTTCATGAATATGTATCAACTGATTATTTAATCTTGGGATTTCTCTGATCTACGCACTGTTTATGTCTATGGATTACAGTCAGAGGCTACTTATCACTTGAAATATTGGCTGGTTTTGGGGAGGTTGATCCTGACAGTTAATTGTGCTTCACTAAGAGGATTCAGAGAGCAGGTATGGAGATGTCCCTGTCAGTAACTCTTAAGGTGACCTCATTCTTCAGGGAAGAACCTGAGGGGGTGGTACAAGCTCTTGGAAAGGAAATGTGAAAAGTTGTATGAAAATGGAGTTGCTTGGGTGTCCCCCTAGCAAAACAAATCAAAAGCTAGGACATGATGAAGGAAAAAGTCTTAATATAACTAAGACACTGAATTGCAAGGTCATGGCCATGAAAGCCTATTTACAAAAGAAAGAGTGCCTCCAAGAATGAGTTGCCCAGCCACTCATCGGCCTTTCAACCTTGCTTGGTTGAGCCTGTTTCAGTCTTGATATCATCACTGTCGCCAAAGACTACCATTTTGAAAAAGCTGATGTGCTTTGTCGAGATGGCTCAATAGTGAAGGGCTTGCCTCCAAATCCCAGACTTCCAGTTTGGGGACCCAAATGGTGGAAGGGAAGGACCAGAATATCTGCTTCAATTCCCTTAATAATTTTGTCTTCAAAAACTTTCCCTTGCCTCAGTTTTCTGAGTAGTCTCAAAATTTAGTGAAGCATATTCTCACTAAAATTTCACTTGTATTTCCTAAGGGATATCAGCATTCCTTATGCTGATAAAACATAAATGATATAACACTTCTATTGTTTTTTTTTTTTTTTTTTATTTAGTGTAATGTGAGCTTTGTTGTATTTTTGATGCCTCTGTAGGGAACCTTGGAATTTGGCTCAAGATACCCCAAGACCAAGTTCTAAGCACAAAGGAGATTTATTTGTCCCAGAGGGACAAAGGGAAGGGATAAGGGACAGAGACAGGAGATAGAGGAAAAGGGAGATGAAAAAGGAAGAAGGGAGAGGGGAGATAAAGGGGACAAAAGGAGATGGAAGAGGGATATTCATCCTGGAGGACAGACATGGACCATAGGAAAATGGCAATTTGTAATGGTAAAAGAGGAAGCCCTGTGTTAGGATGTGGTGTTCAATTTTAATTGGACATGTTAATCAGGTGAGCTAAGGGGATTTTTGATTGCTGGACTTCAATACTTGCATAGCTGGACCTTGGTAGTCTGAAGCGGTAAATTGTTAATCTACTCTCAACTCCCTGCTGGAGTTGCTGCCATCTGCCAAAATGCTCTGGATTCGTGAATAAAACACACACACACACACACACACGCGCGCACACACACACACACACACACACACCACACACACCACACACATACACACACACCACACACATACACACACACCACACACCACACACACATACACACACACACCACACACATACACACACACACCACACATATATACAAACACACACCACACACACACACCACACACACACCACACACATACACACACACACCACACACATACACACACACACACACACACACACACACCTTTAGGTTTAATATGTCGTAAGAAGCTCAAAGGCTAGGCCACTCTTGCTACCCCAGACCCAATCGGGAAAATGGCCCCTGGGGCTGCTTTCCTGATTCTTACATGGCTGGATGCTTTCTTTCCTGCTCCCTCAAGTCTGATCTCTCTGCTTCCTGGTCATGGTGATTCTGAAAACTTCTCTCTCCTGCCCTCTTGCCTGGAAAATCTAAAGCTCTGCCGCTGTCACTCTGCCCAGCTATTGGCTGCAGGCAAATTTATTTAACCAATCAAAGCCAAGTTGGGGCAGGGACCCACAAGTATCCTATAGGCAGACTGTAATTTTGGGAGCCAAATGAACACAAATAGCATTAGAACCAATCCACAACAGTAGTCAGTCTCAGGAGAAAGAAGTGTCCAAATAAGGGACTAGCTTTAGGAATGTAATTTAACCATTTTTAGCAAGGCAGAGGGAACGGAGAGAAGGGTGTAGCCTGCCAGAACCGTGGTTGCCATGCTCAGAGTAGAAACTCCCTTTCTACTTGGACCTCAGGATTCAGTTGTTACACCAGCTTGTCAAACCCTGACTACACTAAGAAGTGGTGTTGCAATGGAAAAACAAGGCCTTTCAGGTTCAAAAAAATTAGAAAGGAATTCTAGGGGAAAACAATCCTAACAGGTGCCACACATCTGGTGTGATAGTGCATACTTGCAGTCCTAGCACTGGTGAAGTAGAGATGGTGGAGACCTGGGGTGTTGGATATTTTGGTTGTCAACCTGACAACATCTGGAATTATCTAAACCCCCCAAATGGCTGGGCACTCCTGTGAGGGTTTTTTTCTTAAGTCATTTGAAGTGAGAAGATCCACTTTAAATCCAGATCTTTGAGGTGGGAAGACACACCTTTAATCTAGACCACATCTTTCTGCTGGCAGCCTGTCTAAAGGACATAGAAGAAGGAACCATGTTCTTTGCCTGCTGGCCCTCTCAGACAAGTTAATTTTTTCACTGACATTACAGCCTGCTTCTGTGGGATTTCAGTGTATGCTAAAGACCAGCTGAGACATCCAGCCTTGTGGACTGATCAACTATTGAATTCTTGGACCTTCTGTTCATAGGCAGCCATTGCTGGATTAGCTGGACCACAGCTTGTAAGTCATTCTAATAAACTTCTTTTCTGTACATATAGAGAGCTTCATTCTATAAGTTCTGTTACTCTAGAGAACCCTGACTAATTCACCTGGTGTTTCTTCCTGTACAGACAGCCTAATCTAATTGATGGGTTTCAGAACTGTGAGATTGCCTTAACAAAATGAAGAGGGTTCTGGAGAGATGGCTCAGCAGTCCTGCAGTGATAATGTATTAATGTAAGAGAGCAGAAGTTGCTCTTCCAGAGGGCCTGTTCCCACTACCCATATGGTGGTGTGCAACCACCTGCAGCTCCAGTTCCAAGAATCTTCTGCCTTCTTCTGGCCTCCATAGGCACCAGACACACTGATGGTGCACAGACAGACATGCAGGCAAAACACCAATAAGTACAAGACAAAAATGGAAAAAGTTTAAAAGAAAGGTGGACAATGCCTGCGGAATGACATTTGAAGCTATCCTCTGGTTTCTGCACACACCTGACACACATGAGCACTCCCCAACACACACACACACACTCACACACACACACACTCACACACTCACACACACACGGGGGGGGGGAGGATAGGATAGTCAACATGAGGTTCAGAGTCCCAGCCCTTTCTGAGGATTTATAGGTAGTTAGTGGGCGGGAGAGACATTTCTTTAGTGGTGTAGCCACTGGCAAGTTGTTCCCACTCCTGCTAATAACTTTCCTTTCATCCATGCTCCTATGAGCCATACCAAGTAAACTCACTGAGATGAGAAAGGACATGAAAGTAGAAGAGACAGACTAGATAGGAAAAGTACAAGAATTGTCAATATGGGGGTGAGGACAATGGGAAGTGAGTGTGGTTAAAACACATTAGACACATGTATGAAAGTAACCACAAAACATTATTCTGTATAAATAATGCATGCTAATACAAAAATCTTAAAAGAAAGAAGAATTCCAATAGCGTTCCTTCAGTTCTGCTGGGACAGTGGGTCACATTCCTACCATAGCCTCACCAAATAACTGTTCAGCCACTTGCTGAATGTTGTTTTTCAGGGCAACTGTCCCCTCCCTCCTTTTTGTAATATAGTCAAGCTGAGAATTTTCCAAGTTTTAAAGCCTTTTTGATTAACAGTCTCATCTTAAACGCATCTTGCTCAACTCATACTTTACCAGAAAGTAGTAGTTTATGGGAACCAAGATCCTCCAAAACTTTGCTTAGAAATCTCCATAGAGCCAAGCATCATACAACATGCTTATAATCACACTTGTGAGGTGAATGCAGAGATTCAAGGGCTTTTTGGCTATGTAGCAAGTTTGAGGCTAGCCTTGGCTATATGAGACCCTGTGCCAAGCAAACAAATGAACACAATCAATAAAGTAAACAAATGGTTATGTAAATCTTCATAGGTGAGTAGCCAATTTTAATGTTTGTAAACTGTACTTTTATAACACAATAAAACAGTTCAGACAAACTCTTTACAACAGGAATAAGCTTTCTCCATGATCCAATAATGTGTTCATTTATTATTTAATTTATTTTATTATTTCATCATGTGTATACTGTGTTGGTATGTGGGACTGTGCTTTTGAGTGCATATGCTGAGGAGGCCAGAGGAGAGCATTGGATCCCCCTGGCGCTGGAGTTATAAACAATTCACTGTGAGTCCGTCTGAAAGGGTATTGGAATGCAACAGTCCCTCTGTGAAAACAGCTCACATTCTTAACTGCCGAGCCATCTCTCCAGCCTCCATGTGTTTATTTACGTGACCTCATCATCAGAATGACCTTTACCATCTGTTTCTATCGACATTCTGTTCATATTACTTATGTATTCTCCAAGAAGATGAACGATTTCAGCTGGGTGTGAGGATTCAGGCCTGTAAACCCAACACTTGGAAGGTAGAGGCAGGAGACTCAGAAGTTCAAGGTCAAGGTTAACCTTGGCTAGAGGAGATCCTGTTTCACAAATCAAGAACAAACAACAAAATATTCAAGATTTCTTTATAGTTCTTATTCATTTTTCTGTGTCTTTACCAGCATTGCCTGTACAATCCTTCACAACAGTCTTAGCTCTTTCTAGTGTGTCAGTGTTGGGTTGGGGTAGAAGCTGAGAAAACTCACATCAGATACAAAAGCTTAAAAATGAAAGCCTTTTTTCTGAAGCACTCAGGGAGGTGTCCAGTTTGGCATCTGAACTACGTCCCCAAAGGGAGATTGTACAGAATTTTAAAAGTATGGGAACTGCTACCTGGGTGTGGGGGTAACTGCAGAGTTATCCAACTGTATTTAGGCATTATGGGTAAAGAAGGGAGTGGCTTCAAGGTCCTTAATTCATTCTCCTAGACATTTTGTCTGGATCCCAGAGTAAGAAGGGAACAAAGGAGCAGGTCATCTGCATATAGTTCATTAGGGCACAACAGGCAATTGTTAATATTTTTACAATGTGTACACCTTGGTTTAGATAACAGCAATGTCTATATTCTTTACCAGTAAGCAGACAATTAAGAAACCATTTGGAGAAGTGGGGTAGGTGTTCTTTCCTAGGCTTGGGAATATGAACGTGTTTGACCCTGCAAGCAAGATGGAGAAGTTGTCTTTGAGATGGCTGGATTCAGACAACTGTTTACCACAGAAGCTGTTCTTATTACTTATGGGATCTCAAGTTTGGTTTGTGAAAATGAAATGGCAGAGCTTAGAATAAGTTTCTTTGGCTTGTTTCAAACACCAAGAATCCTCCTTTACATGTGATCCAGATCTTAAGACACGTCCATATTTTTTGGTTGTAATAGCATTGCACTTCTTAGTGATAAGATTTGCATTTTTCTAAGTTCTCCAGAACTCTCAGAGCAGTCCTGTGTGTGTGTGTGTGTGTGTGTGTGTGTGTGTGTGTGTGCGCGCGCTCGGGGAGACAGAGGGGAGAGAGGTATGCACGTAGATATACACACATACATGCATATACGGGGGTGGGGGAAAGGGATGAAGAGAGGGAGAAAGGAGATGGAGTAAGGTAAGGGAAGCTACCGCATCAAGTTGGACACCGAGCCAATTTATCATTGCAGTCTTGGCTGCAAATTGTTGAAAAGTCACCAGGCAGAAGAATTCTTTCTGGTTTTGCTGTTTGGGAGGGAAGAATCTGTTTAGATCTTCAGTAAATTGGATAAACCCCACCCATATTGGGTAACCTTCTTTACTCTGCTGATTTCAATGTTAATCTTTTCTGAAAACATCCTTACACACACACTCAGAGGTGATATTCAATCAAATATACAGATACTCTATGACCCAGGCAAATTCATGCATAAAATTAGCCATCCTAGTATGTGAAGGAGCCCAGCTACTGAACTTAAAGTGTGTGATTTAATTACAATGCTCTGCTGCCTGCCCATATAAATATTATTTATTCATTCCTCTGTAAGTTGCCTAACAACTCTATAAAGACTTAAGCAGCTATTGAACTCACTTAGCTTCACGATTTCCTAGTTACCATGCCTGAAACAACTTCACCAGAAACAATAACAAATATAATATTGATTCCGCTGTTTTCCCACAGTTACTGTGAAGACTACCAAAGAATGATTGTGAAAATATTTTTACATTTATTATTATTATTATTATTATTATTATTATTATTATTATTATTATTATTTGTGTGTGTGTGTGTGTGTGTGTGTGTGTGTGAGAGAGAGAGAGAGAGAGAGAGAGAGAGAGAGAGAGAGAGAGAGAGATGCTCATACCATGGCACACATGTGGAGGAGGATAGATGAACCATGTGGGCTCTGGGGATCCGAAACTCAGGTTATCAGGTTGATGAAAAGCACCTTCACCCACTGAGCCATCTCACCAACTATGAACATAATTTTTAAACTGTGAAGCCTGACACAATAATTGTGCACATGTGAAAACTGATTATTAGTTAATATTGAGATGAGAAATCCAGAGAACAGAGTGGAAGATATCATCTTTGCTCATTTTCTCAAGTGTCTACTGTGCACCAGATACTGTCTCTAGCCCTTGGTGAGGCACTCTGCTCAAGATCTCCTGTGTTAGCAGGGTGGATCTGGAATTAGGATGGTAAGCTGACTCCAGGTGAAGTGGGAATACTTTGTAAGACTTTGCCTGCCTCACTAAGAGTGAGCTGAAGAGTAGCTCTAGGTAGAGTTGCTACCAAATTTACTACAGGAGTTTATCTCTTGCTGATCCATCCCCCCTGGGTTTCTGTACCAGATTCACTGTGTGTTGTTGGTGATTGTCCTAATCCAGCATTGAAATATAACATTCCAATTTTATTAGCTGTTCTAGAAAATTCCTGCACTAGAACCCTGGACTAGGACCTTTTTATTATCCATCCATCCATCCATCCATCCACCCATCCATCCACCCATCCATCCATATCCATCCATTTATCCATCCATCCATCCATCCATCCATCTCCATCCATTTATCCATCCATCCATCCATCCATCCATATCCATCCATCCATCCATCCAT
>JADRCH010000006.1:18584414-18651025 GCA_019843965.1 Rhynchomys soricoides | reverse complement strand
ACACACACTCACACATACGCTCACACGCTCACACACACACACACACATACACACACACGCTCTCACACACACACTCACATACGCTTACACGCTCACACACATACACACACACGCTCACACACACACGCTCACACACACACACTCACACATACGCTCACACGCTCACACACATACACACACACACACACACACACACCTTTAGTTAGTTCTTAGGTAAAGTACAAAATATCTTTGGTCATCAAGGATTCAATTGTTTATTGTTGTTTCTTGATTGGTAGAGGAAGTTCTGTTGGTGTGTTTCAACAGAGGTCAGCATTTTGAGTAGAACACAAGATGGAGAAGGGCGGTGATTAGATCTAGCAAGGCAATGGTAGGTGCCTGGCTCGCAGATGAAAATCCTTCTGTTTCTTGAACTCCAATATACATGAATATGACCTGAGAGTTTTACTGGCATTCAGGTTATGTTTTAGGAGGATGGGATGAGACCTGAGATGCTGAATTACTGTCAGGTTCTAGGTGATGTTGGGAGATGGAACCCATTTGGAATAGCAAAGTTACAGTTCCTTTCTTTGGTCTCAAGACTTGTCAGGGGTGAAAGTCTAGGTTGTACTGTGTAAGGCAGCATTTCTTACATACCTAAAGGAGAGGTACCTTCCTCTATTCCTTTCTACTCCAAGCAAGAACAGCATGGAAACAGCAGCATTTGCAAAAATGGGTTGGTAGTATTCTAAAGGAGTAAATGGCAACTGGCAGTTGGCCTAAGTGGCCCATGGACAGAGTAGAGATTGATGGCCTGAACTTGAGGAAGCAGAGATCAACTGACTCAGGAAAGTACATAAACCACCACCACCTTGGACCAGGGAAGGAGGCTGAGGCCCAGCTTGTTTGATAAATGGAGTCTTGAGTTGCCATAAATACCAGAAAAAATGACCTTTCTTATTTATGTTTACAGGCTAGGGAAACCTGGACTTATGGGGAATGAGTCAGGCTCTATGTGTACGTGTGTTGGGAGCTGCTGTGTTGACTGGCGTTTGCAATTAGCTGGTGATTATTGACCATACTGAATGGGATAGGACCTCTCCAGTAGTATCGACCAATGGTCTTATGAATTGATAAAGCACAAAAATATTTCGGACTGCGCGTTGGCTGCTGTCTCCACTCTTGCTTCTGGCATTCCTGGAAATGGCCTTAAAGCAGAAAAATGTTGAGGAATGAATCATCTTCTTGTCTCCTGCCAGAGGATAGCCAACATTTACCTTCCCTTTCTACCCAATTGTGTTCCTGAATCTACAAGGCAGGATGTTGACAGGTTGACTTGAGACCAATGAATCAACAGGGAAATTACTGAATGAATGAATCTATAAAGTGAAATAGAGGTTTTGTCAGCACGATCCAGGCAGCAGATGGATGGAATTCAAGAAGGGACAGAGCTAAGGCCTGACTGCACATTTTTCTTTTCTGAGTATTAATAATGGAGAGTAGCTTAATCTGCGAGCTCTCCCCCCAAGAACCACATAAAGAAAAAAAATCTTGGGCCGAGGCAATGGCTCTGCTAGTAAAGTATTTAATTTGCAGAGGACCAGAGTTGAATCCTGAGCAGCCCATGTAGATAAAGCCGAGTGCAGTGGTGGTAGAAGGGGTAATTCCAGTGTTAGGGAGGCAGAGACAAGCAGATCCTGGGCTCCGTGGGCCAGTTAGCCTACTTGGTGAATTTTGGATCAAGTGAGAGACTTTGCCTCAAAACCAACCAACCAACCAACCCACCCTCTTCCCAAGGTGAATAACACCTGAGGAACAACAGCTAAGGTGCACCCACACTCATAGGTACATGGCATGTACACTAAGAAAAGACAAGACTCCTTGATACATGTCAGCTGGGAAGAGTATTTGGAATATATTGATGGAGGTGCCAAGCCTCTGGATAGGGAGGAGAGCTCAGCTAGAGGCAAGGTTAGCTGGAGTATGGACAAGAGATTCTCTCTTAAAGACAATTGCAAATGGGATTGTTGCCCCCATACAGATGCCTATGCAGTATTTGCTGTGTGCTAACTACTGCTCTATGGGCCTTCAGTGAGGAAACCTTGAGTCAGGGTTACAGACATACCTTCCTCAGAGCTTTGAATGTCCAAGCTACAGTAGCTTAATAGCTCTGTCTCCATTCTTCACTCAGCATAAAAATGCAGTAAATTTTTATTTACCAAATAGGCAGGGGATGAAGAGATATGTTGTTACTTATTTTTACTTTCTTATTTCTTCTAGTAATTTACAACTTTATCAAGTATAGACATTGATTGCTGGATGGATGGGTGGATGCACAGATGAATTTAAAGGTGGGTCGTGCTGTGTTTCTTAAGAATGCCTTGAACTTCTAGGCTCAAATGTCTCTTGAGTAGCTGGCACTATGGGCATGTGCCACTGAATTTGGCTTGGATTAAATTAGTGGGCAAAGAGTTTATAAAATCTACGCTAAGTAAAGGTGTTTTTTTTAAAAAGGGAGAAAGGAGGGGCTGGAGATGGCTCAGCAGTTAAGAGCACTGGCTGCTTTTCCAGAGGTCCTGAGTTCAATTCTCACCACCCACCTGGCAGCTCAAACCATCTATAATGGGATCCAATGCCCTCTTCTGGTGTGTGGTTGTGCACGCAGACAAAAACACCCACATACACAAAATACATAAATAAATAATTTTTTCTTTTAAGGAAAGAGAGGTTTTTTTATTTCTTTTGTGAAGTTTGGTGACATTTTTCTCCTTTAAAAATGTGTGTGTGTGTGTGTGTGTGTGTGTATGTGTGTGTATGCCCAGGCATGTGCATCTGTATGAGTTCATCATGTACATGCACATGTGTGTGCATGTGTGTGGGGGTGTGTGTGTAGGGTAAATATCAATGTTGGTTGCCTTTTCTCAGTTCACTTTTGGTTTCTGAGACAGAGACTTCCTTTGAGCCTGAAGGGTATCGGTTTGACTAGGCTGGCTGACAAATGAACTTCCAGGCTCTTCCTGACTCTCTGCTCTCAGTGCTGGTGATTGAGACGTGAACCACCAAACTTGGCTTTTTCACGTGTGTGCTGGGCTCCAACTTGGGTCTTCACATTGCATACTTTATCTATGGTACTTTATCTATGGAGTCACCTCTTAGCCCCATGTGGCAAGCAGTATTGAGCTTTACACTGAGCTCTGTGGAGTGGTCCAACATGAATTCCCTTGATTTTACAGTTGCCTCACCCCTTCCACCTGCCCCAACTAGTTCATTAAAGCACAAATGAAATCTAGGAATGCATGTGTTGATTAACCGAATTCTTGACCCAATATTTATTGAAAATGAATCAAATTTTCCTTTGCCAACTGCTGGTAAACCTGGCTCACCAGGAGATATACACTGAAAGCAGGTGATTCAGAGGCCATAGTCAACACTGCTCTAGCCACACTTCCTTTGCTGAACCTTGGTCTCAGCCCACTGGAGACATCATCTTTAGTCCTGGGAAGCCCTAGTCATGCACTGTCATAGGAATAGCAGAGAGGCAGGGAGAAATAAAAGAGAATACAAAGGGAGAAATAGCTGATCACAAATTGCGACCAAGTGTCTACACATGCGCTTCAGTGCTTTGAGCTTAGGCAACAAAAAATGGTGGATACTGGGTTTCCTTTTGTGTCATTTTAGAAAAATTGGACAAACTCATGTCAGTGACACTGAGAGTTCTTTCTGCATGGAAGGCAGAGGGGAAACAGTGTAAGGACCGTTAGGTGGGGCTTAGGATTTTGCCTATATCCGCCTACATCGGACCCACATATTTAGTAACATTTCTGAGTCAGAAGGTTAGGAAAGTTTTCATGCACTTAACTTTCATCTGCATTTGGCTAAGTTTGTGAGTTGCCATGAGGAAATAAACAAACAAATGCAGCCCTCTCTCTTTTCCACCCCCAGACACCACTCCCCTCAGGACCAGCAAGCCAGGCCAATGACAGTGCCCTTTTTCTCTTGACATCCTTCCTCTCTGCTGCCCACTCTGCTTGGCAGTCATGCTGACTGGGACCTCAGTGCTGTGTCATCATGGAAAAGAACCCTGGGAGATGGCTCTGTGAACACTGCATTCTTGTGCTTGGAACCCTGACTGCTTGTCCTGGGCCCCTGCCTGCAGGCTCAGGAGTCTGAGGCCAAGCCAGAGCTGGCCTCTGTTGGGAATTAAGAAGTGTTGAAGTACAGTGAAGGACACTGATAAGCCCGTGCATGCCTCTGACATTGTGCTTCTATTCCAGTAACTGGGTTTCTGCTTTGACCTGTGACCCAGCTGGGTGATTGTCTTGTCACCTTGGACTTCTGTCCCTGCCCTGAATTTTACTTTGACTATTTTTCTTAGTGAAGATGTTCATAGTCCCTGGAGAGGCAATCTGAAGACCTGGTTATGTTACAGACATCACTACTGAACATATCATCACTAGTTCATATCACATAGTAAACATATAGCCACTGAGACTCACTTCAGTGAATTGGAGCCATTCCTTGGGAAAGGGTCAGAGGGGTGTACCAGCTACCTAGAGCAGCCTGTACCTTGGTTCCCTCCAGCATATCCTTGAAGCTCATCCCCAAAGTCTAAATTTTAAATAAAGAACATTGAGCAAAGAAGGAACATACAACTGGGAAATACACTTTTGGATGAAGCCACACATCTTCAGTGTTACATATTCTGCCAGATGTGTTCCTTGACTTTCTCAGGGCTGGGTCCATGTTTGAAAAACACCCTGAATCCTTATATTAGGACTGCCTTTAAGCCAATCCAAAATTCAGAAGAAATTTTGAAAGGAACTATTTTTTGTTTAGCAATGGTCTGCCTTTAGTATGGCGCTTTTGTGACTTTTCCCTCCATGAATCATCCTGAGATCTGTCTTCTTATTTTCTCCTGTTTCTTTTCTACAAGAATAGATCCAACCCGATGGTCTTAAAAATGTACTCTTTCAGAGCACGGTATAGTGAATCCAACATTTATTTCCTGGGTTAGCACATCTAGAAGCAGAGGATTTATCCTGTTGGCCAAGGCTATGGTAGCTGCGATTTAAGTCTTGTCAATACTCATGTGACATACTACCATGACTCCTGTGTTATAACGTGGTTCAGAATCAGGACATACAGATTGCCAGTGGGTGATCTGCCCGGTTTCACGGACAGGCATTTGTACTGAAGTTGTCTAGTTTATTATTTAACACAAGTCACATGAAATTCTCTTGAGAAAGTATTGTGGACAGATACGCTTGGCTAACACTGCCTTGTAAGTCATCGTTTTGCAGATTCAGAACGGGTAGTGCCTCATTATTGACTCTAAGAAGATGAAGGAGGATTGAGTTAACTTTCTATAATCCACTGTTTCTCAAACCTGGTGAATGGTAGAATCCTTTCCTACCTGTTCACATCCCAAAGAAGTAGCTTTTAGTAGCGCATTCATAAGGGAATGATGGTTTAGTTTAATGTCCTCAGACTAACGATGGAGAAGTTATCAGTCTTGTTTGTAGATGATAAGACAGACCCATCTTACTGGCCTTGACCCAAGCCTTGATATTCCTGCAGCTCTGGTTGACACTGTGGCTGGCCTGTTGGAGACTCTAAAGCAGAAAACAAGGCCAAGCCATCCTTTGATTGACCGCTGACACAAATGATCGGATTAAAACAAAACAAAACTCTCTTAAGGACTTGATTTGGTCTAATTTCCCCTTTGCCATAGACACAAGCTCCATCTTTTGGTTATTCAGTCACGATTAAAGAAAGGTTCTGATACCACTTTCTTTGTTTAAAAGAGTTTTTGTTTTTTAAAACATCCGTCTCCAATCTTCCACTAGAAAGAATGTTCACATCACTGAATAAACATATCCTATCGTAACATTGCGACAGAACTGTCTAGGGATGGATACTTAATAAAAAGAATGAGACAAACTCAGAGAAAACAGAAATATACCATTTCTAAATATTTTGTATCTTGCAAAGTTTCCTTCCTTTCTACTAGTCCATCCCTACCACCTAATTCCAGGTCTCCATCCTGTCCTATCAGAGTAATGCAAACATTGTGTGGGAGCTATAAAGACAACCAACTCGCTTCTGTTGTGAAGGGCTCTAGTAGATGAAATAACTGGAGCTTTTTTCTGATAGAAATATTCATTACATACACTAATAATATTTTATGCCATCATGATGTTGAACAAAACAGAACAGAAGGAACAGAAACTTAGTTTTGGATTAGTGGCTTCTCCATGACAAGCTAGCTCTCCAAGTCCTTAAATGGCTAAAGCTTGTTTTTTCATCTATAAGTTGGCCTGGTGAGTCCCCACTGAGTTCGTGCGCATATGGTAAAAAGTGCATGGAGTGTATGAGTGAACTGCTGTGTCGTGAAATGTCTGGCAGTGAACAAAGCATTCTTTTCTCCTTTAGGTGTGTAATTGCTCTTCATAGCACAGGAGCATGGTGAATTTTTCTTTATCTTCCTATTTGGAAATAATAAAAATTCCTGTAGTTTCAAAATTGGCTTGTTTAAAAACATGTTGGATGATTGAGGTGTCTGATTTGCCTAGAGTAGCTTAGCTTAGGAAATTGTATTGTTTGTTGAAGTGAAGTCAGAGGTAAAGAACCGGAAGGAGTGGAGTGGAATGAGTCAGCCAGGCATGGGACTGAGCTACACGTAGGGACCATAGTCCTGCAAGGCCTGAGCAGTTCTCTACGTGTAGAATTTAGTAGTTTTGATTCTGCTTGGACTATTCCTTGCCCATTGAACCAAAAGTTGCTTTGCAGGAAAACACTTCTTTTCCATTAGGTAGGTGAAAGCCCCAATCTATTTAACACAGAAAGCCCAAGACCTAACTTATGGGTAAATATTTTGTTTGAAGTCATTGTCTATTGGAGTAATTGTTACAAACTAATCCTCTCAGAGTGTTTTTTAACCCTAAGATGCTGGGTCCACTTGAGGTAGCATACACAGTGTGTACATGTGTACAATGGTATCATGTACAATGTGAAACACTTGCCATGGGCCAGGTGCTAGAGGATGTCACAGAATCTTGACTCCATTGAGCATCCATGTGAGGAGTGAGCCCAGGATCCTTTTGGTTTCTGCGCTCTTCTGGGGCCAGGCATCTGAATATTTCTGCTGTAGAAAACAGATCTCCTATTTTCTGCACTGTCTACTTCCAAGACATTAATGCATCTCAGAACTGCCCTTCACCTGCTCAGCAATCCTAAAGCGTGACAAAGCCTTTGGTGATTCTGTGGGCAGCAACCACACAGTGAGGAGTGCAGGAGATTGGCATCTGGAAACCAAGGGATTTGCTATGAAAAGTCCTGACAAAATTGCCTAGCTTGATTTTTTTTCCTCCCACAAAGAGAACCAAAAAATTTAGAACACCTAGAAGAGGCCAGGTTTTCAGATGGACTTGTGAATTGCATTTTCTTGGAACTGTGTGTAGAGAGATGTTTCCATGGTTAAGAGCATACTGATCTTGCAGAGACCTGAGTCCAGTTCCCACCACCGATGTTGGGTGGCTCCCAAGCATCTGTAACTCTAGCTCCTGGGGGACCCGACACCTCTGACTGGTATCTGTATACCCTCCTTCCATGTACACAATCAAACAAAAATAATTTGGAAAAGCTTTTCAAGATCTTCCAGGGGAAGGGTGCATTCTCAGCAAGCGGATTGTTTTCATCTTCGTCTTCCGTGAATCTGTCTATAGCCATCATTGTTTCTGTGTTTTCATCAAGACACCTGGGAAACTAATGACTAAACATTGAACCACTGTGTGATTTATCTATCCCATATGGAGACCTTGCAAAGGACCCCTCCTCCTCAGATGAACAGACCCTTTGAGAGACAAGCACACTCTATGTTTCTGGATGCAGCTAGAGGCACAGGGCTAAACTTCTCGACACCTTGGTGTTCTAAGCTGATATTGCCCTTCTGTGGATGGATGGATTAACTATCATGGTTCCTACTCAGAGTGAGGAATGATTTAATGAATTTAAGATCATCCAGTAAAAGGTATCAAGATGAATTTCTCCAAATTTGGGGGTGAGAGTGGAAAGAGGAAGGAGAGGAAGTTGTAGCCTTCTGGGGCCAAGTATTTATTGGATGAGAACTTTTAGGGAGCAGGGGCAAGGTTTCTTTTCTGACACAGAGTCCTAGGATTTGTGGAGTCTTGGCATCTAAAATGGCAGCTCTGTGTTGTTTCAGGAGATTCCAGAAGGACATCAGTGAAGAATGTGCCTGCTATTGTTGTGTGTGGGCATCAGGGTTCTAGTAATTACATGGAGGAAGAAGACTGATTTTCTACACTGTTCTGGAGGCTTATGCTGCTTGGGTATGGCTGAGGTAATAACACAGGGGGAAGTAGGGAAGCGTGGTAGGGAAAAGCTATCTGAAGCTTGATTTTCTTCCAACTGGCAAGTGTAGAATGAGCCACTTGAGTGTTGAATTAGAAAACAAAGGATTCTGACAGTTGTTTTGTGCCTGTAATGCCCAAGGAGATGTTCCAAGGATGTTTCCCTTGAATGCCTCAAATATTCTTGGGTTCACTTAAGAGAGTTGAGCATGGTGTATACCTATTAGCTAGCCTTCTAGGCTACCAGGACCATTCGTTAAACATCTTCCTTTCTCTGCAAGCTCACCTCTGTTTGAAGACAATGCCAGCTCCCAGTATCATCCCTGAGCCTTGACACTGAGTGTGGTGTGCTCTCTTCTTTTGCTTAAGGTTAGTCCTTACCTCTGGCTGCAGAATAGAACCTGGAAGGGCACTAAAGTCTCTGTGCCTGAGCCTAATTCCCAGTCTAGCAGACAGAATCTCAAGAGGTAGAATCCGAACAAGAGAGATTTGGGAATTTCTTTGTTATTTTAATAGCCAATGAGAGCCAGACTATAGTTTTACTATAATTCAGAACTGGAGGTTCTGCTGGAATGGTTAGAGACTCAATAAGCTAAGAGACAGCCCTGATATTAACATTCTAAGAACAAGTTGTTGAGCAGACATAGGTGCTTGACCGGAAAGAAAAAAAGGCCAGCCAAAGAGCGAGGTCACAAGAGTAGCCCCCATTTGACAAACGGAAAGGAAAGATGTTCACAGTCTTCTGGAACATGTACTGCTAGAGATGGTATCTAAAAGTTGAGACTGTTATGAATGATTTAGCCCTTCAGGGAGATTCTTTGCAGTGCAATCAATTTTTCTTATCCTCTCTCTGCATAGTCAGGCTGAAATGGTCACACCCCAGGAGTAGAACTGACATTACAAACAGAAGCAAAGAGAAAGTTCTGATCTTCACTATTGTGTTGCTAATAAAACCAAAAATTGATTGAGATGCCCCTTGGGAAGATGGAAGCAAACTTAGGTCCTGTTGCTGTAGAGTGTTACAATAATTTCCTTTGAACGTTCTACTCATGAGATATGTAATCTACATTTAATGAGCATTCAGACGAGGGACCAGAAGCTTGTTTTTTTTAAAAGCTGCTTCTGGATAAAGATTCAGAGGCAAACTCACAGTTCATTTTTCCTTGGGAAGTTTTGGTCTTGTGGCAGAAGACATGGCAGGCTCAAGAGTGTTTCTGTTCTTGATGCGAATGACCTTAGTCCAGGTTTGTCCAGAAAGGGCTCTAACTTATGTTTGTTGCCTCAGCTTAATTACCAATAACCTACATATTCATTTTAAAATGTGTTCTGGGTCACCCTTGTCATCCTAGAGTGAACCTGTGGACCTGGAAGAAGAGACTTGTGTTCTAGTACAATCCCTTCCATTAATTAACTCCATACTCAGAAAATGACTTATGCTTAGCACTTAGTGTTCTTTTCAGTGACATAAAAGGAGACTGAATTCAGGGATCCAAGAACCTGCCCCCTGGCCAGAGAACACCTTCAGGTTCTTGCATGACTTTTGTATGTATGCTGGCGCATGTATCTTTGTGTATTGTTTTTCCTGGAGACAGTTTTGATACCTATCATTATATTTTCAGAATATCATGATTGCAGAATGGTAAAGACTCACAGTGGATAAAATATGCAGAATCCTTTACCACTACAGATAGGATGCTTTTATAAAAACAGAACTTAGAAGTCAGTTAAACTATTGAATGAGAATATTTCCACAGTGACAATTGACTTTCCTTGTACCAAACAAGTAAATGGAGTCTTATTTTTAGAGACAGGTAGCCCACACATTGCAATCATAGAAGGACTCTCCAGTGAGACAGACAGGAACCCAGCAGTTGGGGATACAGAGCTATCTCTTGTAGGAAGAGCATGGGGAGGCAGGTAAAAGACCCCTAGGAGGAAGCATGGGTTTCTATGAAGAGAGGATGACTCACAAGACACCCCCAAAATATCTCAAGCTTTATGTGCTAGGTGAACAGAAAAGAGGTGAACAATAGATAGGGAAGTAGTTGTTATAGATTAGAAGAAATGGCTGTGAGCAAGGGGTCTGCAGAAATGCTTTTAGCTTTGTCCTTTAACTGCTGTGTGACCTTGGGTGGATGGGTTTCCTTGGCTGCTGAGCCAGATTAAAGCTCTAGGACTTGAACTGCATGATTTGGGCCCCACCTTGCTCAGTTCAGCAAACTTCCCACTATGGCTGAGCCTGATAGAATCACACAATCTCTTTTTTCTTGGAATTAGCTCATATGCCAAAGGCTTTGAAATACTGTATCTTTTCCATAAAGAACATATCATTATGAATATTCATTTGCTGGGCCTTATAGCACAGGCCTGTAATCAGGAGTCTGAGGCAAGAGGATTATAAACTCATGGTCTACCTGAGCTGTAGAGTGAATTCAAGGCCAGTCTAGGCAAATTAGTGAGACTGTATCTCAAAATAAAAAAGTATAAAATGGCACTAAAGATATAGCTTAAGGATACAGTGTTTGCCTAGCATGCCTGCTCACTCTCCAGTGCCACAACAACAAAAGAATGAATATTTATTATCACATTAACCTATTATAGATAAAAAATTTTTGCTTTACAATTATGGACAAAGAATTTTTGTATGTATGTGTGAATTCATGCCATGGTCTATGGATGGAGTTCTCTTTTTTAATCTTTTACCTGGGTTCCAAGGGTCAGACTCTTGTTTCTTGTGCTTGGGTGATGTTTTGCTCACTGAGCCATCTTACTGGATCATTTTACTGCTATTTGGAAGTTGTACCACTCAAGCAATGTAACCTGCAGATAGGTTTTTGTTTGTTTGTTTGTTTGTTTGTTTTAGAGTTGCCCCTAAAACAGTCAAAGCTAGCTAGCTCAAAACATGATTTGAATAAAACTGTTGAGAACATCAGACTGGCTCCCCCAAAACTTATTGTGAAAAGGAACATTTGGTATAAACCCTAAGCTCATTAGAGTGTTTCAGGAAGTAGCTTGTGGATAATGGCAAAGAATTAGCCATTTTTCTTTGTAGATCATAGTGCATTGTAGAAGACCAGCCAGTATGTTTATACTCCAGTACCGTATCACACAAGTATTACCTTCTCAGCAGGCAGCATTGCACAGCAGACTAGACCAGCATCCTTTGGAGTAAGGATTAAATACCTCAAGAGAGATATGAGATGGTGCACTGCATCATGGGGAAACAGTAAACTCCTCTTTAAGCTTCTGTTAGGTGTCCTAGCAAGATTGTTTAGAAGAGCCCCAGGCTGAACCTCTGTGTGTTCTTTGCTTTCTCAGGAGATACAGTCATACACTGTTTTCAGCTACAGTGAGTGATGCCCACCTTGAAAAAAGCTTGGACTCTCGAAAATAATGTGCACTGGACATTCTTGATGTGGTAAAGACCGATGTGTGCTGGATCCCACATGGGGACAGCCAGAAGATACCAAAGGAAGGGTTGCACAAGCCCAAAGATCAGTGGATAGTTGTATTGGATGGAAGCACCTTGAAAGCCGCACCTGAGACAAACTCAAACAGCCAGGATTCTGGCAGAAGTCACTCCACTCAGCATGTCTGGCCCACAGAAACCTCACTCTCCTCGGCCAAGTCTTTACAATTGTGAAGTTATTTCCTTCACATTTGCTTCTGGAGGGCAGAGGGAGCCCCATAAGGTTCAGTAGAGAAAGGAAACTTACAGGAGTGAACGGACTCACAGGGGCATAGCAAGCTCTTTAAACTTAACAAAAGTCACAAGTCTCCTCCTCAAAGTCATGTGTTCAGTAATGATAGCTAGAGAGAGTGATTGCCTGAGGAGCAGAGCTGGTTGTACAACGAACTCCAAAGATGCATCTTCATGAGTCATCAGCCATACTGGGTTGGGTTTTTGGTGGTCCAACTGCCTTTGAATCATCAAGTGGCTCAATTAACTCACTAGTTTGCAAAGCTTGACTTGGGTAGAATTGTTTTGTGGGGTTTGTCATCAATGTCCTATTTGAGGTGATTAGGGATTTTGTTCACATCTCTGGACAGGACACATAACGTAACAAGAAAAATAAAGTTTCAAGTTTGTTTACTATAGTTCTAGTATCCCTCGGGTCACCATTAGTTAAGAATGGGAAGGGGAAATAGACAAACACAGGGAAAAACTACTGCATTCTAGAAAAGAATTCTGTGTAAGATAATTCCTTATTCTTGTTTAAGGTCAACAACTCATAGTCTTTGTTCAATGAACAATAGGAGGAAATTTTAAAAATGTTAATACCCATTCCTGGAGATTCCAAGGGAGATTCTGGTGTGATTGTCTGTGTTTTTTGTTTTGTTTTGTATTTTGTTTTTTTGTTTGTTTGTTTTCGGAGTGGGGGGCTGCTGATAGCTCAGTGGTAGAGTACTTTTCTGGTGTGGATAGGGACCATAGGGTCACTACCTACCACTGCAGAAATAAATCCTTTGTCTGGGCTGGAGCATTTTTGAAAGTCTTTGAGATGAAAATGGTAAGCATTAGCTGGGTGGTGGCATGCCTTTAATCCCAGCCTTTAGGAAGCAGAGGCAGATCTTTGAGAGTTTGAAGCTAGCCTAGTCTACAGAGTTAGTTCTAGGACAGCCAGGGCTACACAAAGAAACTCTGCCTAAACAAACAAACAAAACAAGAAAATGGCAAGCTGGGACTGAGGTCCACCAGTTTCCACCTTCCTACTTTCAATATCTCATTGGTGGTTTGAAGATCCGCAAAGGATGTCCTGTGAATTTTTGACTCTGACTCTTGCATGTTAAACATCAGACATTCTTAGTCTCTCTTTCCCTAGGAGAAGTCATGCGTTTCCAGTCTTTTGAATATTTACATTCTTGAAAACTGGGAAAAATTGTAGTTGTTGCTTATATAGTAAAAACTATAATTGAGAAAGAGGGGTCTTGGCATTTGAAAGACAGAGAGGGTGCTGGCCATCCTATCAGAAAGTGTTTTCTTTGCTCCTGTTCCCATGGAGAAGGCAGCTTTTGCTTAAAATCCCTCCTTTCTCTCTTTCACACCCTAGTCTGTCTGGTGAGATAACTCCAAAAAGAAAATGCAGATGAATCATATAATGTTAGGAAAATATTTTCTAGAAGGAAAATAGAATCTGTTTTCAACCCATTCATCATTTTTCAACGGATATGATTGTCTGGATGTCTCTTAGGAGTTGATTGCTTTGGGGCTGGTGGAGACAACATATTAGGTTACTCAACCCCTATCCCCAACATGGTGTCTACAGTCAAGCTCATTCATCATTTTGGCTCGTCCCTGTGGAGGGATAAACACCATCCAGTTGAATACCTTTTGATGATGTATGGAGGCACCCGACATTGGAGGAGCAGAGATGGCTTCTACATGAAATAGTCATGACATCGACTTTGGGGGCATTCATTCTCTTGGTTTAATTTATGCACAAAAGAGGGAAGCATGGAATACAACAACCTTAAAAATAAGTGGGGGAAGAAAGAATTCTGTTTGTTCCCTACTGGTCACTTCCTACCTCTGTCAACACGACCTATATTATCCACAAAACAGTCAGGAAAGAGGAGGTTACCCAGGTGTTTTAATAAAAGAAATTTAGCATGGTGGGAAAAACAAAAGGAAAAAGTAATAAAAGATGCTAAACCCAAACAAGGGACTAGGAGGCCACCCAGGGGTTAGTGGCTCTGCAAGCCATCCCTAGGAAGGAAGGAGAGAATAGATAATACTAACCTAGGCAGGAGCCTGGGGCACCAAATGCATGAATAAAGCCAAGCAGGAGCTTGGCACAAAGAGGGAGGAGCTGTTTTGCTTGGCTTGAAGCAGGAAACAGGGAAACACATTTCTACTTCTTCCTTCCTCTGTCTTCTGACAGGTCTAGTGCCTTGGGTTGGCTGAAGCCAGCTGTTTCTAACTGACACATAAATTGTTACATCATTCTTGTTAACACAACCTCTGTTGGCTCGGTAGTTTTCTAATTTGGAAATTTGGTTTAATAGTCTAATTGTTTTATGTGTGTATTTATGTTTAAGTAACAGTCTACTGAAAGCAATTTGTCAACATTAGAAACTCGCAATAATGTGTTTCCTCCAAAAGAAGGGCGTATGTGATTCCCATTTGATAATAGAGATAAGAGAACTGTGCTATAAGGATTCACCAGGGTTTTAACTGTGGGAACTAAGAGAGTCTGAGGATTACTGACAACAACGTGGAGCCTTAAGAGCATGGGGAGTTATGGATTTTGTTAAGATGGCATTTTAAGTTATATTGAAAAGGGGAAGGTGGTGACTTATCTATAATGTGTGTATAGACTTTACTTTTATATTAGGAATATTTAAAACATGTTTAAAAATAAGATCAACACAAGTTTAGTCAAACACTCACTTGCTCCCAGGGTTGACTTCCTATGTGGGTGGTATTTTACAGTGTGTTCTTTTCAAATGATGGCTTTATGGCTTTTTTTTTTTTTGCTAATCAGCAGAAACTATTTCTGATAGATCTAAAAGTGACCTTCCCCTAAACCCAGGGCAGGCTGGGAACAGCTAGCTTGAGCTTTCTAGTGAGATGAGATGCTCAGATCAGAAGCAATGTGACCCCAGATTGCATGATGCCTTTTGTACCTCACAGAAACCCTTTTTCTACATTGTCACACAGAAAACAAAGACAAAATCAACAGGTCTTTACCAGATTCTCCATTGGTTTAGGTGTAAGTCATATTTTGGTATATGAGAATAAGTAGTTATCTTTAAATCTAAAATAATTATGGAGTATCTTGAATATATAAAAACAATGTAACAGGCATTGGTACACCTAGCATCTGGTTCCAAAGACTGCTGGTATTTTAGTATGTTATTTTCTGATCTCTCCATATCTTTCCTAGAAAAAGAATAATGTGTTACAGATATAACTACTCTAAGTTTAATATTCATTCTGATTTCATTCTTTGCATGTAAATTTCCAACTAGAATTTGCCTTTGACTCAAGAGTTAGTCTGGAAATTTTAGATATTCTAAATGCCTGGGAATTATTGGCTACCTTTTGGGTACACTCTTCTTAGGAAGTATAGTCCATTTGTCAAAATCATTGATATTTCTTTAAAATTTTTCTTATTACTTATGTATATGGGCGTCTTGGCTATGCATATATGTCTATGTGTCACATGTGTACCTGATGACTGAGAAACCCAAAAGGGAATGTCAGATGTCCTGGAACTGGAGTTACAGAGAGTTGTGTGCTGCTATGTGAGTGCTAGAAATAGAACCTGGTCCTCTGGAAGAGCAGCCAGTGCTCAACTACTGAGCCATCTCTCCAGCTTCTCATTAATATCTCTTAGAAGTTGCTTTGCTTCCTATGCATCTTTTAAAGGTTTATTTCTATTTTTATTTGTGTGTATGTGTACATGCCTACCATATTACTTGCCCTATGTGTGTAGGTGCCAGACTAGGGTATTGTATGCCCTACCACTAGAATGACAAATGGCTGTGAGTCATCCAACATGGGTGCTGGAATTTGAACTCTGGTCTCTGGGAGGGCAGCAAGTGTTCCTAATCGCTGAACTATTTGTCTATATCCTCAAGAATTCTGACTTGAAAAAAAAAAGTTTCCCCAGAACTTTGAAGATACTGTTTCATTATTTTTTTCCTGGCTTTTGTGGTTGCTATTAAGAGTTCAATATTCATTTTTAGGAAAAGTCTCTTTTTCATTTATTTTCTCCTTTTGTGTTTATATTTAAAAATTATGTTCATTTGTGCTGGATGCAGTGGGGGGATGGTACATGCGTGTGGAGATCAGAGGATGACTTTCAAGAGTCAGTTTTCTCCTCCAACCACACAAGACCCAGAAATGACTCAGGTACTCAGATTTGGTACTAAGCTGTGCCATCTGGACGGAGCATGGTACTTTATTGTTTTGATCCAATGTACGTAACTATAGTTTTATTTACATTTTTTACCCACTGGTTCTTCATGCACCATCTTCAATTTGAAGATTTGTGTCAACTCCACTCAGCCAGAATTGGATCAGCAAATCCTTCGAGTTCTTTGCTTTATGCATATTAAGTGTGTTTGGGTATGGATATCAGTTTTAGAAAATTCAGCTCCACTCAAAAACTTGCTGTTTCAGTGAAACCAATGACAAAGCAAAGGTAAAATGATTGGCTCAGTGGCTGACGCGATGGTTCTGAGGGTTGGAGCATTGGCTGCCCTTCCAGAGAACCTGGCTTCGGTTCAAAGAATACCATGGCTATTCAGTACCATGTGTAACTCCAGTTCCAGGGGATCTGACACCCTCTTCTGACCTCTGTGGCCACCAGGCTCACATATAGTACCTGTATACTATACATGTATGTAAAGCTATCACATCCATTAAATAAATGATCTTAAAAGAGAAAAAAAAAACAAGTGCCTCAGAACTTATCTGCTTTGGAAATCAGTTAGTCTTATATTTTGAACTTACTCCAACTGTTTTACCTGAAATATGTTTTTGTCCAATGTCGATAATTCTGCCTTGGCAAGCATAGTTTGATTTGGGACCTATCTAAATCTCCATGCTGAATTATGAGCACATATGAACACCCGGGGTATTAAAAAGCAGAAATATTCTTCTTACTCATCTTGTACACACAAAACTGATTGGGAGTAGTGTGAGCAGGGTTGTCACGTACCTCTTTTGGCTGCCGATTTGCTGAGTGGAAAGAGTAGACTTGATTTAGTTCCACTCCGTGTGACCTTTCCTAATTAAGAAAGGGTGCTTGGTGTTTTATTGTTTTGAAATTGCAATGGGTAGTAGGAAGTCATGAATCATGTTGTCACTATGAAAACCCAAGTAAAATTAGGATGTGATTTTGCAAAAGAATATTGGTGGAGGTTCTGTAGACTTGCATGAGTTGCTCTCTGTGTGGCAGTTCCTTGAGCCTTTAAATATAGCTCTGCTTCTTTAAATTTCAGGCTTCTGTGGCTTGGATCAGGGATCTTCCTGTCTCAAGTGGCCCCATTCATGTTCTTTGCCTGCTGGTCCTACTCATCTGCCAAGGCCAACCCAAATATAACCTTCCCCTGGAAGTTTCCTCAATTCTACCTGGTGGAATTAGTCACTCCATAATCTGGGTTCCTGAATCCTCTCTTTCTCACACTAAGGAGTCTGTTTCCTTGTGTACACACACTGCAGTTTGGGAGTAGGGGAAGCGCTGTGCACCCTCTGCAGAGCAACTACGCCTCTGTATGTCTCACTAGATTAGATTACCTCTTTAGGACTGGGATCCCCTGCTTCTTCATTTAAAAGAAAATCCCCTTAAGACATTTCTCAGAATATCTGAAACATGCAGTCATGGCAAGAGACCACAGTTACCCTTGGTAGGATGTTAACAATGCATATCCCGGAAACCAGCGTATTCCCTTTGCCTTAAATGTTTCCAGATGTTTCATGTTTGAATGATGTCAATGCTACTTTCTAGGGTGTGGTTCCCTTACCCCTTTTTGTGAGGCAAAAGAAATTCAGTCTATCAGTTATGTATGTGGGGCTTGAGGAGAGAGGCATTTCTTTCTTTTTTCTTATTTTTCTAACAAATCTATTGGAGTTTAGAGTTAGCCATGCTCAGTGAGGGACTCTTCATGCTCCTGTGTTACAGTCTTCATCCTGCTAACCCTAATACTGTTTTGACTTCACATTCTGGTCACTGTGTACTTCCTGTTCCCATCTCCTCTGCTTGGGATGTTCTTCCTTTAATTTCTCACTTGGCCAAATCCTACTAATCCTTCAAGAGCCACCTACCATTTTCTGAATGGTTATTACTATCTAGAGATACAAAACAGATTAAGAACTTTGTCATTGAAAAGCTTACATTCCAGTAACGGGATGGAGGTGGGAGACACATATAAACAGAAGATAAAAAAAGATATTCATTGAAGCATACTTTCTGAAAGAGATGAAGAATGTAGTATGCTAGCCTGTGAATGAAAGCAGGGTTTCTTGAGAGCATAGAGGAGAATCTCTCAGAGCTGTTCACTTGAGTTGAGTCCCCAAAGGAACCTCTAGTGATGAACACTAGGTTCAGCCTTTGCTTTGTGTTTTTACTACCTCTTACGTAGCTATTTAGTATTTAGCTCAGTGCTGGCATTACTGATATGTGACAGTGATAAACCAGTAAAAGCTCAATGAAATCTCAGACCAGCAGTGCTTGTCAATTTCTATAGTATGACTGAATTCAAGCTACTGATGCATGTCCCTGAAGTGGGAAAATGTTGCTAGCACTTGGCTTTTGGAAGCCAGTGTGACCTAACTCCTATACATTAATAAGTCCGTGTCTCCCATAAGCTGGTTCCTCTTCAAAGTAGTAGTAAATACTTATTGATTCAATGAATTTGCCTCTGTATGCGTATCTACTCCATTATTTGTAATAGTATTGCACTGCTGTTATCAATTATAGACTCCAAAGACGACATGGATGGGAGTAAGATTTATTTAATTCTTACATGTGTTTCCTGAAATTCATTGTTAGAAAATATTCATAAACATGCCCACATGCTATATGATAGCAATTCTTCTGATAAATCAAAAATTTGAATAAACTGAGAATGAAAAAAACCCCCACAGATTTATAAACATGCTTTGTATGTCATTATTAAGATAAATTCGATATTGGAAAAGAAAAATAAATTAGGATGGTCTATGAATCCTATTAAGACAAAGAATCAACCACTAGGTTTATTTTGGGTCTGCTGAGGCTAAAACGTAGCAACATTGTTTCTAAACAAATGGTGAAAGGGTTGAGTTTCTTCTCTTAGAATGTGTAGCATATTCTACATACATGTTAGCTCTTCATTATTGTAGCAAATATCTGACACAATCAGTTATAATGAGAAAAGATGAATTTTGGCACATGGACTCACAGGTTCCAGTTTGTGGTTGGTTGGCTAGTTGGTTGGTTGGTTGGTTGGTTCTGTTCCTACTGGGTTTGTTGAGAGGAAGCACATCATGGCAGATATATAAGGCAGAGCAAAACCAGTCACCTTGGGGTATAAAGCCCAACACTGTGCCTTGAAAACTTTGCCTCTAGAACTCCTACTCAGACTGGGACGCCAACCCCCACACAAAACCTTCCACCTACAATTCGTCCTCCCTGCAAGATGTCCTGGGGTAAAAGTGACACAGAACTTGTAGGAGTGGCCAACCAATGAGTGGTCTGACTTGAGACCCATGCCAGGAGAGGAAGCCCACATCTGATACTGCCTGGAGAACCAGGAACCAGTGGTAGCTCAGAGATCCAGAATAGAACCAAACATGATTGGCAAAAAATAATAATAATAACAATAATAAAATAAAAAAAAAGAAAAGAAAAGAAAGAAGTTAATGATTTCTAATGATATTCATTATCTAGCATAATCATCATTAGAGAGGCTTCATCCAGCAACTGATGGGAGCAGATATAGAGACCCACAGCCAAAACATTAGGTGAAGCTCAGGAGGGAAGAAGAGGAGGAAAGATTATAAGGGCCAGCAGGGTCAAGGACACCACAAGAAAATAGGCTCACAGAATCAACTAACTAGGGCTCATAAGAGTTCACAGAGACTGAAGCGACAATCAGGGAGCCTGTATGGGTCTGACCTAGGTCCTATCTATCTATCTATCTATCTATCTATCTATCTATCTATCTATGTAGTGGTTGTATAGCTTGGTGTTCTTGTGGGACCCCTAACAGTGGGAGTGGGGGATACCTCTGACACTTTTGCTTGCTTTTGAGACCCCTTTTCCTCCTATTGGGTTGCCTCATCCAGCCTCAATATGAGGTTATGTGCCTATTCTTTTTTTTTTTTTCTTTTTCAAGACAGGGTTTCTCTGTGTAGCCCTGGCTGTCCTGGAACTCACTCTGTAGACCAGACTGGCCTCGAACTCAGAAATCTGCCTGCCTCTGCCTCCCGAGTGCTGGGATTAAAGGCGTGCGCCACCACTGCCCGGCAATGTGCCTACTCTTATTGTAACTTATTATGCCATGTTTGGTTGATATTCCTTGAAGTCCTACTCAATCTTTCTTTCCTTTCCTTTCCTTTCCTTTCCTTTCCTTTCCTTTCCTTTCCTTTCCCTTCCTTCCTTCCTTCCTTCTTTCCTTTCTTTCTTTGTTTTAATTTTTTGAAGGGAAATGGAGGAGGAATGGATCTAGGGGACAAGGGAGGTGGAGGAAGGGACTAGGAGGGGAGGCGGGGGAGGGAACTTTGGTCTGGCTGAGAGAAGAATAAATAGATAAATTAAAGAAAAACCTCCAACTAGGCTCTAGCTTCCAATGTTCCCACCACCTTCCAAAGTACCACCTTGAGGGATCAAGCCTTTACCCCAGGGATCTTTAGCACATGCTTAAGATCTAAGGTATAGCAACTTGAAAGGAATGAACTCATGAACTATTGAATTTTTTGTGTTATTTATCTTGGTGGTTACTTCCATAGATTTGAGTACTGAAAAGTCATTTTAACAAACCCTTTAAGAAAATACATGTTTAAGAAGGATTTATAAGGTTTTAAGCCAGAAGGATTTAAAAGTAATTATCCAGCGAACATTAGTATATTCTCTGGGTATTTGATAGCTGGTGAAAACTTCCCTATTGGCTCACCACATTCGGGTTCAGATGGGTTCCACTATTCACTCTATTTGCTGATGTTTTATATCTTACTGGGGTAAACCGAGTTACTGTTCTCAAAGATGTTCATGCCCTAACGCTTTATATGATGGAAGGGGGTTCTGGACATAGAGCCAGGCTCTCCCAGATAATTAGATTGGCTAACTGAATCACACAATTCTTACATGAGGAGACAGGAAGGTAAGAAGAGAATAAAGGAGAACAGAGGCAGGGGATTGAGTAGCCATCACGTGGGTCAAAGACTGAAGAAGAGGATACAAGTTAAGTATGCTGTGTAGCTTCTATACACTTGAAAAGCCACAGGAAGAAGTTTTATCCTAGAATCTCCAAAAGGAAGAAACATGGCCCTGTGGGTAATTTCAGGTTTCTGAGACCTAGAATGGAAAGATAACACAGTGAGTCCTTTTTTTTTGTTTGAAAACAGTCTGGTTTGGGGCTTACTAAATAGCTCCAGCTGGCTCCAGTTCATTGTAATGCTCCTGCCTCTGCCTCCCGAGTGCTGAAATCTCAGGTGCTCCACCATGCCTGGCTACATTCCTATCGCTTTAAAACACCATGCTTGTTCCAGGTTATTAAAAACATCAATACCATCTTGATTATTAAAACTAACATGATCCTTCTCTTTTCTTTTTTCAAATATATGTATTTTTCCAGTGGTGCTGAAGTAGGTTGGTTAAGAGCATGAACTCCAGAGCCCAGCTATCTGAGAGTGAGTTTTGTTTTCACCCGTCTTGTTTTGGGGCAGGTTACACAAGATCTCTGCGTCTCTTTTAAACCAGGTATAACTGTGAGTGATACCTCAGAGGATAGTGACTCAAGACATGCTAAAGGTTGAACACAATTCCAGACTCATAGTCTGTTTGCTGTTAGTATTCTTGTATCTTTTCACAAGTTCCACCCATATTTAATAATATTTAAGAATAGCCAGGTGGTGGCGGCGGCAGTGGTACCTGCCTTTAATCCTAGTGCTCAGATGGCAGAGGTAGGTGGGTCTCTCTGAGTTCAAGGCCAGCTTGGCTTACACAGAGAGTTCCAGGACAGCAAGAATCACTATCCCAGAAAACCAAAAACCAAAACAAAACCAAAACAAAACAAAAAAATATTTTTGTAAAATTATATAGGATTAGAGATGAATGTTCCCTTGTTTACTAATTAGTGGCAGCTTCATGGAGACCAGCCAGTAAAGCTATTGTTGTTTATTTCCCTTTAAAACTCTTTGCTTATTAAATGATGTATAATAATTTTAGAAAATTTCAGGAAGTATTAGAGAAAGTGTTAAGAATCCTACCATTCCTCTAGAGTCCATTACGAGCAATATTCTGATTTAGTCCCATTTAGATTGCTCTAGTTTTGAGGAAATAGCTGAGATAATATTTTACATAGAAGTCCCTTGCTATCTGCAGAGAACTGATTCCAAGGGCCCTGAGACCACTAAAGTCTTTAGATGTTCAAGTCCCTCCTATTAGTTGGTACAGTGTTTACATACTACCTACGCATTCTTCTCTATATTTTAAAGCTGTGGTTCTCAGCTGCGACCCTCTAATACAGTTCTTCATGCTGTGGTGACCTTCAGCCATAAGAGTATTTTCATTGCTGCTTCATCACTGTAATTTAGCTACTGTTATGAATCATAATGTAAGTATATGATATGCGGGATATTTGATATGTGACCCCTGTGAAAGGGTCATTCAACCTGAAGAGGTCAGGACCTGCAGGTTGAAAACTACCTCTTTAAATAATTACAGATTATTTATAGTATCTGAGACAATGAAATGTGATCTAAGTGGCAAACCAAGAAAAAAAATATGTTCAAATCTACTACAGGGATAATCACCATAATGCATGCTGAATTATGCATCATGGGCAGAACTGTATTTTCTCTGTTCTTTTCTTTTTTGGTGTTTCAAGACAGGGTTTCCCTGTGTAGCTCTGGCTGTTCTGGAACTTGCTCTGTAGACCAGGCTGGCTTCGAACTCAGAGAACTGCCTACCTCTCCCTCTCAAAAGCTTGGATTAAAGGCATGTACCATCACCTCCTGGTCAGAACTATATTTTTAATCTGAAGTTGGATGAAACCACAGCTCTGAAACCTACAGACATGAGGAGCCAACTGCACAGTCTTACATCCTTCTGTTTTTTCTCTTCTGCGCATGTCAGAGCATTCTCCAAGGCACTGTAAGGTAGCAGTGACTCTCATGTTGAGTTCAGCATTTTAAAATTCCCATTACCATAAATAATGATGGCATGAATACTTTTGTGAATAAATCTTTTTTCAACTCAATAAAAATATACAAAATCAAGTTTACCCTTCTGTTTAAAAGTATATTATTCAGTAGCATCAAGCCCATTTACAATGTTGGGCAACTTTTACTACTGACTAATTCCAGAGCTATGCATAAATCACTCCCTGAACATCAGCTTGCTCCTGCATAATGGATTCATAGGGAGTAAAGCATTTCATTAAAGCAAGAAATATTTTTAACCATGTCCAGAGCAGATCTATTATTTGGCATTCTGTTGCAGTGATAAAGTACTCAAGAAAAATACTGTAATAGGAAATACTTATTTTGGTACAAGGTTTTAGTCTATTAGCAAGTGCTATTGCTCTTAACCACAGAATACCATAGCAGCAAGTAGGAGAGAGCATAGCTACTTGCCTCATGGTGGCCTGGAAAAAGAGAGGGAGAAGCAAGGGACAGGATATAGTGCATGGATCAGGGCCATCCGCTGGAACATAGGCAACTCACCATGAGCCTCACACTTTTGAAGAGAACTGACCCTTCCTCTCTTCTCAGCCTTGATCTGCCAATAGTCCCTCAGCTAGGGATGGAGTGTCATGAGCCCCTCTTGTATGAAAATCTTAGTCTTATCTTGTTGATTTGTATGTAGAATCTCCTTTCAGAAGAAACTATTCCTAGGCAAATTAATACTTAAGAATACAAATCTAGACAAATTATTTCCAAATGTTCTGGTGTGTATCATATGGGAAGCTTGTTAAAAAATAGATCCCTTGAGGAGCCGGACATAAGTCCTCAGACTTACAGCCACCTGAGTTTTGACAAAGATGTCCAACATTCACATGGGAGAAAAGCATGTTTAATAAATGGTGCTAGGGAAACTGGGTTTCTACATGTAGAAGAATGAAACTCGATCCTTCTTTCTCACTCTGAACACAAATCAATTTCAAATGGATCAAAGATCTTTGACCTGAAACTGTGACTGCCCCACGAGAACAGATAGGGAGTACACATCAGAATATAGGTTCAGGTTAGGACTTTTTGACTGTGATTCTGGTCACCCAGAAAATTAGACTAACAATCAACAGGTGGGGCTTTGTGAAATTAAAAAGGTGCTGTGTTTCAGCCAAGGAAAATGTTCATAAACCGAAGAGGCAGCCTACTGAATGAGTGGAAAATCTACTAGCTGTACATCTGATAGAGGGTTAAAATACGAAATATATAAAGAACTAAAAGCCAACCAAACAACAACAGCAAACCCTAAACACAAAAAACAAACAAACCAAAAAAAAACCAAACCAAAACAAAAAACCCCACCATTTAAAAATGGGCTATAGCAGGCACAGTGGCATGCCTGTTAATCCCAGAACTCAGAAGGCAGAAGGAAGTGATCTGTGAATTCAAGGCCAGCTTGGTCTGTAAAGCAAGCTTCAGGATGACCGGAGGAGGAAGAAGAGGAGGAGGGAGAAGAAACGGAAGTTTTTAGTTGGGTATGCTAGTACATGGCTGAAATCTCAGGATTCAGGAAACTTACGAAGGAGGAACACATATTTGAGGCCACCTTGGGCTACAAGCAAGACCTTTTCTCAAAAAGACAAAAAGAATGGATTCCTAAGACCTTTTGGAGATAACTGGGAGTAGAGAGCCTGAGAATGTGTTAACCATAGAGACTGTCCCAGAACGACACTGTGAGAAACTCTGCTAAATCCTGTTTCCCACAAAGCAGGATTTACAAGACAGCTCTGCCCAGGGCACTGGATGGTCTTGAGAAGAATTAACTACAGTTGGCTTGGTATTGGGTAAGGTTAATTCCCACAAGATAAAAGATTTCCCTTGCATTCGCCTTCAGTCCTTGGGAGTACACATGAAGCCTCAGATGGGTGCTAAGACACCACTCTTAGTCAGCTGATATACATTCTAGTTGTGAGAAGTTTTATTAGCTTTTTATTACCCTAGATAGTGCTGGTAAGATTGAGAAGTCTTAGTGGATGTGTGGTGTGATGGGCAAAAGTTGTTAATATTCAAGTTAATTGAAGCAAATGGAAGAGTCATTCATTTGAATTGAAAGCTTATTTTCAAATAAGACCCAGGTTAGACCCAGATCTAGGGGAGTAGGGTGTGTTTTGGGGTCCCAATAGGGGTGAGAGGGGGGTGTCTAAGATGCTTTGGGAATAGCATTGAACACTGTTCTTAGTGGAAGGACAAAGTGGGAAATGAATCCTTCAAAATTTACTTTGTGGCTCACACTGCCAGCCACCTTACCAAGGGAATACACTTCACTGTTTATTCATGTGGATGATTCAGGTTAAAATGGAACAACTTGTGTCTATCTTCAGCAACACATACGTGATTCCTTGCTGGATGGAAGAGTACTGCTCCTTGCCAGCTGGCAACCCAGGATTTGGCAGATGGCTTAAAATACTGCCTTGAGAAGTTACAGGCAGTTTCCCTCTTCTCTGCTGACTCACCGTACCTTGTAAGGCAGACAAGGACTCCAGGAGTCTTGAAGTGGGTTCCTGTAAAAGTATACAAGACATTGGATCACTATTGATGAAGAGAGTTTTGGGTTTCAAGGGAAACTCACTCAAGTAGTATGGATTTCTTAAAGTTGACTCCAAATCAACAGCCATGATGTTTTCTGATGGAGTAGAGTCCCAAAAGGAAGTGTCATTTACAATGCTAGTGGCTTGGCTCTCACAATTTTCATTGATCTTACTCGCTGGAGTGTAGTCCAATGTCTAATTGAGTGAATACATTTTGGGTTTTAAGTTGCTAAATCACTTCCCTTAGTAATAAAAATTGTAAATGGAGAATGTCTGTTCTCACTTCCTAACCGTGGAGACTTTCTGCTTAATTTTGTGTATGTATAGGTAAGAATGAAGGGTCAAAGAACTACGATGCTTCTGTAACAATTCCATCCATCATGGTCAAGGATAGACGCTAAGCAGTGCAGAAACTTGGGCCCAGTGACTCTTTCTTTTGTACATCTCGTCCTTGTGAATAATGTTCCCTGACAGGACCCCCCTCTCCTTCACCCTGTGGGTCCAGTGCTCTGCTAACTCACAGATGAACAGGGCAGAGTCTCTATCTTACTTTGCTGGAATTTTCCTTAGTCAGAGTTTGTCAGCCTAGAATAGATGTGGAATGCAGGCTTAGGTTACAGGGGCCTGGTCTTTGGGATGTGAGGTGGTGGAGGAGGAGGAGGAGGAGGAGGAGGAGGAGGAGGAGGAGGAGGAGGAGGAGGAGAGGAAGAGGAGGAGGAGGAGGAGAAGAAGAAGGAGAAGAAGAGCAGGAGGGGGAGGGGGAGGGGAGGGGAAAGGGAGGAGGGAGGAGGAGACCAAGGACCTTTGTCTACTTGGTGGCATCTTCAAAGCCATCACCATATACCTTTGCGAGCTTGGCATCTTGTTAGGACAAGGAGAAAGGGCTTAGTTGTAAACGAGTGCTCACATTCTGTTAGCCATGAAATACTAACATAATGAAATACGTTTGTGTGTGTGTGTGTGTGTGTGTGTATGTGTGTAGAAACAACCAAAACCAACAATTGTGTACTAATGGCATTATTTGTATATCATTTCCCATTTTATCAAATTTGTGGATGGAATAAAAGACTTGCTAGTTCTTTGGTCTTCCATTGAAGAGCTCTGAAAGCCTTCAGACCTTGTGTTATTTGATAGTGACAACTGGAAGCAAGAGTAGCCAAGTTACATCTGTAAGTGTAGCCCCTGAACTGTTATAAAGTGCTTCCAGCTGCTGCTTCAGAGACCTCTCCCCTGAAACCCTGTGTATTTCAATCTGCTCTTTCAATCTCTCTTCTGAGGATGATTCCTGGTAGACAAGCTAACAGATGGATTCATTTGAAAGTCTCCCTGGTTGGATTTGCCTTCCTAAGGGTGAGGCATAGTTTTGCTGCTCCTCCCTGTTTCTTTTCTCTTCAGCTCCCTTCCTGTTAGCAGGTAGGTGGAGGTGTCACACACTGTGTTTTAATGGGAGAAAACTTCCAGTCATAAATAAATCCTACTTGAAGTGTCAATGGCTGCAAGTCCAAAGTGAAATGTCAGTGTGGCATTTCAGCACTTTCAGGAGAAGCCCCCTAAGGGCCAAATAAATCACACAAGGCTCTAAGATGCTGAATTTGCCTTAAAACTATAATGTGAACAGATGATTCTGTTTTATCACACAAGAGGCCAAGGGCATTGTGAAGCTTCCTCAGACAAGATGAGGTGGATCTTGGGGTGGGGGTGGGGGATTAAGATTCCAGAGAACTATACTGCAAGTCATTAAGGGAATCAAATATTTCTCTGCCAGAAATCATGGATTCTGGTCACTGGTACAACATGTAGCTAAATCGGGCTTGAATCTCTTGATAACCTCGACCAGCCCCAAACATCTTGATCTATGGTAAATCCAGATTATATCAGGGGTGTTGATATGGCAGAGGGGTGTATACCATGAAGTCCACTGTATAACTGTTTCTTCTTAGTATTCAAGTACAGCATGAATATGACAGTTCAAAATTTCTTTAACAATATCAGATAATTCTGTATCCATTGTCCTGGGAGAATAGAGCTCACTGTGTAGCAGAGAGGATCTTGTAATTGCCCCTTAAGGAAGTGATGTGATTTTGAACTCAATGTCAAGTTAAAAACACTGACCAAGGTTAGTTAAGAATGTGGACCCAGACACTAGAACTTGGGCATCTTACTAGTCATTAACCTGTAGTCCAGATTGGGTGAGGCTTTTCTGTGATGGTACAGTTAGGAAATACCATTTTCTTAGTTGGCATTGGGGAGCTGGTTGTATTTCAAAGCTTGTCTCTGATCACCTCTGTGGTATTTGACTGATGTAACTCCTGATTGTGCTGGGTCCTTCCAAGCTTCCGGTTTTCTGTCTTCCCTAGGTGAGGCAGACCTTTGATCCCAGCACTATGGAGGCAGAAAGCAGGCAGATCTCTGTGAGTTTGAGGCCAACCTGGTCTATAGTGTAAATTCCAGGACAGCCAGGGCTACATAGAGAAATCCTGTCTCGAAAAAACCAAACCAAACCAAACCAAACCAAACCAAACCAAACCAACTTTCTTTTCCCCAAGAACCAATCATTATGCTCTGACCACTGGTAATATATTAAGTCAAAAGTAAAAGTCTAGGTCACCCTTTAGAGTCTTTGTGTGACACTGCTCTCGAGTTAGTATGCCAAATATAACTTTTAAGGAGAGTCACTAAGCTTCTGTCAGTTCCAGAGCAGAGAGGGTTAGAATACTTTGTATTATGTTACCAGGGCTTCTTAGAAATTGCATATGAAAATCACATTTTACTCTCTGGCCAGTCAAGAACAAACCCCAGCTGATTTCAGCTGCTGTTATTTGATGTGTGAAAAATGGCTTTAAAAAAAACAAAACAGATTTCTTTTTTTTTTTTCCCCAAAGAATTTTGTTATCAGCAATGCTATGCAGCCTGGCATAAAACCCTTGACAATATCAAAAGAGATGGTATCATATAAATGTAACAGAGAGCAGAATGCAATCCTCTTTCATGATGTGGCCAGAAAAAACAAATTACATTGAGTGACCCAAAGCACCCTGACTCCATTAGATCCCCAGTTCTTATTCACATAGCACTCTGCCCTAGTAAAGAGATCATAAGGGAGAGGTTCGGGGCACTGTCAGAAAGAGGAGCCCACCGACTCATTTAGGTCTGATTTATGAACTGTTGGAACCGTTTCCCACAGTCTGCCTTCACAGCCTCTAGTGTGACCAATAAACAATGTACAAAAGTTCTGCAGATCTGCAAAAAATCTGATTCTTACATGTCCAAAGTCCCCTTCTGGACCCTGGGAAGAAGGAACATTGGAATCTCAGAAGAGCTGCTGGTGACAAATGTCTACTGTGTTTCCTGGTACCAGGGAACAGAAGTGAGGCTTGAAAGAACCCCCATCCCCACCCCCACCCCCAGCTCCCTTTGAGCCAAATGCTGGCCTACTGCATTTTCAAACACTCACCCCTCAGCCATTTCCCCTTTCATGTTGTGGTCTGTTCCCCAGAAATACACCTTTTTGTTTGTTTGTTTCAAACTTGATGGAATTATAGAAAACAAAGTGTAAATTCCCAGGCACACAGTTTTCTTACAGCCAGAAAAGGGGTGGGAGAGAAGACATGGATTACTCTGTCTGTCCCCAGACCCCAGAGGTTTCTTTTTGAAAGAAAATGCTTTTAAAAAATACAGAGGGAACAGTCATCTGGCAGCGGGTGAACATGATTATCTTTTAAAATAATAGTGACGCCTAACATTACAGAAAAGAGGAAACTGTTCTCTTTGTTCCAAAGACTGTATATTTAATATAGATAAATATCTTTTGAGGCATAAATACAAAAATCTTCTTTCTTTTGTTCTTGGAGAACTGGTTAATTTGCTAGTCTAGACTTCTAGGAAAGCACCATAAAACTGTCATTTTTAGAGGGGCCAAATGATCTTCCAATGCAACCTTATCTGCCCCAAAAGTGAAATGAATACAAGTTTTAGAATGGATTTGGCAGCTCCAGGGTCCGATTCTGATATAGATCTGTTCTGACATCGTATCAACAAGGGAATCAAAGGGGTTGTATTTGTGAGCTCTGTTCTTAACCAAGAACGGATCCCCTGTTTGAGTCAGTGCTAAAGAGGTTTTCCTAGGCGACACCAAGGAAGGAATGACTCCATATATAATATAGTTTGAGTGCCGTCGGCTTCGAAGAGTAGCATTTTTCTCTTTCGGTCTGATGTCTTGGTCTTCTGAGAGCATGTTGTGGGTCCTTTGGTCCATGGGAAGCCATTGCTTAGTGTCACTTGCAGCATTTTGGGTGTTGGCTAAAAAAATACACATCAGGCATCATTTCACAGAAAGTATGAGAGTTTGTGGGAACTGAGGGGGAATTCATGAGTAACACGCTTAGTGGACACATGAGATCAGTGTCTTCCCGTCCTTGCCACCCTGAAGAAGTAGGGGTGGGTGGACAGAGGTCCAGTAGTGGGGCGCAGCAGCTGGAACATTGTACAAACAGTCATCTTGGCCATATTGAAACCTAATTTGCCACAAGCACGAGGCTGCCCAGGCATTTGGTTTCCAAGGGCTCCTAGTTTGGGCTAAACTTGCCTTCTTTTTATTTTTCTTGAATAATTTTTGAGATTTTAACTTATATCTTATTTTTATTTTATGTATAAGAGGGGTTTGCCAGAACATTGATGCACTACATGCTTGCTGTGCCCACAGAGGCCAGGAGAGGGTAACAGATCTCCTGGGACTGGAGTTACAGATAGTTGTGAGCCACTAGGTAGGTGCTAGGAATGGAACTTAGGTCCTCTGAAAGAGCTACCAGTGTTCTTAACTGCTGAGCCATCTCTCTAGTCCACTTTTTCATTTCAAGAGAAAAATCCTCAGTAACTTACGTTTACTTACTTACTTATTTATTTATTTTTATTTTTGAGACAATCTCTTTACATAGTCCTGGAATTCACTTTGTACACAAAGCTAGCCTCGAACTCACAGAGATCTACCTGCATTTGTCTCCCAAATGCTAGGATTAAAGGTGTGTACTACTATGCCTGGTGATTCAGTAACTTATTTTTTTAAAAGAAAAATATCAAACTTCCCTTGAGCATCAAAGTGATTGTTTAACAACATATTGATGCAAATTTGAAATATATGAATTAGAACAATTTGGAATTTATTTTGTTAGAATAGTCCATGACCTTTAAGTCTCAAGGAACCACAAAATCTTGGATATTTAGCCTGTTTTTTCTATGATGTTTTCTAATTCAGAGAAGCAAAATCTCACCTGACACCTCCATAGCAACAAGAATGTTGAATGCTCATATTATCTAAAAAAGAAAATAGGTAAATTATTAGTTCTCCTGAATGTCCAGGGTGGAAGATTTTCACTTAAGAAGAAAGAGAGTCAGTGATAGCAACCATACATTTTGCTCTGTAGTGACTTCCAGTGGTGGCTTTGAAGGACAGACTAATGGGGCCTGATATTCACCATCCTCACTGAGGTCACATAAAATGTGATGATGCTAAGCATAGAGTAGGTTCTTTAACAAGAGTGATGTGATTTTCTCTCTCTTTGCACATCTTATGCAAAGTATTTGCAGAATCAGGAATGAGAGAGAAAGAGAGAGAGGGAGAGAGAGAGAGAGAGAGAGAGAGAGAGAGAGAGAGAGAATATTTTCCAGATGCAGATCTACCTGGGACAGGGTGAAAGGTGACTTACTTGATTCCAGCAGACAGAAGTTTATCACTGACCTTCCAAGTAGTAAAAGACCCCTTCACACAATCAGGGAGGAGCCACATGACTTTAGCCTTTATCTGAAATACACATTTCTCATGTTTGTGAGATTATTTTTCTCCAGTTATCCCAGTAATTTTTCTAAAATGACAAGGGGTTTGAGGAAGGGGGGATAGAACAGACAGAAACAAGGGAGGAGTTTAGGGAGACTTGCTTATTTCCCACCTGTCTAAGACAGCAGGAAAATCATGAAGCAAAGTCTAAAGGGCAGGAGGTTAGTGAGGTCCATGTGTTTCATGGAAAGAGAGTAAGGGGCACAGAATCTACCTAGGGCTTCCTAGCTAAGGAACCAAAGATTTTCTCAACATTTGACTTCTCTTCCATGCCTGCAGAGGATCCCCTTTGTAACAAGCTGTAAACGTGGTCTCAGGAAGGCAGCCCTGTGCAGGGGTTACTCAACCTCCTGTTTCCACTTTTGAGTCCTGTCCTGGTCATCCATCACTGTCCTTGTTGTTTGGGAGGACTTTCAGTTGCACAACTTTCTGTGCATGCTTTAATTTAAGCAGGCACAGTAGAAATCGTTGGAATTCTGCTTTCAAATGCTTGTGGTTAATGAGCATCTTTTAACCAACATTTTCCCCATTTAAAAATGTCTAAGTAATAGTTCATAATCAATCTGAAAAGGGGCATTCTCCTCATCCTCCTCCTACCTCCCCCTCCTCTTTTTCTCTCCCTCCCCCTCTCCTCTCCCTCCTCACTCCTCCTCACCTGCTTCCTTCCTCTCTCTTTCTCCTTGCCATTATCTTTTGAGCCACTAACCGGCCAACTGGCTTACAGCAGGGCAGCATTAACGGTTCCCCAATTCTGTGCAAACACCTTTGGAGCGAATCCTGTGGCAGGGATGAGAGAGCATTTAGCTTCCTGAAGTCTCAGCCGTGTTAATGAATGCTGCTGGCACCGTAATTTACAGAGGGGATTATGACATTCCCACCTCTGCTCAGGACCTGCTTCCTCAACTCTCAGAAGTGAGGAGATGATGAGTGAGTTAATATTTGTTCAAGGATTTGCAGAAAAGCAGCGTCTTAAAAGCTTCTGTGTTTTGACCACAAATGGTGCTTCGATGCCGTTCCCTCTACGGAAGAGAAAGGGAAGGGGACGGTAGCAGAAAGGACACCAGGCTGCTCTCTCCACTCCTCTGCACACCTCTGGGGCTCAGAAGGCCTCTTGTCTGCTCACGGCAGTACTTGTTCATGTGATTGATGCGTGTAGGATATTGGGGGTGCAGCTCTCCTCATGAACCCCATCCAGTACCTTCTGGGAGCCTTCCCTCAGCCTCTGCCCTCAGAACCTACCTCATGCCCAGTGCCTATGAACCTTCACCAGAATTTTCCATCAAGTGCAAAATTCTTTTGTCTTTTAGAGCCCAGTCAGATGACCACGGATCAGCTGTTCTTCGAAAGTAATTTAACCCAGGGCAGTAACCATTGTAAACTTCTCAGGGAATCTTTTTCAAAAGTCATTACATTAACAATACTAAATCCAGAAGATTGAGAATAGTCATGATAGTGTTGTCTCTCATCAAGTCTTGAGCATGTGTGAAAGTCTGTGCAAAATTTAGGTATTATTTAAATTCTCACAGGCAACTTGGGAGTGGGAGTTATCTTTATTTTGCTTGTGGAGAGACAAACCCAGAGCTGTACACTAACCTGCCTTAAGTCACACAGGTGGGAAGCAGCAGAGCTGAGATACACACGACCAAGTCTTGGGCTTTTACGTAATAAACTCAAGGCATATGGGAGAGGCTCTTATCCCCAAGACCTTGCATGTGCTTTCAACATAGGAGATGCATCAATTCTTATTAACTACACTGAGTTTAGTTATTCTCTTTATGATGAGAGAAATCTCAACTTTTCAGGGCAAACATTTTACAGAAAAAGATCTGGGAACATAGCTCAGCAGTACAATGCTGGCCTGCTCTGCTCCAGCTTCATGCCAGCACTGCTGGAACAACTATCTACTTCACCCTTCCCCCAAAACACACACACACACACACACACACACACACACACACACAGCACAAAGCACAAAGCACAAAGCAATGAGCAGTGTTTGTATTGAAGCTGTGGTGGATCAAGGAGAGATAATAATGTGGGAGTTGAGGATTCTCTCACTCATCAACTGAGAATTACCAAGGTGTCCCTGCCCCTGCCCCAGCTCCTCCAGCCTTTGAAGTCAGATGGGATCAACAAGTACCTGGCTACAAGAAAGGCTATCTGCATTTGACAGATCTCTTAGAACCTCTTAGCAGCCAACTAAACGGTCAGCATTTGTTAAGCACACAGACTTCCTGGCATAGGAGGAAACACAGATCATGTCTTCAAGGGATGCTCACTCTGATAAAGGACCCTGAGAACTTCCGAAGTCTGCTTCCATTTCGGGCACACCCTCAGCCACAAAGGGGAACCTCTGGGAGTGAAATTCTAAGGGGAGTTGGCACTCCTTGATGGCAGTTTTTAGTGGATGGCAATTGATTCTGTTTCTTTAGGTAAAGTTCCCATATTCCCCCAAGTCAAGAAAGTGAGGTGGTTGCAAAGGAATGTGGCATTGTTATGCGTCTTGCAGGAAATCCACAAAGACATTCCTTTCCCTTCCAGAAGTTCAAAGGTGAAACAAAGAACATGAACAAGCTACTTTCAAAGCTCAGAGCTATGCTTTTACAAGCAAGCAAGGACTCAGAACAGTAGCTGTGTGGCCTCAGATATGCCACCACACCCGGCTCTCAGCTACTCTGTCTCCTAGGGGCCTCTTTTAAGCCAGTTCATGACAAAGTTATAGGGAAAGGCCTTGAGAGCCATTACATGCAAAGATTCACAATAAAAAAGAGTTTCATCATTCCTTAGGGTTTTCCTTTCCAGGGAAGGCTATCCTCCACAAGAGGAGGCACCACAGGCTAGTTGTTCTGTGTGCCTTCTCATGGTGGCACTTGCATCCACTTGGAAGTTCATAATTGGTTGGGTCGTGAGTCTGTCCTTCCTCGGACCACACACAAAGCAAAGTGAAGGGAGACTGGTTCATATACTATAGGATGAGAAGTCCTGTGGAGTAACTGTGGACACAAAGCCAGCTTTCCAATCCAAGGGAGTTCAGGCTGGAGTCAAAAGCGGGGTCCAGGAATACAGGCTCAGGTTACCCAAATATCATGTTCCAATGCAGCAATGGCTGCATGAGGCTTTTATAGTTACGGAATGGAAAAGCTTATGAATCAAGGTGCTTTCCAAACACTATGGTGAAAGTATCAGTGGGTGGATCGAGACAAAGCAGGGGCTCCTCGCTAGAGCTTTCAGATGCTTCCTGGTGCTAGTTTTAGTCAGCCTTCAGGGTGGCGAAAGCTAATGGTCTTCTCATATAGTCCAGGATTTACAGGGATGTGAGATCAAACATAGAGGTGGGCAAGGAATGGCCATTAGGGGAGCTAAAGAGAGCCCAAAAGAATTTGACTCTTGATCTGCAATATTCCAACTCTCCATCCACAACCATGGAAGTTCTAACCAGTCAATCAGCTTTGTGGAATCTGTAACAAATATGTGTCCCCCTCCCCCCGCCCCTTTCTGGAAACTTCAGTTCACACAGTGCAGATCAGAACTTGGAATGGGGATTTCACCTAACAATTCTCTTGTTCCATACAGAAGGTTGGCCTTGGAGTTAAGGGTTTGGAATTTATGATCTCCCCAACTTTTCCCTCCTCCCAGACTTTCTCTTGTAATTCTGTATCCTGTTCCTCCTCTTCTCTTCCGTCTTTAACCTCCAGGGACAAATGTGTCCTTTCCTTGGTTTTACATAACTCCAGGCTTCAGATTTGACCTAGTTGGCTCTAACTAGCTTTTGCCAGCTTCAAAAGTTGGCAGGTGACCAGAGATCTAGTGAGGTGAGGGAGTGAAACGTCACCTTTTCCTCAGGCTAGCCTGACTTGGGGGAATTCCAGGAGAGTGAGCCCGCTCCTGGGAAGTGAGCACTTCCATCCTCATGAGGCCATACACAGGTTCATGGTGAAATCCCTTGGATTGGAAAGCTGGCTTTGTGTCCACAGTTACTCCACAGGACTTCTCATCCTGTAGTATATGAACCAGTCTCTCTTCACTTTGCTTTGTGTGTGGTCCGAGGAAGGACAGGCTCATGACCCAGGATATGTATGCATCCATGCAATTCCTGCAGAAGCAAGAAGAAGGTGCTGAATTCTCTGGAGCTGGAGTTATAGGTGGTGGTAAAGCCATCTAATGTGCGTGCTGAGAACCGAACCCAGGTCCTCTGTAAGAACTATATGCATTCTTGGCTGCTGAGCCATCTCTTTAGCCCGCCACAGCCCACCTTTTTTTTTTTTTCTTGTAAGAACTCACGGGCTTCTGATTTTAATTTGACAAGTGCTTGCGACTGGGGTAAGTCTGTAAGATTGCAAAGCTACCATGCTGTTGTACAGGCAGGCAGATTGCAGTTCCATTTTCGTTGGAGCCTGGCTCCTAGGATTCCCTGGATGTATTGCTATCTTGTGGATGCTTAGCGCTCTGACTTTGAAAATCACCTTCAGCAACAGCTGACTTTATCACAGTCACACAGTGCAAATTCCTTAGGTAAAGGCACAGCTTATTTCTGCAACGTTGTTTGCAGATACATTTTACTGGTTGCTGGCATCATCTTTTAAAAGAAAGTGAGTTGGGTATTTTCTCCTAAATACATTAGACAAATTTGGAAATGAGTTTTGTGTGTTTTCTCTCTTTCACCCCCATATTCTAAAGGTGATATCTGCTAATAAATATATTTAATGCTCACAAAGGAAACTAGTGTCTTAGATGACCTCAGAAGTGGATAATGCTGCTTCTGTACTGAGTTGGCATCTGAGGGAATTGAGGAAAACATGTCCTGTGAGAATGAGCCTCAAAGTTAATTGCAGCTCAGCAGAAAACCCAAAGCCATTGGAAATTTAATCTTAAAGGCTATAATAGGGTGTCCCGTGCCAAAAAGAAAATTGGCTTAGAGGGTTTTGAAGGAATCAGAGAACACATTGCATATTTAATTGTTTAAGTTTCAAGACTGTTTTATGAATATGTGATTAATTATTTAAAATGTAAGTATTGAATAAATCTGAAATAGCTGAGGAAACAAATATTCAAGATATATGTACATTTATAACTACACAATTTTATGTGCAAATACCTTATATAAATATGTGTGCTTGTATTTATATATATTTGTGGATGTATATTTATTGAATATATGGTTTGTATCTATTATGAACTAAGAATCTGCTTAGCACTTGGGGTGTACAAAAGAATTAAAGATTTATACTCTACATATCAGAATTATCTTGCCTCTTTAAACATAGATTAAAAAGTGCTTGAGGGGCTGGAGAGGTGGCTCAATGGTTAAGAACACCAGCTGCTCTTTCAGAGGATTCAGGTTCCATCCTCTGTACCCACATGGTGGCTCACAAGTGTCTGCAACTTCAGTCTCAGGGGATCTAGTTCCTTCTTCAGGCCTTCACAGGCTCCAGGGACCCAAGTGCTCCACAGACATAAATGAAGCCCAAACATCTATACACATAAATAAAATTTAAAAGGTTGTTTAAAAGTGAGTTGAACTGTATTTTGCTACTTTGGAATGACAAGTACCAAGTCTAAGAGTGTTCATCCGGACGGGAGCAGGAGGGAGAGATGGCTGCTGGAGAGAGCTTTAATTGTGCTGCTAGTTGTGGTATGTATAGATATCACTGTGGGTACCTTTACCTATTATTATTTGTTATTGTTGTTGTCTTGTTTGCATGACAACTGCTTTATAATATATCTTTGACAATGTCTAATTCCTTCCACAAAAATTTTTTGGAGGTTCTTGGACACCAGACTTTTGTGATTGCTTCTGATTCCCACCTTGTCCTATGTGCTCTATGTAAGAAATTATCCTGGGGCTGAAGAGGTGGCTCAGCAGTTAAGCACACTGGCTACTCTTCTAGATGACTGGGGTTCATTTCTCAGCACCCACATGAAGGCACACAACTGTCTGTCTAGGGCTTCTGATGCCCCCCTCCCCCAACATGAATGTGGACAAAATATCAAATGAAAATAAAAATTAATTACATATTAAAAAAATGACCCCACCAGGTGGGTTGCTCCAGTTCCAGTTGGTAAATGAGAGGAGTTTTGCTCTCTCTCTCTCTCTCTCTCTCTCTCTCTCTCTCTCTCTCTGTGTGTGTGTGTGTGTGTGTGTGTGTGTGTACATACACCTGATCGCTCACAAAGACAGCAGTGTAAGTAAGGCTTGCCAGGCTAGAGAATTCGCTTCTCAAGGATTGTATCATCTTTGAACTCAGTCCTTCCAACCATCCTTCCACTGTGCATCTGATCACCATCACTGCCAGCCTGTGCAGCACTCTCAAATTCCTCACTAAGGCTGGCTCCTTCTATCCTCTGCATCTTTGCTCTCCTGAGTTGCTTGCTTCATGAACTCTAAATTCCTCTTGCTCTAGAATGAATAACAATTTCAGGCTTTGCAGTCTTGAGTTTTGACCCCACTTTGCAGACATTGAATAATTACCCTTGTAAAGATCAGTAAGACTTAGCTCCTGCAACTTCTGGGTCCTAAACCCCATAACAATGGATGTTCAAAACTTCTATTAAATAAACAACAAGTCTACAGAAGCTTCCCTGAAGAGCTTTTATCTTGGTGCTAATCTTTTCTGAAGTTTCAAATGGCATTATTTTTTATTTTCTCTATTATTTTGTAGCAAATTATGAACCCATTAAAGGTTTCTAAATCTGCTTGGGTTGACTTGACCTATATGTGTGTAAAGCATAAAGTTTAGGAACCACAGGAGTAGAGGTAAAGGAAAGAAGAGGAAAGAAGTCAATAGGAAGGAGTGGTCTGCAAGGTAACATTGCCCCAGTGCCTGAGGTAGAAATCAGCCTTAAATTGATTGACATCCACAGACATCCATGCTCATGGAATCTGTGAGTAGAAACCAAAAACCAGAAAGTTTGTCTTCGGGGCAAATCCATTCCTATATCCAGAAGCAAGATGACAGAGGGCGCCTAGGGAAAGCCTTGTGTATCCATGAGTTTCCACATAGTTATTTTTGAGGGAAGAAGCAAATTTATCAATGAAATTTCAAGGTGCTACAGACTGAAATGTGTCTTATAAAACTGGTGTTGAAATCTTAATCTTCAGCAACACAGGCTGTGACTATATTCAGAGAGGGGAGTTACAATGAGGATTTCCGGTTAGCCTTTATCCAAGCAGACTGGTGTGTTTAGGGAAGAAGAGCATACAGTATACCAGAAGACACTAAATGTACTTTTAAGAGCTCAAAGGAAAGCCCAAGGACACAGCAAGAGGAGAGATCAGAGGAATCCAATGCCAGGGCCCCTGAGCTTGGAAACCAAGGCTTTAGAAGTGAAAGAAAATAGAGTTTTCTCTGTTAGGTCACTGACCAGTGGCATTTATCATGATAGCTCCAGCTGACAAATATACAATGTTGTGGAATAGCAAGAAAAGGCATGAAGCTGTAAATAAAACAGCAGTCTTTGGGAAAACTAAGCACACCAGTATTTGAGAAATAGTTTTGAAATCATGATAGAAGACAATAAGGTAGATGAAGTTAGATATATTATTAAATCTACTTAATCAGATTATTCAGTGGTGCAGAAAGCAGCACAGTTTAAACTGGAGTATGTGGCAGTTTGGGTAAACAAAATGGTAAGTTAGTAGAATTAAAATGATTTATTTTGTGTGTTTTATAAATAATAGCTTCATAACTTGCTGCAAAAGTGGTTGGCTTCTTTGGATGAAATATGGTAACTATGGTGCTGGAGGCAGTGTTGTGGATGGGAGGTGGGAGGTGTCTGAAATCCTTGAGACGTCCCAACAGAAAAGACCCCAGCCTCCATTTGGTAGGAAGTGATTGAAGCCAAAAGGAGGATCAGATACAAAAGGTGGAGATGGAAGAGGGATGCTGACAGTTGTGATGGAATTTTTTGTCAATGAGAAAAAGAGACTCAGAGAAAAAAGGGCTTGCAATTAAAGAAGACATAGGTTTGAGTTAAGACTTTGTTGTTTTTTTAACTATAACTTACTTTTACTCTTCCTTGCCATATTAAATAAAGAATTTCGGGAAGATATAAGCTTAATCAATATTGTTAGACACTGAATAATTAAATCCCTTGTGGTAATCTGATTTAATATCTATGGTCATCATGTGACTTGATCTCCTCCAGAATCTGGTGCCAAAATACCTGCTTCGATGCTTATACTCAATGTCACAAAAACAAAGTTGAAAGGCTTTTGAGAGGTGGGAAGAGAGGCTGGAGAGATGGCTCCGTCAGTAAAGTGCTTTGCTACGTAAGTATGATCTTGATCCCCAGAACCCTGGGGGAAACCCCAGTATAGAGTCTGCATTTATGATTATAATCCCAGTGTTGAGGGAGTGGAGACAGGAGGATCTCTGGGGCTTGTCAGCCAGCAGTCTAATCTTATTAGCATAGACCAGGTCCTAGTGAGGGACCGTTTCCTAAAACAATAAGGTGGATAGCTCCTGAGAAATGACTTCTGAGATTGACCTCTGACTTCCACATGCATGCACACACATATGCACCCCCAACATGCACATATACTTGCATATACCTCCCTGCACATGTACGTGCACATACACATACACATGATGAAAGGAGATTGATGGAACAATTTTGACTTAGACGACATTATGGAATATTGCCCACAGAGCATGGCAGAATTCCTTGTCATATTTCAAAGATTCTAATGGAGTGCACTGCATGAGACTGTACTCTAGAAGGCCCTTGGGTGGCAAAATATGATTAGTCCTGCCCTTGAACATGAGAAGCAATTGCCTGTTTTCATCCTTCCACAGGACAGGAATATTGAAATAAACTCTTGCCTGCCTACCAAGCATCCACAACTGATTTGATCCAGGAATGGTCATGTCATCCAGATTAGGACAGTGTATCCTTTCCTTCAGAATTCCATGTCTGAGATGGAAAAACTTGGGGGTATCTCTCGGTTTTTTATCTTGAAAATGAAGCCAACAAACAGAAAATCCAAGATGAGACAGAAGGTTAAGAGCCAGATCTCTGGTTTCCAACAGTGTGATAGTCACCTGACTTCATCAGTCAACTCTCCTTTATGGTGGACTCTGAACTCTTGCTTTAGTTACCCCTTTAACTGCCACTGACTTGGGTTGGAGACAATGACCCAAGATATTCCTAACAAACAGTGAAATGAAATACGCTTCAAACAATCATGATAAGATTTGCTAGAATCTAAGCCTCAAAGTCGACTCGCTCATGTGCGAACACACCACACACACACACACACACACACACACACACACACACACACCCCCCACACAGACAGTTGCTCCTGGGTTAGAGAGGAAGGCTTTATTCCAGGACCAAAATGTAGATTTTCTCCCTCTCAGCACTTGCAAGGCCAGTTGTCAGGCCAAATCCAAGAACCAGCTTCTACTTTTTAAATTGTTTAAACATCCAGGAAATGTTTCCTTTCCCATCCATTTCTCCTCTCTTTAGAAGGGTATACAGGTGGCAAAACTGGGATGATCTGTGGTAACGAATCCTATTCTATGGTATCCTGACCCCCTGGTATACTGGAAGGTTTTATGTGTCAACTTGACCAAAGCTGGAGTTATCACAGAGAAAGGAGCTTCAGTTGAGAAAATGCCTCCATGAGATCCAGAGGTAAGGCATTTTCTCAATTGGTGATCAAGGGGGGAGGGCCCCTTGTGAGTGGTACCATCTGTGGGCTGGTAGTCTTAGGCTCTATAAGAAAGCCAGCTGAGCAAGCCAGAAGCAAGCAAGCCAGTAAGCAGCATTTCTCCATGGCCTCTGCATCAGCTCCTGCTTCCTGACCTGCTTGAGTTCCAGTCCTGACTTCCTTTGGTGATGAACTGCAGCATGGAAGTGTAAGCTGAATAAACCCTTTCCTCCCCAACTTGCTTCTTGGTCATGATGTTTGTGCAGGAATAGAAACCCTGACTAAGACACCCGGCTTGTAATTTCTCAAATAGGCACTTTACGAAATTCTGTTCCATTCATCTTCTCACTGTAATGTGATGTGCCATTTCTTTGTATCAAGATCCTGACACTTTCATGACGATGAGGTCTTAAAAGGCAGGAGCCAGGGTGTTCTCAGAATAATTTTTTTCACAGAAGTTCACAGAATGAACTTCTGTGTTCTTGGTAACTGGGATCTCAACTGAGCTTTGGCTCTCTCTCTCTCTCTCTTTCTCTCTCTCTCTCTCTCTCTCTCTCTCTCACACACACACACACACACACACACACACAAAGGAGAGAAGTCATAGAACTTCTCCGCTTTTGCACAGTCACCCTCTTCAGAAAGGCCATGTGGGAAGTCGCCAGAGATTTTTTTGCATGTACCATTATTGTATCACCTCAACACAATAACATGGTTCCCTACCTGGTGACTGAGGACGGTGGAGCAAGAAATGGGAAAGGGCTCGCTTCTTTGACAAGGACAGTTTGTTACTAATTCATCCTGACATTGCCCCATTTTGATCCCCCTTTTTGAATATGAAATAACAAACTGTCAACTCTTTAGGCATATCTAAAGCAGTCCTCCGTTAGCTCCAGTGGGAAGTACCCTAACAGATACATATACCACCCTGTTAACTCTCTTTGCTTCTTCCTAAAGTGTACAGCCTTTCTACACATTGTAATTCCCCAAATAAATCTGTAAGCCCCACCTGTCCAGGAACCAGCAACTTCCTGGAATGCTGGAATTGTAGTCTTGGGAGATAACAAAGCCTCATGGGAAAGTATGATGGCCCACAAGTTTGTCTTTCCTAGCCCCTCCAACATGTAGTTGGTGGCTCGAGGCCATTCTAGCTGGGAATTTGACTGGGATGGTCCTGACCAAAGTCCATCTTTTGGTTGGTATTAAATAGTTAATAAATGCTTTCTTTAAATTTGGTCCCACATGGTGGAGTTGGTTTTTCTGGAGAATCGTAGGATTAACAACATCACCTATGACAGTTAAACACTTTCTGGAGATGCTTCTTTTCCTTCTATGCCAGGATGCCTTTGCTTTAGTTAGGAAGGACATAAGCAATGTCTGATTTTATTCACTTTTACCCAATAAAATGGAAATTTAGAGGTAGCAATGTCTTCAGAGAGAGTCTTTAAAATGTATTAGCATAAGTTAACTATATAAAGCAGCAGGTTTCATTATGATATTATCATTGATGTACACAACACACTTTCATTCTGCACTCACTTCAATGGGTAGTCATAAACCTTTCAAATGAACACTAGCACTGGTCTCAGTTGTCCATTTCAGGGGGAGGCAGGGAGGATGGAAGAGTTGGCCTCAGCCAGAGAAGAGTGTATGTGGCTCTTTAAGATAATTTTTTTTTATTTGTTCAAGCTGCTGATTTGGATTGCATTTGTGTGAAGTTTTCTTCTCCACAACCAAATAAAAAGAAGATATCGAAACAAGAAGCAAGATGAGGATACAGAACCACATGTGGAGCCTGTCATGGCTGCCAGCTCCATTCTGTTCCCATTGTGGTACAGTTTGATCTGCTTTGTCTCATGCACCCAGGGTTTTTTAACCATTAGTACATTGTATGAGGTTTTTTGTTTTTACTCCTGTCACCAATTCAATCAACTCGCTGAATACTCGCTTCTTTTCTGTTGTTATACTGCATGCTGGAAATCAAAGAACAGCAATCAAGTATCGGAGACAACCCAAAAATATAGTTTCAATACAATATAATAGTTTAAATCTCCGCCATTTCTTCTTCACACTTCCAATCTTTCCATTTGTTTCCACGGTATCGTTTTTACTTATTTTTATAATAGCTGAATAGCATTTTGTAATAGCTGAATAAAATCTTTAAAAATAATTTTAATGTCTAAGTCATCTTGAAATTGTGTCTCTTGGTAAAGTTTGCTTTGAAAAAGATTCTTAAATATGTACCACAGACAAAATCCTAATGAAAAAAAATTCACAACAATGATATTTATCTGCTTTAGTGTATGAAATAAAAGACAAATGCTTAGATTTGTAAAGACACTTGCAAGAAAGCAAAGTGAAGAAGTTCAAAATGAATAGAGAGGAACATTTGGAATAGGGAAATAATGATTTCAAAGGGGCAGGGGTCAAGAAAAACAAGGAAAAGGAAAAACATAAAAGATGAAGAAATAAAAGATACAAGACAAAATGGTAGCTGTGAATCCAAATTGATTAGTAATCAACAAGCAATAGGAACAGACTAAATGGCTCAGTTAAGGCCTAGTAGTTAAGCCAGGTAGGCCTGACCCACTATAAAAGGGGCTTCTTGCCCCTTCTTCCCTCTCTTGCCTCTCTTGCCTTGCCTCTTCCCCCTTTGCTCCCCCTCTCTTCCCATTTCCTTCCCCCTCTCTCCATGTGGTCATGGCCAGCCTCTACTCTACTCTCTCTCTCTCTTTCTGCTTTTCTCAGTCTCTACTACTCTCTTAACTTCCCTCCCCATGCCCTGAATAAACTCTATTCTATATTAAAACAACAACAACAACAACAACAACAACAACAACAAAAACAAAAAAAACAAAAAAACCAAACCAGCTCAGTTAAAAGACATAGGTGACCAGAAAGGAATCAAATCTGTCTGTAGAAAAGTATAATACAAGCTAAAACATCAAATAATAAAAAGACCTGCTAATAGCACCTATGAAACATATCTGAAAATCTTTGAACATTCTCCCTTTCACAATCCAGTGTCTGCTTTTTTTTTTGATCTTTGAGCCTGGGCTTCTCCAATAGGAACCTACAGATTACATCCCATTTGATCTTCTGTATAGGACCCCTCCTGGAGAGCTCAAACACCATGCTGTGAGAATTCTGAAGCAGCCTGCAGGGAGGCCCCTTGCAGGGAGACACCTAACCATCTTGCCAACAATTAACACCCACTTGCCAGCCAATGGTGTGAGTCAGATCCTGAGGCTCCAAACAGGCTTCCTCAGCCAACATCTTAACTTCAACCCCAAGAGCTTCCCAGTGAAATTTCTCCAGGATTCCTGACCTACAGCAACTGAGGGGCTAACAGATATGGAAGCGGTTCTTTAAACCACTGCTTTTAGGATGTGAGGCATTATTAATAAAAATACTATAAAAATATAGCTGGCATAGTTGTGTTATTATCAGACAAAAAAGTAATGCTACAACTGAGAACTATGGAGAATGAACAGAGAACTGTGTGATAATAAGGCATTTCGCTTACCCCAAACACACAGCACAGATAATAGACTAAGAAGGACTTAATATAGCAAGCAAAATTTTGCATAAACATAATAAAATCCATTATGGTGGAAGATTTACTGTTGCACATCTAGCCATAATTTGTGTATGGCAGAAAAAAGGTCAGTGCAATGTAGAAGATTTGAAACATAGTCAGCTTGTTAAATACAATAAGCATTCCAGTCAACAGTTCAAGGGTGTCCGGTCTGTTTAAGCAGACATGGAATAGTTACAAAACTCTGAACCCAAACCAAGACACAGCAAATGTATGCATCTGAATGAATTAACATAGAACCTGTAGGGAAATACTAAAGAATATACAACGATCCAATTCTGTATAGCTAGGGAAGGGTGTGTGTGTAGAGAAAGGAGGGATAGAGGGAGTAGAGGCAGAGAGAAAGGGTGGAAGGAAGGGGAGAAGAGATAGAAAAGGGGGAATAGGGAGGGTGTGAGAGGAAGAAGAGAGAGGAGGAGAGAGAAGGAGAGAAGGGAGAGAGAGAGAGAGAATGCAAAGACCAGCTTTAGACAAGAACATACATGGCTCTGTCATTTGGGAAGTATAAACATCTGATATTTGTTGTTGTTGGTTTTTTAATTGTGCATAAAATTTTATCTAGTAAATTATTTCTAGGAATTTATGTTGATGAAATATGTATGTACTGTGGGATATCTATCACGGTATTATATATAATGGTGAATTATGAGAAACGTCAAAATTAAATACGGAAATGATAAATTATGTAATTACTTGTAGACATTTCTATAATAATTAAAATGTTATTTTTTTGGCTAAAACTTTAGAAGCCAATATTATCATCAACTTACACTTTCACATTATAAATAGGATTAACATAAATTAAGTCACTTTGTAAAAACATTATGCAATTGGAAATTATTTCTGACAGATCAACTCTTACAGTTTTGTAGGCCATTCATCAAAGGAAAGTTGACTTCAGTCAAAATAGCACACAACCTAATCTCATAAATCACATGTTTAATGTTACTTGTTTTCAGTAGGCTTTGAAAACCTTACTACTGTCATACTCAACTAGAAATAAGTTGACAACTAACTAAATTCAGAGAAAATAAATACTAGTCTTCTAAAATATACAGGGCTCACATCCCTAATAAACATAATGAACATAAAATTCAAATACCTCCAATGTTCTCCCTTGAAGATATGTTAGCTTCACTCTGAGCAAAGAGCAACATTCCTTTGCATTTCCCAAGGCCATTACACTGAGACTCATCAGATACCTATAACACTTGCTGAAGTTACCCCTTAAATATTTCTATTTGACTAGTATGAAGTGTCCTTCCTTATCTTTTTTGATAACTTTTGGTTGAAAGCTGATTTTATTCGATATTAGAATGGCTACGCCAGCTTGTTTCTTGGGACAATTTGCTTGGAAAATTGTTTTCCAACCTTTTTCTCTGAGGTAGTGTCTGTCTTTGTCACTGAGGTGCATTTCTTGTATGCAGCAAAATGCTGGGTCCTGTTTACATATCCAGTCTGTTAGTCTATGGCTTTTTACTGGGCAATTGAGTCCATTGATGTTAAGAGATATTAAGGAAAAGTGATTGTTACTTCCTGTTATTTTTGTTGTTAGAGGTGGTATTATGTTTGTGTGGATATCTTCTTTTGGGTTTGTTGAAAGATTACTTTCTTGCTTTTTCAACACCTTGTGTTGGTTTTTTTCCAGCTATTATCCTTCATAGGGCTGGATTTGTAGGAAAATATTGTATAAATTTGGCTTTGTCATGGAATATCTTGTTTTCTCTGTCTATGGTAATTGAGAGTTTTGCTGGGTATAGTAGCCTGGGCTGGCACTTGTGTTCTCTTAGGGTCTGAATGAGATCCTCCCAGGATCTTCTAGCTTTCATAGTCTCTGGTGAGAAGTCTGGTGTAATTCTGATAGGTCTGCCTTTATATGTTACTTGACCTTTTTCCCTTACTGCTCTTAATATTCTTTCTTTGTTTAGAGCATTTGGTGTTTTGATTATTATGTGACAGGAGGAATTTCTTTTCTGGTCCAATCTATTTGGAGTTCTGTAGGCTTCTTGTATGTCTATGTTCATCTCTTTCTTTAGGTTAGGAAAGTTTTCTTCTATAATTTTGCTGAAGATATTTACTGGCCCTTTAAGTTTGGAATCTTTGCTCTCTTCTAAACCTACTATCCTTAGGTTTCATCTTCTCGTTGTGTCCTGGATTTCCTGGATGTTTTGTGTTAGGAGCTTTTTTGCATTTTGCATTTTCTTTGACTGTTGTGTCAATGTTTTCTATGCTAACTTCTGCACCTGAGATTCTCTCTTCTATCTCTTGTATTCTGTTGGTGATGCTTGCATCTATGACTCCTGAACTCTTTCCTAGGTTTTCTAACTCCTGGGTTGTCTCCCTTTGTGATTTCTTTATTGTTTCTGTTTCCATTTTTAGATCCTGGGTGGCTTTGTTCACGTCATTTACCTCTTTGGTTGTGTTTTCCTGTAATTATTTAGGGGATTTTTGTGTTTCCTTTTTAAGAGCTTCTAGCTGTTTACCAGTGTTGTCCTGTATTTCTTTCTTTCTTCTTTTTTTTTATTCTTTCTTCGAGACAGGGTTTCTCTGTGTAGCCCTGGCTGTCCTGGAACTCACTCTGTAGACTAAGCTGGCCTCGAACTCAGAAATCCACCTGCCTCTGCCTCCCAAGTGCTGGAATTAAAGGCATGTGCCGCCACTGCCTGGCTTGTCCTGTATTTCTTTAAGGGAGTTATTTATGTCCTTTTTAAAGTCCTCTATCATCATTATGAGAAGTGATTTTAGATCCGAATCTTGCTTTTCCGGTGTGATGGTGTATCCAGGACTTGCTATAGTGGGAGAATTGGGTTTTGATGATGCCAGGTAACCTTAGTTTCTGTTGCTTATGTTTTTACCCCTTCCTCCTGCCATTTGGTTATCTCTAGTGCTACCTGCCCTCCCTTTATCTGACTGGAGCCTGTCCTTCCTGTGATCTTGGTTGTGTCAGAACTCCTCAGAGACCAGCTGTCTCTGGGATCCTGTGATTCTTGGATCCTGTGATCCTGATATCCTAGGTGTGACAGAGCTCCTTGGAGTCAAGCTGCCTCTGCAAACCTGAGATCCTGGTGTGACCAAGCTCCTGGGATTCTGTGATCCTGTGATCCTGGGTGTGTTAGAGCACCTGGGAGTGGAGCTTCCTCTGGGTGTTGTGAGACTGGCTGAGGAGTTCGTGCCCAAGGTCTGCTCAGGGCACCAGTTCATGATATTTGTTTTGACAACCAGCTCTTCCAGTCAGCCTGCTAGTGCCCCTGACTATCCCTCCATGCTCAGTTTTTAACACAAAAGAATGCATTTGTTAAAATGTCAGGGTTATATGGATGTGCTAATCCACAGGGACATCAATTCTTTCCTCAGGCCTTAGACTCTGAGGGAATTTGGTCAAGAATAAAGTGAGAATGTACTGACTGGAGCAAAGAGATGATTGTCAAAGAGTAGAGTGTGGAACTACTGAAGGATATCTCACTCTGCCAAGGGGTACTGTGACATGGGGGAAGGGCTCATGACACAGGGGTATGAAGGTGTCAGGGGGAGGGAAACAGTGTATAGCCTTGTCTGTCTGTCTCTACCAGCTTGATCAGGTGACATGAATTGGATTTGGAAAATCTAAGTTGCCTCATCTATGCAGAGTTGGGTGACTGATTCCAGGTAACCCTACTCTAGATCATGGTCTGACTCTGTGAACCCCTTCTTTCTTCTCTTACTACAACAAATCCTGCCATGAGCAACATGCCATCCATCAGTCCCCCAAACCACCCTAATGGAGTCTTCCTTTCCACCTCTTCCTGGATCTCTGGAACAGCTTCTCACTTGGTCTTCATCAGTGATCTTCATGGAGCCACTCTCAGTATATTCTATCAATCCCATGTTTTCTGGAACACTATAGTGAGCTTAATGTTGATTGTTAATCTCTGTGTTTGAAAGAGCTCAGTAAATTCCCCAGGCTTGGTCCATGTGCTCTTGACTTTTCTAACATCCACTTGAGACTTATCTACCCCTAGAAATAATTTAAAAGCATGGGAAAGGATAAGGTGGAGAAGAAAGATGAGAAAAGCAAATTTACCCCTTCTATGTTTACTGAGTGAAATCTAAACACCCCCAGGGCTCCACCAAACCAAGTGTGAGAGTGACACAATGATTTAAATGATGTGGTCAAACAAATAAAAAGGTTTGTAAAGGTAAGTTTTGGTATCATTTAAACTTCATGAAGACCACTAGGATCCCAGAAAACCCCATCAGAAGACCTCTGTATATCTCTGCCCCCCCTTCCACAGCCAACACTGCTTCTAGCTGTTCTCTCCTTCACAAACAAGATGGGTTTCTCTCTCTACAAACCAAACTGGCTGCTGGCCCTCTGGTTATACTCACACCAGTGTCACCACACCCATCTCTCAGGCCCTCTGAGCCAGTCCTTCTGAGGCTAAGAAATCCCTTAATCTCCTCAGGATAAATGTGTGAGCCATGTGAGGAACCGAGTCCTCCCCGACTGCTTTTCTCCCAAGAAATTCTTCCACATCCCTGGCATCAAGTGTTAGCATCTTTCCCATTTGTCATAAGCTCCAAACCACAGGCCAAAGCCAATGCACAGCAGTGATGCTTTAAGTCATGGGATGGGGGCTCAAGCAGAGCAGAGCAGAGCACAGCAAGCAAGCATCTGGGGCTCCAAGTGGCTTCAAGAGGGTAAGGTCGCAAGGAGGGCAGACAGTACATCCATTACAACTGTGAGCTCCCAAAAGAAACAAGCCGCAATTATTTAACAAGCACAGGGAGGGCTGTAAGTGAAGAGATTTAGACTCATGGTTGTCCAAAGCAGGACTCAGCCTGCTCTGTCTACGTTCGACCCCATTTACTTTAACTACTCCTTAAAGATAATTTCGTTATATTGGAATATATAATTCAGGCAAAAAGATACATCAAAACAAGGACAGCCCCTTCCCTGCCTCCTAATCAATCTTCTATCTTTTACCCTGAACCACTTTTTAATGCATCCTTATAGTCTATAAAAAGAATCAGACTCTTCTATTCTAAAAAAAAAATCCTCTGCTTTCCCCTATAACAATTAAGCTTTTAAAAAACAAGACAACAAAAACAGAAAAGCTTAAAGGGCTGGAGAGACGATAAGAACATGTAGTGTTTTCCAGAGGAAAAAACCTGAGATGGGAACAGAGGAAATGGGACGCACATATGCTGTGTTCAGCTTAATCTCTCCTTTTCACCATTCAGGGTCCAGCTCCTGAAATGATGCAACACACATCCAGGAAACGTCCTCTCTCCTCACTTATCTCGATTAAGAAAATTCCTCACCAGCATTTCCACAGTGCCCTGCCGCCAATCCAGACAACCCCTCATGGTGATCCTTGAGAGTAAACACTGAGTATCTCACTGTGATTTTACTTGATTTTGATGTCCATAATTCACTCCTCCATCCTAGAACAAGCCACAAAGACCATCTTTATTGTGAAGTACCACTTACATCCCATAATTTAACTGTGTGCCTTACTCACTTCCATACCACCCATCTTGGAACGCTGTTCCTTGATACCTGTGGAGTCTCCCACAGTCTTCCCATCTTTGCCTCATCTGTGAATGTGCCTTCCATTGCTCACCCTTAGGCTGATGTTGCTAGTCTCTGAGTTCCCTTCCAGGGCTGCTGCTCATGTTAATTAAGGCACTCTCTCTAGTGTGTTTTCACTGTCTTTTGGCTAGCTCCATTTTCTTGACAAAGTGGTGTTTATAAACCACAGCTTGGAACTTATTTCTCTCTTGCTTGATCCAGTCATTGCGAAGTATGAAGAAAGTTGAATTTCTTATCTTGACTTACAAACAAGGTACAACAGGCTATTTTTGCCAATGGATGTTTGTTCAGTGAGTGAATGGATGAATCACAAACCTGGGCCTCTAACTTTGGACTTTCCCTTGGGTTTTACCCTTAAGACTCAGAGCTTGTTAAACACATTCCATTACTGATTTTTCAGATTCCTCAAACCTATAGTTCCCCAAACTGATATCAAAGTGACATCATTGGTTTTGTTTTGTTTTTTGTTTGTTTATAATAATACTGCCCCGAATGGCCACCATCAGCAACCTGACCACTGTTCTTCATGTTTGCTCAGTCTTTACATTGTTGAACCACATTGATTTCCTGGAATCTGTTCATGTCTCGGAATCTACATCTTTGTCTTCTTTAATCTAGCTTGTTCCACTGTCTCTAGCCAATCACTTTAATGCCAGTCTTGCCTCTTACCAACTTGGTGTTCACACTGCCACCAAAGGGATCCACCTAAAACCTGTTTAATTTATTCTACTTAAAACTCCTTTGGTAGCTTTTTATTTGTAGAAAAAGTTGTAAGCTCTGTTTTATAACATAAAGGTCACCATATCTGACCTGACTCTTTCCCATGAATCCAAATTCTCTCATTTTCTGTATCAAAGTCTAATACTATAGAACTTGGGATATCTAAATCCATTTAGCTATTAGCTTAGAAAAGATGTTCCTGTTATTCCCTACTGCAGGCCAGACTTCTAGCCTTTCTTTTTCTGCTGAGTAGGATATAATCCTATTCTCCAAGAGTTGAATCAGGCCTCAGCTCCACCAGGAAAGCTGTATCATAGATTTAGTCAGGGACTCTATGTTCACTATAACTCAGGAGACAGAGTCCTTAGTGACAGTGCTCGGCCTGTTCAAGAGTTTAGCCTATAAGAATCTAAGCTTACCAGCCATACAGCTTTAGCAAGTCATGTAACTAATCTCACTATGCCTTAGAAAGTACTCAGTAAATGTTGGCTGTGGCTTCCATTGTCTCTAGCAGTTTGTTTCCTCCTTATAAATGTTTATCTCACCCCATCTCAGGAATCTCTGGGAAGAGTTTTGGATGTGTCTGGTGTTCACTAATCTCTTTCTTTAAAGTCTGATAAAGAAGGGTCTAAGTAAGGAAGTCCCTGGAATTATTCCCGTCTCTTCCTTGCAACCATATTCTTAGCTAAGTTTCCTGAGCATGGGGCAGGGGCACAGGAGACTCATTCTTCTTGTTATTTGGCTTCTCTGTCCCTTATGTGTTTCTCCAGATCCTCTGTTCCTTTTTATGAACTAACCTTGGTGACTCCACATGTTTATGTGACCTGAAATGTCATTCATCCCTTTACTGTGTGGCTATGTCCTATGAATTGGAACATATTCCAATGAAGGGAGGAGAAGGGCTTCTCACATTCCTTAGTTTGGTTTCTACTGCATGAAAAGTGCTGTGACAAAGCAACTTGGTGAGCAGAGGGTTTATTTCATTTTACAGTTGTAGTCTATCAATCAGGGAATTTAAGGCAGGAACCTAGAGGCAGAAACTGAAGCAGAAGCCATGGAAGAGTGTTGCTTACTGAATTGCTCCTCCTGGCTTGCTTGGCTTGCTTTCTTATACATCCTAGGACTATCAGCCCAGGGATGGTACCATCCACGATGGGCTGGACCTTTCCACAACAATCACCAATCAAGAAAATGCCTCACAGGCTTGACCACAGGCCAGTCTTATGAGGAATTTTCTCAATTGAGGTTTCCTCTTCTCAAATGATTCTAGCATTGTATCAAGTTGACAAAAAACTAACCAGTGTAGGAAACTAAGAAAATTTACAGGGTTCAGAAAGCTAAGAGAAGTTACAAGGCTCAGGAGGTTTAGAGAGCTACAAGATTCACAAGGTTTGTCCCCAACTTTATATAATCTGTAAACAATCTAGGAAAGAGGAGACCAGGGAAGGGAAGGCTAGGGAATGGGGACTCTTCAGGGGAACTGCCTGTAAGTTGGACAGGGAGCTCCTATGATATAGCTCTAACATTATCATCTGAGAAAAATTGAAACATCTCATTTTTATTGCCATTTAGAACTTAAATAAACAATTGCATTTACGTGTTGAAACTGGTTACAGGGTGAATTCCAGGACAGGCTGGACAGAGAAAACCTGTCTTGAAACAAACAAACAAACAAACAAACACCAAACAAAAAATATAATAGATTGCTATTGTCCATTTTCAATATGAGGTAATCTTAGTTACAGGCAAGTGGGAGGCAATAGGACCCTTTATTCCCTGGCTGGTGGCTGACATCTGTCTATCTCAGAATATGGAGGGTTTATAAGTTACAAGTAGTTTGCTATATGACTGAGTCCATGACCAGAAAGAGGATAGTCCCACGCCTGAAATTAGTCATTAGATAAGGCTAAGTCCTAACCCAATAAGGTGGGGGATTTGGGAAAGGGACAAGTCCTAGCCTACAGAAGAAAAGGACAGAAATTTATTGATTCCTGATTGGAAGATTTTAAGTCAGTTTTGTGCCAAATCAGCATGCTAGTCAATTTTGCCTTTTCTCTAAGACACTGCCTCTTTCTGTAGATCTGTAAATTAGGAATTGCTTCATTTTCACTGTCTCTTGAATTTATTCTCATCTCATTTCCAACAGGGAGAGGCATCAATGCAAATACTTTTCCCCAAACCCGAAGATTTTCAATATGAAAGATGGAAAATAGCCAACAATGATGACTGCTTTTCTACTGCTACGTGTAATAGTTTTGTTATTTATACTAAAACCACAATGAACTTTCAGAATGTTTTAACTAACTCAAGACTCAAGGGAAAAAGAATAAAAAAAACACTTCTCAATTTAAAGTGAGAATTCCTTGTTTTCAGTCAGGATATTTTCTCCAAGAGGTCACAAGCTCTTACTCAGTGGTTGTGTGGGCAGCTTGGGTCATAGGGCAGGGTCCTTCCCACACTGGGAAAAGCAAGCCCATTATTTTTGGCTCTGTGTTTAAGAATATGGATCTTCATGAGCTCAACACAAGGAAAACACTTTTCATTTAATGGTAGTTATGGACACAAAGCCCTTGTCTCTCTAAAGACTGCTCTGCCTAGCCTGGTTTGAGCCTGCTGTTTTTCTGTGTAGCTAGCCTATGAAGGCTGAGATGGAGGGGTGGGTGGGTGATGTCAGTGGAAGGTGAAGACACCACACAAAACCAAATCTGGTTATCATGGCTTTCTGAGTGTCCTGGGAAGCAGATCCAAGTGTTGTCAGTGTGGAACCTGCAACAAATGCCTCTGACACCAGAGAATTCAGCAAATCATTCATCCTTAGCTAACCCAGAGAGCATGGAGTGATTCCAAAAGGACTTACAAGACAAAAATAATACATGCATGCATGCATACATATATATGTATGCATATACACATATACTCACATATGTACATACATAACATGCATAAAACAAACTAAAGTATTGGCTGGCCATTAGCTTAAAAGCCCATTGACCTTGTGAATGGCTTTGCTCCTTTCACAGTCCCTTCTGTAGATGTCATAGACTAACAGAAAATTCATGGGTGGCCAGCACTTTACCTACTAAGCTGTTTCAATGGTCCTTTACTGATTTTGAAATTAGTGTGTTTACACTCAAAGGGGCATTACTTAAGGCTGTATATCAGTTTGGAATGTATTTATCAGGGGCCTCTTAAACATAATAATGTGATGTTCTCTTGGCTTATCCAGGATCTGGAATCCTTGTCATGGCTGCTTGGGTAGGAATCAGATTTGGCTGCATGCTGAACATTTCCCTTCTGCTGTCCATCTGACAAGGAAAGGTTGGAATCAGTTCTTGGTCTGTCCTGACATTGTCCAGAAGGGTCTGAAGATAGCCAGAGGGTCTTTTATCAAAACTGAACCTTATCTTCTACCCATAAATAACAGTACTGATTTCTATCTGAATTCCCCCTCTGAAGAGAGTAGAAGGAAAAGGGCAGGAGATAAGGAACTCCTAAGGACAGTGACTCTTATCTCCATGAGCCTCTGTAGCAAGGATGAAGCCTGGTATACTGCAGGACATCTTAGATATTTGTCAAATAGAGTAAATAAAAGCCTCAGAGATGGTTCATTTGCTAGAGTGCTTGCTACAAATACATGAGGATTGGAGTTTGATTCACAGCACCCATGTGAAATGCCTGATGCGGAGATGCATTCATGCATGAAATCCCAGTGCTAGGGAGATGAAGACACGGTTCCCTGGAGATGCTGGCTAGCTGGATTGCTGACTTGGTGAGTTTCAGGTTTGAATGAAAAGTCAACTCAATAAGTGAATGAGAAAGACAGCTGAGTCAATCTCTGGCCTCCACACAAATGTGTACAGACACAGACCTGCAAACATTCACACAAAGATATACAGATGCATGCTCACAGAGGCATACATCAACAAAGTCTTTACAACTATGCTGGGAGGAATGAACTGATTGTTTGCAATTATTGCAAGAGCAGAAAGATTAATGGAAGAATGGGAACTTGAACTCAAGTCTCCATTTTTTGCCATGTTAATTGATACAATAAAAATTTCTCTCTGCACAAAAATCCAAGCTATTTCAAAAGAACTTCAGTCATTCTCTCCCTTTTCCTCCCTGCCTCCCTCCCCTTCCCTTGCTTCATCTCTCTCTCTCTCTCTCTCTCTCTCTCTCTCTCTCTCTTTCCTTCCTTCCTTCCCTTCTCTCTTTTTCTGTCTCTCCCATCTTTCTCCTCTCCCCCTTTTTTCTCTATTTTGCTTGAGTGATCTCTGGGAAGAAATTTAATGACAACCTATTGTTCTATCAGTATCCAACTGCTTACAAGTTTAAGTTCCACCAGACACCATGGAATGCAGCCAGCTCAACTTCCTGCCCATGGAGGAGGCAGAGGTATTTTCACAGTGCCTGGCTCATAACAAGTGTTTAGTAAGCATTAGTTTCCTTCAGCACAAGAAGCTTATGGCAAGCTGTGGTCACAGCCGTGGCCAGAATTCCTTCAATAACTACATTATAAGTTTATGATCTCCTAGTCTAACGATAAGTTGTTCTTCCTCAGTATATAAACACTACGAAATAGTGGACTTCAAGGACTTTGCTGTGTTCAATGCTATATTCCTTAAGACCTTAAATGTGGTATATGTTTTAAAATATATACTATTTTGAATGAATGCATAAACACATGAATGGTTATGAGAAAGTATTGGTTTTAGTTTAGTTTCTGTTGCTGTAACAAACATCATAACTAAAAACAACTTGGGAGGAGAGGTTTATTTCATTTTATACTTCATTATTGAGGGAAGTCATGGCAGGAACTCAAGGCAGGAGCCTGGAGGGAGGAACTGGAGCAGAGACCATGGAAGAACGCTGTTTACTCACTTTCCCTGCCTAGTCAACTATCATTTTATACATCCCTCAGACCCACCTGCCCAGAAGTACAAACCACAGTGGACTGCACTATGCCATTTCAATCAGCAATCAAGAAAGTACCCCACAGATACCTCCACGGGCCAGTTGATGGAAGTCTGTTTTAGTTACTTTTCTGTTGCCATGATAAAACACCATGGTCAGGGCAACTTAAGGAAGAAAGAGTTCATTTTGGTCTATGGCTCCAAAGTTTTAAGAGTCCGTTATGGTCAAGAAACATGGCAGCAGGTGGCAAGCATGCTGATAAGAGTAGGGAGCTTACACCAGGTAGAAGAGGAAAGAGAGGGAGAGGGAGAGAGGGAGAGGGAGAGGGAGAGAGGGAGAAGGAGAGGGAGAGAGGGAGAGGGAGAGGGAGAGAGGGAAAGGGAGACAGGGAGAGGGAGAGGGAGAGAGGGAGAGGGAGAGGGAGAGAGGGAGAGAGGGAGAGGGAGAGAGGGAGAGAGGGAGAGAGGGAGGGAAAGAGGGAGAGAGGGAGAGGGAGAGGGAGAGGGAGAAGGAGAGGGAGGGAGAGAGAGGTTGGAAGTGGTGCCTGGCTGTAAGCTCTCAAAGCCTATTCTCCAGGAGCATATTTTCTTCAGCAAGATGCAGGTCCTAAACCTTCACAAGCAGGACCAACAACTAGAGACCAAGTGTTTAAATATCTGAGGCCATGGAGGACATTTCTCATGAAACCATCACAAGGTCAGCTCCTCAGTTGAGGTTCCTTCTTCCCAGGTGTATCAACTTGACAACTGATGCTGATGCTAACAGTGATAGTATCAGAAGCAGCAGTTGCTCTACAGATGGATTACTTTTAAAAGGAAAAGCTGAAGTATCAGCCCAGCAAGTGACCTCCAGGGGAGTTACTTGAAGTCACGTGACACTATAATAGGTGAATTACTCTTAAACCATTGCCTAAAAGTACTATGGTGGTATCCATGGTTCAGATCAAGGGGAAGGAACTGAATGAGCATGTCTGGTTGGAATTTATACACAGTGTAAGGAGAGGCTGTTTAACTTTGGACACTATTAAACACATTTTGAAATATTTATAGTTGTCTCTCTTCCATTCTTGCTCTTCCTGTGCAGCCCATCCACACGCCACAGATTTATAGCCAATCAGTTTAGTCCCTGAGTTATGAAATGATATGAAATCAAGCCATCAAGAGACCCAGAAGATGAAAATTGAGATGAAAAAAATTTTTTTCTCTCAGTAGGTCTTCTGCCAGATGAGTCTAAATGCTTTGGGCTGCTAGCTAACTCTTAAATAAGAAGACAAAATAAGGAAATAATAAAAAAAAAAACAATACCTTTGCTCTTTCTTAAAAAGTACTCAAACCCAAGAGCAATTCTCAAATTCATATGGAATAACAAAAAATCTAGGATAGCAAAAACTATTCTCAACAATAAAAGGACTTCTGGGGGAATCAGCATCCCTGACTTCAAGCTGTGCGACAGAGCAGTAGTGATAAAAACTGCATGGTATTGGTACAGTGACAGGCAGGTAGATCAATGGAATGAAATTGAAGACCCAGAATTGAACCCACACACTTACGGTCACTTGATCTTTGACAAAGGAGCTAAAACCATCCAGTGGAAAAAAGACAGCATTTTCAACAAATGGTGCTGGTTCAACTGGCGGTCTACATGTAGAAGAATTGCTCCATTCCTATCTCCCTGTACAAAGCTCAAGTCCAAGTGGATCAAGGACCTTCACATAAAACCAGATACACTGAATCTAATAGAAGAGAAAGTGGGGAAAAGTCTCGAACACATGGGCACAGGGGAAAAGTTCCTGAACAGAACATCAATGGCTTATGCTCTAAGATCAAGAATCAACAAATGGGACCTCATGAAATTACAAAGCTTCTGTAAGGCAAAGGACACTGTAAATAGGACAAAATGGCAACCAACAGATTGGGAAAAGATCTTTACCAATCCTACATCAGATAGAGGGCTAATATCCAATGTATACAAAGAACTCAAGAAGCTAGACTCCAGAGATCCAAATAACCCTATCAAAAAATGGGGAAGAGAGCTAAACAGAGAATTCTCAACTGAGGAAACTCAAATGGCCAAGAAGCACCTAAAGAAATGTTCAACATCCTTAGTCATCAGGGAAATGCAAATCAAAACAACCCTGAGATTCCACCTCACACCAGTCAGAATGGCTAAGATCAAAAACTCAGGTTACAGCAGATGTTGGTGAGGATGTGGAGAAAGAGGAACAGTCCTCCATTGCTGGTGGGAATGCAAGCTGATACAACTCTGGAAATCAGTTTGGCGGACCCTCAGAAAAATGAACATAATACTACCTGAGGACCCAGCTATTCCACTCCTGGGCATATACCCAGAAGATGCTCCAACATGTAATAAAGACACGTGCTCCACTATGTTCATAGCAGCCATATTTATAATAGCCAGAAACTGGAAACAACCCAGATGTCCCTCAACAGAGGATGGATACAGAAAATGTGGTACATTTTCCATTTACACAATGGAATACTACTCAGCTATTAAAAAGAATGACTTCATGAAATTCACAGGCAAATGGATGGAACTTGAAAATATCCTGAGTGAGGTAACTGAGTCACAAAAGAGTGAACACAGTATGTACTCACTGATAAGTTATTAGCCCCAAAATTCATAATACCCAAGAGTCACTTCACAGCAACCATTGAGCTGAGTGTGAGGTCCCAGATGGAGGAGTTGGAGAAGGGACTGAAGGAGCTGAGGGAGTTGGCAGCCCCATGGAGGGAGCAACAGTGTCTACTGGCCTGACCTCCCGATGCTCCTGGAGACTGGCTCTCAAACCAAAGAATACACATGGAGGGACCCATGGTACTGGCCACATATGTGGCAGAGGAGGCCTGAGGGTGTTAGATGCCCCAGTATAGGAGAATGCCAAGGAGGGAAGATGAGAGTGTGTGGGTGGTGGAATACCCCCATAGTGGCAGGAGGAGGAGAAGGAATAGGGAGGTTCCAAAGGGGAGATCTGGAAAGGGAGAAACATTTGAAATGTAAATAAAGTATCCAAAAAAAAAAAAGTGTTCAAACCCTAATGTGGTCTACACATTTAAAAAGGCCTACAGCCTTTTTAAATCTTTCACTGGGGCCTCAGAGAGCTCTGTATCATGTATAACACAGCCAACGGGTTTCCAATCCAAGGAAGGAAAGAGTATTTCTCAATGCAGTATGTTCCAAGCCTACCTTCACCTGGATACCATTTGTTAACCACTACATGTTGTGTTCCTCTGTGTTTGTTGATCAATGTTGCAGTCACACTGACTGGAAGGGTGCTCTGTCCTGATTTCAGAGTGAGTTTTAAGCTACTTTGACAACCCTTTAACTCGTGGGTTTGCCTCACCCTTTTTGAGTCCAAATTGCACAATAATATAATGTAGCAAGTCCTGTGGGACTCTCTGTGTCATCTTAAATTTCAGGAAGCCACAACCTCGCACATCTCCTCCGATTGCTCCCCTCCCCCAACTGTGGCCCGATCCTGTGTCATCTGGCTGCTTTCTGGCTTGGTGTTCACCAGGGTTCTGGGATTGAAAACCCACTGCCTGACTCTGCTGAGTTCAGAGTCTCCTCTGACACTTTGGAAACATCTCCTTCTCATTCCTGCTATCCAGTGTTAAGCACTCCTGTCCTTTCTGAGTAATCAAAGCTTTATTGTAAAAACCTATTTAAATCCCCAAAGAGCTCTGAAACATTCGTTTCACTTCTCTGTCTGCTTCGATGGATATTTTATGTGAATTGTGAACTTGGGAAACATAAAAGGGGGAAATTAAAAAGAAATATGTACATTCTGTAAGAATCAGTAAGAAAACCATGAACAACATTTTAGTGAGTAAACCATGAATGTGGAATGCATTTAGCTAGTTTGATATAGTCTTTCCATTTTCTTTACGATCTGCTCATGTAAGGATGGTTGAACATTTATTTAATCTTTAGAAATATCTTCACATTGTTTAAATGCTTCACTATTTTACTCCGGACTTGTTTGACCCACTCAGAAAGCTACTTAATTATATTAAAAGTGTACTTTAAAGATAGAACCAATAATTTCTATCAATTTTAAAATATTTTCTTAATCTTTAATGCTTGTGGCATTATTTTCCATGATATAAGGTGAATTTAGAAATGTACAGATCATTTTCATTTAACTTCTGATTTTAGAAAAAAAAAAAAAACATACAGCAGGCCAAATTCTGATAGCTAAGAATAGAAATAATTATATTTTAAAATATGTATTTTACATTCTATATATTTATTTTTTCCTCTTTCTATATATGCTTTATTTTTTAGACAGAGTTACTATTGAGCTAAGGCTGACCTTGAACTTCTAATTCTCCTGTCTCAACCTCCTGAGTGCTTGTATTACAGGTGTGACCATATAATTGTTTTAAAGAACACTGAGTGAATACATAATGCCATGGAAAGCGAGCTAGACTGAATTGCTGGAGACTGAAGTAAAGTGGAACTTTCTGGTTTCTTTGGAAACTCAGTGATGTCATATGATGTTTTGCTGGGGCAGGCAGGCGAAAGGATGTTTTGCTGAAGCAGACATGTGAGAGGGCGTGTGATGTTTAGAAAGAATATAAATATGGCCCCACAGACAGAAGGAAGAGACTCTGGCATTGGTTCGCCTTGCTCTGCCTCACTAGTCTTTGCTAAAGACACACTTGAATTGGTTCTCCTTACATCCTGTTGCTGATCTTAGCTTGTCTGATTCAAGTGCTGCTGATTCATGTGTGGTGACTGCCGAATGGGCTGGAGTGCAGCTGCTGATTTGTGCTGATGTTTTGCTAGAGGACTGAACTGCTGACAGTGAAGACTGGAGTCACCCCAAAGAACTATTTCTAAACAGGTCCACAACCCCCGTTTCCTATTAACCTTTCTTTTCCACTATATCTGGTGGGTAGTAGGCTGTAAGGGAGTTTGAAGTGTTTAAGAACCCTTATTAAAGTAAGTTTTTAAAAATCTAAGCTGTCACTGATGTCTCCTGTGTGATTCTGGAAAAGTCACAAGATGATCTTTGGTAAGATCAAGAAGTCCAATGGAAACATCGCTTGGATTATGTGCGGTGGGGTGGTGCACAGCTGTCATACCAGCACTCAGGAAGCTAAGCGGGGGGAGCACAGATTCAATGACAGCCTGCTATATAAAAAGCTTTAAGCCAACCTAATGATACCCTGCCTCAAAAAAAAAAAAAAAAAAAAAAGAATCACTCATATAATTTCCCTTTTTGAGATATCTGCATAAAATACTTAATTTTAAAATATGCTAACCATTTGAGTAAACTTAATTTTATTATTACCTATTTGTCTTTTAATTAAGTAGCACCACCATTCTCATACATAATGTACTAATAGTGTTACTTAACTTATTCATCACTTCATGTACTTTTTGTTTCTTGGTTTTTGTGTGCAGGGGTGGTTGCTGTTGGGTTTTTATTGTTTGTTTGGGTTTTTTGTTTTTGTTTTGGTGCTGAAATCATTTGAAGTCTACTTTCTTTCTTGGAAATTTTCATTTTTTTTGTTTCCTAGCAACTTTTAAATTAAGTGTACATCATTATTAATAACAGTCTTGGTGTGTAAAGCTGTAGAACTTTTCCTCTTAACTATTTGACCCTCTGATTGACTGTTCTCTCTTCTGTCCCTGGTTCCGGTAACTACCCTCCACTTCCTCCTGTGCACTTTCCTGTTCTCCATCTCTACTACTTTTGTCTCTTAATGACATCCATTCTAACCCTACAGAGTGCTGTCTCATTGTGCTTTAATCTGTGTTTCCTGATAAAGTGTTGAACTCTCACATATCTATTGGACATTTAACATGCCTTCTTTTGAGAACTCTTTAGGTTTGTTCAGATCAGATAAGTTTGAATGCTCACATGTACTTAAATACTTATTTTGTGTGTGTGTCTCTCTCTCTGTGTAGCGGTAACTTTTATTATCCTGTAATAATCCTTGTTTTCAAGGCTCACTGCCTCAGTCTGCTAACCTAGGCCTAGTCCTGGAAGTTTCTAACCTCTGTACAATCTTATCTAGGCCTAGGGTATTTTCAGCCTCTGATACTTACTGCTGAATAAGCTCACCCTTCCTAGCTCTTTCTGAACTCTGGCTGGCTGGTTCAACTCAGCTGTTCTGGCTCTTCTCTCCAAGCTGAGTAATTCAATTCTCATTCTCTCTCTCTCTCTCTCTCTCTCTCCTGAATTTCTCCGCTTGGCCTCATACTAACTTTGGCAGTATGTTCTAATCTTCTGACTCCTTCTCATTCTGCCTCATCTGTCTTCACCTGTGTTATAGCTTAGCTTGTTCTCTCTTCAACCTGTCTCTGTAAAACTGCTTCTCTCTCTTTCTCTCTTTCTGCACTACTCTCTTAAATAGCCTCTTTTTCTTCTCTTATTTTGTGAGAGTTGGGCATATCCTGTTCTGTCAAGTGTTTCTCTGATTCGTAACCTTTTCTGCCACTCAATTAGATATCACTTTCAGACATGGGTGCTTCCTTCTACAAACTAACTTTACCTTTTTTGTTTGGGATTAAAGGTGTGTGCCAAGGGCTGAGCCACACCACAATTAGAAGCAGTTCTTTTCAGTAAGTAACACAATCTTGGGGTTCACAGTGTGATCAAATATTTTGTAACATGTGTGTGTATGTGTGCATGTGCATGCACTTGTGTCTCATAATTCATTCCTCTTCCTAGTTTTGACCTGATTATGTAAACATCAAGCTTTTAAATAATAATAATAATAAATATTCAGTAGTGTTTTTCTCAGTCTGTGGAAGTAAATGTTAAGACATAGAATGAAACTATAGGTTGTATCTTTAAGTAAGAATCATCATTTATCTATCAAGAAAACTTCATGGTCTTAATTCAAATTATCTACCTGTTGAGTGGAGTCTCACTGAGCTGGTAAGAATATTTCTTTATCTCTGTTCCCACTATAACACCATATGTAGCCCACAGATCTGTAAGAGTCGTACGATCTCTCTCAAATTCTCCTCATCTCTGAAAATGTTTTTCTAAATGTTTAGTTTGAATGGTATTGTGTTTCTGTGAAAAGAGGAAGTAGTCATGGAAACTATCTCTCTCACACACACACACAGAAAGAAAGAGAGAGAGAGAGAGAGAGAGCGAGAGAGGGAGAGAGGAAATCTAGATGTTGCCAAGAAAAATTATGAGAATGTTGAAAAGCCAGAGATATACCGTGCAGAAAGCCAAAATATCATACAGGGAACCCAGAAAACCTCAGACATTCCATTGACACACACGAGTTATGTATTATTATTTAGGCTAACCCATCTGTTATTTTGATTCACTAAGTTTTTCTTGGCAATGCTGTCGACATTCTGTCTTTCAAATAAATGTTCAGCTCCTACCTGACCCCCTTTAAAGACTCTTGTGATTTCACTAAGACGCTGAGCCACTGAACAGAAGTAGAGTGGATGAGAAAGAGGGGAGAAAGCGGGAACAGTGGCGATCCAATGCTCACGAGCAAGGGACCCAAGGCAGCACATCAGCAGGGCTCCTCCTAGGTATGAGGGTGACTTTCTGCTGCATGCTGGCCTCTTTTCTAGCAGATGCTGCTGCTTGCAGCTTTTGGATGTTAATAAGTGAAGCTATAGACTTTTCTTAAATCACAGAGCTACTTGTCTGGATCCTGTTGGGAGAGGAAAGGGCACAAGATAAATAAGTGTCTTGGTCAATTATTAGCAATAGAATCCTTTTACAACTGAGTTAACCTAAGAAGGGGTAGTACCATGCAGGCATGGCGGTCTTTGTGCACTGTGTAAAGGTTATCCTTGTGTTGTTCAAATGAGGATTTCTCTGCCCTCATATGTTGTTTCAATCCGGACACAGTGTTGTAACGCTTAGATCTAGAATCTCCTGTCTCAAGTTCATGTAAACAATTCTTACCATTTATTCTTGGTCTTGTCAATAAATGCTGATTACCCAGTGGCTGGGCAGAATAGAAAATAGGGCAGAAACTTCTGCCAGTCAGGGGAGGGAGAGAGAGAGGGAGAGAGATTCAGATGGGCCATGAAGAGGAGAGGACCCTAGAAGACACCATGAGAAAAAAAAATCTGAAGTCCAAAGAGCCAGAAAAATAATAATGTGCAAGTATCATGGGATCATGGCCAGGAGGTAGCCAGATTAGTTTAGGGGGTTAATATAAACCAATACTAACCAGATATCGTGGAAGAAGCTTGAAATAAATCTGTTTCTCTGTGTGGTTACTGGGGACTAGCATAAGGTAAAGAAATACAGCATCTGGATTAGTCCACTGATTATACTTCTATCAAAAATTAATTCATTTTACACTATTAAGATAGAGGTTACGAGAGAAGAAGGGAGTGGGGAGGGAGAGAGAAGGGGAGGAAGGAGAGAGGGCAGAGAGAGGAAAGAGAGAAACACACACACAGAGAGGAGCAAAGACAGAGAATAGAAACCACTTTGGGCAGACAGGCTGGTGTGAACACTGGCGTACACATCTTTATAAAATCTCCAAGGGAGAGGTAATAGAACGCAGGGGTATGAAGAACAGTGGGAATTCAACACAGGTGATTACCACTGTTCTTGGTTGCCTACCAGAACTTGTTGGTAAGAAGCAGTTGTTGAAGACCCTACACACATTGATCGCAGCACATGGAGAAATCAAGTTGATATTACTAATGAAGCTTGCTTCCTGCCGGCTAGCTCTCATAGGACTGGAAGGCTGCTTAGGGAAAAAAGTCATCCATGGCATTACTCAGCCGTGAGCCTGTTAACTACAATAGTGCCTGGGATGGCAATTACTGGGCGTAACGGTGGCTCAGCTTCTGGATTGGATTTAAGGTCCTTGCCATAGGAGAAAGCACATGGCTGGTACTGAATCTCGCCAGGAACCTGTGGTTGGGGAGTTCGCAGTCTCTAGGGATGATTCCACTACTATTATTTTGCTAAACAGACACAGTATCGAATGCCCTCTAAATTCTCATCCCCTTGCCTCTTGAGAGAAATTTCTTTGTACTGTGGATGGTGGCTAAGGTAGAGACCCACAATGGGTCAAAACACAGGAAATACATATCGTGGAGTATATAGTCACAAGTGGAAGATCGCTACCATACCCCCTCTCCAAGGTTTAGGGACCATCCATGAAGAGGGGGAAAAGGTTATAATGGCCAGAGGCTGGGGAGGACTGGAGTATAAGAATGTCTTCTGGACATGACGGGACTTCTGCGTGCCTTAATTCACAGCAGCTGTAGTTGCCCACACAAGACCCACACAAGATCAAGCAGTCAACTTTCTATCATGGAGGGGGAAAGAGTTCATAATCCTGAACTGAGGCGCTATGGACAGTTAGTTCATGGCTTTTGGGGGAAGGGAAAGATAGTTTTCTTTAAGGCCGTGGCTCCTGGTAGGTCAACCCCTCTCCAGTAAATAACCCCACATGCAGAAATGTGTGGAAACCAAAAATTAGAGTCCACGGATTATTTTTTTAAAAAAGCCCAGTGGTGGTGGTGGTGGCAGTGGCAGCACACACCTTTAATCCCAGTACTCCAGAGACAGAGATAGATGGATCTCGGAGTTCCTGATGGCCTGTTGCGGAAGTATTAAAAAAGAAGGAATATTTCACAGCATGTTCCTGCGCTATGCCCTGGTTCTCTTATCCCCGGCTGGCTGGCCAGCCATGCACTGGCGGGCAATGGCCGACCTGCTTTCATCTCAAGGAGCTCTGCTCAGAGCTCCACACTCTCTCCACCCAGCTCACTAGGTTCCCTCTGGTGAGTCGCTACCACTCCAGTCCCATACTTCAATACCCCATGGCCTCTGTGGTGCACATCAGGCAAACCCACACTTTGCTGCTGTACCTTTCTCTCTGGAACCCAGATGAGCCACTGCGTGAAGGAAAATGAAAGACAAACTTAGTTCAGAAACAATAGTAACTCAATCTCTGGGCGCAACAACTAAAACCTAATTTTGTAAACCTTATCAACGTCTGATTCCTCTGGTGGTGAATCCTTGCTGATCCGCCATAATTCCAGGAGACTCTACTAGCTACATCTTACCTACTACACGCTGTCCCCATTCCAAAAGGGCTCTCTCTTCTGCTTCCTCTCTTCTCTCTCTCCCACCTGGAAGTCCTCCTATGCGCCCAGTGATTGGCTCTTTTATTCATTAGGGGATTGGTTCACAAGAACTCACAGGTGTAAGTCAGTCCTTCTCTGAAGCCCCTCCCAGGAGGGCAGAATTAGAATACAAAAAGCCTCAGGGCTATCCACAACAGAGGCCAGTTTGGTCTGCAAAGCCAGGGTATCCAGGGCTACACAGAGAAACCCTGTTTCAAAACAATAAAAACCAAACCAAGCAAACAAAAACAAAAAATAAAAAAAGTGACATAAAGTTTGTGGTGATATGGAGGTAGGGTGGATTGGATCTGGGAGGAGTTAGGGGAGGGGTTAGGGGAGAAGTTAGGGGAGGGGTTAGGGGAGGAATTGGGGGAGGGGTTAGGGGAGGGATTAGGGGAGGAGTTAGGGGAAGGGTTGGGGAGGAGTTAGGGAGGGTTAGGAGAGGAATTAGG
>JADRCH010000006.1:18480269-18576092 GCA_019843965.1 Rhynchomys soricoides | reverse complement strand
CTCCTCCTCCTCCTCCTCCTCCTCCTCCTCCTCCTCCTCCTCCTCCTCAAAAGGTTTTCATTTCATTCTTGAATTGGTCTGATGCTACGGAGGAGCAGTGTGAGGGGAAAACACTGGAGGAAACTCACCTTGTGGGTGTAGAAATCAGAACATTGTATCTTGTCCACATCCCTTTAAAGCTGCAACTTGGAAAGTGTCTTAGCAGAGAAGATTAAGTGTTCCTGGAGATTACGTTTCCAGATGTGATTTGAAAGTATAATAGAGAAATCACCTGACATGGGCATTGCATCCACCACAGGAAAGCTGTCAGGAAAGGAGAACCCGGAGCTAGAAACACTCTCTTTAAATGTGCTTCTCTGTAACTAGTCACTGGAATTGGCAGCGATTTCCCATACAATCTAATGGTTTTTTGTTTTTTGTTTCATCTTTAATTTCTAAAATTGTTTTCTAAGGTAACGTCACTGCTGGTGAGACATTGCTTCTGAAGAACTAAATGGTTTCTGTTTTCTTTCAGGGGACTGGGAATACAATTACCTCTGATGGCTGGACCAGGTCTCCCCAGACTGTTGAGAACTATTATAAAGATGACTCCTACCAAGCCAGCAAATCTTGCATCTCTGGCAACTGGGCCAGGCTCAAACTGAGAACTAGCATAGGGAGTTCACGCACCCACGGTAGCTTTTGTCCCAGTAGCATTTAAATCTCTGGGGATAAGAGGTTCTTTCCAATGCCAGTGGGTCAGACTGCCCTCGTGAACAATGATAGTTAAGTCTTGGAAGGCTGTCCTGTCTTCTAACTCCCTCAGTTACGCATTTCTCTCCCTGTGTCCAGTCACTGAAGCTGAAAACTCTTTTTGTGGGACACTGCACCTTCTTCTAAAATGAGCCGCAATCATTGGCTCTCCCTGCTTCCTCCCTGCTCAGATGGAAAACCCTTTAAACTGAGTTCCCAGCGGTCCCCCCCACCCCCCGGAAACTTTCATCATTGAATTGGAAAAGGATTCAGAAGCAAGAGATGGAGGAAAAAAACTTTATGTAAACAGGGAAAAGTAAGCGGTGGAGGTGAGGAAGGTAACTCCAAGAGTGGCCTGGGAACCTTGTGTTACTATCTCCAGTGTGGGCCTCTTTCCCCTGGTGACCTTTGGCATGGTAAGTGAAGGAAAAATGGCAGGCTCAGCATTTTTGTCCATCCTGTCAGGACTTTCCAACCTGGACTTATTTCCTTCATCAGCCTTTCAGGCTGTCAGAAAAACCCTAGAATATTTATACTTCAGGATGCCTTTTCTTTCTCTTTCCTTTTAAATGCGGTGTCCAAAATACTGGTTTCAGGCGATGAGAATTCCTGTCGGCATGCAGACGCATCTCTATAAGGAAAAAGGCCGTCTTCCCAGAGAACAGCCGTGGGTCAGATTGTGTCTACCCGTTTACGGAGAGGACAGGATGAAGGGAGGGTCACCTCTGAGGGATGTTTGAGGTTCCTTTATTTACAGTCACTTTATGACTTAGCATTTAAGAAAGACAGAGGCGAATAAGGGTCATATTGAGTAGGAAAAAAAAGGAGAATACATTGAGGAGCTGATGTACACAAAATCTTGGTGAACTATGCTTTATTGGTAGGGAGGTATGTGAATAGATAGATACCTTAAATAATTCAGCAATTTTGAACATGATAATGGAGAATTAAAAATGCCAACATCTTTTTGCTAAATTGTCTCTACTTTTATTCCACATTACAAACAGGCAGAAAGGGCCATCTTTACCTTTTGGCCCAGTGAGTTGTGAGTAAACTGACCTGCAGAGACACACAGGGTAGCTGCTCTATGGTATTGGCTTATAAACTGAGAGATCAAAGTCTGCTTCTCTGTTTGTGAGGACAGAGAGTTTTATAGTTTATAAGTGTTAAGGTCACCTCTGTGGAGCAAACATAACCTTCAGTTATTATTTATAAAGCTGTTAACGGGATAAAGCAATCTGACAATACCTGTGGTTGTCTGCCGCTCTAACCTGAAGACCATAGGGTTTTCACCTTTTCACTGTGTCCGGTGAATCTGCAAAGAGAGGGGACATGAAAGATCTGTTTTCACCTGTGGTTCTCTGGTTTGGTGGGAAAGAATGTTCAAAAGCTCAGCTAAGGTACAGCTTGGGTTGAGGTTCATTGTGACAATGCTTTCCTTGACGGTATTGGTTTATGGACAGAGTTCTTGCTGTGTTGTTAAGTGTGGTGTGAGGAAGCACTGAACAGGTAGAGAAAGAGAAGAACTGTCCTTGACAAGAACATTGACACAGTCTCTAACTAATATTAAGCCATAAGCTGAGAACAGTAGTCCTACTCAAACCCACGAAGGATGTAATGACTGCATTCTGGCTTATTTGTGTCTGTCTGCCTGTACATAAAGGACAGAAGTCAGCCTCATGTGTTGTTCCTCAGACACCATCTACCTTATTTTTAAAGACAGCATCTTTCACCAGGACCTGGGATTTGACAAATAGTCCAGGCTGTCTGGACAGCCAGCCCCAGAGATTCGCTGGGTCAATTCCTCCCCACTGCTGGGATTGCAGACACAGGCCTTCTCTCTCATCTGATTTTCACATGTGTTTGCTGGAAATCAAACTCAGGTTCTCAAACACTTTATAGACTGAGCTAGCTTTGTATCCAAGGTTACCGGTCACCTCCATCATCATAATCCTCATCACCACCATCACCACCATCATCACCATCATCACCATCACTACCACTACCATCATTTAAGAATGGAGTCTCATTGTTGGCTTGATGTTAGAAGGGAACCCTACCTTCCAGGGGAAAGGTGCTGCTAATTGAATATCGTCTGACCAGATAACAAAAGCAACATGTGAGTCAAAATCAGTTTGAGGTTTTATTTCTTTCTTCTAGTAACTCGTGACGTGCACTTCTTTTAAAGTCAGAATTCAAATCTCTCTCACCACTTAACTGATTGTCGCACCACCCAAAACCCACTTAGAGGCAAAGTCACCTTTAACCTTAATAGCAAGAATGAAGCAAAGTAGGTAAGCAACATTCCTTGGGGCGCAAGTATTTTCAAGTGCTTTTTAAAACAGCTCCCTAGTGTCTGGTTCCAATAATAAACACCGAACCAACTTCCTGTTCTCCCTACAGTGTGAACTATTAGTCAGTCACTCAGCCATTCCGGGCAGGGGCTGCAGTGTCCAGTCTCAGGATGAGTCACTTCGGAGGCTCAGAAGCAAAGTGCCAGTGAAAGATGATGTCCAAAAAATGATTTTTTTTGTCAGCATCCTTTGTATGGCTCAGTGATGAGAACAGATGCTAGCAGCCGAAGGAAGAAGCAGCTTGAGAAAGTGTGAGCAGGCAGAGCTTCCAAAAGCCTCATCTTTTTCTACTGTGTTTGTTGCAGTGGCTAATTTTTAAAAATTGAAATGATATTTATTTACTTATGCACAAATATGTACCTGGCATACATGTGTAGGTCAAGGAAGACTTGCAGGATTTGGCTCTCTCTTCCTTCCATCTGGTCCTGGGTATTGAACTCAGGTCGTGATACTTGGCAGTAGGGACTTTTGTCCATTGAGCCATCTCACCAGACTATGGTAACTATGTGTTAAATGGCATCATCAAGATTCTATACCAATCAACATGTTTATCTGACTCTGAAAAGACCAGTTGGTTCTCTTGTATACTCGACTCCCTCTGAAACATCTGGACTAAGCAAAGTTTAACTAGGTTCTCCCTAATCCATGACTTAGTAGGTGGACCAGCAATGCAGGGATATATTCTGGCAAAATTTATCATTGAATTTAGATTCTTTAAGTTGAAGAGAGGCTGAAGAGATAGATCAGCAGTGAAGAGCGCTTGTGAGTCTTCCAGAGGACCAGGGGTTCAATTCCCGGCATCCACACAGTTGCTGACAACCGTCTGTAACTTCAGGTCCAGAGGTTAGAGGATTCAAGTCCTTCTTCCAGCCTCCACCAGCACGGGATGTACAAGGTAAGCAGACATACAGGCAAGAAAAACACTCATACATATAAAATATAACTAAATAAATAAATCTTAAAAAATGGTTGGAGAACGTAAAGATACAGACAGAAGATCCTCCTAACCCAGTGGGATATGATATCATATAACACATGGAGAAGGGTAAGGAGGAACTCACATGGAAACATTGCCACAATGGTAACTAACTTAGGACCAGAGTAGGATAAACTACCTCCCGTAAAGCAGAGGTTCTCAACCTGTGGGTCCCAACCCCTTTCCTTTCACAAGGGTCCCCTAAAGACCATTGGAAAACACAAATATTTACGTTACAATTCATAACAGTAGGAAAATTACAGTTATGAAGTAGCAAGGAAAATAATGTTACGGTGGGGGGTCCCATGAGAAACTGTATTAATGGGTCACAGCATCAGGAAGGTTGGGAGCCACTGCTGTAGGGTTAGAATGCCTTTTGATATCCCATCTCCTCTGTCTTCCTATAGCAATCTCTCTCAGTAGCTGCTACCCAGTGACGCAGACTAAACCGAGCAGTGAGGCTTCTCTTCGGCGTCCCTGCTGGTGTTCCTTCTGCTACTGTATTTTGCAATTTGGCCACCATGTGTTCTGGGTCTTCTTGTCTTCTGCTGACAACATATCCTGTTCTTTGATGGCTTTTCTTCAGCCTGACATCTTTGTGTTATGCAGCACTCTCCTTTTCTAACTTCCAGGATGACCTGTTCTGCGCCATCCCAGGTATTGATGGGTGGTTGAGGAACAGTGTCTTTTGAATGAGCAGTGATGCTGAACTTTCAGATGAAAGCTGTCTCTCACCATGTTTCTATATCTGGTATTTAAAAGGTTGTTTGGATCAACAGTTTTTTCCTTTTTAACCTTAAGGAGTAACCAACCTCACTGAAAAAAGTAGATTTTTGAGGCTTACGGAAGAATAATCAGTCAGTAAACAGATCTGCGTTTTCTCTAAAGGTACCTCTATGGTGGCTCCCTGTCACCCTGTCTTAGTCCACCACTTGCCCACTAATTCTGGAACTCAGATGGACTGCCCTGCAAGGTCTCAGATACATCTTTAGTGTAGGGGTTGGACAACCTACTGGTACTCTATGGCAGAGCTTCTCAAGAACCATGATTCAGTGCTAACTCTCATAAAAGGCTATTGCTGACTTCATGAGACCTGCAGACACTGAGGGCATCTGCCACTCCCCTCTGTGGCTCTGCCCCTCTGTGACTCTGTATCTCCGCTGTTTTGCTCTTATTTCTATGTTGTATGGCAGTAAAGGGCTCCTCGGGAACAGCTAAAGTGATACAGACTGGTTAACCAAATGGCTTCACTTTAAGATTATATTTCCTTTCTCTATAATAGGTCTCCTTTCAGAGCACAAAGCTGATATACAGAAGATAGACAATCTTGAAAATTCTTGGAGAGAAACATCTTTCAACTGCTTTGGAAGGGAGATGAACGTGACTCAGTAAGAAAATCTGAGAAACTCTTTGTCTCTTCACGCATTTGGCTCTCTATCTGGCTGTCTGACTTCTGAAACTGTAAATATTAAGTTTGGCTTAAAGATGTCCTTGGTAAGAAACACTACCCCAACTTTAAAGGGAAAAAAGTTAAAAACAATTAGTAAAAGTTAGTGGTGGCTAAATTTCTAAGTCTGCACTTGTGAGATTCCATGCTTCAGTTTGCTAATTTGCCAAGGCATTATTTACTCACAGTTCATAAACACGTTTAAGTGCCCAGCAAGGAACACACAATCTTCCCAAAATTTATGGGAGATTGAACTATCAGTTCATTCAATGTATGGGATGGAAAGATTATTATGCATATATCTTATATGCACAATAAATATGTAATATAAGTAAGTAATATACATTTGTTTGTTTTTTCAAAACATGGATGATTTAACTATGCAGCTCTGACTGTCCTGGAACTTACTCTGTAGACCAGGCTGGCCTCAAATTCTCAGGGATCTGCCTGTCTCTGCCTCCCAGGGATTAAAGTCATGTGCTGCTATGCCCAGTTTATGATGTATATTTTTTAAGTGGACACTAGTGAAAGCTGGCACATACAAGACCATAACCAGAAGGAATGTCTTCTTTCATGTTGGTGGCTTCTTATATTTAAATGTGACAGCATGAAGGTTTGAGCATCTTTGGTAGAAGAGCTGACAGCTGTTTCCATCGCTGGAGCTCTTTAGAAAGTGTTAAGCTCTTTTAGCCTGTGGATTAATATTGAAGATGAAATCCATGCAGTTTCATGAGGGTAGAATGGAAACCCTGCAAAGAATGTAGATATCAAGAATATGGCAGCTGGTAATTTATACTTTTAAGGCAAAAGATCTGACTTTGTTCAACAGAGAGTCCCAAGGCAGAGAATGAGGAGTTTCCTCCCTAAAGCAAAACATATTTATTGTTGGAAACAATTGTTGGAAAACATATTAAGTTTGGAAACTCCAGAAGAGTAGATGGCGTGGGATGGATGGCTCAGTGGATACAATGCTTGCAGTGTAAGCCTGAGACCTGAGTTAGATTGTTCTTAGCATTCATGAGAAGCCCTGGGTGTGTCAGCTCATGTCTGCAATTCTAGTGCTAAGAGGTGAGGCTGAGGGGTGGCAGAGACAGGCAGATCTTTGGGACTGGTCAGCCAAGCATTCTAAACAGAACAGTGAGTTCTAGGTTAAGTAAGAGGCTCTGTGGAGAGCAATAGAGTAAGACATCTGACATGAACTTTTGGTCTCTACATACACATGCATGGGCAGGCATGTATGCGCATGTGCGTGCGTGCACACACACACATACACACACACACCACAGTTCAAAAAAATCAGAATAAAATTGCATCCAATCCTGTCAATCAAACACAATCACTGTTATATTAATACATGTCACATCTTTTCTCCTATATAATTGACCAATTTTCTTTAATAAGACATCATTCCTATTTAATGTGCTGTTTGAATCTGATTTTTTAATTTTAATTTAAAAATATATCTTAAAGGAGATTTCTGGGGAAAGAGGGTTTAAGATCATCTGGAACAGAGAAAGAATTAGAAAGAGGGAAACTGGAAGCAAAGACACAGAGAACCAAAGATCTCTTCCAGTGTTCTCTGTCAGATAGGAATACGAATGTGGGTGGAGGAGGGTAGAGACCTCACTCTGTTTAGTCAAAAGATCAAATTCCAGAGGTCAATAAATGCATATCAGACCAAGGTCCTCATTCAGGCCTTGGTTTCTTCTACAAACTGAGCGCCTTTGAACATGCTTCTGAATATCTTTGAGTCTTTGACTCAAGAAAATTGAGTGAGCTAGGCATGATGGTGCACGCCTTTAATCCCAGCACCATAACTCAGGTGGCAGGGGCAGGTGGATCTCTGAGTTGGAGGCCAGCCTGGTCTACAGAGTGAGTTCCAGAACAGCCAGGGCTACACAGAGAAACTCTGTCTCGAAAAACCAAAACAAGAAAAGAAAAAGAAAATGAAAATTGAATAATAAGTATAGTGAGTCCGAAGTGATTCATATAGTGACTCTTATCCTAATGATACATTTTGTGGGAAGGAATTATTAACTCTAATTTTCACACAAATCCATAGAAAGGTCATAGAGTTAATCTTCCCAGCATGTGGCAGAGCCAACACCCAAACCTATGTTGGTGCTTCTTGCTCCTCACATGTGACATAGAGCTACTCTTCCATTTCTTCCTGCTTCACAGTGTGTCAGGAAGATTCATGACCCATCATCTACAGAGTATTTTGTAACTGTCAAACACAGTGGGCAAAATTTTGTTTCCAACATCTCAGACAAGTCCTGTTTCAAGTCACTGGCTTTAATGCCTGCTTGCATCGCTTGCCTACCCTTCCCAAGTTACAGGAGTGTGAGGGCTCAAAGAAGCACATCCACAGTGGCTGAGGGTGACCTTCTGCTGGCAAGGCAGCCTTTGGTACCCTGTCATTTCTTCTGTTTGCCCGTATATCCCCCTCTGTGTCTCCCCAGTGCAAGTTCATGTCAGTCTATATGTTGATGACAGGTTCCAACACAGGCTGCTGCAACAGGGACGGAGTAAACCGTGCTCTACACTGTGTCCAGACACTTTGAAGGCATGTAGGGTAATGTCTAAAAGATCGCCTTGGATAAATAAGGCTTCAGTTTGTACCTTTCCAGATGACCAGCCAAGAAGCCCCAGGTGCAAGTGAATCAGCAGATGGGGTCCTCTCAGCTGAGACAGCACAGGGCCCATGTGTCCACAGGCTTGTGGCTGGGCTCTTGGCTGGGCTAAGCTTCAGATGTGGCCTGGCTGGGGCTGATTCAGGGAGAAACACTGTTTCCCCCTGAGTCATGAGCCTGGCTTGGAACCTTGCAGGGTTCTGCTTAGGTAACTTGCCCAGTGTTCGTGGGTTTCCACAGCTGACAGCTGAGTCCAATGTGGCCAGACCAGCGGTTCTCCAGAGGAAAGGGGAGTGGTGGTGTGTGGCAAGAGAGAGGATGGGTTACTATTTAAAAGACACAATCAATGCAGGGAGGTTTCCGAGAAAAATTTGAAATTCATCAGAGGAATTGAAAAGCAGATAGAAACCAGAGGGGGGTTTACCTGTGATAGAGAGTGCTTTCCACAGGGCATTTATGACCTTGCTCAGCCCATAGTTGAAGCAGTAAAATTAGCAAAACAATATAGCAATAGCTAGGTTTGTGGCAAGGATGACCTGGCAAAGAAGAAGCTATTAGACCTTACCTGACCTAGCCAGGAGCGTCTCTTGTCTTTTTTTTTTTTTTTTCTTAAGATTTATTTATTTATTATATATTGCAGCATTCTGCCTGCATGTATGCCTGCAGGCCAGAAGTGAACATCAGATCTCAGTATAGATGATTTTGAGCCTCCATGTGGTTGCTGGGAATTGAACTCAGAATCTCTGAAAGAGAAGCTGGTGTTCTTAACCTCTGAGCCTTCTCTCCAGCCCGGTCTCTTATCTTTTAATTGTATATAGTCTTGGGTAAGATCAAGTTTGAGGTTTCTAGAGTTTATATTGTTAGAGTCCACACCCTCCAGGTTCTGCTGCAAAGAACCTACAGATCTGGCTCCACCCACTGCAGCCTCTTTCCTCTCATAGCTACTGTTAAAGCTGACAGGTCACACACTACTTTCCCAAAGAGCCAATTCCACCCACCTCAGGGTCCATGGAAGCTTGACTGTGGTCACCTATTAACTCAGCCCCACTCCCCTATCCTGGGTCTCTGTGCCCTCTGTCATGTAGCCTAGGTTGCACATTAACCAAGCTGCCTCCTCACAGTCCAGGATCCCCATTATCCCCAGAAACCTTTCAGAGCAAACACCAATCTTTCTCTTCTAGGACTGATGCCTCTCACTCCAGACCCTTGCCATACAGTTTGCTCCTGTGTCAACACATCTGTCTCCTGAAGGAAACTTTGTTCAGGATCTTTCTTTTGCATCCTCTTTCTCCTCTGAAAACCTAACCTATAGACAAACCATAGATTTCCTGGAGATAGAGACTCTTCCATAATGTAGCAATTTTGAATCTTCATCCATACTAGGCTGAGACTCTGGTGATGCAATAGCCTTTGAGTCACCATGCTTCCGAAACAACTCAATACATTCACAAATTTATTGGTTGACTAAGTTGAATGGATTATTATTATTATTATTATTATTATTATTATTATTATCATTGTTATTATTTGGTCTCTTGGTCTGTACTATCTGGGATGAAAAGACAATTTCTTTATGTTTTCCTAGAAGGAAACTCAGTGTCAAATATCTACAGGCAACTGATACAGCTGTTTCCCTAGGTGTGACATGGGGTGACTTGTATTCTTGCTTTGGGGGCCATTGCAGGACTCCTTCTGTGGAGGATAACACAGGCAGTAAGGCTGAAGGAAAGTCAGGGTAGAACATTTCCAGGGGAAATCCTGATATGGCCACTTTCCCCTGTGTGGTAACCGGATAACATAGCTTCAAGCTGTGGTGACAGTTGTGTGGCTTTTGCTATGGGTGATAAGATGTGCAACTGTGGTGTGACAAAAGAGATCTTTGATGCCTACTTCATTAGACAAGATAGATTGCCTTGGCTGGAAAGGAAAGATAATTTAGTAGGACCCTGGGACTCTCTCGAGGTTGCTAGTGGCTTTCCTGGTGGGGCATGATCTCCCTGGCTGATCTGGAGAATAGCATATAAATTGGGTTTATAAGTTCTGAAGTAATAAAGTGGATCTTAGATGAAAGAAAAACAGACATAAGGAGCTGATCTGAGTCACCTGAGAACAAATACAGCAGAATTTGTGTTGAGCTGTGTTTCCTACAAGGAATAAATGAACAAAAAGACAAAGGCCGTGCTTGTGAGCCTCTGGACGTTGTTAAAGCTCAGGCAACATTCACCAGAAGTATGAATGACAGAAAAGAGCTTTCGTTCTGCACATTGTCCTGCTTCTGTGAAGAGGGGGAGTCTTGTATGGTGGGGATTACATCAACGGCATCCCTAAGGAGATGGCCAATGTTGCCTGCAGATGCAGCCTATACTAGACAACCAGAGATGACAAGTTGAACTGTGGAGCTGTTGGTCCCTCGCAGGTGTATGGAATACTTGGGCTTTGATGGATGCTAGAGTTGAGTATACCTAATTCATAGCAGTACCCAAAGAGTCCCAGGGCCAATGGGCAGTGATAGACCAATATGGAGCTAGAACATTGTTGATGATAAGATTACGCTCGACCAAGGACTAGGTGGCTATTTCCCCTGAACATATTGTATATATTTCTTTCTTGCAGCTGTGAGTACTGAGTGGATATGTTCCCAGAACACACGCTGCATACTACCGTAGGAGAATTCTTTTAAGGGGTAGAAATTGAAAAGACAGTCATGCATGGTTGGGTGAAATGAGACCCAATAAGAATAGAGATTATTCACCTAGCTGAGGTTTTTTCAACAGACAAGTTAGAAGCCCCATCTACGCTGCAGTACCAATGTTATTTTGACAGAACAAATGATACATGTTATAGAATCTTCTCATGCTGTAGTAGATCTTGCTTGTTTATTGCTCTAATTGGTGGCATGAATCTGGGAGAGCTTTGCCTAAAAATGAGGCCTACTGAAGTCTCAGGCAATAGCCAACTTTAGTCAGAGCATCAGACAGTTTATACTCTGGGGGTTGAAAAGAGTCCCCTGAGTAACAATCACAAGGATAAGCCACATGTGGCAAAAACATGGTTTTTCATAGAGGCATATAAATAGCCAGCTGTAATGAATAATCTGAAGTAAACTCACTCCTATCCTGTATACCCAAGAGGAGCTTGAAAGCATGTTTCAAGAACAACCAGTGTCATGGAGAAACAGAGATGACAAGACTCTTGTTTCGTCAGAGTTTTCTCATAAGGTCTCAGAAATCTCACACCACTTCATTCATGGACAATGTTCTTGCTAATTAAAAAATTATTATTTTTATTAATTTGTATCCCTTCAGCTTCCAAACCCCAGGACCAGTTTGTTTTGTTTGGGACAGATAGTAGTAATTTAGAGACGCGTCTCACACTCTGAAAAAAACGTTTTATTATAGATTGGTAGCCCCTGAATAATTTAAAGATTCTTTCTTTCTTTCTTTCTTTCTTTCTTCTCATCCTCCTCTTCCCCTCCTCCTCCTCTTCCTCTTCCTCCTTCTATCTAAAAGCCAGTTGTTAGAGCATTTAATTAAAATGTGACTGGGAGGGAAACAGTACAGAAAGCAATTGAATTTAAATAAAACCTCAATGGCTTTGGTAGGCTACCTCATCATGAGTTGTTGGCCAGGAAAACCCCTGAACCCTTCTTCCATACTTGCTACTGGTGATAGTTGTACATGAGAACTGCAGGTCCCTAACACTATCATCCCTGTATGCTGTGATTGCAGGACATGGAGAAAGTTTTTGAGATTCAAGTGTTCTGCTAACTAGAATTTCCTAGTGCTTGAAGGCATCCTGTGGCTTCTGGGAAGAACCGCTGTTCATAATCCTGCTTGCTCATGTACTCCTGTGTTAGCACTGTCAGCATCCCAAGCCAGATGTGCTGGTACCACAGCAGCACTGACACCTCTGCTGGAATTCACATTCCAGCAGGGGACTCCACAGCAGGGGACTGGTATCCGAGATGGTCTCTAAACTGGGTTGTCCACAGAAATTGGTTTTTCTGTATTTACAAAACTCAGGTCAGTTTGCTTTTTTTAAGGTTAGTAGAAAAGGGTCTGTGAATCTTCATTTAGAGGGCTCACTAGAGCCAGGTACATGCCTTTAATCCCAGAACTTGGGAGGCAGAGGCAGAGGCAGAGGCAGAGGCAGAGGCAGAGGCAGAGGCAGAGGCAGAGGCAGAGGCAGAGGCAGATGGATCTCTGAGTTCAAGGCCAACCTGTTTTACAGAGTGAGTTTGGGACTACACAGAGGCTACACAGAAAAACCATCTCAAAAAACAAAAAAAGAATAAGAAAAGAAAAAGAAAGGCTCACCTGATACTATAAGTACCCACCCAAGATAGTATCCCTTTAATTAATTCAGTTTCAACTGATTGGGGACATTAATTATGTTTAACACATAACAGTTTATAACCCAGGAGTGACACTCCATTGTATCCACAGGCCATGTCCATACAGAGAAAATGAGATTAACACAAGGGTCTCTGTATCACAAGATGGAGCTGTTGGGGGCCTCTTTAGAATCTTATCAGGATTTTAGTAGATATTTAGTAACTAACTATAGGGAGAAAATTGAACAGCCCAAACTGTATAAACCTCCATAAAGGAGAATCACAGATCCCATAGAATGTTACCAGGAGGATCTTGCTTCTCTGAGTATTTGGAAAAGGGAGATGAGTCTGGGTTAGTTGAGCTGTGATGGAAATGGGGTGGGGGTGTGTGTGCAAAAGGGGAACAAAGGCAGAGTGAGGCGACAGAGTGACAGGACTCCGAACTACAGTGTCAATGCGGAGCCCAGCAAACTCCTCTGGCTTGCTGGAGTCTCCCAAATGCTTAGTGTCTGGGAGTGAGGTTGAGTGTTTGCACCATGGAAGAACGTAGACAGTTTTCCAAAGATCCAGCGGTCAGAAAACCCAGGGGGCGAGTTGAGCCTGTGGCAAACGGCAGGAGAAAAGAACAACATTCATTTAAACAAGTGTGCAGTGGCTATGCAATAGCAAGGAGACAAATGGTTAGACACACACTTACCCGACTGATGTCGAGAAAGAGCAGCCTGTACCTCAGGCGTCCCAAAGACGCAGGTGTGACTAGGGAATGTGTGGTACAGTCCCTCTAGACAGACCATCTGGATTGTTGGGGAGGACTGAGGACAGACACCCAACAGACGCCCAACAGACGCCCAACAGGCACGGTTTACCTAGAGACAGGTTTTTTGGGTTTTGTTGTTGTTTTGTTTTGTTTTTGCTTTCTTTTGTTTTTTTGAGAGAAAGAATGAGAGAGAGAAAGAAACCACATTGGTGGACGAAAGAGATGCCCAGGGGAATTGAAACCTCATCATCAGTCAGTGTATGGAGAAATGCAGTGGTAGGGATAGCAGGAGAGAGGCATCCTGACCCAGGCAGGCAAAGGTAGGGTCCCAGTATTCTGGTGCGTGTGTGTATCAAATGCGCGCCAGGAGAGCCTGTCATGTCTTTCAGCACCAATGTTATGCTTTATAATTCGATATAATGTGGCGGAGAGAGAGTACCTTGATGGGGCCCTGCCAAGATGTCCTCCCTGAGGAATCATACCATGCGACAAGCCTAGTATAAAGATTTATTGCAGGGTTGGGAAGGGAAGGGTGGGGGACCTAAAAAGATGAGGGGAGGGAGAAGGACAGAAAGAGAAGAGAGGAGAGGGAACACGTGGGAACAGTGAGAATGAAGATAGAGAGAGCTGGGGTAGTCAAGCAGTCCCTCTTATGTGGCAGGTTGGCTCGCACCTGGTGGCAGGTGATGATGAGCTATGGCTAGGTCACTGTTGCTAGGTTCCTGGGAGGAGCCTATTGGAATTATCTGTAAGCCAATAATTCCTCCATTTCTCTGACTGAAGAACTTGAGGGGATCTGTCTGTTTGTTGCAAGGTTTGAGTTTCTCTGAGGACAACATAAGCTCAAGGCTAGTCCTTAGGTGGAGACTGTCTTGGGTGAACCATTTAAGTCCCTGAAGCTTGGGGTGGATCCTCTGCTTCTATAGCCACATTAGAGTATTCAAGCATCGCTTTCTGCCTGTGATTACTACAATAGCTTCTTGCCTGTTCAGAATAAATAGGGAAAAGACTGAGAAAAAAAATGGGGGAGGGGGGTCACTCAAGCTGGCTATTGGAATATTCCTGTCAGCACTTGGGGAAAGCCAACAGATGGGAAGTGTTATTACCCACTCTTTATAAACATGTGCAAGGAGTTGTGAAATCCCACCGAGCCTCTAAAACACCCCTTCCTCTGCCATCCTGAGATATATGCTAAATTTAAAAAATGGAGGGTTTGCATCTGATCAAGCTATATTTTTTACACACACTCAGGTGTGTGTGTGTGTGTGTGTGTGTGTGTGTGCGCGCGCGCGCGCGCGCGCTTTGCTGAAAAAATTCTAAAAGATGACTCCTTCTGTTGACCAACTTAATCAGAAATGGCAGTGGAATGCAAACTTTCTGGGGAGGAGTTAAACCCTTCCCTTGAACAAGGACTATGTTTTAAAGGCTGTAGTATCTGGTAGAATGTATTGCAAACATGAATCCGTTTTAACAGGTAATTTGGATATCCAGGGAGGCTTTTATCATTGGAGGAATGATCAAACATTCTTAGGCTTGTTTCTTTAAGAACACAAGTGGATCCAATGGTTCTCTGTCTCACAGCCTTTCTTCCCCTTCACCGCTGTGGTCCAGGTCTTTGTACTCTTCCTGCTTCATCTGCTCATGAGATGGAAGTAATCCTGACCTCAGAAACAGCTTTGGATGGGTGGACAGCAGCCCCTTTTCTTCTGGTTGTGATGTCTATGACTAATTCATAACACAGGGTTATGAGTCACTTCAAGTTCCTTAAGTCCCTAATGACCTTGTTAGGTAGGCACAGAAGGAAGACTCAGGGACCTTTGGGTCAACACCAAAGGGCCCTTTGTCTCTGGCTTGTTAGCTCTGTTGCCATTACTCTAAACAAGGCTTATAAGGGGCCTTGTTAACAGTTCAGTTACCCTGTTGATGAGCTGCTGGGCTTGTTTACAGAAGTTTATTTCCCTAACTCACCTGTTCATTAAAATTCCTGGGGTTCTTCCCAGAGAGAGGCATTGGGTCTAGACTTCTTAAGGGACTCCCCTGAGAGATTCTTACCTTGAGGCAGATAGTCAGAGAACTCCCATGCTCTCTCTTCTCAATGGGATTTGTAAAGGGAAGCTGTGAGGAGGAAAAGCCTTCAGCGGCTGATTTAGGGCTCAGTGGTGAGTGCGGAAGCACTTAGCATGCCTTAGTCACAAAGCCTCAAATAGACTCAACTTACAGCACAACTAATTTCCAAATTGCAGAGTAAAATTCTCAAGGAGTCTCCATCCAAGCATTTGTTTAGCATATTGTCTGCTCATCTGCTCTGGACCAGGCATTGTTCTTAATACTAGGGACAAAGGCAGACCTGGTCCCTCAGAGTGTGGGCTCTTTTTTTTTTGAAAAAAAAAAAACAGAACATCAGTCCTTCAAATTATAGTTTCCATACATTAGCAATAAAGTATCAATATCTTATTTGGACAGCACCTTACAAAGAATGACATGGAATGACAGTTGCATACTGTTCATGCATGGCTTGGGGCACATCAGTGAACACATGCAAAGAACTCTGGTCTCTTGGAGCTGATATTCTAGTGTGGAAAAGACACTAGAAAATATAATAAATTATGTAATTCATTGAGTGTTTATTGCCTAGTGTAGCAAAGGGTACTGATTCTAGGGTGGGGAAAAAATCAATGAGTGAAGAGCTACTGAATGTGTGGGTAGCCTCATTGTTAAGGGGGTATTTTAGAAGATGACTTGAAGGTGCAGGATTCACATGCTGGGACCAAGTCCTTAAAGTGGGGAGGTATTTTCAAAGAAGAGCAAGTAGAGACTGGAAGGTCATAGCAGCGCTGAGCTGGGATCCATTAGGGACTTGTCAGCTGTTCAGAGTGAAACCGGGAGGTGCTGCCAGGTTCTGAGCAAAGGATGACATGATGTGACATGTTATTATAGGGTGACCACGTGGTGAGTAGATTGTGAAGGGACATGGGTAGAGAACAAAAACCAGCCACCTTAAATGGCAGCTAGCCGTATCCAGATCTGGACAAGCTAAAGATGTACATCAGTGAGAAGTCAGCAATCCTAGGAACTAGAGGAAAAGCCTTCTTCATGCACATAAGGACATACATACAAGAATAGTCATGTGAGTGAGTGAGTGTGTGTGTGTGTGAGAGAGAGAGAGAGAGAAAGAGAGAGAGAGAGAGAGAGAGAGATAACAACAAGCCAGCCAAGATGTTCATGTAATTAACATGTAAATTAACTAACTCCAGGACATATTCTCTAGTAGTTATAAAATGAATGATCAAGGGTTGTGCTAGCAAGGTGGATAAATTCCTTTAATTGTTTATCTTTAGCAATTAAAATCAAGTTGAGAGAACAGTTACAATATAATAAGTTCAAGGCGCTAAAATAGTACTGCACATTTTAGATTTTAAAAAAGTATAAGATCAAACGAAGGAGGAGACCTATTGTACTCATTATAATTATGTCATGGAATGGAGAGAGGGAAAAGGGTTACAAAGAGAAGAAATAAAATAAATTGCGGGCATTCCCGAAATCATGTATTGATGTGTTAATCTCCCCTCCTCTTCTTTTCCTTATTCCTCCCTCCCTCCACTAAAAAAATAATACTACAATGTTAGAGTTTATATGTTTTCATTGAAAAAAATCAACAAAATTTAGTAACAATCAGAACTATTTCATTAAAACGAGTAAAAGAAGCAGTTCTTTACAGCAACCTATAAATTCCTAAGTCAACTTATATCTCCAGGTCAAAATAACAGCCATTAATAATATCATTGTTCATCACATAAGTTCTCTTGCTCTTGTTTGCAATCAAAACTATAAATTCTAAAATCTGATGCCCCAGAGTGTGAGGCTTTGGCATGCCATCTACTTTGAAGTGATGGAGATTGGTGGGACCCAGAGATACGGTCCTGATGGTTGTCTCAGGTCCTGTTTCCTACCTCCTTTTTTGCCTTTATTTCGGGAAGTGACTCTCAAAAGACCATAATTCCTTTTTCTAAGTGAGTCATAGACCCTAGAACCGTTCTTGATATAAGGCCTTGATAAAACTGCCTAAGTTTGCTTTCTCCCTTCTCTTTGGCAGGAACCGGATGACTCTGGAGGACTTGGATACCCAGGAGGGAGAAGTGCCACCCAGAGGCCAGGAAGCATGTGAACAATACATTTTTCTGGGTCCTCCCCTAGCCTCAGCCTATTATCAAGCTCTACTCACCTTTCAACCTGGCTCTCCATTCTTCATCGAACTTTAGAAAAAAAAAAGGCATCTCCCCACCGTCTCTGTGCCTTTAATCTCTGAAGGCATCTGTGTCACTTAAAAGTTTGATTCAGTTAATTTGGCAGGCTCTTCTCTTATAATGTGTCTATAGTGTCTATAATGGATCTATAGTCTATAGTGTGTCTATAGTGTGTGCATAGTTTGTCTGTAGTGTTTATAATGCATCTATAGTGTAGCTATAGTGCATCTATGGTGTGTGTATAGTGTCTATAGTATGTCTGTAGTGTGTCTATGGTGTGTCTATAGTGCGTTTGTAGCATGCCTATAGTGTATCCATAGTGTGTCTATAGTGCATATAGCGTGTGCCTTACGGTGGATTAGAAAAGACCACCACATCTTACTGCCTTCATATCTATAGATTTTTGCCCTTGCATCTTTCTGACTGCCTCCTTTTGTACCACTTTGTCACCATTTAACAGCCTTCGTAACATTGGTGATGCAGACCAGCCTCTTGCATTAGAAAGGATCCTCCTCGTGGGTGCTATTTGACTAGGGCAGAATGTTCCTACAACCGGGTTTCCAAGACTCATGAACAGTGGGTTCACCAAGGGGGTGTGGGGAGCATTGACAGTGACTGGTCTCACGTCTGCACACAAGGGGCTGTCTTCCTCTACTGCTTGCAAAAGCAGGCTGCTTGGCTTAGGAGGCTTATTACTTCATGGGACTGAAAGGCTATTAGCTGGAGAGCAACACAAACAGAGAATATTTCAGCAAGTGAGAAGTGTGTTTCATACAGTGTATTGATGATAATTTCTCTTCCCTGCCTTTCTTTTCTGTCTGTGTGTGAGAGGCTTCTTTTAAAACAAGTGTTTTCAGATTGGAGCATGCTATGGTGAAGAGCCCGGAAGAGGTGGATTTAGTGCACTGAAGTTCTGTTTTCAATTATTAGGAATCCACCAAACCACAGGCTTAGGCTTTGGATAGCCAATTTCAACGTTTGCCTTTCCAATGTAAATGTATAAAACATAAGCTGTTTAGCAGTACCAAGGTCTTTCTCAGAGACATGAGTCTCATCTCTCCAGCAGACTACCTGCTGCGTAGGCTTATCACAAAAGCAGGTTTATAGTGCCCTCATTAATATGTCTGCACACTGACTAGACACTGGGATGCGCAATTCGTTTTTCTCTAAGCTATGATCCATCATACATATTCAATTTAATATATTTCATTATGCTAATTTAAACAAGAAAATGGATTTTTTCTTAGAAGTTCCAGCACATTTTCCAAAGACAGAGAAACCCTGTTACTGTTACAATGCTTTATTCAATTGTTATGTAAGAATTACCATTTTAATACAGGCAAGTGCCTGACTTAAGATCCCATGATGCAGGGAAACAAGAGTGGTTCAGACAATGGAATGCAGAAAGAACATGAAATGAGGGAGCTTAAAGGAAGAAGAATGTTCACGGATGGTAGAACACTGGGTGTCAGGTAGGCTGCACTCTGCCCATGCCAGAAAGTCTTTGGTTTTAGATCAGCCTACTGATAAGTTCCATATTCTTTTAGTTCTTCACAGCTGCTGTAAAGAATGAGTAGTTATAGCCACAGGTCACCTAAGTCACCTAATATGTCCTAGCGTGTCAGGTTTTGTTTTGTTTTTATCAGTAGTAGAGATGATAATAATACTTGCCTGCTGACTTGAGTGTTGCTTAGAAGCTATGATACTAATGAAAGGGTCTGTAAAAGATAGTATACGATTTACATCCTCAGTTACATTTCTAGTATTAATAATGAAATCATGGCTTAGACTTAATTTATTTCACTTAACATGCAATATATGATCCTAAGTTTCTTTGTTCAATCATGGAAGCCAGTACCTACTGACATTACATTAGATTGAAATTGAGCAATATCTTTAAAAAATTTAGCTGCTCAGTAATGTTCATTGCATAATATTGGTAGCTATATGTGTTTAATGGTGACCTGTCAGATAGCAGGACCACTAGACTCTTTCCACTATTGAGGATGGTGCTCATTTAAAGTTTAAAGGCATGGCCCTTCAATTTGCTTGATTATTATGCTATATACAATCACCTTTCTTTTTAAAAAAAAATGTATTTAAATGGTGTGTGTGTGTGTGTGTGTGCCAGAAAGGAGTGTTAAATATCTTAAAGCTGGAGATAAAAGGGCTTCTGAGCTGCTCCATACAAGTGCTGAAATCTGAACTCTGTCTTCTGATAGGTCAGTAAGTGATCTCTTCATCCCCTTCCGCTGCCCTTTCTAATTAGCTGCTTATTTATTTATTTATTTATTTATGTGTTAAAGGGGAACCAAATTCTACTTTCACTACATTTGAAATTAGCTGTGGTCTTTACATGAGTAATCAAGGGCTTATATAATTATGATTGAAAAAAACAAGCAACTTTTCGGTAGTTTGTTGCAACGAAGTCTGAAGCCATAAAATGTTTTATACACCATAAAAATTGTTCTTTAGCTTTGTTCTGTGGAAACTCGTTTTATTTTGATTTACTGTGACTTGGAACCCAAGTCTTAGAATAAAATTAATGAAGTGCTTCTGGTTACGTCATCTTTGTGGGTTCCCAAATGTGGGCCCTGCTCTACACTGAGGATGTTCAGCTCTGCTTTAACCCAATAGAATGTCTACAGTTTCTGAGTAACTCACCCAGCACAACAGATCTCTTAAGTCAGGTAGCTGGCATTTCTCACCCACTGCCTAGGCAGTTTGCCTGACTGTTCCAACAAAGACTCCGCATAATGCAGGAGTCTTAAATTGCCAACAGTGGCAATTTAAGGAGAACCAACATGGGTCATGCTTAGGTCAATAGGCTGATAGGCAGAGACACTTTCAGTTGTGGCATGTATGTGGTGCTAATTACTTTTAATGGTCAGCTTGGCACAAATGAGAATCACTTGGTAAGATGGTCCTCAGGGAGGAATTGCCTAGATCAGGTTGGCCTGTGAGCATGCCTGTAAGGAAGATGACTTGTTCGTGGTTTTCTTGGTCTTGTTCTTTTGGTCTTGTTCTTGTTCTTGTTGGTGATGGTCTTGGTCTTGGTCTTGTTGTTTCTCCTCCTCCTCTTCTTCTTCCCCTTCCTCCTCCTCTTCTTCCTCTTCCTCCTCCTCTGCCTCTTCTTCTTCATCCTCCTTCTTCTCATCTTCCTTCTCCTCTTCCTCCTCCTTGTCCTCCCCCCTCTCCTCCTCCTCCTCTTTCCTCTTCTTCCTTGCTGACAGGTCCAGCTGAATCTGTTCGGGACTTAGCAGGATGGTGAGTGTAGACAGCCCAAAAGAAACATACCAGTCTTGTCGAAGCAGGAACTTAACTTTATTGTATCAACCCCTCGCTTATATAGAGAAGGCAAAGGGGGTGGGCACTTAGGTATGGGGAGAGATGACATAGGATGTGGGGAAGAGTAAGGGGCAGCTGACAGGACCAATAGCAAAGCTCCACATTAGCAACAGCAGAGCAGAGGGAGGGCCAAACAGGTCTTGCTGAGTCACCTCTATACTACATAAGTGACTGAGACAGGTCTCAGAACTTGAGCCAGGCTTGGGTTTGTCCTCAAGGCCCAAACCAGGGCAAAAATGGAGCCCAACACTACCACTGCCTGGGACCCACCCTCTTGCCCTCAGGACAGCGGGAGGGGGAGAACACCCCCAGTGCAGAGCCCCGACCCAGAGCTTCCACAGCCACAGCTTGGCTCAGCAACATGGTTCCCAGTGCAGGAGGGCAGACAGGCAAGTCAGCCAGGAATTGGGGCCTCTGTCAAAGCTGCTCTCTCTGTGAAGGTTGCCACTGTGAACCCTGGGGCCACTGCACTCCTGCCCCTATGGCTAGGGTTGCCTCAGGCCACGCACAACACTCCCTGTCTGTGTGCTAGGGAGGCACACCCCACAACCATCAACATCCCTGGAGGAGCAGGTACTGCTGGTCGCTGCTGAGACCACCCTGGGCTTCAGCCCTGGGGCAAGCCAGGAGCCAGCAGACCCTGTTCTAAAGAGGAAGTCAGAGCTCTCTTTCTTGTCCTTGTGCCAGCGCTAGAGCCGACCTGGGCCCGTGGACAGGCTGCTTCAGCCCCGATGCCCCAGATGCATCTCTGAGGGTAGTCACTACAGCCTTGACTGGGCAGATGAAGGGGAGTGGTAGAGATGAAGAAGGACAGCTAAAGGGCCCAACATCCCTCCCTCTTCTTTTTTTGAGACAAGGTTTCTCTGTGTAGTCCTGGCTATCCTGGAACTCACTCTGTAGATCAGGCTCTCAAACTCAGAGATCTACCTCCCTTTGCATTCTGAGTGTTGAGATTAAAGGCTTGAGCTACCACACTGAGCTGGATTGATTGATTGATTCATTGCATTAGTTAAAGTGTGACAACTCATGCTGAATGTGGGCAGCATCACTTTACAGATTGGAACCTGAACTGTATGAGTTAAAAAACAAAAACAAAAACAAAAACAAAAACAAAAACAAAAACAAAAACAATTGAGCTGAGTAACTAAATACACATTGATTTTTAACTCTGTCCTTAGATGTGATGTGACTATCTTCTCTTGAGCACAATTGTGTACTATAACCTGAAATTAAAAGCCAACCAAAATTTTCTTCCCTAAGTTGCTTTTAGATAGTGTTTTGCATTACAACAAAAGGAACGAGAAAACATACTGTTTGATACTTTGTGATGATCATAAATTGTAAATATACGAGGCATCAATCATTTGTGAGCATCATTTCAGGATCCAGGTGAGTATCTTTGCTAGCAAAACATGCTTTCAAATTTCCTATGTCCTTTTTTGAAAAGACAGTGTTTCATAATTTATCTCTGAATTCCCTAGTACTTGCTATGTAGACCATGCTAACTTTGAATTCTTAGAGATAGTCCTGCCTTTGCCTCTTGAATGCTTGAATTAAAGGCATGAACTACCAGATCAGGCCCAATGTACATATTTTTAAAAATTCTTAAATAACCACTTAAATTTTCTGACCTTTGTGCTTTGACTCTAACAGTAAGTTATCATACAATAGGAAAAAAAAAATCAGACATTGCGTTGGTACATTTGTTAATTTGATAATCAGCATAGCAAAGGGTCTACATCATTTGTCTGTGTGTCAAGGAAAAGCACTTCTGTATTCTTGAGATGGAGTGGAAAGAGATCAAAGAGATCTTGTTGTTGAGTCCCAAAAGACTGCCAGGATGCTGAATAATTGATCAGGCTCCTCAAGAGATATTTGAAGAATAGGGGATATGGCAGAGAACACAGATAAGGGAACATTACAGAAGACTGTGCTTGAGCAGGAAGTGGAAGAGGAAACAACAAGAGGATGTCAACCCTGGTCGACAGTCAACAGGAAGATGCTCTCAGCTGTCATTCGTAGAGAGGATACAAATGTATAAACAAATAGGAACCTGAGACTCTGAGGTGATCATTTCCCAGCTGTAAAGAGCAAACAGCATGGGAAAAATCATGGAGTCTGACAAATTTTGAGGCCCGAAGAAGAGAACTGAGAAGGTCTTTTCTGAAAACTGGATGATACTGCTGTCCTGGTACAAAGGGGAAAGGTTGATGTTTGCCTCTTCCCTCCTCTTCTTCCTTCCCCTTCTCTCCCCCTTTACTCTTTTCCTACCCTCCCCTAGTCTCTATGTTAGTATCCTCTCTCTTCATCTCCCCTTCTCCATTTGCCCTTTCTTTTAGCAATTCAAGTTCCTAGAAGTCCTTCATCTAAGAAACACAATAATATCAAAGTCATCAGAAAGGACTCCACAGTGGCATTTGATTCACAAAATGACAACTTTATTGTTTTCAAATTAGATCAGAAGGCCTGTCCCATAAGAAAAATGTGATGAGAAATAAAGATTCATTCTTTTAAAAAAATTCTATGCATCAACAAAGGACTAAAATGATATTTTAAATTTATGCAGATATTAAGCATTGTTTTTGTTTTCAGATTGGCCAGATTTAAAGAAAGAGGGAAAGTTAACACAGAAACAAATTGTTCAATCCTTGTCTTTCCTTTTCCTAATAATGTGGTCCAAGATAAAAATGAAAACACACACACACACACACACACACACACACACACACACATAAACAGACATAAAACAAAACTCAACCCCCCCCAAACAAAAAACAAAAAAACAAGCAAACAAAAAACCCCCAAAACCTGGAAAGTGACCTCTGTACTTGCAATCATTCTCAGGTCCACTGTTTCCTTACATCCTCTGCTCTTAAGTCACAGTAATCGGCCAACACCAGGCACTGCCTATTGTGGCTATGTACTGGCTGGTTGTGTGTCAACTTGACACAAACTGGAGTTATCACAGAGAAAGGAGTTTCAGTTGAGAAAATGCCTCTATGAGGTCCAGGTGTAAGGTATTTTCCCAAGTAGTGATGGGGGGAGGGCCCTTTGTGGGTGGTACCATCTGTGGGCTGGTAGTCTTGGGCTCTATAAGAAAGCCAGCTGAGCAAGCCAAGAGAAGAAGCAAGCCAGTAAGGAACATCCCTCCATGGCCTCTGCATCAGCTCCTGCTTCCTGACCTGCTGGAGTTCCAGTCCTGACTTCCTGTAGTGATGACCAGCAACATGGAAGAGTAAGCTCAATAAACCCTTTCCTATCCAACTTGCTTCTTGGTCATGATGTTTGTTCAGGAATAGACACCCTGACTAAAACACATTGGTACCAGGAGTGGGGTATTCCTGTGACAACCTAACCATGTTTTGGGGAGGACTGTGGAAGGATTTTAGAACTTTGAGCTAAAAGAGCCATTGGGATGTTAAGAGCTCTGTGGGGTGTTCTGTGGGAGCTTGGAAGATAATGTTGAGAACAGTGCAGAAGATGGAGGCCTGGCTTGTGAAATTTCAGAGGGAAGATTAAAGACTCTTATCAGGGCCATTGCTAGTTTGATTTAAGATTCTGTGGTTTTGGTATCTGGGGCTGAAGAAATCAGCTGTGATTAACAAGATACCAGAACTACTAAAGCAAAACCATGGCACTGCTGAGACTATTGATGCTGGTTAGCTGGAGCTAAGATAGTGGCAGTGATTAAGAAGCGACCAGCATCATTGGGGTGAAATCTTCTGAGCAGTGTTTTCTGAGAGCACAGAGGCTGTGTTCTAGAGATAGCCAGGGTTGTACCTTGTGCTGTGGCTGGACTTGGTAATGTTTATGAGTCACCCAGGTGGTACTGGTTTTGAAGGCACGAAGGAGTCATGAAGAACAGCTGAGGCCTGGGCACTGTGAGAGGCTATGGAAGGCCATTGGTGAAGGTGCTGCCTCAGTTGCAATTGACAGCCCAGGATTGAAGGGGTCATGCAAAGGAGTTGAGGCTTGGCACCATGGTAAAGCCTAGTTGCAGAGGAAGACAGCAGTGATTTGGAGATACCAGTACCATGAGATGACCACCAAGAACAGCAGCAGCAGTGGAGTACAGGCATCTGGAGACATAGGTATAGAAGACAAGGTGTGTGCTACAAAGGGCAGAGCTGGAGAAGTGACTCAAGCCCTTGGAGAAATCTAGAAGATCATGAGTGGATCCCAGACATTGGACAGTTGGAGTTTGAGTTTGCTTTTGATTGTGACTGTGCCCTGATATATTTTCCTTCCTGAAGTAAGAAGGTATTTTAGTGGAGCCCACAGTTAAGAGACTTCTAATGGTAAAAAGTCTTTGACTTCTAAGAGATTGGATATTTTTAAAGGGATTGAAATTTTGATATGTAAGAATTTGCAAAGACTGTGGGACTTTTAAAGTTATTTAAATATTGGGGATGAATAAGAATGTAAGGGTTGAAGCTTAATAGTGATGTATTTGTGTGCCAAGTTGACAAGGGGTCAATTGTACTGGCTGGTTTTGTGTCAACTTGACACAAGCTGGAGTTATCATAGAGAAAGGAGTTTCAGTTGAGAAAATGCCTTCAGGAGATCCAGCTGTAAAGCATTTTCTCAATTAGTGATCAAGGAGGGGAGGGCCCTTTGTGGGTGGTACCATTTGTGGGCTGGTATTCTTGAGCTCTGTAAGAAAGCCAGCTGAGCAAGCCAGGAGAAGAAGCAAGCCAGTAAGGAACATCCCTCCATGGCCTCTGCATCAGCTCCTGCTTCCTGACCTGCTGGAGTTCCAGTCCTGACTTCCTTTAGTGATGAGCAGCAGCATGGAAGTGTAAGCTCAATAAACCCTTTCCTCCCCAACTTGCATCTTGGTCATGATGTTTGTGCAGGAATAGAAACCCTGACTAAGACAGACCACTATATTTTTCTTCTTCTGAAGGAATGTTTTGACTACAGGTGAGTTTCTCTTTGTGTCCCAGAAGATTGTGATGAAGGCAAAATTAAGGCTACCATATTCAGAATGAGGCATAAAACTAAACACCCAGTGGAATGTTCTATCCACAAATGTTAACTTAAGTATTCACATCAAGATTCTGGGTACTTTCAATTATTATTCACAAATTACTCCAAGAATTCTGACTGAAAATGAAAAATAAAATCCCCAAAACAAAAACAAAAAGCTTCATAGTGAGATCAGCAAATGTAACTAAACCTAAGATGGTAGACCATACCTCTTCTCATAGGAGAGCTTGTAGAGATGCTTATTTTAGTGACAAAACATGAACTACTTCAAGTCTCTGGAAGATCCTTGGACTATGAGCACCAAAGCATCTTCCCCAGATTATCTTAGACTAAAGCATGGCTAATGGGGTGAAGCACCCCTCATGACCATTGCATTTCTCTCTGGTCCTCCTTAGAGGTAATTCTATCCTGACATTAAATATTCCTCTGGTATATGCTTGTACTTTCAGTACATAATATGTAGTTATTAATGTCTATAAACATGAAGTTTCAGGTGCTTTTGAACTTCACACAAAAGGCACTGTGGCAGGAGCCTTAATTCTTCCTGAGGCTGTTTATACTCAACAATACTGTTTTGTAAAGCTATCTGTTTATCATGCCTGTCTTATTCGTTTCAATTGCTGAATCACAACTTCTCAATGGAAAATAATTATTGAGCATTCCCTAAGATAAAGCAGTGGTCAAAACAGAGATCTTGGCTCAGAGGAACTTGCATCCTGTTGGGGGAATTTAGAAAATGATAAGTGAGCATACCAAGCAAATCTTACAGCTGGTTAGATGGTGTTCAGTGGCATAAGAAAAAGTACGGTGGGTGACTATGGTTGGGAGAGTAGACAATAAGGAGGTAACAAGTTAAACTTTCAATATAGAAGTTCAATGTAATGTCACCCAAGGCCTCACAACAGCAGTGAAGTCATTGTTTTATCTTTGGCTATAATTATATAGAGAAATGAGAGTAGGCTTTTTTTTTTTTATTACCAATATATTTAGAATTCTTTTAAAAGTTCACTGGTAATATATGTTCCCAAAATTTTTAAATAATACCATTTCTGACGTCAATGACTTTTCCCCCAGAGTCCTTATTGTTTGATGTTTCCGTATTTTGAATTACAAACAAGTTTTTAACGCTCTTGAATGTTTTTTCTCTTTCTGAGGTGATAAATTGGTTTCCCTTTATTTTCTTAGTGGAATTAATTTATATCTAGAAATTCTGACATTCTCTATGTCTGGATTGAACTCTTTTGTCACTGTGATTTTTAAAAACACATTGATGGATTTATTTTGTAGACCATTGGGACTTTAAGATACGATATTTTTCTGTGATTTTCTTTACTCATGATCAATTTTGATGTGAAAGTTACCACATACAGAACACAAGTCAGGCAGTGCCCTTAGTATTTTCTTTTCTGAAAAGGTTTACATTAGGTAGAAATGACGCTGTTACCCAAGGGCTCGCAACAGCAGTGAAGTTATATGTTTTTATTATTAATTGAATATTGTTTAATGATATATTTGCTTCCTAGGGCTACTGTGAAAAAGTATCACAAACTGAGTGGTCAAAACACAATACAGAAGTCTGAGACCTGATCTTGGCAGAGTTAGGTAGTTTCTAAGGGCTGTCATGGAGTGTAGGTAGTCTCTAAGGGTTCTCAAGAAGAAAGGCTCTTCCTTCCTTAGCTAGCCCGTGGTACTTGCTAGCTAACCATCTTTCCTGTTCCTTAGTTAACAGATATGTTTTGTCAGTCACACTGTCTTCTCTCTGTGTCTTCACATTGTCTCCACTCTGGGCATGTCTACCATTTATGTTCAGATTGTTCTCTCTAGAGTTGGAGCTACTGGAATTGTACCAGGACCTCATGCATGCAAAGAACATTCTTTACCAGTGACCTACAAACTAAGGTCTCCTCCTCATGAGGACACTAAGCATGAGCTAAGACTTCAAAAGAGGTTTTTGTTTGTTTGCTTTGTTGTTTTGTTTTGGGGTCACACCATTCAATCTATTAAAAAATGGTTGTTTTATTCTTTTTTTCTGTTTTCTCTAATCACTCGAATAGTTTATGCTTTCTTGGAAATCAGTTTGTTAATATAAGTTTGGATATTATTGATTCCAAATTGTCATTTTTTAAAAAAAAATCTTGCATTTAAATATTTAACTTCACTTAGTTGTTCTTCAGAATTTCTTGGTTGATCCTGCCAGAAGTTTGTTTAGTTAATTCATATTCTTTAATAATTTCCTTGGGTATTTCCTTTTTAGATTAAAAAATATAAATTATATATGTGTGAGGGTGGGTGGATTATGTGCAGTGATTGCATGTGCCTAGGGAGGGCCAGAGGCAATCAATATCTCTGGCACTGGAGTCAAATGCAACTGGTTGAGAACCTACTATGGTCCTCTGCAAGAACAATATGCTGGTTGGCTTTGTGAACTTGACACAAACTAGAGTTACATAGATAGGGAGCCTTCATTGAGAAATTGCCCTCATCAGTTTGGCTTGTAGTCATATCTGTTGGGCATTTTCTTGATTAATGATTGATGTGGTAGGGCCCAGCCCAGTCTGACACCCCTGCCACTTCTGGACAGATGGTCCTGGGTTGTATTAGAAATCAAGCTAAGCAATACATGGAGAGCAAACAGCAGCATTTCTCCATAGTCTCTGCTTCAGTTCCTGCCTCAAGTTCCTCCTGATGGAGGTCCTGCCCTTCTCTCAAGGATGCACTGTGGCCAGGCAATGTAAATCGCATCAAACCCTTTCTTTCCCACATCTGATTTTGGTTACTGTTTTAACAGCAATAGAAAACACATACAGCAGTGTGCACGCTTTACCGCTGAGCTATCTCTTTAGCTCCACTGTAGATTTTCTTGACATCTTTAAACATTTCTTTATTTTCTTTTCGGTCATGTGGGGGTGACATGAAAATAGGTTCACCCTGGTAGAACTGACAGAAAACAAACTCTAAAGTGTATACTTCTGTTAAGTGTCACAGCACAAGTTAAATAAACTTACGTTTAACCCCCAAAGTTAGCATCATATCCTTTCCGAATTCTTCCTTCCTTGCCTGCTCCACCCACCATTCTAGGCAGCCACTGGTTAGCTTTCCATGGTGAAGTGATGAATAAATAGTTTAGACCTAGTAGATTTCAATCATATAGTTATTTTGAGGCTTATTTTGTTGGGTTTCCAAGTTATTAATTTATCTTTGGTAAATTCAACCTCACTACTCCATGCCATATGCCTGGTGAATTCCTAAGGTCGTTTCCAGTTTGTGTATTCTCCACCTGGGAAGAGACCTCATGTTCCCAGGCTGTTGAATTGGTTTAAATCTTAGCTTTTTTTTTTTTTTTTTTAAATAATCAAAGTTTCTAGTCATTCTTTTTCTTATTTCTCAATATCTTATTTGTTTGTTGAGTTTTATCATTTCTTGTTATTTTTTTCTAAAAGTTACCCATAGTTTATTATTTGAAGAGTTCAAGCATATTTGTTTTCAGATTTTAAAATCATTTTTCCACAATTTAAAACTTAAATTCAAATTCTATGCCCTTCTTTCTCAATATTTTCTTCCTTTGGTGTGTGTATACGAGCACATTGCTAAGGACATGTTCCTGATATTGGTAGCCTTCTCTTGTCACCCCTCAAGCTGCCTTTACCACTCTCTCTGTCTTTGGACCTGAGACAGAGACCTGCCTTTGGACCTGTTTTGAGCCTGGTCTCTCCTGGTCATCTAGGACCTTTAGATCTAATTCAATTTAAGAAAGAACATATCTATAGACAACCGACAAATGGGCGATTTGTTTCTATTTTTACTTGTACATAAAAGGAAATATCAAAGCACAGTCTCAAAACACAATATTGATTTCTCACAGAGTGAGTGACCATTTTGAAGAAGACTTATTTAGTGGGAAAAAATGGTGTACATTATTTTTAGAGTCAAATCAATATTTGAGTTTCTAAAATAAACGAATTGTAGAATTCTGTGAAAGTGGTTTTATTCTGTTCACAAACTTATCTCCAAGATTTTAATACTTTAATTTACTTCTGTGAGGACAAGAGTTCCAGTTTTCATCTTAGTAATTTTGTTTTAAAAACCAAGGACTAGAGGCCTTTCTTCCTTCCTAACAAAAGGTCATTGTTTCCAGTTCTGTGGAGCAAACCTTGTAAGAAGGTCAGGCCCACGTGTGTTGTGAAGACTTTAAGCACAGAGTGGTCTTGACAGAGGCATGTTTGCTGAGTGTTGTTGCTGTTTCCCCAGTTATCCTGGAATTAATACCAATATATACCAGACATGCTTATAGCTTTCTAAAAGGGCAGGGGCCCTACAGAGAGAATAGGTTGTGGAGTTGTTCATAAGTCTTACGAAAAGTGGTAGTATTCTCTGTAAGATATGGAGGTGGAAGTTGGTCTATATATGTTCATGTGTGTCCATCTGTATAGGGGTATGCATGTGTGGTTCCTTAGGCGATGTCCATATTATTTTTGTGATGGAGCCTCTTACTAAGTCTGAAGTTTGCCTATTCAGCTAGACTGGCTGGGCAGCAAGCCTGAGGAGCCTCCTGTCTGTTTACTAGAACTGGGATTGTATGCACACACTGTTGTATAGGCTGCATATACGTGAGCATAGCATGTGGGTACCAGGAGTCTGAACCCAAGCCCGCATGCTTCTACAGCAAGCATTCTTCCTACTGGGCCATCTCTCTAATCCCATAAGATTTGTAATTCAAATGCTTCCTTAAAAACAAAAAACAAAACAAAAAAAAAAAAAACCAAACAAACCAGTTTTCCTGGAATCCAGTGTGCCTCTGACTTGAATATCTGGGGGTATTTTGTCATTGGTTCCATAGAACACTGATGTGTAGGCTTGGGGCTGCTATAGTCAACAATTACACTTCGAGTTTGATTGATCTCACTTTGTAAAAATTCTCCCTAGAGAAGAAAAATGAGATGAACCCTGAACTACCTCCAGTTAGGTTCAAGGGAATACAGACACTTGATTTTTGAACATTTCCATCTGAATTAGAGCCCCATGGGTGATGCAATTGAAAAATAGCATTTCATTCCAGGGAAAATAGGCTTGGCAGCCCCTCCATATACAAGTTCAACTTCAGGCCAAAGAAAAGAAACACTCATTATGTAACCAGATCAAATTATTAGCTGTAGAGGAGAGTCCCTGGCTTGGTCTAATCTGTTATAGGAACTAGTTACCAGCTCTTTTAGATTGCCAATGTTATTTTGGTCATAACAATTCTTTATTCTAGATGATTACACCTTGGAGACATTTACCATGGTCTCTTACTTAGTTATATACCATTGCATAAAAAGATACACAGCAGTAAAGGCAGGACTGGCTCCCTTCTTAATTTTCATGAGTATTCACAAACAGAAAGGGAGAGAGGCGGTCCTATAAATAAGAAATAATCCTTTTCTAATTCCTGGGTAAGGGGAAAAGGGTGGGAGATGAGGAGGCAGGACAGGGACTCCTTCAAATTACTGCTTAGGGGCTAAGGCATTGAGTTTGGAGATTCTCTTTGCCCCCTGTGTTCTTCTCTCCACTCAACATGACCTTTGGAGGGTTCACAATACACATCTTCAGCTTCTCGCCCTTTGGCAAAGGCCAAGATTAACATCATGTTTAGTGGCCATGACCTGAAAATATGGTTCTGACAACCTTTGAGTCACATGAGAAAATTACCTTTAAAACTCTTAACTCCTTACAGGGGTGGCAGCAGGGACGAGGGGTGTCTGTTTACCTCAGGTCACAGAAGCAACTGGGAGGCTGTGGAAACTGCTCAGCCACAATTCTGATCTCATTTGCCTCCCTCTCTGTATTAATAGCTGACTCCCTTCAGCCCTTGTACTTGACATTTGCTTTATGAACCATTTCCTGCATTGTTATTTGCTCACCCACCAAGAATTCATCAGGAATCTGGGTTCTAAGATCTATGGATTCACAGCAAAATAGACAAGGTTCCTAACCTGACAATGCTAATATTTTGATGAGACGGGACGAGAACAAACAAAATCTCAAGGAGTCAGACATTTATCCATCTGGATACAGACGAGAATGGGATTTGCCTGGTTGTTTGTGGGTTAGTGTGGCTTTAGCCAATGAAATGGGAGCGAAAGTGATCTGTGGCCTCTGGATAGAAACATTGTTTCCTGACTTGATTTTTCTTTGCAGTGGCAATTGTTTTGAAAAGGGCGGGTGAAAGAGGTCTGTCTGGGAGAGTTCCTCCGTAGACGTCTCATAGTGCTAATGGTTTTAAGCAAGGAAGATTTGGAAATCTTAGGGCATTATAACGCTGGTCTGAATGGAAGCAGAGTTGGGGTCAGGAACCATAGCTGAGGTCACAGCTCGGGTGGTCCGGGGATTCCTCTCTGTATAGATGCTTGAAAGATGAATTGACTGAAGGGACTAGATAGCTGATGAACGAAGATCAAGACAACTCTCAGTACTTCACTCTAGGAAGACATGTAACACAGACTTGATAACTCCATTGATTTTCATAATCTATTCTTTCCCCAAGATTTTACTAAAATAAACATATTAATGTAAGCAAGATAATGACTTGCACTGCTAGCATTGTTGTTCCTTGCCTAGAGTTTTGTGTTAGGGGTTGCCCCCTTTCCATCTGATTTCAGCCTGTGACCAGGCTCTGCACAATCCATCAACACATTCATGCTGATTCTCAGCCGTGATAAAGGCCAGACAGCTTTCATCAGCATGTTCAGATCTGAGTTTATTCCCCAAGGGCGGAGGGAGAAGAACACACTCTTTTTTTGTTCCCTTTGGCCTGTTGTGACTCTGTTTTAGAGAAACACATAAAGTAAATCAGCTCAAAGATAAAGAAATGTAATGTGTTTTTCAGCCGTGAAAATTGTCTTGGCTGCATGAAATTATTTTTCTCCCTCAATGTGTAACACTGATGTTTAAATCGTGCGATCAATAGGCACTCTTTATTTTCTTATTCATAGTGTCATTTGGGTACTCTGTATATTAAAGTTTAAATTCTGAGTTTTTTATATATAAACACATGAAGGGATGTCCTTTTTTATATAAGTCAGATACACTTTGTCCCACTGTGATGATTGCAATGTTTCTGCCTGCTTCAGATAACAAAATATGAACTGATTATTACGATGATGAAGATTAAATAGGTCAATGATGAAGATTAAGTAGGTCAATGAGTCTTTTCTAGCCTTTTCCATCATTGCTGTCTTTATTCCTGGAAAAACAGAATCTGATAATTTCTTGATTCTATAATTTCTTTGTTTCTCATCTGTGTTATTGGACCCCAGGAAGTGTGTCTTTTACTGTCTTGTACCATGTTAACAAGCATAAGACATATTCTGACACTATTGTTACAGTAAAATCTTCTGTTCAAGAGAATAAAATCCCTTGCCTGGGTATAGACTTAATGTTCTGGTTGGGTTGGTTCAATCACTTTGGGCAAGGGTTTATTCTGAGAAAGGCAGGCTCACCTTAGGCCATACTAAGGAGATAGGTGGAATAATTAGTCCTTTACTGAAATACTATATTCCTGGTATCCCTGCCTCTGTGACCCATGAGTCTGTCTGCTCTTTTGAATTACTGAGAAAGGCATATTTCTCATCACCTTCCTATCTCATGCTGAACCATGCTTTCCTTGACACTTTGGAATTCCCCTCAACATTTTGGGCTTCCTTACTCTTTTTTTAAAAAAGTTTCCCTCCTGGCCAAGTGGTTGCTTACCTGTCAAGTGTTTGACCTTTACAACAGCACTTTAAACTGTCTTTTCTCCTGCATTATCTTTCTCTGAGCAGCAGCTGAAGTTTACAGCTTGCCTACCCTGGGGATTCTCTTTTAAATATAATAAAATGGTCTATTCTGGGGTTTTGTTTGAGTCTATTCTTAAATCATTTTATTACTGCAATTAAGAATCCCAAGTTGGGACCCCAATTATACCTGTATAAGTGCATCGCTATTCCGTGAGTGAAAGAATGTCAAAGTCCCTCATTGACTACATTTGAGTATTGAAACAAGGCTAAGCTATTGGAGAAGTACTCAGAATTCTTGTGCAGGCAAAGAATCCACCCATTGTGTTGCTATATTCTACTATCTGCTTTGAGCTCTATGATGTGTTAAGATCTATAGCATAGTTTGCTTATCTCTGGGAACTCATGATCTCACTGGAGCAGTATTTAGACCCAGGAGCATGTTGGAAATGCTTGAAAGCAGAGTATGAAGTGTGTGATACTGACCAAAATTTCCATGGAACATCAGGGAAGGCCTGTTGGTGTTGGTGTTCTGGAAGAGTGAGATGAGAGATGGACTTTATTAACTGGAATGGATTTTGATGAACTAAAGGGCATCCCAGTTTTCAAAAACAATCTATGCAATGAGGAGTTACTCTGCAGACCACATAATGACTCTAAGATACCTCGCTCTTAACTTTTGTTTGACTCTTATACAGTTACATAGTTAAACTCTCAAGTTGGACTAGAATGGGGATAGGAAGTTTAGGTACTTTTTTAGGTTTTGGCTTGATTTGGTTCTTTTAATGATTAAAAACAAGTGTAGTCTGACAGATGGGGGAAAGAAAGGGAGAGAGAGATGGGAAGAGGAGGAAGAAGAGGAGGAAGAAGAGGAGGAGGAGGAGGAAGAGGAAGAAGAGGAGGAAGAGGAGGAAGAAGAGGAGGAGGAGGAAGAAGAGGAGGAGGAGGAGGAAGAGGAGGAAGAGGAGGAGGAGGAGAGAAATAAGCATTAAAATACCACTTCACTCAGGAGAGGCCAGCAGGATACAAGAGAATAATTAAGGAAAGCAGAGCAGTCTAGGTAGGTTTTCCGTATAGGAAATAAGAATGCTACAATTTCATGGTTTCTTGTTCAGGTTTTATCCTGAAATAGTAAACAGTACTCCATGAAATGAATACACTAGCATGGGTGGCAAAGGTTAGCTGTGTTTTCTAGTATTATAGTACTTCAGACCAAAATAAAGGACTGCTTTCCTTTCTTCTTTTGTTGCCTGGCCTAGAGATTCACTTGCATATAGCAAAGCTTAAAAAATGACTACAGGAGCTGGAGAGAGAGAGCTCAATGGTAAGAGCACTTGTTGATTTTTCAAGGACCGTAGTTCAGTTCCTAGTACCCATGCCAGGCAGCTTACAACTGCCTGAAACTCTAGGTCCTGGGGCCCTGTTGCTCTCTATTTAGGTACCCCCCCCACAAGCACACACACACACACACACACACACACACACACACACACACACACAGAGATTGAGAGAAGAGATCTTGCGTATTGTATTGATGCATCACCTATCAATTAAAAAGCCTATGGCCTATATGAAAGTGTAGAACAGAAGGTGGGACATCCGGGAGGCAGATTGAATTCTGAGATAGAGCCGGGAGTGGAGTGGGAGATTCACCAGAAGATGTGACTAGATGGACTCATGGTACCTGGGCATAGGTAACCAGCCACATGGCAGAATGTGGGTTAGAATAAATGGGTTATTTAAGTTATGATCTAGTCAGAGAAGAGCCTAGCTGTATGGCCAAGGTATTTGTAACTATATTCTGAGTCTGAGTCTTATTTCTGGGAACATGAGACTAGGAGGAAGAACCAGGCCTAACTTCTACACACACACACACACACACACACACACACACACACACACACAAATAGGTCTTAAAAAGAAACTACAGTTCAAATGTTCTGGCTGAGGCTAATGCTTTGAAAGTGATAGAATTTTTCAGTTAAGTCAATGTATTAGTTTTCTTCTGTATCTTCACTGATGCTACAAATAACAAGACTTGGGTTTTCAAAACTAAGAGTGTAGAGAGGAAAGAGTGGGGTATTGAGTAGGAACTGGAGGGGCAGAATAGGATAATGCCCATGTAGGGGTTACCTGCATAATAGGTCCCGAAATGTGTGACAGTGTTAAAGAATGGGGCGTGGAAGAAAATCTTAAAAATTGCTCCATCTCTTTCACAACTTGTTTTAATTAGAGCATATTCCAGGGCAGATGAATGAAAATTTAAGTAAATATGAAGTAGGTGAACTGATCCAGTAGAATCTCTCATGGCTAACTATGTGCATCAGTTGCGTGATTAGCAGAGAGGGGACCAGGGAAGAGGACCAGGGATGTTTGGGGTTTATCCTTTCACCGTGTTCTTTGCTGAGATTGCATTGCATCAAGAAACCAGAGACTAGCAAAAGTAGATCGGAGATGATCTGCAGCTAAGGGATAATTGGCAACACCCCATGACTTAGGGTTTCCATCTCTGTGAAGAGACACCATGACCAAGGCAACTCTTATAAAGGGCAACATTTAATTGGGGCTGGCTTACAGGTTCAGAGGTTCAGTCCTTTATCATCATGGCAGGAAGCATGGCACTGTCCAGGCAGACATGTCAGTGGAGGACCTGAGAGTTCTACATCTTGATCTGAAAGCCAACAAGAGAAGACTGTCTTCCAGGTAGCTAGAAGACAGATCTCAAAGCCCACCCCCACACTGACACACTTACTCCAACAAGGCCACACTCCCTATATAGTGCCACTCCCTGGGCCAATCGTATTCAAACCACCACACCCCACCTATCTACAGAGAGCATCAGGTGATGGGTGTCTGGCCAGATGTTCAGAGCCTGTGGTCTTTTGGCCTTGGCCTTTTGCTCAGCGATGAATGGCTGAACCTCCTGAGACACTGTTCTACAAAGTCTCTCTTTAACATTGTTTGTGTGTACTTCTTTTGCCAACAACTTGTATATGTTAGAACATTTCCTATTTATCAGATAGCATATGCTGAAAACAAGTCACATAAACACTCTAACTTTTTGAGGACAGGTGCTGGGATTTTATGAGTAGAGGCAGCCTCATTCTGAACTGCTGCCACCAATCTCCGCCTGTATCTCCCATCTATACCTCATGCTTGGTAAGCGCACACGTAAACTGACCACTGTCTTCCCACAGCTGCTCTGACCATTAGATTGCCTGTTTCCTTAACAATAGGAATACTTTCTTTGTCACCTCTCTCCAAAAATTGAGGTGCTGTTTAAAACAGCTTATTTTCCTTGACCAGCTTCCTAATCATATTGGCTTTTCCTCAGTACATCAGTTAGGTTGCTCTTTCTCTTATGTCTTAAGTCCTGCTGAAGGATGACTCTTCAGAGACAGTTTAGGCTACAGATCTTATGTTGGTAGAGTACTTGCCCAGCACTCCACAAAACAATTTTGCTGGTTCATACCTATGATCTCAGAACTCAGAAAGTGGAGACAGGAGGATTTGAAGTTCAAAGTTATCCTGGGCCACATAGCAAGTTTGAAACTCTCTGGGTTATAGGAGACTATTTGGAGAAAACAAACAAGCAACCAACCAAACAAAAACAAAAAACAGAAAACCAAAAGAACCCAAAAACCAAAAAAAGCTTAATCTCATGCCATTGTTAATCTCATTTCTCTGTTCAAATATTTTGTAGTGATTTCCAACTATTAATCCATCTATTATCTCTATATCTTTATTCTGTTTCTGTGCTCCTAAAACATTATAAATTTCAAAATACCATAATTTCTCTTTGAACATTTAATAGACTTTAATTTTTTAAGAAAAGAAAGAAAAATAGCCCTTACTTGACCTGTATTTTTACTCCTCATTCATTTCTGTAGAAACAAAACTTCACCTGGACTCACCTAGCCTAGGCCACATAGTGAGATCCTATCTCAAAAACAATTCGAATACGATCCCTTGGCATTTAAAAAATATTAATTGTCAAATTAACTTCTAAGCTAACTGTTAAACCTAACACTGAATGTTGGGGGGAATGTCATATGTAAATTTATTTCTGTAGATATGTAAAACTAAAGATATGTATGTACACGTGCATGCACTTGTGCATGCATATTTTAACATAATCTAAGAACAAGAAGAACAAATTTTGCTCTTATACCTGAGAGAAACTAATTCTAACTAACTTGGTCACACTCAGTGTTTCAAAGTCTACCAAGAGTTCAGGGGATATCCCAAAGCACTCTCTACCCTCCTAGAGCATCTTCACAACGTGTGGCTTCTGCTGTGAATCTTTGGCAAGGAAGAAAAAATATTTTTTAAAAATCCATCTATCATCATGTCTGCCTTTGGCTATATATTACTACAGCATCTTGATAGAAAAGATAATGCTTGCTTACTATGATTTAATGTGCCATGATACATAATTTAACATGTAGATTGAATCAAAGTATAGCCTCATCCTGTTTGACTGTGGATTAGATTTATGTTACAGTGACCTTGAATTTATCCTTCAAAGAAATGCTAGGTGGAAAAGCTAAACAAAATGTTGATTTGTTGGTGGAAAATATTTTTCTTGCATAAGAAAATGTATTAGGAGCTGGAGAGATGGCTCATCAGTTAAGAGCACTTGTCTGCTCTTCCAGAGGACCTGAGTTCAATTCCCAGCACCCACATGGCCGTTCACAACTGTCTGTAACTCCAGTTCTTGGGGATTAAATATCCACGTACAATCATACATGCAGGCAAAACACCAATGCACATAAAATAAAAATAAATAAACCATTACAAAAAAGACAGTACATAAAAAGATGACATAAATGTACATGCATATATATTGTAAGAGAGAGTGTGTTGGGGAATGTGTAGGTATTTGCATGTATATAGGCACATATATTTATTTGGGCACCCATATATACATGTGCATGTATGTGTGAAGGCTGAAGATCAACCTCAGATATTGTTCCTCAGGAGCTACCCAAGAGAGCTAGACCAGCTGGCCAGCTTGCCACATGGGTCTTACTGTCTCTGCCTCTCAATGAAGGGATTCCCAGTATGTCACCACACTGTCCAATGAATGCTGATTGTATGGCAATCACTTTACCATGTGTTATCTTCCCAGCCCTGAAAATGTATGCTTTAAACCTTTTGGAGGATATTTCACTGAGAAGAGATTCGAACGATAGCTGACCTTCATCTTCCGTCTTCTATCACTCTGGTAGGAAGTCAGACAGTTTCTAGCCTTTCCCTTGCCGACTGTGGTGCATCTTTGTATCCCTCACGCTTCTTGTCAGGTGTTTTTGAACTGTCTCTGGATTTTGTGATGTTTATCTTTAAAAGAAAACCATAAACAAAACCTTTCCTTTTGTTGGAAATAGTTTTTTCCCTCACATTAGGTCTCCAGATTATGGTTTCTCCTCCTTCTACTCCCTCCCTTCCTTCTCATCCAGATCCACTCCCTTTCTGTCTCTCATTAGAAAACAAACTGCTTTCTAGATGGTAACAGTAAAATAAGATAAGACAAAAACTAACACATCAGAATAGGAAGAAACAGGTAAAGACAAGGAAAGGAAGCCAAGAGGAGGCACAAGAAGCAAATACAGATGCAGAGACCCTTCATTTGCACATTCAAGAATCCCATAAGAACACTACACTGGAAGCCACAATATTTATGCAGATGAACTGTAGGGTAAAAAGAGAGAAAATATATAAATAAAGCAGTATAAAAATAAGATAAGCTCTCTGGATCGTGTTCTTGCTTTTCTGTTCCTGCTCTGTCCCTTTGCCCCTTCCCTCCCTCTCCCCATTCCCTTCCCCCATCTCTCTCCATGTGCTCATGGGCGGCCTATACTTCTCTTCTCTCTCTCTCTCTCTCTCTCTCTCTCTCCTCTCTGCCTTTCTCTGCCTCTACTACCCACTTGACTCCCCTCCCCATGCCCTGAATATAAACTATATTCTAACCTAAGGAGAAAAAGATAAAATGAAGAAGAAGAAGAAGAAGAAGAACAAGAACAAGAAGAAGAAGAAAATCATGACAACGGACGTCCAAAAATGCCGTTGACTTTGTTTTCTGTAGGTCATCTACACTGGGTATACAGTCTACCTATAAAAGTCATTTGTTTCCCCAGTGAGACTCCTTTGGAGAAAATAAATTTTCTTTTGCAAGTGATTATTAATTGGAGATAGCTTCTGTGTTAGGGATGGGAACATGTCCATTTTTCCTTTCAGCTCTAGGACCCCACCTGGTGCAGACCCATGCAGGCCCCTTGGATGCCGTCTAGTCTCTGTGAGTTCATATGTGCATCAATCCTGTTGATTCAGAAGATCATTTTATCTCGGTGTTCTCCTTCTCCTCTGGCTCTTACCTGCTTTCCAGCATTACCTGAGTCCTGAAGAGGATTTGGTGGAGACATCCCATCTAGAGCTGAGTTTTCCAAGGTCTCTCATTTTCTGCATATTGTTTGGCTGTGGGTTTGTGTTTTTGTTCCCATCTGCTGTAGGAAGAAGATTCTTTGATGATAGCTGAACAAGATTTTAATCTATGAATATAGCAGAGTGTCATTAGAAGTCATTTTATTACCACATTTAAAAAATAGTAGTATTCGGTTTTACTCTAGGTCCCTGCTTTACTCTAGGTCTCAGTTCTTGGTCACCCTAGCAGTGTCAGGTGTGGGTTCCATCTCATGGAGTGAGCCTTAAGTCAAATCAGACAGTGGTTGGTTACTACCTCAAGCTTTGAGCCACCAGTGCCCTAGCACATCTTGCAGGTGGGACACCATAGTAGGTCAAAGAGTCTGTTGCTGGGGTGATATTTACATTTCTCCTTTGTTGTACTTTTCTGTGTCAAGGACACTAACATGTAAGGGCGAAGGCTCTATGTAGGTATAAGCTAGACTTGTGTGGTATTTATCTTGCTGAAGTTCATTATGCCTTCTGTTGATTTTTTAAAATCAAACTTGGAAAACTTTAACAATACCATATTATGTTAAATATTTGTTTTCTTTCCTTCCTTCCTTCCTTCCTTCCTTCCTTCCTTCCTTCCTTCCTTCCTGAAGCCTGATGACCTTATCTTGATTCCTAGAACCCACATCAATGCAAAGCTGGATGCAGTGATGCCAGTCTGTGATCTCAATGGTCCTAGGACAAGATGAAAAGTGAATATAAGAGAATCACCCAGAAGTCCACAGGTGAATTAGTCTGGAGAACACAACAAGGTAGAAACAAGAGAGACTCCAGCCTCAAACAAGGTGCAAGTAGAGAGTAGATTCCTGGAAGTTGTCTTCTGACCTTCCCATGAATGAGTGTGCCCACATCCATAGCCCCCTCTTTAATAAGTCACTCACACACAGATGCACACACAGAGACCCACACACTCAGAGACACAGACACACACAGAGAGATGCATACACACAGATGCACACACACACACACAGACACATACAAGGAGACCCACACAATCAGAGGTACAGATAGACACACACACACATAGACTCACACATTCAGAGGCACACACACAGACACATACACTCAGAAGCACAGACAAACATACAGATACATACATAGACACACACAGAGAAACACACTTAGAGGCACTGACACACACATAGAAACACACAGACACGCACAGAAACACACAGACACACATAGCCTCAGACACTCAGAGGCACACACAGACACATACACTCAGAGGTACAACACACAGATACACACACAGACACTCACAGAGAGACACACACTCAAAGGCACAGACCAACACACAGATAGACACACGCAGACTCACACAGTCAGAGGCGCACACACACACACACACACACTCAGAGGCACAGACACATGCAAAGACACACACACACAGTCACAAACACATACACACTCAGGCTCACACACACACACACACACACACACACACACACTTTAGACAGTGTGTTACCATCCTGTAGTTGCTGAAGATATTTCACTGTTTTGCAGGATATTTTTTTCTGTTTCAGACTAAGTCATTTTATTGAATTGTCTAAAGCTTATGCCTACTATATTATTAATCAAAATTATTGTTTTAAATATAAAATATTGCATTTTTTCTATTGTAAGGTTTTCATTTTGGCACCTTTATGGTTTCCTTTCTGAAATCACTCCTCTCACCTGTTTCATTAATTTTTATATAATTTCCTCAGCAGATGTTTTTCCTATTTTAGATTATGTTATCTAATTACACCATCTGCATACCAGACATGAAGCTATTTCTTTTATCTAATTTTCTTTTGGCTGTAGACCACATTTTTTGTTCTTGTTGCTGATTTACATATTTAGTAATTTTTACATATTGAATGTGGTGGTCAAAATGTGAATTTTGTCATAGTCTACAATGTGTTATATTGTTCCAGTTTAGAGTAAATGAATCTTGAACCATATTCATTTCCCCCAAACCTAGAAAATAATCTTGAATACTTGTATATATAGTATGTATGTATGTATGTATGTATGCATGCATGTATATGTACATATGTATGCATGTATGTATCTTAAAACATGGTTCTTCTGGCATTTATCAAAAACTTTATCAAGCACTTCTAACTTAAAATTCTGTCACGGGAGTAAAATATAATCTTGAATCACCTGGTATTCTGGGTGTCTAGATTTCACCTGCTTGGTTAACTGGGGTCTCACTCTCATACACAATGGTTCAACAGTCTGCTAAGGCTTAAACACTTCGTGAGCACATTTCAAGAGAGCCCTTTGAGGCTCTCTTCTCTCTGGGATTCCATCCCTCAATTTTAACCATGATATCAACACCAACCTCTACATGCAGACTTGTATAATGAGAGCATGAATTGGCTTATAGCTCGTTGGGGCTGAAGATGGCCCCAGTGGTAAAGTGAGAAAGGATTCTGGGATCCTTTCTCAAGGATCAAATCTCCCCTTGTTTGGTCTGCTTTTGATTACTTACTCTCTGATGCTTTCAAACAGTTGCTTTTAATATTCTTTGGGAATGTAGTTCAATATCAGATGCCTTGTCATGGCAAGGCCTCAGAACCTCTGGATTGAATACAAATGAGTTCTAAAACGTTACCTCAACTTTCAAGATCCTCAAGACATATTCCTTGAGATGGTTAATTGTACGTGTCAACTTGAAGAGTTTGTGGGATACCCAGAGAACTGGTAATATTCTGGCTGCCTCTTTGAGGCTATTTCTGGAAGAGATTAGCAGTTGAATCAGCAGACAGAGTAAATATCACTGTTATCAGCATAGTCAGGTATTGTCTATTCCACCGAGAGCCAAGTAGAGTAAAAAGCAGAAAACCATGTCTGTTCTTTCTGCTTCACCAGGGACATCTGTCTTTTATTGCCCTGAGAAATTGGTGGTGTGGTTTCTTGGGCTTCAGGACTCAGATGAGGACTTATCAACATTGGCTTCCTGGCCTTTGGATTTGGACCAGAATGAGGCCACAGCTCTCCAGGGTTTCCAGCTCTGAGGACATTGTTGGACTTTTCAGACTCCATAAGTTTCTTAGCCAATCCCTTACAATAAATCTCTAGGATCCATGTACATGTCCTGTTGGCTCCATTCCTCTGGGTAACCTCGACTAATTCAGTCTCCAACCTTCCTTTGAACTGTTCTCCCCTTCTCCTCCTCCCCCCTTTAACAGAAAAAGTCCATGATTTAGTTGTGTTTATGTGCACAGATATGTGCCTTCTTGTCTGTACTTGCACCATTTGTATACAGGTGTCTGAGGAAGCCAGAAGATGGTGTTAGATTCCCTGCAACTGGAGTTACAGATGGTTGTGAGTCACCCTATTTGAATTTCAGCAATTGAAATTCCTGCATCTTCTACAAGAGCAGTAAGTGCTCTTAACCACCGAGTCATCTTTCCAGTTCCCTCCATTTCTGTCTTATGCATACTCACTCCTGTCAGTTTGCCATATCTGGTGCTCCCTCAAACTTTGTATCTGTGTCTTTAATTTTGTTTCTTATTTCTTGTTCTCAAAATGTCCAGAGTCTGTTACCACACTGCATGAGCATCTTTATTTTTAGTTTGTATGTGTGTGTATAAGTGCATGTGTGTGTGTGTGTGTGTGTGTGTGTGTGTGTGTGTGTATCACATGTGTGTGGATACCAGAGATTGATGTTGGGTGTCTTCTCCAGTCTCTCTCTACCTTGAGGTTGGTCTCTCACTTGAACACAAGGCTTGACCATTTAGCAACTCTAGCTATCAAGCTTGCTCCAGGCATTTCCACCTTCCAGGTGGAGACTGAGGAGCCAAACTCCAGTCCTCAGCCTTGTATAAGAAGTGTTTTTACTTGCTGAATCGTCTCCCTAGGCCTTAGAGCTCATTTTAACATCTCTCCTCTTCCTTTTCCATTGCAAACCTGAGAGGGAAAGATCAAACTGTCTCCTGACTACTGATAAACTTAGTTGCAGAAAGACACATTAAGGATTTCTTCCTACACAGCAGAAAAAAATAGGGGGCGGGGAAGCTGAACATAAGTGTCACATGCATAGCTTCCTATAAAAGAGAATAGATAAACTGGGCATGCTCAGTTTCTACTCTTGAGCTCACTATGTGACTGTCTCTGAGAAGAGCAATGAGTGTGAACATAGAAAGTGGTGTTATTGTAGGTGAAGTCTTCCAAGTGGAGACACAAAGAAAGCATAAACTCTACCCATATCACACAGACCAAGTATTAAATGTGTCCCAACACTTACCTATTGTTTTTGTACCCACCCCAGTATGCTCTACATCAATGGAAGCTCTCATTGCCACAAATGTGTATTTTATTTCACTGAATATAATAGCATTTATTATACAATGTAAGTGATGTTTTTAGGATCCCTTTAGAGTCCAAGGCTAGTTAATGTTGTTTATACTTAATATTCCTCAACTACCAATTTAGTGACTGATAGGTGATCAGCCTTCAACATATGTTAACAAAATGAGAAAATGGATAAATTAAATGATCCATTGGAAACATGGGTGGTCCATTCTAAATAATATCAAGTCAAGAGTGATGTAATGATTTAAAGTTGAATGAGCACAGCTGTCAAGGGAGCAGAAGAATGATTTTTGTTTAAAGTAGCTAATTGTTTTTCACCACAGAAGGTGATAATGACATCACCAGCTTATAACCGGTGTCCTCTTGTCCACAGTGTGAGAGGCTCAGCAGGTGCACTGGAGGCTGGACACAAGGGACTTCTTACAATGCCTTCTTGGAATCCGAGACCAACTTCTCCAGAGGTTTAAACATCTTGACTCATACAAGATGTGACAATGGTGGAAGTGAACAGATTAAGAAGGGAAAATTGAATTTCCCTTGAAGGTGATGTAAGGCTGTCTTGATCTTCTGTCCGACTCTGATCTTACGGTTAGAGCTAGAACTGACTGCTAAAAGATTTGATCCCTGGGTAGTGTGTTTGGAGGTTGGGGATGTTTCAGAGACCAGGGCTAATGGAAGGCCCCATAGACCATGATGGTCGTGCCTTCAAAGAGGATTGTGGAATGCCCGTTTTTCTTGCCCAATGGCTGGAATCTCTGAAAGCATGAACCAGAGCTGGAGGTGATAGCTCTTGTCTGTAATCCCAGTATTTGAGAGACTGATGCAGGAGGATCATTGTAAGTTGGATGCTGGCCTGAGCTACAGAGACAGATCCTATCTCAAAAGTCAAACTAAAAGCCATGAGCTAAAATAGACCTTTTCTCATTGTAAGTGAGTTAACTCAGGTATTTTGTAGTAGTGACACAATACAAACAAGTACATCTCTGTTCAAGAAATAATTATTTCTCTTTATCTTAATCCTCAGTACTATCAAAGAAATAATGGGAAGAAAATTATTTATCAAAAAGTACTTTTGGTAATTAATTGAAACAGGCTTGGTCTGTGCTGTGTGCCTATAAAATATTACTTAAATCAGGGAAGTATTCTGCGCCATATTCATGTTGGCAGTGTCTTTGGTGTTTGTGTTACAAAGTTATGTACAAGGGAGCACAAAATAAGGAAATAGTGTTCTCCAATCTCACTACCAGCTACAGCCAGTGCTAATGTCTGGGCATAACTGTATCTTTTTCTTTTATGTTCCTATGAGTCTCTGATAATATGTATGTATATAATAATATGACTCACGAAAAACATAATATATATTCACTAATAAAGTTTTACTTACAATGGGGCTAAAGAGATAAGCTCAGCCAGTCAAGTGCTTGAGGGTCTGAGTCCATCCCCAGAACCAATGTGAAAAGGCCAGTGTTGGTGCACACATTTTAACCCCAGTATTGGGGAGATGAAGATAGAGACAGGCAGATTCCTGGGGCTTCCCTGGCAAGCCGAGACAGCCTGTTTTGTGAGTTCCAGGACAGCAACCTGAGAAACAACACCCAAAGTTGTTCTCTGGCCTACACACACACACACACACACACACACACACACACACGGGGGGGGGAGAGACATATACACAAATATGCACACATTCACATACTCCTCCCACAAAGTGAGTACACACACACATACATACAAATATATACAACAAAAATATCCATAAAAAGGAAGACAATGTGGAGTTCCCTTATTGTTCATAGTCCGTTCCCTACAGTGCTAATACCTTGTGTTGATACCTTGCTAATGTCACACATAATGAAGACTCCTAATGAACCAGTATTAGTACATCACTATTGTTGATAGCATTAATGACTGGCATCTGTTTCATTTAGATTACTTTGTTTTCTACTTAATACCCAGGATTCATTCTCTCTAATTATATCTCTAGGTTCTTTATACTATTAAAAGTGTTTTGGACAACTTCCTTGTTAAATCTCTCTTTCTGTCTCTCCCTCTCTCTCTCCCTCCCTCTCTCTACTTGTGTGTGTGTGTGTGTGTGTGTGTGTGTGAAGACTAGAGGTAGACAGCAGGCATCTTTCATCAGCCACTGTCTATTTTATATTTTGAGATGAGGTCTCTTACTGAACCTGGAGTTTACTGACTGGCTAGCCTGGGCAAGAAACTCCAGGCAACCATCTATCTCTGCCTCCAGAATGGTGGTATCACAAGTTAGTGCTGTCATGCCTGGATTTTTTTTTTTTTAACATGGGCGATGGAGATTGAGCTCTGGTATTCATGCTTATAGGGCAGGCACCTTACAGACTGAGCCATTTTCCGAGCCCTGGGTGTCCCCTTTTAGGATGACCTTGATAATAATGCTCTGTGGGTGTCCTTGACAATGTCTAGGATTGAGTTTTCTCTTGGTTGTGCTGGGGTCATTGGTTTGGGGGAGAACACAGGAGCAAAATGTCCTTCTCACTTCACTGAAGCAAAAGCAGACTATCAACACACATCGCTGCAGCATCAACTCAACATCTGGCTGAGATAATGTCTGTCCAGTATCTCCACAAAAATATTTCTTTTTCTGCCTCTGTATTATGCTCTTTTGAAGGAAGTCTCATGTGGAGCCCACATTTAAGGGGTAGGACTGTTTCATTCGATGAAGTGATGGATAACCACATAAATTATTTAGAATTCTTTATTGAGAACAATTTGTCTCCTCTCTGACACATTCTCCTATCTATTTCTTGAAATACTTTTTTTTTTTTTACATTGTAATGGACTCAAAGATACTTGTTTAGCACAGTGCGTATCATTTGATATTTTGTTATATTTTTTATTCAAGCTGCTCAACTCTGGCCTTTGGGACCTCCTCAGCTGGTGGGGATCCTCGGTGTTCCCTTGAGAAGCCCTCCATGGAGGGCTTTCTTCCTAATTTCCTTCCTTTCTGACACTACAAATTCCTCAGACTTACCATGGTCTCTCCTGCCCTAGACCTAAAATCATCTATTTATCTGAAGAACTTTGCTTCCTTTAATTGAGAAACACTATCGGAAATCAGGATCTGGGGCCTGTGTGTGCTGGTTACCCTGTGAACACTTTTGCTTTTAGGCCCTCTCAGCTATCAGGGCAAGGAAATATGTATGTGTATAATAACTGGTGTATATAAACATATCTCTAATTATTTATTCCTGTGTATTTATCTGCATTGCTATTAAGTTAAACATGAGTTTGTGTTGATGTCTCAACTCTAATCCAGTAAATCCTAAGTGAATCTTTCTAGACGTCTTCCCTTGCTCATCTGTAAACTCCCCCTCAAAGAGAAAGAAGCCTGGTGCTTGCCATCTGCCATCCTCTGACTTAACTGTGCAGTTCTAGCATAGGCATATAGTGCTTTCAGAGTTTTTAGCCCTGATCTCGTGGGAAGCAACTTTACCAATCAGAGCATAGAGCTTATGGACAGTGTTAGCTTCAGTTTCGACTCATTTTAAACATCATTTCATTCAGCACTTTTTCTCCTTAGTAAAGTAATTTTGAACATTCCTAATGCAGATGGATTGATTTCTCCTATTCTGCAATCTACCCTCTGAACACCCAAGCGTGAGCTTTTCTGTGCACGAACATTACACTTCAGTCTGTGCTGCGAAGCTCTATGGGTGTTGATGAATGGATAGGGCCATGTATCTACTATGACACGGTCATGCAGAATAGTTCTTCTACCTTAAAATATACTACCCACTGGTCTTCAAGACTGTGGCAACTATTCATCTATTTAATGTCTCTCTGATTTTGTTTTTCTTCCCCATAATGTCATAAAAATAGTATCATCAACTACCCAGTCCCTTTCCAATAGGCTAATTTTATTTAGAAATTTGCATTCAAGAGTCATCCACATTTTTACATAGCTTGCATAGCAGATTCCTTTTGACTGCTCAGTAGTATTCCATTGTTTGGATGGAGTACAATTCATTGATAGCTTCTAATTTGGGAAATGCTCGTAGAGATGAGATGTACTCAGCCTTAGGGGACAGTTGCGTTTGCAAGAATGTCGTCTTGGATCTGGGAAGAGGGCCCAACTGGTAAAGTGCTTGTCTCACAAGCACAGGGGCTTGAGTTCTGTCCCCAGACCCTGTGTGAAGATGCTAGGCACTTCACACTTATAAACCTGTCAACAGGGAGGCAGAGACAGGAGGATCATTGGAGCTTACTAGTTAGCCAGTCTAACCTAATTAGTAACCTTCGGTACAATGAAAGATCTTGTCTCAAAAGAGGTGGACATCTCCCCAAGGATGATATCCAGGGGTGTCTTCTGGCCTCTGTATGTACATGAACAGAGTCATGTACAAAGAAAGGGTATATTCTTCCCATCTGTTCCAGCTCGTTTTCTCTCTCTCTCTCTCTCTCTTAAAAAAAGCTTTGTTTATTGATGTGAGTGTGAGCGTGAACATGAGTGAATGTGTGTGAGTGTGTGTTATGTATAATTGTGAGCACATACATGCCATGGTATGCCTGTAGAGTCAATTATCTCCTTCTATCGTTATATAGATTCAAGGGTGGTCCCTCAGTTTCCACTTCAATGGTCCCTCTGTTTGTTTTCTGACCCTAAACTCAGACCTCTTGCTCTGTAGGAATCTTACCTAATGGACTTCCCATTTCAGTGCTACCTCAAAGTGAATGATTTTAATGAGGCGATCTGCATAGTGCACGCTCAGCTACTTAGATGGTCAAGTTATTTGAAGGCCTTGGGAAGTCTATTGCATTACTATGACAACTGATCTTAGATCTACTTAAAGTCTATTCTTTGAGAATATCATTCATGTACCTAGTAAAATAAGATCATGCCCAACCCCATTTCTCCGCGCTTACTTCCACTGGCTTTCTTTCAATAGACCTTCTATTTGATTTTGTTAATGGTTTTGTTTGCTTGCTTATTATTTTGAGACAGGGTCTTACCATGTAGCTCTAGCCACTCTGAAACTTACTCTGCCGACCAGACTGGCCTCAGACTTACAAGATCCACCTGTCAATGCCTACTGAGTGCTGGGCTTAAAGGCTCACACCACCAAGTTCAACCTGGAAGCTACTTTTTAAGAGTTTCAGTCTGTCTCAGTTTTGAAAACTTCAAACTGATCTACCTAGAAAAAATACAGTGCATGAAGACAGATTCTCTTTAAACTACCCTAGAATCTAGAAGCTGTTATGAATCAAACTTAATCATTCCCCTCTGGGGGCAGAAGCACCCTCCACTTTTCTGCTTGACTTTTATGCATCCCACAATGCCTAAATCTTCCATGTTGGGGCAGCTTCTACTCAGACTAAGGAGTCTGCAGCAAGGGGTGGGCTCAAGGCTTTAGCATTCACCTTTTTAGGTTCCATTTTCTGCTACCAAGATGCTGAAGTTAGCCTTTGGCCTATAGTAGTTTTGAGAAATATGGAGGCTGTTAGTCAAAGGGACTCCACCTCCTTAAGAGTGTGTTGTAACATGTTTAACTCCAAGTCATGTCAGCTGCAACAGATCTTACAGTTTAACGAGTACCTTGGATATCTGAGAATAAACCAGTCATGGCTTTACGGGCCTTTTAGGGAAAGCTGCTGCTGTGCTTCTGCTCTTAGAGCTGGGGAATGTACAGCCCTGCTGGAAGCCAAGGATATAAACAGCCAGAATGATATGTTCAGCATTTAGGAAATACAGCTAGATGTAGCAAACGCAAATGACTGAAACTGCCCTGCAGCCAAAGGCATTTCCTCTGCCCATTTTACCTGCTTCAGGAATGGTGGCCCCAGTGTGCTGCCTAGCCCTCAAGATCCTGGATGCCTGTGCAATAGAGAACATTTCTTTGGACTTTGCTTGTATTGGTCTTGGGTCTTTCACTAGATGATGGTTGCTTTAAAGTAAAGAATCATGTTATCTCTAAATAACTCTGTTAATCCTTCTGTTCCACATGAAAGGCCATGAGCCCAGGAGGGGAAAATCACTAGGGAGGCAGAGCAAACACTGAGGAACTAGGCAAGGAAAAGCCATCAGTTTGAAAATCAAGTGTCCTAAGCCTCTGGAAACTGAGGACTTTCCTGGCTTCCAGTGTATGACCCCTTGTGTTAGATAAGAATACAAGACACAGAAACAGACTTTTCAAGCTTGGAATTGGCGGTTATATATGTTTGGAGCATCATTCAAGTGTAACTGATAAGAATGGAGAAGGTTCTTTATGCTGGAGTAAGAGATTATTTCTAGGTAAACTATTATTATTATGGTCTTTTTCCTCATTCATTCTGTTGGGGATTTTCTGAGGCAAAGAGTAGAGAAGCTGGACAGTATAGCAAAGATGCTTATTAAATAGTAAGCAGTTTGAGCTTACTTTGTCTGTCACCAACAACATAGTAAATATGTGAGATTGTGGATTTAATCTGCTTAACTGTAGTAGTCACTTTTCTGTGTGCACCCTATAATATCAAGTTGTAAATTTCAAATTTTATTTTGAGACAACTAAACAGGAAAAGATATAGAGTAATCAGGGCACTCCAATGTCACAGGATTTTCTCTGGCCAATTACATTAGTGTAGAGGAGGCCTGTGATTGGACAGGGAAAAGGGAAGTGGAGCTAAGAGTGGCAGAGACAGGGAACGTCTCCGAGGAGGAGGAAGAAAGGAAGATGGCAGACATGAATCAGCATGACTATGACCAGCCACAGGCTGTTACGGTATCATAAAGGTTAGAATTTGTCTAATCTAGGTGGGCAGTTTTTATCATTATCAATTGGTTCAGAAATTATTGTATTGGCATCTTGTAAACTGAGAATTTATTGATACATAAATCTGATTAGTTAACTATAAGCATTGAGTCTTGTTTTTACCAGGTAAATGGGAGTTGAGATGGCTGACCGTGGGGTGCATGGGGTACTGTGTGGAAGCGAGAGGAACTGGGGGGGGGGATGTGCCAGAGAGTAGGTGGGCTGAGAGACCACCGAGTTGAAAGCACTGGGCAGAGCCCTGTGGCCCTGCAGGGCCAGAGAGTTGGCTGGTTGAGAGAAGCAAGAGCGTGGAGAATTGGCAGGTTCATTTTTAATATTTTCCGCAACACTTCAACAAAAGCACACTGTCCTCAGCCTCCTCTTCATCTTTCAGCTCTTGTGACCAGAGGGAGAGTGAGAAGATTCATCAAAAGTAGGATTCACTCTCACTTGATAAAACACCTACCGTTTCTCAGACACTGTGTAAGCATCATACCACATGCCTTGATTCAGGACATTTCAGCAAGGCAGATATCACTAGTCTCATTTTATTGATGGAAAAACACTGGGCTAGAAGGGTAACTTTTAATGGTCTCTGGGCTACAGGCAGTATCTGAAGCCAGGTCTGTCTCACCATATAGAACCTGTTTGGTCATTCCATATTTCCCTCACATTGAGTCCCTTTGCCCTACATTTAGAGCAAACTGCTGTTAGGTAATCTTCATGTTGTGGCTGTCACAGGTGTGTTAAAGAGACAACAACCCATGGAAAGCCAAATTTGTAAAACTGAAAAGCCATAATGATCACAACTTTAGGAAACAGGCCCAGGAAGTACTAAAGCTAGTTCAGACAGAGCCAGAGAAGAGAGACAGCCCAATATTGGCAATTTTTCTCCTTTCCTGACGACTTGGCTTCCATACAAGTTGTTGCTGTTGCAGCTGAGAAAACCCAACAAGATTTGGAAATCTGTGCTTCCCTTTAGATGGCAAAGAACATTTGAGAACGAATAAGAAGGCAAGAAAAAACCATGCCATTTTTACGTAAAGAAGAGTTCAAAGGAAACATAGCCCAATAGGTAAAAAGAGAAGTGACTCCTATTTTTCATAAGGATCTATTTAAAAATTTAGACAGGCAGTGCTTAATGTCCCATTTTTAAATTAATTTTTCCCTTCTATCAGCAGCACCAGGATAATTGCTGGCACAGCAATGACCCCTTGCCGAGCCGTGCAAAGAGGAAGTCTGAGAAGAATTGGATGTATAGAAGAATGGAGAAACTTCATGCAATGTGTGTCCTAAACTGCAAAAATAATTACCTTCAGGGTGGTAAGACAGCTAGACCGTGTCACTAGATTGTAACGTTGCCTCATTGCTCCAAGTCCTAAGCTTTTCTTTCTGGGTTTTTATATATTTGTTGAGAAATGAGATTTCAGTTAAATCTTTGTTACTCTCCCTGGAGCAAAAATTGTGAGCAAGGCAAAGACTCAGAACAAATCTTATTTCTGGGCACTGCCTTCCTTCCAGGGCATCTTTTCCAAAACACCACTTGTCTTTGCAGACCATAGGGTTGCACCATACGATAGATCATTAACCACCATTTATGGATCACCTCCAATGCAGCCTTTACCATCAGGGCTATAAAGACAAATGATACCCTCTGTGCCCTCGGGGAGCTCATGTTTAGTGGAGAAGAGAGACAACTGAATGAATAGTCACTCCATAAAAGTTTAATAGTCAAAGGCTACACAGAACTGGCTGAGCACATTCCTTGTCTTCCAGGCACAGAGAATGTCTTGTGTTTTCTGTGGGAAATCAAATTCTCCTTGTTAAGAGAAATAAGTTGGCACCATTCAAATGATCATCCCTATATTAATCAGTCTGTAGCTGCCAGAGGCTTGTAGCAAGAATGGCCTTTATCCCTAGCTACTAAAATCTACTGACACACAGCCAAGCCCAATATAATACAATCCTATGGGGAAAATATCACATTTTCCAGGGTATGTAATTGGGAAAAAATTCCCTCCATATTTAGAGTCTATGACATTTTCACTGCAAAACAATTTGTGGAAGTCACATCCAGCCACATATTTAGATGTTCCATGGCAATTTAGAAAGGTGGTTTTGGTCTTAAAATGCCTGGAAGATCCAGGAGCAGCAACATCCATCAGTTTCCCTTTGTTACTAAATTCCACACTGCTCTGCTCCTCCATCGGCTCTGGTGGAGCTGGAGGTCCACTGTCTCACACTTGGTGCTATGGATGTGCAAGATGTTGTTGTTGTTGTTGTTGTTGTTGTTGTTGTTGTTATTATTATTATTATTATTAGGTGAGCTTTGTGAAACATTTCTCACACATATTTAAGGTGATGTGGCTCAGTGGGAAAACACAGGCTAAGCAACTGATAGCTTCTATCTTGAACATCCATTCTGTTTTTCTGACTCTTTACTGTTACTGCAAAGGGACATCGTGACCAATGCATATCTTATTGAAGACAGAAGTTTTTGGGGCTTATGGTTTCAGAGGGTAAGTCCATCATGTCCAGGAGTGTGGCAACGTACAGGAAGGAATGACAGGGTCGGGAAAGAAGTAACTGAGAACTTAAATCCTTATCAGCATGTAGGAGGCAGAGAGAGCTAACCTCTTCCAACAAGGCCATACCTCCTAATCCTTCCCAAACAGTTCCACAACTAGAAACCAAGCGTTCAAATACTTGAGGAGGAGAATTCTCATCCAAATTACTACAGATTCCTTGGACATTATTGCAACCTCTGATTTGTTTTCTGACAGGATTCTGTCTTAGAGTGCATTGACTCATGGGACATTTGAGTTATGTGAGGTAAAGCTCAGAGGTGACTCTGTGTGACCTCTCCCAGATCCTCTCCTTTATCTGTTTCTATCTGTGGATGTGCGGGACCAGACTAATTTGTACACAGAGTGGTAGACAGAGGTAGGAAGGAGATCAAAAAGTCTGCCTTTGTTTTGATATACTGAATTGGTAGCTTGATAATCTGGGGATTGGAAACTGATATATTATTTTAATTAGACACTTTGGTAAACATTGGGGCATGATGGAGGTTAGGCACAAGAAGGATTTCCAGACATTCGTGGCTATGTTGCTCTGGAATGCAAGGGTTAAGTGGATGGCAGTGAGTAGGAGTTGCTAGACTCCCTACACTGCAGCATACATCGAAGTATGTCTCTTATACCCACGGCCTGACTGCATTGAGAGCAACCCTGGAATTGTTGGTGCTTTCTTAGTGGCCTCCTTGGAGAGGTAGTTGTAGGTGGTCTTTGCAGTCAGCAATCAGCTGTGAGCCTGGTGCTCATGACTGTAACTGGTGGACCGTTGAGACCATTGTGGGAGGTTTATGGCACAACCATGACCACTTTGACATACTTTTTGTCTGCTTCCATGACGGAATTTATGTCCTCTCTCCCAGTTCTAAGTGTTGACTTTATAGAATTTGAGATGTTATGTTGGTTGAAGAACACAGGTCTGCAGGTAATGCTGGTCTGCTGGCTGTCACTTCATTACCTCTACATAGCTCAGTTAGAATAATCTAGAATTTCAAGCTGTGGGGATAGCTAACTATTCTGCTGCATTCTGAAAGCACTACAAAATTATATGTTAGACCATGTGTGAGGGACTGTTAGCTGACACTCAGAATCAATTTCTTCTTTCTCCACTTGTATAAAAATTGGTATTTTATTTATGGTGGCAAGGACTACAGCCAAAAGACTATGCATTCCACACCCTTCTTTATTGTCACAGTGATAATGTATAAGTGAATAATATTCAGTTTTTAGAAATTGAATTCCACGGCCTCTCAGAAGGCATGCCTATGCTAGATGACTTACCCGGGAGCCTTCTCTGTTATCTCATTATCTTTTCTGATGCTTTGACTGCAGAAAGATGTTGGCCATTCTGCCTTGTCACAATACCTTCAGGACAGATACTTTAAGATGCATAAGGGTGGGATCAAATGGTAGAAAAAGTCTATGTTTATCATCCATGAAGCCTCTAGGCTAGTTTCAGATGAACTTTCTACCTCTACATCTGTGGAGGAAAAATGGAAAAGAGGAAACATTTAAACCATGTTTCTGTGGTGGCTTTGGTGTATGTAGTCACCTAATCCATGCAGACCATGTGCTGTGATCATGGTTGAGAAAGCACAGCTTGGAAAATCACTGGAAAATCATTACTGCTATATTTGTACATACGTACAGTTAGACAGTGAGAAATATTTAAAAGTCTAGGCAACCATGTACAAGACACACCACCTACTATTAGATGATTCATTGTTAAGTGGCCTGATCCTAAAGGCTCTGGGAGGTCTCCCTTTGGCTAAGATGGTAGGAGTAGATCTTAGTAAATAGGATATAAACTTAGTAGGTAAAGAATGGAGACATATAAGCAATGAGAAAAATGTGAGTGAGGAAAAATAAAAAATTTAAAAGGCCAGATACCTTTTGAAGCCATGGCAAAGTTGACTGTGAGGTATGGTGGTTTGAATAGGTTTGACCCTCATAGACTCATGAATGCTCAGCCCATAAGGAGTGGCACTGTGAGTTGGTGTGGCCTTGTTGGAGTACATATGGCCTTGTTAGAGGAAATATGCCACTGTGGGAGTGGGCTTTGAGGTCTTATATATGCTCAAGCTCTGTCCACTGTGGTATACAGTCTTCTTTTGCTGCCTGCAGATCAAGATGTAGAACTCTTAGCTCCTTCTCCAGTACCATGTCTGCCTGCTGTCATGCTTCCCACCATGGTGATAATGAACTGACTAAACCTGTGAAGCAGTAAGCCAACCCCAATTAAATGGTTTCCTTTACCAGAGTTGACATGGTCATGGTGTCTTTTCACAACAACAGAACCCTAACTAAGACAGTGGGGAAGCAGTGAAAGACTCAGCCAGAATTCTCCAGAAATTGCTAACGTATGTTACTATCTTCTGTTATTCATTCTAGATGATGTTTCGAGGGACTGTCTGTTCTCTTCACATTGCACTGAGAAGTTCTGCTTCTGTCATGGCCCATCCCTTTCTAGAAAGTGCTCTATGGAGCTCTGTGTCTCCCTCTGCAGGTGTGGCACTCAGCACAACTAGGGACCTTCTAGCGAGGGAGGCTAATTTGGGGCTCCTCTGTCTGGCTGTTAGACAACATGTAGCTGGTATTCAGCCATTTGAGCATTAGCATCCAGCCTCCAATATGAGGGAGGCTGGTCACTGGAAATACAGCTATATTGAAAAAGAACCCAGTTCTCAGCCCCTACGAAGGTTATGCTCTCTGTATCCCATTAAAGTTCAGGACTGTCTTAGTTATTTTGTTATTGTTGCTGCTGTGATAAGACATTGTGGTCAAGGTAACTTATAGAAGAGTTTATTTGGTTTCCAGTTCCAGAAGGTCAGCGTTTATGGTGGCAGCTGAAAACTCTTATCTTGATCCACAACCATGAGGCCAAGAGAGACACTGCGATTGGTACAAGTCTTTTGAAACCTCAAAGCCGACTCCCAGAGCCACACCTCCTCCAACAAGGCCATACTTTCTCTAACAAGGCCACATCTCTAACAAAGCCACAACTCCTCCAACAAGGCCATACCTTCTCTAACAAGGCCACACCTCTAACAAGGCCATACTTTCTCTAACAAGGCCACACCTCTAACAAGGCCACACCTCCTCCAACAAGGCCACACCTCCTCTAACAAGGCCACACCTCCTGATCTTTCCCAAACAGTTCCATCAAACGGGGAAGAAATATTGAACTATATGTTCCTGCAGGACCATTTTCATTCAAACTTCCACAAGAACCTTCTGACACTACACTTCTCTTCAGTCTCCTGCATAACCCACTACACTTAATTATTGAAATGGGACAAGTTGTCTAAGGCTCTTGACATGACATGTCTACTTGCATATGGCACAAAGTACATAAAGGAACTGCGTTTCTGTTCTTTTAAAGATTATTTTTATTATTTTAATCATGTGTGTATATGTGGGCATATGCACATGAATGTAAATGTCCACAGAGATCAGAGGTGTCAGGGTCCCCTAGGACTGGGGTTGCATGAAGTTGTAAACTACCTGTTAGGAGTGCTGGGAATGAAACTCAGGTCCTCAGGAAGAACAATATGTGCTCTTAACCACTGAGTCATTTCTCCAGCCCCAGCAATTGTCTTCCTTTAAACAGTATTCTAATTAGATGTATTTAATGAATGTGTGCCCATGTGTAGGCACATATTGGTCACAGCATAAGTATGTTGGTCAGAGAACAATTTACCTATACTACCTGGGAACCAGGAGGTCAGGTCATCAGGCTTGGTGGCAAGAGCGATTACCTACTGAGCTATCTGACTGGCCCAAGGAATTGCTTTGAATGTTGACAGGAGAAGTAGTTCTAGTATTGATATTCATCACTGTAATAGTTAATATTGATTGTCACTTTGATTGAGTCTGGAATCCACTAACGAGGCATGCCTCTGAGATGCTGATGGTATTTCCAGACAGAGAAAAGGTTTCCCAGAATGCTCAGCACCGTCTAGCAGTGACCCAGATGTAAAGAAATCCAAGGGAAAAGCAGCGTTGCTGTGGATCATTTGTTGGCAGTACGCAGAGAGCAGGCAACAGTGAGCGAGCCCTCGGCATATGTTTGCAGCCGGCCTCTCCTCGAGTCTTCCATGGCTCCCTTTCCTGGCTGCTCACTCATCACAGGACATGTCCTTAATGTGAGGTGCTGACAAGGCATTTCAGTCCTGCAGCTAATTAAAATCACTCTTCGGCTCCGTGTGACAGGTCCTTCAAACTCATAAATCAGAAGTTACTAACGATGTGCCTTTTCTTTCTCCTTGTCATTTATTAACAAGTTGATTGCTTTCATAGGGTGTACCCCACCAACCCACCCTCCCTCCCCCCCAAAAAAAATAACGATTAAATAAACAAAACTACTGAGGAAAATGTCTGGTGCATTTTTGGCTTTCTGAGCCAGCAATACACAGCCAGAAATACAAAAGGGTAAAAAAAATAAAAACAACCAACCAACCACCACCACCACCACCACCAACAAAATCATCCAAACAAACAAACAAACAAACAAAGAAACCCAACCCAACCCAGCTTTACTCTCTCTGTTCAACGAACAACCAACTTGGGGTGAAAAAAAAATCAGACAGTGATCTATCAGTTTCAGACATGTGAGTCGCTCCTGGGTGGAACTGAGACAGAGTTGTTACCTGGGGAATGTAAACACAGCCTGGTCAAAGTCCAAACATCACAGTGACCACACTGAATGATCCACAGGAAAGAGGAGCCGGGAAGCAAAGCTTTTGACAACATCAACACGGGTGAAAAATGGCCTTAGAGATTTCTCATCAAGGATTTCTGAAAGCACAGCTTTTATCACGCTTTGCCCCTCCTCCCTTTCTTGGTTGAGGCCACAGGCCGTCTCTTCCCTCCAGTCTTATCTCATGCTAGTGGCAAGCAGTGCTCCTGAAGGTCAGATCTGGTTGGGTGGGTGGACTAGGTTACTGTTCCCAGCTGGTGAAAAAGGGAAGCTTCAAAGCTGCCCAGTCTTTCCAAAGGGCCACACTCAGCAAAATAATAATAATAATAATAATAATAATAATAATAATAATAATAATAATAAATCAGACTTTAAATTCACACTACTGATGGCAGCAGCACTTGCAGAAATGGGATCATTAAAAACAGCAAATTTGAATAAATCTAGTCATTAGCAGCCGTAAAGGACTCGTTAGAAGAATCTGAGGAAAGATTGACTTACACCAAATCGTGGAATAGTTTTCTTTATTTTGTGCCCACAGTCGATCCATCCTTAGAGGGCTTTCCTTGCCAGGCCCTGCAATGGCTGATTCCTCAAACACTAATTTCCCATTCCCAGTTCCTCACAAGGAACAGAAGTTCCTTGTGAGATTTATTAAAGACAAGAAACAAACTTTTACTTATTTTGTAGTTGCCAGATAAAATAACTCAAAATCAAAATGAAAAATTCTGCCGGGATATAGCATGTGGGCAAAGACACTTAAATGTTGAAATCTAATAGTTAAGCTGTATTTGGGGTAATATGCATTAAGCTGTCATGGAAATGACTTTTTAAAAAGTAACAATGAGAGTAAAAGAAAGAAAGCATAAAGAGATAAAATTAAATGCTTTTTCAAAAATGCAGAGGATAGCTTACGTGTCTTTATTAATAAGAAGCATCCTATAATATCATATATTTTTTCTCAGGAATGTACTCAAAATCCCTGAGTCTATATCCTGGATTACTGAGAAAATGAGGTGTATTAACTTAATACGCCTCATTCTTAATGGGGAACAATTAAACATGGGTGCTTAAAATGCTTTGCCCAGATGTCTAGATACATGGATAATGAAAACCGGGTACAATAACAGTAGAGTTTCATTCAGTTATGAAGAAAAAGGAAACAACCCAGAATGTGTTGGACTGAGCAAGGTGACCCAGACTCAGACAACACCTATTCTTTCGATGCAGATCCTACCTTCCAATGTATGTGTGTAATGAGCACAGGCCGGCAAGCTGGGGAGGAGACCGTGAGAGGGGAGAGAGATGGTGAGGAAGAGAGGCAGACAAGAGGACCATGGGACATGAAAGCAGAAAGAAGCCTATGGAAGGGTGCATAAAGAAAGTGTGTTGAGAGGTAAGGAGGGGGACTCAAGGGGAACATGTTGGAAAGGAGCCATAAGGAAACCCAATTTTCGGCATGTTTAATAAACAGGGTTATTTTTTAAATGCCTTTACAAGGATTTATACTGTAACATTAAGGTGAGCTAGGCAATGTTATATACAAGTAGCTTCCAGACCCCACTGACTAAAAATCCAAAGATTAACTTTTAGTTCATGCTACATGCTCACTGTCCTCAAAGCACCATCGACAATATTGGCCTGAAAACTGGACTGGATCCTGAATTCATGCAGTTTCCTTTAGTATCTGGTGGCTACTTTCAGGCTCCCATGTTCTCGTCAGACTTTGTGGTTTAGAACCACACGTTCCTTCTATCAAGAGTGATTTCTCTCTGTGATTCCCTACTAACCTATTGCCTATATGTGTCCTCTGAACCACAACTTGTGACAAAATGATGTTGGTCCAGGATTTTAAGATGATAGCCAATGCCTGAAAACCAGATAAAACTTAACCAAATCCAGGCAGATAGCCTGAGGGTCACTTTTAAAGTTCCTTCTTATTCAAATGTGGCCCAATGGGTCTTGATATTGTTGACATTCTTCCCACTATTGGATCAGACTGACTGTCTCTGAGAAACAACCCAAACCTAACATAGGTAATGTTTTCAGAGCAATGTCCCAGTTAGTGGGGTGGAGGGGAAGTTGCCCATGCCAAGATGGAGTTAGTTGTGTCAGGTTCAGAGGGAGAGGATGTCATGCTTGCATATCTGAGATAGGAACTAATCAAAAGTCCTTATGCTCATAGGCTCGTGATGAGAATTGTTGGAGGAACTCTCTGACTGCACAGAATATGCCAGATAAAATTACATGTATGAAGACCTCCCCCAGTCACTATCCACATTATCCACTAAGGAATCACCAACCCCTGAAGTGAGCTTCTGTAGCTAATTAGCTTTATCTCCCCTCTTTTTTCAAGTCCCCCCTGCCTCAACCTCCCCTCATGCCAGTGTTCCGCCACAGCAAACAGATTGTAGATAAGAACGCTCTATGTCACCTTCCATGTTGAACTTACAAAACCAGAACTCTGCCCAGCTTTTAGAATGTGTTCTCTGAGATTCTAGCTCATCACATGTGCTGCATTTTACAGATCCATCACAGGCCACCATAACAGAATGCTGGTGTCAATGGGCAGGAGAAGGAGCTTATGAAAATTCCAAATAAGAAAATGATTGGAATTATTTTTGTTGTCTAAATGAAACACAAAATAAAGACCACGTCCTCCTCATCCACTTCCTCGTCTTCTTCTTCTTTTTTCTCCTCCTCTTCTTCTCCCTTCCTCCTATTCAGAAGATCCGAGGCTAAGGAGACCATATTAAGGAACCACATTCTAGAACATACTAATTTCTCATCACACTTAAATCCAAGGACTGGGGCTGGTGATGACTTAGTAGGTGTGGTGAATAGGAATGGCCACCATAGATTCACATATTTGAATTCTTGGTCACCATAGAGTGGTACTATTGGGAAGTGTGGCCTTGTTGGAGGAAGTGTGTCACTGGGGGTGGCCTTTGAGGTTTCAGAAGCTCAAACCAGGCCTAGTGGCTGTTGCTTTCTTCCCGCTGCCTGACAATCCAAATGTAGAACTCTCAGCTCCTCCTCCAGCACCGAGTCTGCCCTAGTACCATCATGTTTCTTCCGTGCTCATAATGGACTAAACCTCTAAACTGTAAACCAGCCCCAACTTAATGATTTCATTTATAAGAGTTCCCACAGCAATCGAAACCCTAAGAATACGGCATAAAGTGTTTGCTGCAAAAGCCCTAAGACCTGTGTTTGACACCCGGAATCTATAAAAACCCAGATATGGTGGCTTCCATCTTTAATCCAAGCTCTTTGACCATGAGATAAGAGGCAGAGTTAAGAGAGCTGCTTGGAAATTTGTGGGCCATATGGTCTGGAATAGATGGGCAGCAGAAACAAAAGATACCCTGTTTCAGCAAAGTGGGAGAGAATCAGCTCCTGAAAGTTGTCCTCTAACCTCCATGTGCAAGGTGGGAAGTGATACCCAGACTTCCCAAATGATGATGGTGATGATGCTGATGCTGATGGTGAGGATGATGGTGAGGATGATGATGATGATGGTGATGGTGATGGTGATGGTGATGGTGATGAAAAGTGAAGCAGGTTTTCTATCAGGCCAATTCAGGTGTGTATTTACAGCATGATATAAAATAAGCCGCAACATAACATTTATTTTATACCCATGAGCTTCTTAAAATATTTTTACTGTAAACTGATTATACGTAATTAGGAAAATTGGAGTATAAAGAAGAAAATATAAAATACTCCAGACCCGGAAGTGTGTGTGTGTGTGTGTGTATGTGTGTGTGTGAAAGCAGACAATCCTGAAGTACTCTGCTACGGTTTTCAGAGATTAGAAAATAGGAAAAAATTGTCATTGATATGTCTTTAAATTAGACGGGGAATTTTATAAAAGCATCTTAATATATTTGAGTTTGAGGAGAAGGCTCAGGGGAAATGCACATGTGGTACAATCATGATCAGAGTTTAGATCTCCACAACCCAAGGGAAAGCTGGGTGGGAATGGCGGCGCACATGTTATTCTGGCAAGGGGAAGGTGGAGGGCGAGGGAGCCCTGGGGCAAGCTAAACATTTAGATCAGTCTTATCAACAAGCTTTGGCTTCCGATGAGAAATCTTGTCTCAGTAAACAAACTAGAAACTGACTAAGGAGGGACACACACACACACACCCCACATACATACCACATACACACAACATACGCACACACATGCATGCACACACACACACAAGCACACACACAAGTATACACACACATGTGAGTACACATCATACACGCACAAGCACATATACACCACACACACATACATACTACACATACACACACTACACACACACCACACACACACACCATACACACACAAGCATGCACACACATATGCGCACACACACTCATGTGAGTACACATCATACACACCCATGCACAGCACACATAGATACATAAAAACTTTTTTTACTTTATTTAAAACATGCAGAGCTGAAATATCTGCAGTTCATTTTTCTAAAGATTCATAACTTAGTTGAACGGAGTATTAAACTGAAGTTACAATTTTCTCTTGCTCTGAATTATCAAGCAGTCAGATGTTTCTCCCCCACTAAAGCTGATTTAAACACACAGCTTATATAGGTTATATGGGATTTAGTTCCACGGTTTTTTGAACCAGGAGAAACTCAAGATGGATAAGCTGTGTTAACTCCACGCATCCATATGTGTTTTTATGAAGCTGAAAAGCAAGTGTACGGTTTTATGTGCCCTCTAAAAGATAAAATCTTTAGAGAGAAGCATGTTCGTACCTCCATAAATATTGTACCAATAGCTTGTGCATTGTCTAATAACAATAATAAATACACCCCAGTCAAAAGCAACTTTGAGTTTGTAATTGATTTTGACCATTAATCCACACTGAATAACTGCAGGACACAATACAGTGAGAATGATGGTCTGGCTGATGATGCACAGAGGCAATTTCCCAGCCATTTGAGCAGCCCATTTTTAACCCTCTAAATGACTACAAGGACAGAATGTGAGGTACTACATGACTGAGGTGCAGAACTGAGAGATGTATCGGAGGAGGGAAGAAAGGTTAGAATAAAGGTAACTTAGAAATCTTACAGAAGAGCCGGGCAGTGGTGGCACATGCCTTTAATCCCAGCACTTGGGAGGCAGAGGCAGGCGGATTTCTGAGTTCGAGGCCAGCCTGGTCTACAGAGTGAGTTCCAGGACAGCCAGGGCTACACAGAGAAACCCTGTCTCGAAAAATACCAAAAAAAAAAAAGAAAGAAAGAAAAGAAATTAGACAGGAGATCTTAAATATGGCACCAGAAGATTAAAACATCCATATTAAAAGATTAATAATTGTATTATAACCACATGTAACTAAATAATTGTGTGTGTGTGCGTTCATGTATATGTGGAAGCCAACGGTTGATGTCTGGTGTCTTCCTCTTTTAATTGTCATGTTATTTTCTGAGACAGGAAACTCAATAAACCTGGATCTTACCAATTCAGCCAGGCTAGCTGGCCAGGCCCCTCCAAGGGATCCTCCTGTCTCTGCACTCCCAGCACTGGGATTATACGTGCTTGCCATCATGTCCAGCTTTTTTATATGGGTGCTCAGCATCTAAACTCTGATCTTCATGCCTGTGGAGAAATCATTTGACCAACTGAGCCATGGTCTCAGCCTGTGAGATTAATTTTATAACAGGAAAATTAGCCTCACTTCCTTAGAAGTGGAGAACAATTTCTTGGGACAATTTCAAGTGCTGATATGCTAGAATGCTGGGCCTAATTACACAAGGAATTCCCTCTGAATTCATTGGAAGTCCCACTGATGAAGACAGGCTGAGAACAAGGAAATTCCATCATCGGTCAGAGGAGGTCTTCAGTCACCACAGGACAAGGGTTGGCATGGGATGACTAACAGTAAACGAGTTCCTGAGTTTGTTAAGACTCATTTGACAGTGGTTGATGGAAATTTAGTCCGGCTGGTGCTTTTGAGGTTAGATCCTTAGGAGAAGGTATTCTGCGCTACTGGAAAAATTAAGCAGAAATTTGATGCTCAGATAAAGCCAAGCCCAGACTCATCACTGGTTTGAAATGGCTCTGAATTCCAAAACTAAAAGACAAGGACACACATGGGTCCACTCTGTCTGTCTGGGAAACACACTGGAAAATGTTGAACTTAACAATACAACCAATGAAGTTTTTGCGTTTGGATAAAATGTGCTTCAGACTCCTCAGTTTTATGTATTAAGTAGCTTAAAAGCTTTCCAAAGGGTTCAGTGCTAGGTGGTTGTAAGCCATAACATTAAACGTTAGCAAACTTACACAGAACTGAAAAGCCAGAGTTCAGAGATTTTTAGCTAACAAATGGCAAAATGTATATAGCCTTGGTTTGGGAGTGAGATAAAAGTGAATTTTCTTTTTTCCATTAGGGTACAATTTGGAAGGATGTAGCTTGGTGTATTTTGACATATGCGTATCCTCACCGAACCAATATTCAGATTAAAAAATCACAATTTTCTGTTTCCCTGAAGGTTCCTTTGTAGCTTTTCCCAGTCAGTTTCTTTGAAGGTTACATCGTTCTGACATCCATTAGCCTTGACTGGCCGCACTTGCCTTTGAACAGAGTATTAAAATGTTAATATAACTGGTTATACATTTCTCAGAGACATCATGGGTCAATGTATTTCCTCTCACCCATTTGTTCATTTGCTCAAAACACTATAAAGCATCAATACTGCACAGAAGAGAGTGAGAATATAATATTGAAAAAGAAAATTTATGTCTGCCCTCTGGAAAATTATAGAACATGGAAGAATACCTTATACATATAACCAAGCGTGCAGTTGCTGCATAGCTTAATGAATGCCCCCAAATAAAAGAGCACCCGATGTCAAGACCGGTGCATTACATGACCATGGGGATCAGTGGCAGCTCCTGGAACAATTTGCAACTAGACAGAGACAGGAAGGATATGAGTCAGGACTAACCAGACAGAGATGAGGAAATATAGAGGCAGAGAAACAAATAGGGTTGAGTGCTCAGAATGGGGGGAACCTTGAACAGTTAAGGAGATGAACCCCCACAACACACACACACACACACACACACACACACACACACACACACGATTTCTTTTAACTAGACAGTTGGTGAGTCTGCACCCTAAAGGACTTTGCAGGTGGCATTCCAGAGTTTCTACTTAACTCTAAGGGCTCTGAGGTCCGACAGCAAAAGACAATCCTCAGATTGGCATCTATCTTAAAGTACCAACACCTTTAAGAGGAATTAAACATATGGAAAAAAGAAAGGGAGTGGTGAACAATATTGGTTTTTCAGTTAGCACCAAAAACCTGAATCAGTATCTTTCCCCTCCAGACACTGTTTATGACACTTTACTATCTGAATCTAAGTGAGAAGCGTTGTAGCTTAAGCATTGTAGCTTAGATGTGAAATGTCACACCCAGGCTCATCAGTTTAAACACTAGGACCCCCGATGGTGGTGCTGCCTGGGAGACTGTGGAAGCTTAAGAAGGAGGGGCCTAGTAGCAGAAAGTGGGTCACTGGGACGGGAGAGGGTGCTTTACAGATTATAGTCTGTCTCTGGTTCCAGCCCAAGACCTTTGGTTCTTGATCCACCCTGATGTCAGGAGTACCAAGCACATGTTTCTACCTCCATTGACCCAGCTGCTTCCTGCAGCCTTCCCTGTCATGATGATCTGTCCCCTTAGAGACTTTGACCCCCCAAACTCTTCTTCCCTTAAGTTGTCTCTTGTCAGGTGTTTGACTACTACTACACTGGTTCCATGACAGCACACAAGTGAATGATGTCTGAGGATGTATTACCTCAGTGCCATCTTAGGGGAAAGCTATCAGGAGTAGAGGCCAGCTGTGGAAGAACCCAACTTCCGAAGCAGCAAACGCAGGATTCACATCTGCCTCTAACATCCCTATGGTAAAACTACGCTCTGTACCTGAGATTTACCACTTCTCATGTTAAACAATTTCTTTTTTGATGCCTGTATTGTGCTATCACCATTATTAGGTTGATAAGTTGAGGAGACAAGGAAAAAAACCCTACTCTTTCTCAACCCCTCTAATTTCTAGAGCTCCTTCTTTGTGATCTATATTTAAACTAATGTTCTGGATAATTCCTTCCAACACCTGCTCTGTTCACTTCACTTCACACTTGCTTTATACAAATGGATGTTTGAGTCGATTAGATTACCTAGACAGACACGGGCATGCATCACGGGGGCACAGGTTATGTAAAAGTGGCTGCACGCATTGCCCCCTTGTCTGTGATAAATTGAAATATAGTTTGTTCATCAGTATCATTTTCTTCTTTTTTACTTGGATGGACTTCATTATTGAGACCAATTTTACTTCAGCCTTATACTAAAAAAAAAATCACATGTGATTTCTTTACAGTGGTGCTGTGTTATTGTTCAGGTTTTGTTTTACTTTTTAAGATTTATTCAATTTTTTTATATGTATGAGTATTTTGCTTGCATGTAGGTAAATGTATCATGTGCCATACCTGGTGCACAAAGAGATCAGAAGAGGGTGATCGATGTCCTGGAACTGTAGTTACAGATAGTTATGAACCACTATGTGGGTGCTGGGAATTGAACCCTGGGCTTCTGCAAGAATAGCAAGTGCTCTTAACTGCTGAGCCATCTCTCCAGCCAGGCCTATTCAGTGTTTTATCAGAGTTGAAATATCTACCCAGTGTTGACATGTCTATAAACTAGCATTATTTACTGCCATGTTGACAAAAATAAAATTAACGCTTGATAGGTAGACATCAACAGAAAAATTCTGGCTATGGGAAGAAAATCCAGTATGATTTCAGCCTAGTTAGTAGTGAATTTTAATGGGCTCCAGGGACACATATGCCTCCTCCCCTAACTGGATTGTAAACCCCTGGAGGGAAAGCGTTCTGGGTTGAAATGTGTCCCTGAAAAATGCATATGTTAAAATCCTTCGTTTCTGTACCTCAAAAAATGACCTTATTTGGAAGAAGGGTCATTGGCAGGTTCAACTAGTTGGGTTAAGATGAGGTCATACAGGAATAGGTAGAGCTAGTGATCCAGTGTGGCTGATGCCTTCAAAGGGGGCGAGGAGGTCAGATGTAAATATGTACCCATAAAGAATACTGTGTGAAGATTAAATTTGTGTATCAAGGAACAGGCAGATGCTTTTAAGTCGGGGGGTCAATACCTCCCAGCACCTGCAAGGAGACCACGGCTCTGCCATCAGTCAGTGTTGGATTTCTGCCTTCAGAATGAAGAGGCAATACATTGTTCTAGGCCATCCTGTTTATGGTGCTGCATTATGGTTAGAAATCGAACGCAACAAGGAATAGAGCTTGCTCATTTTTTGTGTGCCCTACAGAGGCTTGTGAATGTTGGCTAAACTGAAATGACAGCCGTAGATCCAAGCTATCAGGAACACTTTTGGCTCGACACCAATTGCTTGCCCCTGTAATAAGACAGGCACACATCACTGTTTACCTATCCACCTCTACTCTGGTAGAGGGTGATGAGGTTTCTCATCATGTAGATGGAACCTTTCCCCAGCTGAAGCTGAAACGACCAAAACAGATTCTTCTCTTGGACACGCAGCCTAGGAAGCTCTCCCTGTCAACATTGTTTATCTTCTCTTCTTCTTATGGACATATGCATGGATTTATGCATGTCCTTTACCTACACTGAGGAAATTTTTTGTAGTATACCATTTCCTCTACTGTACCCGTAGTCCATAGACACATGTGAAGAAGACAGACTCCACTCAGATTGAAGGAAGAGGAGGGCCGTGTGGGCGTAGCTTTCACCTGTTGGTTTTATGAAGTCTTATTTCCCACTAAACAAAACACAGGTGTTACTTAGGCTGCCTTTGTGTCAGTTCTGCCTTCTCCAAAACAAATTATTGTTCTGTCTACTAGGCTGAAGTCTTAACAGCTAATTGTCTTAAAATTGCTAGTGTGTTGGTTAAAATGCATGTTCAGAAGTTTGTAACATCTCATCCAATATGGCACGTGTGCTGTGGACTGACTTGTCTGTACCTTGAAGACTTTACTTGTGGATGGTTTTGTGTTTGGACCAGATCATCAAGATTATTTAAAAATGACTCCAGGGATGGTGAGATGATTCAGTGGGTAGGGACTCTTGCATTCAGTCTTCACAACCTGACTTTAATCCCTGGACCCCAAAGGAGCAGAAGAGAACTGAGAGTTGCCCTCTGACCTCTGCACACCATGGAACATGTGTGCTGGTGCTCCCACACACGCGCACGCGCGGGCACACACACACACACACACACACACACACACACACACGCACGATAAAATGTGTATATATATTTCTAACATCCAGAAAACTCCCTTTGGTTGCATTCCAGGCTTTTACATCTAGAGCATTGGTTCTCACCCTTCTTAACATTGTGACACTTTAATATAGTTCCTCATGTATGTTGATCCCCAACCATAAAATTATCTTTATTGCTACTTCATAACTGTAATTTTGCTACTGTTATGAAATGTAATGTAAATCTCTTTTTTTTCAAATGGTCTTAGGTGACCCCTGTGAAAGGGTCATTTAATCCCTCAAATGGGTCACGACACATAGGATGAGAACCACCGATCTAGACTATTTAACTTCTAATTATTGCTCTAAAAATTATGTTGTATGTGACAAGAACCTTGCTTAGCCCACTGAGCCATCTTGAAGGCCTCCAATTGCTTTTTAATAACTATACTGACTAAGCATTTTTCTGGTGTCAAATCACAGTAAATATAAAATGTGAACTCTGGTTCAGACCATCCTGTGTTGGCTTTATGTTTCAATAGAGTGAAGTATGCAAATGAGCTGCCTATTGGTAAAGGTCATTATATGTATGATTTACATGCACTGCAAAGTATCTAAAAAATAGAAGCAAAACATCAAAGCTAAGACGTTTCACATGACAATCTAAATTCTATTCAAACAAAATGAAAACTGGCAGTTTTCACACTTCATGGCTAGAAAAAAGATCACTTGGAACTAAGCAAGCATTGGCTCCTTGATGTGAGGGAGAGGCAGGGGCCACCATTTCTCTTCACCATTTGCTCAGTGGCCACACAGCTCATGTCTGCCTTCCTCACACACATGCTTGCAGCTAGACCCAGTCATCAATGTAAGGCAAACTTTCAGTAGAATACAGTTTCTTTCTCTCAACCATCCCCAGAGAAAAGAATTACTCTCAATACCCCCAAAATATTTGTAAAGGAAGGGTGAAAACTAGAACTGCATTATAAGTTAATGTACTCTTTCTCATAACTGCTCCCATGACTGATTTTTTAAAATATCTATTATTTATTATATACCATCCAAGAAGTTTTATGCACACACAAACAGAGCACTGCTGCCTTATATCTGGATGCTGGATAATATATAATTTTTAATACAACCATAATGCAGAAATGGACTCATTTGTGGTGCAACCATAATTATTTTAGTTTTGGCATTATCTTTTCTATTTAACTAGTTCAATTAAAATTTAAGAGGAAGAGTAAATTAATTCATCTTTTATCACCTTTTACATTCCAAAGGTGAACACAGTTCACTTTATCATGTCCATGTTAGACAAAGTACTTTATGTTAAATATTGTCTCTTTATGAATACAAACATCTTCTATGAGGGGTATTATAAACAAGGTACAATATTGTTCTCCAGAAAAAGAAACCTGGGTGCTTCTAAGTCTTATAATCAGGTCAGGTGTAGTGGTATACATTTTTAATCTGAGCACTTAGGAGGTAGAGGCAGGAGAATATCTATGACTTCAAGGCTAGACTGGTCTACACAGTGAGAGCCTGTCTCAAAAAAAAAGAATTTCTTATTCAAAACTAATATACAAAAGAATTTCTATTGATTATTTGGATGAGCACTCTCTCTGCATAGGCTTAAGCATTTGAGTACTTGGTTCCCAGATGATGACACTCCTTGGGGACCTTTAGGAGATGCACTATTGTTGTAGGAAGTGTGTCACTAGGGGTAGGTTTTGACATTTTTCTAGTCTTACCCCACTTCCATTTCCTTCTATTTCTAGCTGGTAATTGAGATATAAGCCCTCTATCTACCACTCCCACCACAGTGTCTGCCCCTGGCTGTCATGGCTCCCTGACACCTATCCCCGTAGGACTGTAAGCCCAAATAAACTCTTCCTTCTATATGTTGCCTTGGTCATGGTGTTTTATCACAGCAACAAAAAAGTAACCAATATACTATTTTAGGGGAAAACTACATGGAAGGTAGGCTTGATATGTGCATGTGTCTGTATGTTCTATTTAGTGTGTATATGTGTGTTTGTGTTTGGATGTGCATACATGTTTGCGTGTGTGTGTGTGTGTGTGTGTGTGTGTGTGTGTACATCATAGGTTTATATCCAGCATCTTCCTTTATTTCTCTCAACCTTGTTTTTTTTGAGCCAGGGTCTCCTACTCAACCTGTTTTTCACCAGTGTGCTAGGTTACCTAGGCAGGGAACTCTGGGAATCATCCCATCTCAGCTTCCCTGGCTTGACCCTTACAGACTGTGACATGGTTCAGGGGACAATCCTGTTGAAAGTATAGTACAAAGAAGAATACTGTAGAAACTACACTGGCTTGGCTCTCCTAACAACTGTTGGGGATTGGTTCTAATGCTTTGATTTAATCTGAGTGTCCAAACACAAAAGGTCTTTGTCCCAGTTGGGTTTTGATCGATCAATAAAGATGCCAGCAGCCAAAGGCTTGGCAAAGGGAGATGAGATGGGGCAGGACTCAGATTTGTGAGGGTTAGGATGCAGGAGAGGTGAGGAGAGAAGAGAATCGCCATGATCCAGGGAGAAGGATGGGATGTAGGAGCTGCAGGAGGGAAAGCCAATCAGCCATCTGAGAATTCAGGTGGGTGGCCACTGGCATCTTCCCAGATTAGGCCTGGGGTAGCAGGAAAAGGTTCAGGAGTTACCCAGCCTTTGAGGTAGTCAACTGTTCTCTCTCTGTCTCTGCCTCCCTCCCTGTTTTCCCTCCTCCCCTTCCCTCTCTTCTCTTCCCTTCTCTCCCCCCACCCCCATTTTCCATTCGAGAATCCAGATCGTTCGAGCCTGCTGGGAGCCAAAGCAGTATAGCCCAAACTCACTGCTACAACAACCTCTCAGAATCTCTGCCACACACTCTTAAAAACAATCGTATAAGGATGACACTGTTAAAGATCCTACAATATGGAAATGATCAGAAAAAGCTCATCAAAGGGTGGTTAGAATAGATTTGAACAATATTAAGGGGGTTGAGCTTCGATGTTGAATGTGAGCTGAAAACGCAAAGGGGAAAAGGTGATTAGATATTCTGCAGGGTGCTCTTCTTGAATCTTTGTGGAGCTCAGTTGACAGAAGTAAATGTGAGAGCTCTCCGTGGTTATCATTATCATCATTACAGCACTCACCCAGGAAATTATAGCTTATTTGGTACTTTATTCCTCATATTAAGGATGTGAAGTTTCAGGACAACCCACTAAGAAAATAAAAATGAAATTAATAAAGCAGCCTGCGTTTCTTAAGAGCCTGGTAAAGTCCAAACACTTCCCCGCAGAAGGTGACTCAGCGGCACAGGATTGGCAGGTGGCTGTCCTTAGATGGTTGGCTTTTATTGACCTTGCTACAGTTTGAAGAAGGTGTCTGTAGAGCCTTCCTTTCTGTCATCACCTTGGATGCATCTACAGAAACCTGGATTTGACTCATTTACTGGAAAAATACATAGAGTGATTGCTCAATGGCTTAACTATTCTTTTCCAATGGGTGCTAACTTAGGGTTGTTTCTGTTTAAAAAGGAGACCAGACTCATGTAAAAAGCTTGCTTTTGTTTCACGAAAGAGTGGGAGGAGAGGCCGGTCTATCTCAAAGGGTATAGGGGATGTGCGACCTGATTTGTTGCTATAATTTGGTTGTATCATGAGGGCAGTAAAGAAAATACTCCCACCGGGGGATGCTCAGTTATCTCCTTGCTCTGGCTCATTGCTAGGAAATAAGGACACTGAAAATGGGCTGCAATTACTTCTAAATCTGGAAATATCTTCAAACGCTAGATTTTCCTCTGCAAGTTGGTCTGCCAAGGAGCCAGGAATAACTTTCTTTCCACACAGGCCCTAGCTTTTATAGCTCACGGACAAGCCCATTCAGCATATTGTGCTAGACTACCACGAACCTATTCTCTTCCTAAAAATAGGCTTGGAAAAGATTACTTTATTGAGTACTTATAAAGGGTCACAAATTACTCCAGGGGCACAACATTCCTGAGAATGTTAATTTGTCCATTTGACAGCTCTACAGAACTTTATACAGCTATTCTAAAATGAGTATGGGAGCACCTTGTCTAGCAAGGGACATGGGCCCTTCGGGGACGCTGTGTGGTGAGATAGATAGGTGTGCATATGTTATCAAAGCAAATGAATAAAACAATTGTAAATTGTGGTGAATGATACAAGGCAGGAAGTTATAGAGGACGTCAAGAGGATCCCTAACAAGAGGTAATATCTAACCTAGTACAAGAGACAAAGAGCTAGTCACAAAATACATGCCTTCTGGCTTGATTGATAATGATGTAAAGGCCCTTTGCACATGAGGATCCTGAGGCGGAAAGTTCTTCCTGCTTTAAAGGAGCCTAAAGAATGAGTATGTAGCTGTGTTAGAGATACCAAGCAAGGTAAGAATGAAGCATGATTTCTGTTTAATATATCTCTTGGGTTTATTAATAAATCCAAGAACTGAAGAGATGGCTTGCTGAGTAGGAGCTGGGCATGTGTTCAACTCCTATCATCCACATGGCTGCTCACATCCTCTGTAACTCCAGTTCCAGGGGATCTGATGTCTCTTTTGGTCTCTTGGGGTACCAGACATGCAAATGGTGCATAGACTTATGTTCAGGCAAAACACCCACACACATGAGATAAAAAATTTTAAAAAGAAAGATTTTTATATTAGGGTTTCTTGGAGAAATAGAACCAAGCAGAGATAGGAGCAGAGTAGAGAAATCAATAGATAGATGTAGACACAGCCATGATAAACAAGACGGATTTATTACAAGAATTAGCTCATACACTGTGGAGATGAAGTGTGAAAGGCAGTCATCCCAGAAGCTGATGGAGTTGGTTAATACAAGTCCGAAGGCCTGAAACAAGAATGCTGGTTGTACTGGCTGGTTTTGTATGTCAACTTGACACAAGCTGGAGTTATCACAGAGAAAGGAGCTTCAGTTGAGAAAATGCCTCTTTGAGATCCAGGTATAAGGCATTTTCTCAATTAGTGATCAAGGTGGGAGGGCCCCTTGTGGGTGGTACCATTTGTGGGCTGACAGTCTTGGGTTCTATAAGAAAGCAGGCTGAGCAAGCCAGGAGAAGCAAGCAAGCCAGTAAGTAACATCCCTCCATGGCCTCTGCATCAGTTCCTGCTTCCTGACCTGCTTGAGTTCCAGTCCTTTTTCCTTTGGTGATGAACAGCAGCATAGAAGTATAAGCTCAATAAACCCTTTCCTCCCCAACTTGCATCTTGGTCATGATGTTTATGCAGGAATAAAAACCCTGACTAAGACATTGGTGAAGAATAACTTGGCATTTAAATGCAAAGATCAAAGGCCTCAGAATCCAAAGGAACTGCTGGTGTAGTGCTCAGGGTCTGAAGTTCTAGATCTCAGATTCAGAGGGCAGAGCAAACTAACCTTTCCTCCACCCTTTTGTCCTATCTGAGGATGGATCTTCTTTTCTCCCTACCCTTGTCTCTTCTGGAAACAGCCCTGCAAATATAATCAGAAACAATCCTTTGCTACCTCTCTGGGCATCCTGTGATCCATTCAAATTAACACCGAAATAGAAATTCAGAGAAATTAAGCTGTACCCTCAAGATTGAAAAACAGAGAATCTACATCCTGCTCCCATCTCCTTGACTAGTGCTCTCTGACTCTAGCATTTTTTCTTTATCTAATTATGGCCTTTAGAGAGGAAGCTTTGAGAATTACATGGACCAGCTTGGCATTATTTAAAATAGAAATTCATCCCACTGGGATACTGTCAGCAAAGTGATGCTTCCTAATGGCTACTTTGCACAAGTGTCCACACCTTGTCTGGGGACAGCTGTCTGGGAAGGGTGCTCACCACATGCAGCAGAACTTGTGCTCTCTGTGCCTCTAGTGGGACTGAAGAATTTGTGGTGTGACATTTTGCCTACTTTAGACTCTAAATTCATCTGGTTTGTGATGTTATAGTTTTGGAGAAATTATTTGTGAGTCATCTTTGAGTTGTTTGTAGTAATTATTTTGCTTATTAAATTAATTATGTGTGTATGAACATATGCATATATATTCATACACATAGGCATATGATTTTATGTTAGTTGAAAACACAAACACATGTGTTACCTTTAAAAATGAGACTATTAAAATCTTTTAGAAGGTCAAAAACCAAAGAGACTGATTACCAACTTCTCTTTTATTATTAAAGACCTAGCTCAGGACCTGAGGAGATTGTACAGTAAGCAAGAGTGCTGGTGTACATTGTGGGGACCTGTCAGATTCCAATACTCATGTAAAAATAACATAAGTGTTATGTGTGTATGACTCCAACACTGGAGAGGCAGAGACAGGGGATGCAATGGGGCTCATTAGCCAGCTAACCTAACAAAACATGGCTATTTCCAGGTTCAGTGAAGGACCTGTCTCAAGAGACAAAGACAGAGAATGGTAGAGAACACCTAGGCTCTTCCTCTGGTCTCCACACATACATACATGGGCATGAACCTTCCTACATACATGTGCATACGCATGCGTACCTCACACACACACACAGACACACACACAGACATACACACACAGACACACACACAGACACACACACAGACACACACACACAGACACACACACACACACACACACACACACACTTTTTCATTGTTTATTTCTGTTAGAGGAAGGTAAGAGAATGTCTATAGAGCATAAGCAGCAGACCAGCCAGTGTGTAGGGATTAAGTTATTAATAAATAATATTTTATTAATTATTATTAATCCCATGCTCTGATGTTTCTTTTGTTTGTTTCAAAGGTGAAACCACTATGGCTGGCTGAGCTGGGTTATCTATCCCATGTAACAGGGCTCTGCCTATCTGAGATTCAAATCTCTCTGGCACCTCTCCCTGAGGCTTTCCCCCAAGAGTTCTAAAATTATTTTTCTCTTTCAAGGAAATTGTTAATTGGATGGTACACACTTACACTCCCTGGTTTCAAAGCATCATGTCCTCTCCAGATCATGCTTTGTGAATTATAAATATTTCTGGGGAGGCTGTTTTCCGATTAAAGGAGGAAACTATTTGAGTCTTTTTATCTAAACGTTTACCCACCCCATGAGATTAATTGCCCAGGACATGCCAACTTCCCTCTTTTCATCAGCTGGAAAATGTAAAAGTGTCTCTTCCCCATTGCTTTGTCAGTAGAAACAGGGGGAAAGGTGACACTATAGCATTCTTCTCTTAGCTAAATCACTTGGAGGACATGTGCCAATTCCCGGCTTTGATTCCCAGATCAGAAATACAACACATGACCTTATATTTTCATGACGACATGTGATGAAGAATAGCAGGAATTTCCTCTTTCCTGCTGCAACTATGTAACTGGATCTTGTGTCACAAGTTTTAAAGAGAAGCATGCGGAAGAAGGAAGAGACTACAAGACGTTAAAAGAAAACAATATCTCCATATAGATTAGTATCTCAAATCTTACAGTTACAAGAAAGACATTTTGTTAGCAAATTGCCAGAAATACTTATGTGAGTATAATCATATATGGAGTTGGGAGCAGGGGACTGTAGGCTACTACTTAAACTATAGAGCTACAGATCTCCTTGTCTAATATTAAAACAAAGCCGAGTGCCACAAATAATAAAAACGTTTAGATGCTGTTTACAGTGGAGATGGGTGTGAGGATGTGTGTAGAATATCAGCTTCTCGAGGTAAGGGATGCTACTAAGTTTGATGTTGTTTGTAGATTAGTTACATTGATCACTGTGATCAACCAGCAACAGAATGGTGGAGGGCTCGTGTTGGCTTACACTCTGAAGGAGTACAATCCATTATTGTAGGGAAGACAGGGTAGCAGAAGTGTCAAGGGGCCAGTCACATCATGTCTGCAGTCGGGAGGCAGAGAGGACAGGAAGTAAAATCAGACTTAGAAACCCCAAGACCCAATGACCCACTTTTTCCATTTAGACCCTATCTGAAGACTCAGACCCATCAAGGGAATGAGTGTTCAAATACATGAGCTTAAGGGGGACGTTTCACACTTAAGCTATAACAATTGGTTGGAGTCAGTCGGGCTATGATTATTATTATTATTATTTTTAAAAAAGGATCTTGCTGTGACACTTCTGGTCACATCAAGGAACATATTTCAGAAATATGTTTATATTTAGCTCACCCGCTATTTAACCCCAACAGATGAATTAATTCTGTTGGGAATATATATATCTTCAAATGGGTAGGATTAGCTGAACCACTGAAGTGGGAGGAGAGACGAGGTACCTAGTGGCAGGAGCCACTAGTTCTAAAAAAAAAAAAAAGTGGCCCCAACAAAGGACCTTGTAAATGAGAGGGGAAAAGGATCGGCTTTGGTAACTGTAGACCTAAACCCAGGCTTTCCAATTTTTAATAAAATAAAATGTGCTCTTCTAGTGAATGGAAGGCAAAGCCAGAGCCCACGTGTTATGGTGACTTTATACACACAGTTGGGGGAGACTGCAAGCATCCATGCCCTTGTGGGAAGATGCTAGACTTTATATATACGGTGGTTGGGTAAGACATGGTGTATGCAGCTCTATACCTCAGAGCAGAGTATAATGGTTTCATTGAGTCTTTCAAACTGTTGGGGGGAAAAAGTTAAAGAGAGTTATGGAAATTTGGATTTGAAGAACATATTTCCCTATCACCTCACAAACATTTTATAGTATCTGTAGTTGGTGAGCTCTTGGGTTTTTTCTTTAGAGAGATAATAGATCATGTTCATTCCTCATAAGGTAGACTGTTCTTGGCTGTGACCACATGATTACTGGAATGTTATCTGCTAATTTGTATGAAAATATATCTATTGTTTCTAATATTGATATCTACAACCACAAAGTAAAAACGCATATATTCCTCTATAAGACGTGATAGCTTTCCTAATATTTGAATACCCTTATTATATTTTCTTTATTTTTGTTTTCTTCCTCAGGCTAGATCTTATTTGATTTTTCAGACATTCCTCATCTATCATGTTTGTAATCTTTCCAATCTTTCCCTTCTGCAGTCCCTAAATGTTCCCTGGTTTATTAGAGCTACTCTGGTGCCTTTCCACTCACAAAGGAGCAGTGTATTTTAGTAGACAAAGGGTACAAAAGTCAGGAGCTGGCTTGGACTCTGGCTCCCCTTCCCATCTGTAAGGGATGATTAAAGAGCTGACCACACAGCATCTGAACCTGTGTTTAAAAGCATGGGATCTTCATAAATTCTAGATGTTTTAGACAATGAGGACCAGTGATAAGACCACAAGACAGGGCAGCACCCAAGCCCTCATTCCATAAGTCGTAAATAATTCTGGGTTACTGCCCTAGACCAATGGAGGTTTCAACAGAGGTGAAGACAATGCCCCAAGGACTTGTATAGACTTCTTCTGTAGAAGAAAAAATTCAAGATTTTAATAACTTTTAATAATAAGCCTTTCATTTTATCTTTTTATAACATTATATTAATTTAAAGAATTCTCCCTGATCTGTATAGAAAAACATTTATTCAGATTGAACAAGTAAAAATATATAAAGAATAGTTTTCTCTCCAAATTTAGATACATAGTTATCAAATAAATTACAAGTCTGGAGAAATTGTTTCTGGAAATTGTTTGATTCATCTATCATCTATCTATCTATCTATCAATCTATCTATCACCTAGCTCTTGTCTCTTGATTAATTATCTCTATCTGTTCACATAGTATATGTATATAAACACCCCCCCACACACATATATATACATATATACATATACACATACACACACACACACACATATATATGATGGTTCTTATTAAAAACATCTAGGCCTTGGGATGCCTTGTTTAGAAATAATAGTTAAAAACATTTCCTAAGTCTCTTGACAAGTTATTGAATGATGTTATCAAGGATATCTCAGGGTCTCTTCGAGCATATGCACAAATTAATGCAGAGAACCATGGGACTCTCAAGTACCAAGCTGCAGAACTCCAATTCTGTTTACTAAAAATCTCAGGCAAGCCTACAGTACCTAATATTTGATCATTAATTTTTCAAACAAACTATTGCTATTTATCCCAGTTTGCCCTCATTTTACTTGTTTCGATTTGGTTTTCCTTATCTATAAAGAATATTTTAAAATTTAATTTTGTCTCACAGAATATTAAATATCTCTCCCAGGCTTTGCATTTTCTAGGAATGTAATAAATATCCATCCTATTCAAGCCCACTAAAGCCAGATACAGTCTGAGGTCTTGGGTATTCAGTAGAGTTCACTTTCAGGTTGGTCCAGATTTACAACTCCTTGCTGTATGGAGTATGGCCTGCTATTACCATCAAGAATGCCCAGAAAGCTGAGCAGGAAGCTGACCTTTTGTTGTAGCTCAGTCTTCTACTTACTTGAGTCTAGATTTTTTTCTCTGTGGTGAACCAATTTTTACTAAAATTGCCAAGACACCTCCAAATGATGCTGAGATAACTACATATCCATACATAAAGAATGAAGTCTCAGTATACATTCTCCTTACACTTAAAAACATGCATATGCTACCGTTAAGTTTATAAAAATCTTAGAAGAAATAATAAAGACAGGTCTTCCTGAGGTTGGATTAGATAGTAAAATCTTACAAAATAAAAATGAAAACCATAAACAATGAAAGAATTTTTAAAAATAGAGTTTCAGTAAAATTAAAACCTTGCATGCTACAAAAGATACTTTGAAAGAAGTGGAAAAAAAACCTTTAGAATGGAGGAAGTGTCAGAAATGAACTACTACTAAAAGGAGTACTACATAGATGAACTTTGCAAATGTTACCCCAAGTTAAAGAAGCCAGTCGTGAGAGACTTCATAGAATACAATGCTTTTGTTTGAATTGCACAGAATAGGGACATCTGTAGAGATTGTGGATTAATGTTTTCTTGGGCTGATAGACAGAGGAGAATGGGAGATGACTACCAATAGAGATGGAGTTTCACTTGTGGGTTATAAATTATTGTACTATTGAAAATGGACGCCAAGTCAACCCCATTTCCCATGTGGTAGATTTGATAGGTTGCTGGGGTTGAACCGTACAACACGTGGTGATTTGGATAGGATTCTAGTATAATAAAATGATCTCAAAGGTGAAATGCCTCTGCATGTTGAAACTCATCCTACAATGCTGCAAAAGAGTCACCGATCCCGCTTCATGAGTGGCCCTTTTCTAACGGCTTCTCAAATTAACTAGAATACATGTGGCCTATGGTGAGCTGGCATGAGGTGTGGATGGTCATAGGTATAAGGTATAAATCCTTAATGTGTGTCATAGTTAGTTTCTGGAGGTGTTTGCTAGGTAACATCAGCAGGAATGAGCAACATTAAGAAAGAACATAGATTTGTCTATCATGAGGCTATAGAAGACTATTTCTAAAAGTTCAGTCCTAGAGATTGGCTCTTAGAAAAAGCTCTGGAGTGGTTTTATCTAGATATTTCTGTGTACTTGTGTGTGTGTATGTGTGTGTGTGTGTGTCTCACTTACTGTCTCTTGATTTTTCTGTCTAAATTGAGTTTGAACAAAGAGCAGCAACAATACAAAGCAAAAGAAGGAACACAAAAGCAAATAGATAATTCTAATTCCTGATGAGGGAGCAGACTACTGGTGGACAGAGGAGAGTGGCCCTGGCTTGTGGGAGCCACTATGCTCATCTTGCTCATCAGCCTGCTCAGTGAAGTAATTTGGTAGCTTGCAGCCATGGTGGAAGGATTTACGCTGCGCAAAACCTGGCAAGTGCTACAAATTTGGACTTCCTTTTCCCTGGAGGGGTAGCTGTTCAGCTTCTCTCTGGCAAGCCTCTCTGAATTGGCTAAGGTAACACAGAGCAACAATTATGTGTTCTCTCTGAACATAAACTGCATGCGAGTCATGGCCTAAAGACCCCAGCATTGAGAGCTGGCTGAGAAATAGCCACGCCTGGGAAGAATGTTTGCTTAGAACTAAAAGAAAATGGAGTATTACTTTCAAACAATAACAATGTCTGCTTCCTGTGCCTAGGGCATATTTTGGTAAAGTGGTTTGATTTGGGATATAAAATCACAATAACTATTACATTGGTTAAATAGTCTAAATTCTTTGATTCCGTTGTAACAACTCTGTATAATGGTTAAATTCCAGAACCTTCTTGTTCTTATTTTTCAAGTATTCTTTGTCACACACTGGCAAATGGGATGGCATCTTGCTAATCTGAACATTTTTTCTTATTAATGATGAATAAATAAGACCTTATTTGGGATAATAGAAATTATTAGAGTAGATGTGTAAAATAAATGTATTTACAAGAGATTCTTGGGAAGATTGAGGAGGCACAAACTTACTTATATCTAGGGATATCCAATGCAGTTGGAATTCTGGTGGAAAAACTAACACCAGTAGCTGATTGGATTCCAATCTCCTAGATGCAAAGCTATAAAGAGAACGGTCTGTTCTCTGTGCACAAATAGCATCCAGAGGCTTCTCTCAGAGAAACAGCATCTGTTTTAAGGAGTCCTTTGAGGGAGAAATACATAAACAAGTGGAAACAGCGAGGTACATGCAATCCCTTGCTTCTAGGGTTGCCAGGCAAGTAGGCAATCAAGCCCCCAAGACAGAAGCCATTCAGCTGCCTTGGCCAAAGTGGTCCCACCAATTCCAGCCTTTCTGATATTTAATATACCAGGAAAATAGAGGAGTTAAGCTTGCCAGTTTCCTGGCATGGGATCAATGATTGCTTAGTTGTACCTTTGCATAGGAAAATAATCAAAACTTAAGTGGAACGCTTGGGCGAAATGACTTGAAAGTTCAGCTAAACCTTCCATGTGGATTTCTATTTTTAATAACTAGTAAATGAGACGATTTATCAGGTAGATTATATCACATTTTCTAAGTTAGGGTTCTTTATATAGGTTTCTTGGATAAAATTCATTCTGTGAACTTGAATTATTTTTAAAAAGGCATCTTTATTTTCACTAACCTCAAGACTGAGGGATCATTTTTCCCCAACTCTGCATGCAGGCAACATACCACAGTGGCTGTGATTCATCAGAACCAGAAGTTCCAGATGTTTTTTTATATTGCATTGAAGAAGCTGAAGATAGTTTCAAGTACCACTCTCCCCTTCACAATTTTAAAATTATGATAATTACTAAACTTGCCATTCTATCTTGTTATATAATTACTAATAAAGACATATATGATTGCATAAAAATCTGACATTTTGATGTTTTGAAAAGTATATTTCAATATAATTGGTTTCCTTGGGATTCTGTGTAATTCTGGGGATTTAATTTAAGCTTCTAAAAACATGACTGTGGGAAGGAGTCCACAGGCTCTGCTGGACAGACAAAGGTGTCAGATGTCAAGAATCCTCATTAAGAGTTTCAGAGCAATTGGTCTTCCCAGAATGCTATCTCTTCCTAGGTATCTTTCCTATATATTGGGGGAACACTTGCCACATTCAAGTTCAATGGTAATTTCATGAGTGTTTGGAGATTAAAGAAAATGGTCTACCTACCAACAGAATATGTCTACCCTTAAAAACAGATACCATCTAAATTGCCAAGGTGGTGTGTGGAGGTGTTTATAGAAAAACCTCTTGGAAGAATGAAATTGTCCGTTTTAAAAGACTGATCAGATGCCCCTGGGTCACAGAGGACATGATTAAGATATAACCAGGGGCCATCAATCATCGGGAGACCAAAGCTGTAAGCAGGAAGCCAGGGACAGCTCTGAAGATTGTTGATTTTGCTATTACTGTATCTTCTTGTGTGATCTTGGACAAGTGACATAACCTCTCGTGAGTCAGCTTTTCCATTTTCTTTGCCCTATGCTTCATTCAGCTGGCTATGCGGAAATCCCAAGAGAAATGGCTTGCTGAAAGAGACAACATAGATGATATTTTTAAGGTCAGGCAGTGCCAAGGTTTTGCTTCCAGTCTTTGATGATGGCTCCACTCCTAGCCTTGGCCCTGGCTTGTTGTCCTAAGTTTTAATCCTGGTTTCACTTTCAACTCAAATTCTTGTTTGCCATTTTTCTGCTGTCGGTGACCATCATGGTGGGAAAGCATCCTCCAGGTGCTCTGAAGGAAGAGATGCTTGGCTTGTTCTTTTCCTCACACTTCTATTTTCACTGGGTCGTTCACATCCTTCCTAAGAAATTCTACCACCAGAACTGCTCAGTCACCCCCATGCATACCTCTGTGAATCCAAGCCTGAAAGCTCTATGAACCTTTATGGAAAGAGAAGATTTTTTCTCACATCTCAAGAAGTGGGTGCCTCCCCAAACACCAGTCACCAGGGCAAAAGGGTTTTGAGAATGAAAAGGAAAAACATTACTGTAGAAGTAAAAATACAAATGAATGGAAAGGATATTTGCAAGAATCCCCATGAGCCTGTGGTGCCTGAGTCAAAACTTAGCTTACTTGTTCATTAGCAGGACCTAAGAGTTGCAAGCAAATAGGATGAAGCTTGGCTAGTGGCGTTTTAAGGATCAGAATGTAGACAGAAAGAAAGCCATGAGGAACTAAATGACTTTCAGACAATCTTTGACTTTCAAAGTATTGTTTATTACTAACCATGACTAGTTATAAACTTGTCTTGATGATTTTTTCTGATTGAAGCAACTCATGCTAATTTTTAAGGTAACATTGTCAAATCAGATGGACAGAGACAGAGACTTCTTCAGTTACTGGAAAGTCATGACAAAGGCCACATCTGTTCTCCCATGGGAAGAAAAAAATTCAGGTTAGTCATCAAGATTCTTGTTGTGCCTGATGCTTACACTATAAGAGATAATGTTCAATGCATCTTGGCAGCTCTGTGAATAACACCTTTAGTTATTAACTGGAATCAAATTTCTCATTCATTGTCCACTTTCAAAGCCTTGGATTTTAGTTTTCTTTTGTCCTGGAATAATCTTGGCCATGCTCTTTTCCAATGTGCATCTTACTAAGGTTAAGATGAGATTTCTGTGAGGTAAATTCCCAGATATTTAAATTCCATTTCCATTTTTTCCTCAGGTCTAAAACCATTTTCCCCATCAAACTAATTTTGATTAGTTGGATTTCCACCTGCAGATCAGAGAGGAAAGATGGAGGGCTGGGCATGGATGGTAAAGTCCTTCAGATCATAGTGGATAGGAAAAAGAAGGCCACTGTTAGAGAGACACAACTGTTTGCACCTCGCTTTGATTTACTTGCCTGTAAAGCAATTTGTCTTTGTTTATACTTACCTGTGATTTTTCTCAAGCCACACCCCCAGACCCATTTAATGATGAAAGTTATGTATGTGCACGAGTGTGTGTGTGTGTGTGTGTGTGTGTGTGTGTGTTCCATTTGGCTGGTCAAACCATCAGTCAGCTAAGGTGGAGCCCATTTGTTTATTCTATTCAGGAGCAAAGCAACGTAAACCAACTGGGAAGGAAGGATGGCTCACACAGCAGCCCTGTACAGCTCAAGAGCCTGAGTTGTGCCTTCTATCCAAGGCCACACCAGGGATAAGCCTGGCTCCAACCTGTTCTGCTGAAAGATAGCCATGGCCTCTGCTCTTCTGCAACTGCCAAGAATGGAGATTCTTGGTAGCCTGCTGGCACTGCATGTATTTCTCTAAAGTGAGCATGGAATGGGTAACATCTTTACCCAAGGGGGATGTAGGGTCCTGTGGTCAAGCCGAAGCACTTGCATTGTTGAAAAAAACCAACCAAACAATCAACCAAACAAAAAACTACTGGCTGCTGAATACCAGGATAAAATTGTCATTAGAGTGGGTGGGCATTTGGGTGCCCGTGTGTGCAAAGCCACACGGAATGTTTGCCCTGTTTACCAAAATTATGTCACTTCTGAGATCCAATCGTTTTGAATCCCAATAGAGCATATTTGCGTTGTATACAAATTTGAATCCTAAGAATTTTTCAGATCCCACCTCCTTATCCCTAAATAATTTCGTGCATTCCTACATTTTGTTTTTCTCCAAGCACCTAATAGGAAGGACATCTTTTCCCGACAACGACATCTTGACTTGGAAGCAGGATATTTGATGGGCACTTTAACCTGTCTGCTTTGCATTCATTTAGACTCACTCTGGTGGGAGTCATAAAATCAAAGAACTGTTTACATCTCTCAGGGTTTTTTTTTGTTTGTTTGTTTGTTTTTTGTCTGAAATTAAGTTGTGCCAAAGCTTAACTAATTTTTTACCTTGAAAACTTTACTTCAGAAGGAAGTGAAACCACGGACTTTTCATCTTGGTTCAGGAACTCTTGTTTTCCTCAATCAAAGCACATGCCCATGGTTCTCAGATGTTACACCAAACACACTGGTTTATTAAGAACTGACACCAGAGAAAAGAGAAGCTTTGGACAGCAATTAAAGCTCACGTGCACCAGGAATTATCTTCCCTACACAAAACCACAGGAGAAATAACTACCCTTCTTTGCAAGACGAGTTGAACAGAACTTACTGCTGCAGTGTATTTAGCTGCAGTGCACAGGACACTGGTGATGCCCCTCCCCCACCCCCATCCTGTACTCCCTGATAGGTCCAGAACTTCCCATTTAAAGCTTTTTTTTTTTTTTTTTGCTTTAATAAAACTTGTTCAGCAATGGTTTTTTGCTTTTTTTTTCCTACTTTCATAAAGAGAGAATTTTCTAATTCTTCACTTTAAAAGAAATGTTTCTATGGCAGTCCTCACCCTTTTACATCTTTGCCATTTATAACTGAATAATTAAACTAACTAATTTGAATTTGATTCATTAGAGATATTTTCAAACACACAAAAATATACATCAAAGCAAATCAATACAATTATAGAGATATACAAATTGTGTATGAACATTTTAATAAATGTAATCTTTAAAGAAGTTTTACTTATCATTCGCTTCCATTTTATTTTCTCTCCCCCTGCAACTCTGTTTTTAAAAAGAATGTTTAAAACGACTCTTAGACATCATCTCGTTCTATCCATTAACTCCGTCTTGATCGACCCATCCTCATGTATGCATCGACTGATGGTAGACGGCCGCTTTTCAAACCACAATCACCCCACTAACATTGCTCTTTAAAAGTAATAATGGTTCCTCAAAATAATTTACTCTCCAGCATAGATCCATTTTTTTTCTCATTACTTCAAATATATATTTTGGACGATTGTAGACATCAGTGTCTACACAAGGGCCACACACTGCATTTTGCCAGCATGCCTTTAAGAGCCCCATCTATATTACTTTTCCTTTATTCTCCTTTGCCCATGCTATTGAAAGGTAAACTGAGGCAAGGAAAAATTGTAATGAATATACTTCAGTAAATAACAATTCAGGATGCAGGTAACTTGGAATGCTAAGTGGCTTGTGGGCTCTCACCAGGGGACATAAGAGTAGGCGTTTGTTCATAAGATAAAGGTGGAAGAAAAGCAAAGAACATACCCCCTAGCTTCAGTGATACAGTTGACTTATATGGTCTAGTGTTCTGGAGGTCCCCGTGTTGTATTAGTTAGAAGCTTCTGATTAGTTCGGCAGGAGTTTCCCTTTGTTTTAAGCATCTACAAGAGGTAGCACAAGTTGCTGTTCATTTATGTTATGGTTTGCATCTTAAACGACATCACCCAAACTCACATATTAAGGGCTTGATCCCCAGTACAGCAGTATTGAGCGGAAAAGCATTTGGGAAGTGGTTTATTATTAAGAACTCTGACATCATTGATAGGTTAAACCATTTATCGATACATAAGGTTAATGAGTTCAGAGCAGGAGTGGCTGTGTGAAAGTTGGGTTGCTCTCTCTGCTTCCTGGTTGCCATGAGGCACGCGAGGTACCACGTGCTTCAACAGACCCACTGTGGCAGTGCACAATCTAAAAGTCTCCAGGCCAGCTGAATACATTCTGAAACCTGTTGTTGTGTTTTAAAAAAAGAAAAGGAAGCCAGGGATGTGTTTTGTAGAGGTGTGGTATGGTGTGTGGGAGAAGGGGGTGGCCCTGGGGACCCATGCTGAGACATCCCTTCCCCCTGAGGTACCAGCCACACAATGGTATAGAATAGAATAGAGTTCACTTAGGGGATGGGGAGAGGGAGAGGGAGAGGGAGGAGGAGAGGGGGGAGAGGGAGGGGGAGAAAAAGAGAGAGAGAGGGAGGGGGAGAGGAAGAGGGGTAGAGGCTGGCTATGAGCACTTGGAGAGAGAAAGGGGAGGGGAATAGGAGAGAAGGGACAGAGGGGGAAGAGGGGAAGAGAGCAAGAGAAGAGGGTGAAGAGGGGGCAAGCAGCCCCTTTTATACTAAGTCAGGCACACCTGGCTGTTGCCAGGTAACTGTGGGGCGGAGCTTAGAAGAAATGCTAACACCCATAGCCATTTGAAGGTGTTTATCTCAAGCAGTTTGCCAGAACAATGCAACATTGACTCATCCAACTTCTGCCTGCTCATTGGGTGTGGTTAAGGCCACTTGTAAGTCTTAAGTTGCTTTTCTTGCTACCACGTATTTTAGGCCTCGTTTTCATTTTAATTTACTGCTACAATACTATTTAAAAAGTAAAAGGGAAGACTGTGACCCTGGAGGATTTTCCTCATGGCTAATTGTGCCCATATGGAGTCGTTTAATATACCCCTGCATCACTCTTAAGTGTGCCGGGAATTAGCTCTAGTGACTTAATCAGGTACACATGGATTTTATACGTTGTACTAATCACTTTCTGTTGGGATATGTCAGAGGGACAGAATATCTGATTTTCCTACGTTGAGACTCACTAGCTGGCACTCGAGTGTCAGCTTGATTCATCCTTCATAAAATTCTCCTTTCACATAATGCTTTGCCTCAATTCATGACTTCCTGAGGGACTAATTCTTTTTTTATATATTGGATAGTTTATTTATTTATATTTCAAATGATTTCCCCTTTTCAGGTCTACCCTTCGGAAACCCCCTATTCCATCCCATCTCCCCCTGCCTCTCTGAGGGTGCTCCCCGACCCACCCACCCACTCACTCCTGTCTTCCCGCCCTGGCATTCCCCTACACTGGGGTATTGAACCCCCTCAGGCCCAAAGGCTTCTGCTCCCACTGATGTCCAACAAGGCCATCCTCTGCCACATATGCAGCCAGAGCCATGGGTGAGGGACTAATTCTTGATTCTGCATTTATTGGTTGCAGGTCTAATTGTTTTGCTTAATAACTCTGGTTATCCTACAGTATGGGGGTGAAGAAGAAAGATAAGGCAAATATTCCTTCCTGTCTGTATTTAATAAGTTCCAGGATTCTTTGCTATTCTCTCCTCTTTAACTTTGACAGCTTGAGTGTGTGTGTGTGTGTGTGTGTGTGCAATGCACATGTGATAGAGGTGTGTTGGTGTGCAGATGTGCATACATAGTGAGGACAGAGGAAGACATCCACTGTACTGCTCCATCATTCTCTGCCTTATTCCTTTAAGATGGGATCTCTCACAAAACTTGGAATCAGGCTGGAAGTCAGCAAGCCCCGACAGTCTTCTCTCCACTTTGTGCCATGTTATGGCTACAAGTGCATCTAGCCATGACTGGTTTCTTATGTACATGGTGGGAATTCAAATCCAGGTCTTCCTGTTTGCATAGGAAGTACTCTTACTTACTGAACACTCCCACTTTTACAATTTTTTAATTTAAATTTTTTAAAGGTAGAAACTATATTTTTTAAAAAAGAGGTCACTAACATCCCAAATTCAACAGTTGCTTTTCAACATAAACCTTACCAATGAAAACAGCCATCTCTTTCAGTGTGGTGTAATCTTCAATCAAAATTTGAAACATCACTGAATTTCAAGATATATGGGGATTTTGTCATATATAAATAAAGGACCCAGAAAAATAAATTAAGATTTTATTATAATTAGTCTTTTACAAAAAAAGAAACACTGTTTTGGAAATAAAAATACTCTCTGGTTGTCATCAATTTGATTGAACATGTTCTGTTCAGATTGTTCAAAGGCAGTACCATAAAATAACATATTTTAATATCACAAAAGGTTATATTTAAGTTTTTCTTAAAATGAGTCCGGTAGCTCTCCCTGAATCTTCCTAAAGAAACTTCCTTTCCTCCCCAGTCTTTATTGGGAAGAGAAAGATTTACTCTGTAAAAATCAATATGTTGACCTGTTTGATTTATTTCCACTGAAAAGATTTGTCACTTCTCAGAAATGAAGATTAACTACGTTTGTGCAGTAGCTAGGTGTTTTCAACAATGGAACATCATGAGAACTGGGTCAGGGGCCAGAGAGGGTTGGGGTGGCTTGATCTATTTTAAAACATTATGCAAAACTAAACTTGAGACAATCATTTTCAATAGTCTTGTTAGACAGACTGCCTCCAGCTAGATTGTTTCAACTAAAACACTTTTTTTTCAAGAGTCATAAAAAGAAACAAGCGATTCCTGTATGACAATTTATAGAGAATTTCTCTCTCCACAGTTTTCAAATTTGGTTTTGGATCAACTGTCTTACAAACCAGGCATATCACCCACAGCAAGGGGAGTGCTTGACAGTCTTGCATGTAACTGGTAGGCAGCAGGGAAATTTTTCGGGCAGCAACCGTTAAGTTTTCCTTGACTGCCAACATCTGCTTGCTAACGCCTGCACACATCCCCAGAGTGCTGAGTTTTGTAAACATTGTTTGATGATGACATACTGAAAATTACAAAAGTGTGTCTCTTTATCCACACCCAAAACCCTCTGAAGAACATTTCATAGTTTTAGACTGTGGTCAGCAGGCTTTGGGGGAATTATTTGAGTTTCTTAACTCAAAATTAAATAGATCTTTTATTCAAAATAAATTCCTGAGCTATGCTTACAGGAAACGAGATGGCCACAAGCCATGAGGTCAATTTTGAAATAAAATGTTACAGAAATTAGGTTGTTTCTTATGATTCTCCTGATAAGAATTGCTGCAAACTGAGAGAGAATATTATTTCATAGAACTAAGCGTATGAATAGCCTTGCAATCCATTTATAAGTAGCTTAAAAATTGTTCCTTTGACTTCTGTAGAATTGAAGACTCCACACTGCTCTGCAAGGCAACGTTCTGGCAAATCTCAATATTAAAACAACATTCTTTTCAGCAGGATAGAATGTAGAACTGAGCAACGATGAAAGGAACACTGAAGTTCTATGAGACTAAAGTTGAACTGTGCAGTGAATGCCTGCCTTTCTGGCTAACTAAAATCTATAAGGCTGTCACCAGCAGCATCTAGGGGGATGACAGAAAAGGAAACCTTACCCAAGCTGGAGAAGCCTTTTCTAAGTCGAACGTACAAAGCCATGGGGATTCGTGAGATTGTGGCATCCACATTCATATTCAAATTCATCACAAACTGAGTAGCACCCCCCAAAACAAACAAACAAAAACAAACAAACAAACAAAAACAAACAGTGAACCAGCTCTTTATGGGAAAGAAGAAGCAGTAGAGACATAATGGAAAGAGAGGAAAACTGAACTAGTCGTGAGTACCATGTGTGTAGCATGTGTTTATTCTGCCTGCTTCCTGCTCTCTGTTTCTGACTTCCTGTGCAAGAACATCACAACCAGAAGGACCCAACATTTGTTTATTTGCAAATAGAATAAAAGCTATTACAGAATGATAATAAATAAAATGGCTAAAATGAAAGTGATGTTGAGTTTCCTTGTGTATTATATATGACTGACAACCCTGCCTCCAAGAATAAGGTTGAAGAGCAATAGAGAATGACTTCTGACATCAAGCTTACACTCCCACGTGCAAACAAACAAGTGTGCCCACATACATTCAAACATTCATACACATCTATACCGCACAAAAGTGTAGAATTTATTCTTAATTATAAAAAAAAAAGAACTTAAACTCCATATAGACAAGGGTATTATTTTATCCATTGCTGTATCACTGACATCTACAATTTATAGTATTATATAAAAAGTAAAGCGCAGATGAGCACTTTAAGTGATAAAAATGAGACCGTATACCTTTCCCCACCCTATCATTCAATTAATCCTTGTGATTAGGAAACGGTAACTTTTATTGGCCAGGAGACGTTGAATTGCTGTTTAGGGAATGATGAAGTGATATTGGTGGGAATATATTGATTAAACTACTGAATATTTCTCAGCAGAGTAAATATGAACTGGTGTTACCCAGTCTTCACTACACTGACTGCAGATAAAGCCAATTGCCTGGGCATGCAACCTCTGTGATTGTACAAGGCCTCGTCTTTAGAAGGACCTAGGGTCGTCATCTTGAGACTTGCTTGTAGACAAGGAGCTTTGCATTTTTTTTCCACTGTTCTAGTCTCTGATCATTCCATGGGCAGTCCTCCTGGAGACAGTTTCTGAGACAGCTGAGTTACCCAAAATGCTATGGATGACCAGTAGTCTAACATGACGAAGGTAGCTTATGATAATTAAATGTGAACTTATAACCTTTAGAAAAGACAACAAAAGGAGTGTCATATCATATCCATTTGCCTTGTTTCTTTAGATTTTCAGGACCATCTCCCAACATTTGTCTGATGAAGAGTGATCACTATGTGTTGGCCACTACTGGCTTCGTAGCTGCCTAGATCCTAATTGGATTCTAAAGCGCCAGTATGGTCTTAAACATGGCAAGTTGTATTTTTACAGCTCTCAAGAACCATTCATCTAATTGACTAAACATTCTCCAAAAACTCCAACTGCACTTGGCCTTTGTTCCTTGTAAATGCAGAAATGATAGTAATCAGGAGAACTGTAAAGCCAGCTTCTTTTGGCTGAATGAAAGCCCTGTACTAGGGATTTGTCTCTAAAGTGAAGGCAATAGTGGCACTCTAATGTAGTTTAGACATTTCAAACACATCACTAGCACTTGCCTTCTGCTTTCGACATGCTACGTGTTTCACCAAAAATGTCCTGCAATCCATCAAGGCACCCCACTGGCCACAAATTGAATTCTTTATGGCTATGGTTTTTACTGGTGAAGTGAGGCTGCCACTCCTTGCATTTAAACCTTAGAGACATTTGGAATTTGGAAGTGTATGTACATCTTTATTCATCTGCCACACAGTGTAAGGTCAAGCACTTCATGTCAATATGGAATGAAAGAGTACATTGCATGGCTAAACTCACTCAACCAGTCCCAACTATATTTCAAGAAAATCATAAGTCATGTTCAGGATCATCATTTATATGTGCTTGCAAAATCTAAAGGCAACCCTTAAAGAAGGAAAAACTAAAGACTATTGGTAAAACTGTATTATTTTGGTTAAAAGTATTTTGATCAAGAGTGTATTTTAGAGTAATTTCACGAAACCCGTAAATGTGCCTGGCGCTGGGTTTGGAGGTGGGTTGCCTTAGAATGAAACTTTTCCTACCTGCCTCTGGCCATCCGATCCCAAATATGACTGGCTTCTGTCTGATCCCAGAAGTTTGTTTGTTTGTTTGTTTTGTTTTGAGACAGGGTTTCTTGGTATAACTGACCTGGCTGTCCTGGAACTCACTTTGTAGACCAGGCTGGCTTACAACTCACAGAAACCTGCCTGCCTCTGTCATTGGAATGCTACCATGCCTGGCTTCTGATCTCTGAAGTTAAGCAGGCCAGCATGGTTACTATTTGGATAGGAGACATTTCTACAGATTCCAGTTGCAGAATCTTATTTCATTAAGTCTGTCTTTGTGTTGTGGAATGCTGTTCTCCTGGCGTGACATGGATGTAACCTTCTAGAACTCTTAGTAGCTGTAATCACCAGTATGAGGCTTGTAGAAAATTGGGCCCATTGACATTCCATCATGGGAGGGGAAGGACTGACAAAGTCCTGCTTCTCCCTGACAGCAAGTAAGTGGTTAGTGATTGCTGGAGGGGAGAGAATTATTTTCTCTGGTTTGGCTGACTAAATTTCCCATGCTCTGCTAAGCAACCCCTCATTCATGGTCCTGAAAGCCCTGTTGAATTCATCAGTTTACCAATTTAGACTTATGTCATATTAATTTGGGGGGGGGTCTACTGTTATTGCCCTATCGTGGGTGAGTAGACATTTGTTCAAATCTCCAAGCAAAGTTAATGCAACTTCTTGCATGCAAACTTACAGTAGATCCTTACTGTTAATTACAATAGTTCTTGCAACCTAGGGGATCCATTCTAGTCCTCAGACTATTCTTGGGACTTTATGTAACCTACTTTCCTTAAGTTTAACTTTCAGACTCTGGTTATCTCCGGCCTCTGGCCATCCTGACCAACTTCTGTAACATGACTATATTCTTGTTTTTCAATGCTTTTTACATTCTCCAGTTCATCTCTACAAATCTCAAGGAGTCAACCATTCATGAGCTAGATGCTACTGAACCCTTCAGCCTTTCTTCTAGTGCCACCCTGGGTGAGGAGTCCTCCCTTTCTTCTCTCCTATACTACATCTCTTCACCACGTAGTTTAAGACACCCTGTCATGAACACTGGTCACACTCATCCTATTTGTTCCCTGCTTAGATCTTCTTTAAGAGAGAAACTTCTGGTGGGAAGAACACCACAGACCAAATGGCAAATGTGCATTGGAAGGTTTAGCAAGTAAGAGAAGAATGAATGGCTCAGCATAGCTCAGCTATAAAAGGTCTCTTGAAAAGGGTGTGGCAATCAGGCCGTAGGAATTGCTGGAACTGCATATTAATCCTGCATGTGTATTATTCTAATATTGAGATGTGGTAACCATGGAAATACTCTGAATGGGATGAAGAATCCCCATCCATTTGCTCTTTAGAGGGGTCACTCTTAGTAGATGAAGGATGAATTGGATTGTGAAGACACAATAAAGGTAACTTTGTTCAAAGGAAAAGAAAATCGTAACAAAAAGATATCATTTAAATCACAGTTCTGCTAAGTGAGGCTGTATGATCAAAGGGATATGGAGAAAGAACATTCCAGGTACAGAGGACAGTAAGTGGAAACACTTCATGGCAGGGCCATGTCAAACACACTGGGAGATTACTAAGAAATTCATCATGACTGTACCATTAAGAGTGAATGGACAAAAGCAGGAGGTAGGGACAGAGTCGGGACCAAGGTATTTGAAAAAGCCATCAGTGAGTTTTGGGTGATGGGATGAGATGTTTATACTTCAGTTTGAAGAAACATTGCCTTTGTTACTACGCAGAAAATTAAGCTCTAGCTAAGAGCTGCAGTGAGGAGACTGGAGAGTTATGGGACGAGCTCAGGAACAGGACTTGGCAGTTGGTGGCTTGGATGGATAGGGTTGTAACAGTAGAGGTTGGAGAAAAATCCAGCAGACAGAGTTTGGTGCTGTGCTCATATGGAGTGTTAGAGAACAAGAGCGACCAAAGATACTTTAAAGGGTGAGCAATTAATCGTGTGTACTTAAGCCCAACCCCTGAGGGTTGGGCAGGAGAATCATAAGATTGAGGCCAATTTGTGGTATAGAATAAGTTCTAGGCCATTTTGAGTGGGCTCTGTTTCTAGACCCTATCTGAGAATAAAGCAAAATCAAACAGTAATCAATTTTCATGGATGTAACAAATATGACAAGAACAAAGGAAGTCATGAAATTATGACTGTAAAATGCCTTGTATGGGCGGTTGCCTTTTACTGATGGGTAGAGAAAGAAAATGAGTGAATGAAGGAATGAGTGAATGAGTAAGAATTATGGCCTGTCTCTGTCATCTAGCTTGATGTAAGAGGAGGCTGAGTACTGTTTAATGAATGAATTTTTTGAGAAGACCCTACATCTTTTTTTAATTGGGGCCATGGAACTTTCTTTACTCAGCTGCACATTTCCTGAACATCACTCACCCGCGCTCCAGCCAGCCCTGGAAGGATCAGCCTGAACCCCTTTCCAACCACCTTGTGTTGATGATTTTCTCCACTTTGCCAAATCCTAGCATTTGGCTTTGAAGTAGGAGTCCCTTCTGCAGAGCCCTCTGTTAGGACCAGAATAAGCTGGTCGTCTAGCTATTTTTGTCTTAGCTTTCTTAAAATAGATGCGTCCAAATAGGTTAAAAGAAGGGTTGGTCATCTTTTAGCTTTAAATTCAGTCACACACATGGATTTTGGTGGAAAACGGTTTCTAAAAAGTAATTGGAAAAAGACTTATATTACAAGTTTAAATTGGATTTTTCCCCCCCTTCACCAACAGATCAGAGCTCTGTGTTGTAGCCAGAATCCAGCTGTGCAAGTCTTCAACCACTGGAATTATAATAAGCCTTCTTCTATGAAAATGAGCTCATTACTGTTGAGCTTGTGCTGATGCTCAATAAATTCATACACCGTACTTCTCCAGGTTTGAAGAGAATTTTATAACATTGCATAAACGTAAAACAAAAACAAACGTTTACATTTTACAGTATTAAAGGGAGAATAGCTATTTTTTTTTTTTACACCCTTTGCACTTTTTATTTTGAAGCTAAGTCTCCAATCAGAACAAACTACACACATTAGTATTTATGTGCCACTTAGCTAGTCAGTTGTATTTGGTATACTGTCTAAGAAAAAGATCTGTCATCTAGATGCTAGTATCAGGTAACACCAGAAAGAAACCAGAGAGTTTTATCATGATGGTCACAGTATTTTCATTATAATCGTAATTGTTTATCTATCTTACCAAACAATGTTAAATGTTCCCTCCCGTTCTTTAACTCAGCATCTAGGAATCACGTGGAGAAATGAAGAAGTAAAGCAATCAGTCATGGCTTCCGCTTGTTTGCTTTCACTCTGGTATTAAATATTTCCAAGACAGCAAATCCTATCTGTTAGGTTGAGTTCACCATATCTTTAGAGTATGTTTTCTTAGCATTAAAATGAAAGAACAGTAATTTAAAGATATAAGGAAAGTGGGAGGCCAAAAAAATGACCTAATATTAAAAATATGTTGACAAAGGGAAAGGAAGAATGTTAAGTTTTTAAATCTAAATTTAAATGTAGGTTCCAGTCAAATATTTGAGAGTCTTGAAAATGTGAGAGAATTAAATAAGAAAAATTACTTGCCTTTAGATCTTAAACTAAACTCTTCTTTGTCAAATATTTTTAGTGTGCCATTTTTATCTCCCTTTGATATAAATTTCAAAAAGACTTAGTGAAGAGACCGCTGATTCATAATTAAAACAATAAACCTATGAAATTCAACCTCTAAAGTATATGAACTGCCCTCTATGAACTCCTCCCCCCACACACACACAAAACAACCCACGAAGAACACAGTTTGATTTTGGAT
>JADRCH010000006.1:18389016-18475972 GCA_019843965.1 Rhynchomys soricoides | reverse complement strand
GGGGGAGAGAGAGATAGACACACACATACACACACACACAGGGGGGGGAGAGAGAAATAGAGAAACAGAGAGAGGCAGAAAGAAACAGAGCATCATTTCATACAATAATAAAATACTTTACACATAAGCTGATATTTAAGCAGCAATTCTTGTGTCTACTAAGCATCACCACATTTGAAGCATAGGAAGCCGGTCTTCACGGCCAGATGTCACTATCAGTCCTCCTATCTCCTCTGTTAGCTCCTGCCTTTCCCTTTTCTTCCTAGACTTGCCATGGTTTCCCTGTCATTACTGCTATTGTTTTACTCTTTATTTTTATTCAACAATGTAAAGGTTCTAGATCTTATTTAAATTTTAAACCCTTATGAGACCTCAAGGAGATGTCAACTGTTTACATGGTTTGTATGTGTGTGTGGTGTGATATATCTGCATGTGAACTTAGAATTGCATATAATATCTGACTATTCAGATAGCTCCAAATCTACCCATTGATCTCCTGCATCAGATTTGGATATCTTGATGTTCAACATTTGATGTAACGAAATGTATAAAATCACATACATCACATAACTCAGTTTCTTCAGTATACTGACCTCTAGAAACCAAAAGATGGCCTTCTCCAGGAATGGCATAGTGTCAGACTGGGTGAATCTGATCTTCCCCAAACATTTGACGATGCCTAAGGAGCACATTTAGTTTCATAACAGGAACACAGCTGTGCTACTGCTAGAGACTGGGTAGAAATCATAGACATTATTTAATGTCACAGGGTACACAGCCTATGCCCCACAGCGAAGGACTGTCTAGTCCCAAAGGTCAATAGTTCTTTTATTGAGAAACCCTGTTCTCAAGAAAGAGCAGTGGTATTCTAGATTTGACTGAGCTAAAAGAGGCAGCATTAGCTACAATTCAAGATCCATTGTTCACTCCTGTTTGAAGCTATAATGCTCTAAAGATAGACATTGCATGTTGCTAATATATTTAATTGTCCAGATTTGGTCTATGTCTTTCAATTCTATAGTTATTCACTCTTTGGCACTGCAAAGGATCAAACCCAGGACCTTGCATATGCGAGTAAGTCTACAATGAACAATATCCCCAGCCTTTTGTTTCCTAATACAGGATCCCTTTAGGTAGCTCAGTTGGGCTTTGATTCACCAGGCCAGCATGACATTGAATTTTTATCCCCGTTTCTGCTTCCTGAATGCTTGGGCTAAAGGCACATGTCACTACACCCAGTTTCATCTTGTTGTGTCAGCTCAGTTTCTTTTTTTTTTTTGGATTTTCGAGACAGGGTTTCTCTGTATAGCCCTGGCTGTCCTGGAAGTCACTCTGTAGACCAGGCTGGCCTCGAACTCAGAAATCCGCCTACCTCTGCCTCCCAAGTGCTGGGATTAAAGGCGTGCGCCACCACTGCCTGGCCAGCTCAGTTTCTATACATTTTGTTTAGTCTATACCATGTTAGGTACTTACCAAAAATTCCTATTATGATTTAAAAAACAAAAAACAACTTTCTAGTCTAGGAAACATGACTTTCAGGAGCTAAAAAAAATCATATCAAATGCATAAAAATCTCAACAATGCAAAAGATAAGTGCATTCATCGTGCCCAAGCACAACCTACATTATCATTTTTTCCTAGACAGGTATATGTCAGAAGGTCTGGCCTAATTTGCAGTCCTGACTTGGAACTACACTCTTGGAACTGCAAATACAAACATTTATGGGAATCCTAGAGCAGTTTCCAGGGAGGGTCTATTAGGGGGGTGCACCCCGGAAACTGGCTGTGGTCAATTTGGAACTGGGTTTACTGGTCAGGACCAGGATGTTACTAGGGCAGTGGCATTCTACAGTGGTTGTGTCCAGGACCAGGTACCACCACAGAGCAGGCCTACTCTAGAATCCAGAACATTAGTAAAAGCCTTCATTCTGTAGAATATAATTTTCCAGGAAGAATCTGCCAGAAAACTCTGGAGTTCTCTAGAGAAAGTCAAGACACAAGACTCCCTTCCACCTTCTGCTAGGATTTTTGTACCTTTGTTACACCTTGAAGACTTCAGAAACTCTATTGCTAACCAGGGAGTTAAGGCCACATACCAAGATCTGTTCATGCATTTAAGGGCATGTCTAAGGATGGAAGCTGACTGCCCTTTCTGGACATACTCACCTAAGGCTCTTTTACTATCAGTATCTCCCACATCACCAGTCTTTGGTGGATCACGATGTAGTTCTCATCTGTTCTCCTTTGGCGCTGAGATCCTTTTCCTGGCTAAGGATGGCCTATTCTCCCCAAAAATATCTCTCAAGTATTTACTCTTCTTGTTTCCACAACCCCAGCTTTGAGATCCTATTTTTTCTTTCCTGAAACATGGGACGAGCATGAGCCTAACTTTGCCCAGTGAGCACTTTGCAGAAGGCACTGTCTTCACGACACGTGCTCTCCTGATGGCTTGCCTCACGGCGCCTACATCCTTCCGTCTACCAGAGACTGGCATATGGTCTTAACTTTCCTTTTCTAACTTGTGGTTATAATTTCTCTTCCAACACAGTACATTCTACATGAAAACAAAACTAGTGTTTCCTCATTTATCTCAAATGCCCTACTCCAAATATTTTATACCCATAAACATTCATCACCTACTTAATCATGATGCCTGGTTTCACCCTGCCGTCCAAAGCCCTCTTGGTCTGAGAGCTGGTTTAGTGGATAAAGAGCTTTTGCTGTGCACACATGAGGACCTGCGTGTGGATCCTGAGCATCTAGTGTAAAAAAGCCAGGTGCTATAGTGTGCCTCCGTAACCCTGGGACTAGACCAGACAGAGGCAAAGACAGATGGATCCAGGGGCTCACTGGCCAGCCAGTTTCGCTGAAATGAAGAGTTGCAGGTCCAGTGGGAGACCCTGTCTTAAAAAATAAGGTGGGGAGAAAATAGAGAAAGACACTCAATGTCAGCCTCTAGCCTCAGGAGCCAACACATCTGTGAACACATATAAATCTCATGCACACACACACAAGCACGCACTCACGCACGCACTCATGCGTGCTCAGCTTTATCCCCTTCGGGAATGCCCACCGAACTCCAGATCTCTAACTGAAGGTATTCGTTACATTTTCCTCTGTTTTAGTTATCCACACATCACCTTTATGAACAGTTCACCTTAGCATCCCACCAGAGACTACTCAGCATGGAAACTTATACAGTAGATTTGCTTACAATCTCAGGAAGTGACGGCTGCAAAGGAAAGTTTCAATGTAAGAGTAGTGTTCAACAGGTGCAATGTTTTCAAAGTTACCTGTCAATCAGAGTAATGGTTTCTAGTAGCTGATATTTGGAAGAAAAAAATTTACAGTAACCGTAAATCAAATAAAAACGCCCATAAAGAACGCAGCATGGTGAATGGGTCGTAGAACATTTCCTTTGCATGACTCTTTGTGATGGTTACTTTAAAACGCTATTCTGACTAGGCACAGATATAATCAAGCAGTTCAATCAACTGGAATTCAATTATTCAATCAAACACTAATTTTCAGGTTGTTGTGAAGGGATTTTGTATGCACCGTTGACATATAATTAGTTGCTTTAAGAGATTATCCTCTGTAATCTACCTGCACCTGACTCATTTAGTTGAAAGGTGTAAACAAAAGAAAGGCTTCTCTGAACAGCAGAGTCCACCTGCGGATTGCAGCTTCAGCGCCTGCCTCTTCCTGAACTATGGTTTTAGACTTGCCTGGCCGGCAGTTCCCACTCTGTTGTATAAGCTGATGGTTGGCAACATGCTTGCTCGCTCTCTCTCCCTCTCTCTCTCTTCCCCTCTCTCTCTCCCTCTCTTTCCCTCTCTTGCTTTCTGCCTCTCTTATCTCCCTCTTTCTCTCCCTCCCCTCCCCCTCCCCTCTCCCGTTCCCTCCCACTCCCTCTCTTTTCCTCCCCCTCCCTCTTCCTCTCTTGCTCTCTCCCTCTCTCTCTCTCTCCCTCCCTCACTCCATACAATAGCACTTGCTTCATGATTAGGACAGTCTGAGAAGTCATTGGTAAGCAATTGTTTTTGGTAATGCAGGCATCATGGAATATGCTCAGCACAGTACACACACACCTAGATGCTGTAGCTTACTATATATCTAGGTTATATGATTGTGTGTATGTGTGTGTGCGTAATTGTGTGTAAACACACACAGACATCTCATTGCTCACAGACCATGGTGAACAAAACAGCATGATATTAAATCAAAGAAAATTATGCAATTAAGAGACTTGACAATAATGTCCCTGACAGCATACCACATCATTCTTTTTAACTATCTTTAATACACACACACACACATGTTCTCAAATTACAATGAAAAGAACTATACAGTAAATAATATGCACAATCGTTTACTCTCATCAAGTACTGTGTGCTATACATAGTTTATACCTATACTTTCTATGACTGCTTGAATACATTCGTTCTCACAAGCACTGCCACAAACATGAGCAATGGTTTGCTCATGTTAGGATGTTATGTTACAATCTATCATGCCATTGTTATCTGAATTGTCACTGTGCTCATTCTGTATATGTGTGTGTGCCTGTGTGAGTGTATCTGTATGTGTGAGTATGTACATGTGTATTGCATGTATGTATGTGTATATGTTTGTGTGTGCATTGCATGTATGTGCATGTGTGTGCATATGTGTATCTGTGTGTGTTTTTATTTATATGTGCATTGTGTGCATATATGTATACATGTGTGTACACATGAATGTGCATGTGTGTGTGTACATGTGTGTGGCATTACTGGTTCTGCTTCAGAGAGAAGAAGTGACTGATATCACCATTATGAAATTTTTCACCCAAAAAATTTTAAAAAGTAATTCATGACTACATACTGCTTGTATGTTGCTATATATTTCACCTATGTCGTATACATGAACATAAGTACATCTGAATATAGGTCCACACAGTACAAACTGAAACAATGACAAGATATTTTTTTTTTTTTCCTTCCTAAAATCCAGTGCAAGCTTCAAAACTGAGGGTGATGTTCAGGGTCATTGAGAGAACTAAGATAAACCCTTTGTGCAGCTAACGAAAACTGACACAGCCTTTCTGATGAACAATTTGGCCTGAAGACTATTTCTTATAAGAACTTCTTATGCACACCATGATTTGTGTGCAGGTCCCTGCACTTCAACATTATACTCAGTGAAGACGGATCCAAAGCCACGGAAATGTTAAATAATAAGGACATGACTTTTTTTTAATCCTTTTCTGCAGATATTCAAATTAGCAGAAAATTTAGGGATCTGAGAAAACTTTCAATGTAATGCTGAGGGAATGGATCCAAAAATTATAAATTCTATCAGTCAGAGCTAAGCTAGAGAAGCAGGTGTATTTGTGAGGAGATTGTCAGAAAGAATGGGCTTACCTGATTGAAGCTCCAGGGGTCAGGCTGTAGGGAAATCACACTGAAGATCACCCCCACCCATCCCCACCCTGACCTCCACCCCTATCGGCTCCGCCTTTCTGGCTTTCCAAAAGATTGAATAGGGCTGCCTAGATAATCCAGGGTAGTCTTCTATTTTAAAAATTAATTCGAAGTTCAGATTCATGTTTGCAGAATCCCTCTCCTGAAATACCCAGTAATGCTCTACTGCCTAAGTGGAGACTATGGCATACACAGTTTAACACATTTAAGAGCCCATCCTGAGTGACCCGTGTGTGTGTGTGTGTGTGTGTGTGTGTGTGTGTGTGTGTGTGTGCATAAAATACTGGAAACAAACATTTAGAAAAGTTAGGGACAAGTACCTGAAACTGGCAAGAAAAGAGAAAAACTGTATGCAGTAGGACTATGTGTTATTCTTTGTAGCACCCAATACTTCTCAAAATATTCAAATAAATGCATGTGATTTTATGATTTTTATATAAAGAGAGGATTTTTAATGTCAATTTTTTTAAAAAAAAATATAAATTATCATTTACTTTGTCCGTCAGTGACATTTAATGATAGATTGAAAAGCACCCTCAGTCACATCAAGATGAATCTTTCACCTTCAAGAGCCTCCCCTGCCTCAGGGCAGGCCTAGCATGGCTTGCAAATGGCTCTCAGGGTCCCTGGAAAAGAATGGAGGTAGGAAGAAATTTCCATGCTTGATCCCTTCCTGTCTCCAGCTTGTCAAAGCATCCAGGTGATTTGCTCTGCCTACTGAGGGATTCAGACTTTAATTCAGTTCACAGACACTCCTTTGTGTTCCTAGCTTAATGACTAAGATGAAAACAGCTTGCCTCCAGTGTAAACAAAATGGTTTTCCTCATAACATAATTTGCTCACATACATCAATTTTAATTCCTTGGTGAGTTTAGGTAATGAAAAGTCGGGGCTAGACGAGATTTTATACTAACTCTTTTTGACAGAAGACGAAGCCAAGGGCTCAAGGAGTAAGATGACATATTCAAGACCACCTTGATGGGTAGAGAGTAGGACAGGACAGCCACCTAGGCCCCCTTTCACTATGGCACTGTGTGATTTTTATGACTCTCTACTTTTTGTGATTTGTTTGGGACAGGAAAATCATCAGCCATCAATAAGCTGAAATAAAAACAAAAAGAAAAAGGAAAGAAAAAAATACTACCAACTCTAATCATTCTCTGAATTATATTTCTTTAATTTGGTCCATTCGATTACATGCATTATTTTTAAAACTTTACTGCCAACTGCTGTAACCATGATTTCATGTAGCTAATGTGCATGGAAACTGTGTCTGAAGTGACGGAGAAGCACACTTTTCTTTAAGTTTAAATTTTAATTTGATTTAAAATTTTAAATCAAATTAAAATTTAATAAGTTTACATTCGAAAATGTAATTTTTAAATTTAAGAACCAACAGTTCTTTCAGCTATTATAAAAGCTTTTAAGTCTTAAAAACACAACTTTGTGAATCTGTTTTTTTGTTTTATGAAATCTAAACAAGGATCAAGCCTTTCTATTGAAGATGATGTTAAACAAGGACTATAAAATCTCATCTATGTAAACACAGCATCTCGGATTCACATGTTACTTTTTACTTTTTGATGTTTCTACAAAATTTGAAATAGCTCACATCACATTTTGGTTAGACATCATTGATGCATAGTCTAATTGGTTTTCAAATTTATAATGAAGTTCTCTAGATATTTTGTACTTTGAGTTACAGTGAGCCACCTATTGCAGTTATCTACCCTGGTTCCTTCTATATTGACTACTACATGAGGAATGCATCAATTAAAAATTAATACCTATAATTTGAGATGTTAGCTTTGTGGTTTACTCCTAGTGAAAGATAATTATAGCGAAACCTTGGGGATGTTTTAAAAAGTAACTGAAGGCAAGCATTGATCCCCTGGAACATAGCATACTCACCTTACCTCAAACTGAAATCACTGTCCTGTCGGAAACTCCTCTGCTATGCTTTGGGTGTTATCTGAGCCCCAGATGTTGTTTCATTAACAAAAACTCCGAGAGTTTGGAGGCACAATGTTTGGTTCCTAAAGACTTTTCTTTTTGAATAGTGTAGACCTCAACACTACCTGGGTAGCAGTCAACTCCAGACATTGAACTGCTATTAGATTCTTTAGCATAAGTTCATGTGGGGATCATAAGTAGAACTGTTGTGTTCTTTGTTGATGACATCTAGACAGATGGCTTATGTGATCTAACTGGTAGTCAAATGTGTCACCTGGGTTTTGTTTTCCCCTTTTGAGAAAGACTTGGCTCTTACCATGCTAGCTTGTAAGTGTCCCATGAACAAGTGCTCTAAAGGATGGCTTGACTATTTTTCCTTTTCTAGCTTTTGAATTTGGGTGAGGAGGCATCTGTTATTAAATATCTGTTAAATAGCCCCTCCCTCAAAGCAAACCCATGTGTTTAAGTCCTAACTTGCAGTCTCTCAAAATGTGACACTATTTTAAGCAGGAATTTCCCATAGTTAATTGCCATTGTCACTTGACTGTCTTTGGAAGCATCTAGGAAAAACACCTGTGGGTGTGTCTTTGATAGGTTTTCAGAGTTTAGTTGAAGGAAGACTCAGTCTGGGGGTGGGAAATCCCATCCTATGGGGAAACTCATACTGAATAAGTAGGAGAAAAGAGGAAGTCAGCTGAACCCTAATAGTCATCCTTTCTGCTGAGGGGACATGAGCACTTCTCAGCACTACAGCCTCGGGATGTTCACACCCGCATACCTTCTTACTTCAAAGGGCCTTACTCTGAAACAGAATAAATCCTTCCTTTCTCATGTGGCTAAATCAGCAAGAAAGTGACTCAGGTGGTATTGAAAAGGTAGCTAAGGCAAAATGATGTCATAAAAGTAGACCTCAAGATGCCCTGTGTTTGTAAAAGAAGATCTACATACGAGTAAGCCTGTGTAGAAGGAAAGCGCCTTTGAGGACCCAGTCTGCAAGCTAAGGAGAGAAGTCTCAGATGAAACAACACTGGCAACACTGAGCTTAGACTGCTGGCCTCTGTAAGGGTCCATAACTCCCCCAAAGAATGATACCCCAGACTCAAATGGTATGTAAACACAGAGTGTTTTATTCTGCAAAAGTCCAGCATTCTGGGGTCTCCCATTACCAAGGTAGACAACCAAGTGAGTTTGAAGGCCTGATTTAAAGCACATTAGTGGATTCTTGGGACAAGTGACCTTTATCTTACTCCATCTCTAAAGACATTCTATTACCAGGGTGTGGGGGCTGGAAACTGTTGCTGAGGAAGTCTAGAAACTGCTACTGACCCATTGTCCTAGCCACAGGCTAGGTGGCTGGGCAGCTTCTGCTGACAGGGCAGTTTCTGATAGCTGCCTAAAGCCTGGGTTTTTTTCTAGTAACTGACTTACCTGGGCTTTTCTGGATTTGCCCAGTTCTTAGGCCCAGTCTCCTAAACTGCCAATTTGAAGCCTGTCATGGAGTCAGGCTAGCCTTCTCACGTCCAAAATGGTGAGAGAACACATTTCTCTTAAGTCGTCAGTACAGGAGTGTTTGTTAATGGCTGCTTCACTAAACTAATACGGTAGCCATCTCAACTGACCTTGCTCAAGCATCTTTTCCCTGGTAGGCCAACAAATTCACTGTAGAATAGATGCTACTCCTATTTCTGTAGAAAAGACCCACTTCACTATTACTCTAAGTCATGTCTGCGGTCCCCTCAGAGTTCTCCAAAATGAAGTTTATATATGCCACAGGGTCTGTTTTTACAGTTATATGATCATGCATCTTTCCTCTAACTCGGATGAAAAATTCCTAGCCAATCTTTTGTAATGTGTTAGCAAACAAACTTAAAGGTGATTCAATTTGTATGGATAATATTTAGATTCTAACAATCATCTTGAGGACCTCAGTAAGCCCATTGCTGTACTTCTGAAAGTCCTTTTGGGAAACCTCCTTTCTAATGTGATGACATTTCGAGATGGGGACATTGGGGGTGATTACAGAATAAGGGTGGCACCTTATGAGTAGGGTCGGTCTCCTTAAAAGGAGACCCCAGAACATCCCTTGTCCCTTCTACCTTGTGAGGACACAGCTAGAAAATGGCCACCAGACGCCAGTGCTACTAGAGCCTTGATGGAGTTTCCCAGCTTCTAAACGAAGAAATACATTCTGTCTCTTATAAACCACCTAACTATGGTAATCTGCTGCAGCAGTCTCAGTAGATGAAGGCAGGGACACAGAGAAACAGCAAAAAGGTGGAATGCAGGCCTGAGCCAGATATTGACACAGACTGTTGAGATCTGGCTACCTACTGATGCACTCTGGTCCTTCAAGGCTCAGCAACTATTTACTCCTCTTTAAATTCAGCCCAGTGGCTCCATCTCAAAGGGTTGCTTTGAGGATGAAAAGAAACAACATATGCAAAATCACAGCAAACAGTATCACATACTACATATTAATCTTCTTGCCCCCAAGGGAATGAAGGATCCTTTAAAATATGACTATCGAGCCTTTGTAAAAACAACAACAGAAAGTGTTTTATAGTTGAAGAAGGTGAGGAAGAACATCTGTTTATGGTGTCCTTCAGTAAAGAACATTCATTTATATGCTAGGGCAGTGATGAATCCCCGACTCTCCAGACACGTGAAGGCATTCAACAAGAACGCACCTTCATTTAGCTTCTCTGGCAGGGAGGGGCTTGTGGTCTGGGGAGAAGGGCTTCAGAGCAATCATTCCTGAATTCTAATTTTGCTTCCCCACGAGTGGGTTCTGGAAGACTATTTACCAATGGCAATACCTTTTTTTTCTTTAACTAGGAAGAAAATTTATGTCTAAGAAATTATTAAGGCACGTTCTAAACATCATATATAAATAAATATGTGTAAATAAATACTATAGAGAGAACATTTATATTTATACTTTACACACGTATATGTATCAAGAAGTAGCTACTGCAGTGTAGAATTTTTCCCATGTGTGTTTTATGGCAACTCGACTCACACAATGAGCACTGGTGGTGTATAAGTTGCTTTTATTGTCTCAAATAGAGACAAGACAAGCAGAAAAATTAGACTCAAACCCCATCTTCAAGTCCTGAAAAACATTTTTCCAGTTGAGCTTGTCATGTTTATGCATGCTTATAATCTCAACAGTCATAAATCAGGGGCTGGAAGATCATGAGTTTGAGGCCAACCTCTACTATATAGCAAGACCCTGTCTCAAGGAAAGAAAGAAAGAAAGAAAGAAAGAAAGAAAGAAAGAAAGAAGGAAAGGAAGGAAGGAAGGAAGGAAGGAAGGAAGGAAGGAAGGGAAGGAAGAGGCTTGGTGTGTAATAGAGTGCTGATCTAGGATACATGAAACTCCTCAGTGCTATAAAGAAGGTTGAGAAACACCCACATCACACACATACACAACAACAACAAAAAGCACTGAAACTTAAGCTAGTCTGATGAGACATGCTTATAGTCCTAGCTATGGGGAAGACAGAAACAGAAGCATTGATTGTGCAGAAAATGTCTTCACAGACTCAATACCTCATATGATTTCAAAGCTCTAGAAAGGTTCTGATGACCATTAAACGAAACAGAGCACCTGATTGTTCCTCATGTCTCCTCTTTCAATGCACTGTCTCCCCCTGCCCACTTGATTGCTCTTGGGAATCCATCAACACCATGAGTATGGTCCCTCTTTAAACCACATGCTACTTACAGTACTGTTTCTGTGAGACTCTCTGGGCTGTGCTGTCAAGTTAAAGGGGCCTGCTTTAAATCTAGGCAGTCATCACAAAAGGAAATAAATGAGGCTGTAAAGACATTTTTGGCACAAAAGCATCAGCAAGGTGGTACCCCACCAACACAAATGACAGCGCCATTAACTCCACTAACAGATTTTCCCCATCATCTTTTCCAAGACTGAAGAAAAACCATCACTCCTAACAGTATAGTGCAGTTTTAAAAGAATCCTGTTAAATGCCAACATTTCACATTTTATCCCTAAAAGCATCAGGCTAGAAATAAAATATTTTTGTAAGGAACATAAAGGTATACCCAGGGGCTGGGACATAAAAAAAACATAAAAAGATGACTGTACTTGAATTGACAGAAGTTACTTTGAACACTCCCAGTCAGCTCAGGCCACCATTTTATAAAAATCCACAACCAGGTGGCTTGAGAAACAGAAATTTTTATTTTTCACATTTCCAGAAGCTAGAAGTCTGAGCTAGCAGTGCTTCTCAACAGGCCCCCTTTCCTTGGGGTGCAGGAGGCTGTTTTCTCAGTGTCCCTCAAAAGGTTTCTTGCACTGACAGTTTGGACCCTGGAGCTTCTGGAGATGCAATTGGATTGGAAACGTGTTAACTTCATCAATGGATTTACCTACTAGCAAGTTTATAGGCAAATGGCCTATTAGGAAAGAGACCCTGGGTGGTTGAATGAATGCTTTTGAAGGGGACATCAGGTCTCAAGAAACCTTCAGCATCATTGTGTTACGGAATAAGCAGCCTTGTTCCACCATGCCCGTCCACCTTTATCCTAGGCCTTATCACAGACACAGCCATAGAGACTGTCAACCATGGACAGCAACCTTTAATGCTCTAAGTCAGGACAAACCTGAACTCTGGTGAGTTGTGCTGCTCAGGTCTTTCTTCTCATGGCGACAAGATGCACCCACATAGAACACTGGTAGCAAAAGTAGGATCCCTGCTGTTCCCACCTCTGAACATACAGTTCAGAAGCCTTTGGAGGCTGTCAAAATGAAAGGCCAGGCTCATGTGGTTTCACATGTGTCTTAGTCAGTGTTCTATTGCTGTGACGGGACACCATGAGCACAGCAGCTCTTATAAGGGAAAGCATTTAATTGGGGCTGGCTTACAGGTTCAGAGGTTTAGCCCATTGCCATCATGGTGGGAAGCATGGCTACAGGCAGGCAGACATGGTGCTGGAGAAGGAGCTGAGAGTTCTACATCCAAATCCTCAGGCAGCAGGAAAGGAGAGACACTGGGCATGGCTTGAGCATCTGAAACCCCAACATCCACTCCCAGTGATACATTTCCTCCAAGAAGGCCACATCTCCTAATTCCTGTCAAGTATCATTACTCTCTATTAACAAAACATCACAATGTGTGAGCCTATTGAGGTAATTCCTATTCAAACCACCAAACATGGAAATGAGGACTGTATTAGAAATGGAAGGTGAAGCTCATTTCTGTAACAGTCTGGCAATGAACTTACATTTTGTAATGCTGAACTTAAAGCTTATAAGCCAATCAAGCTGGCAGAAAATTCTAAGGTAGTATCTCATCAGGCTATGTCATAGATGTACCGGCTAGTTTTGTGTCAACTTTACCAAGCTAGAGTCATCTAAGAGTAAGGAACCTCAATTAAGAAAATACCTCCGTAAGATTGTGTAGGCAAACATGTAGAGCATTTTCTTAATTAGTGATTGATGGGAGAGGGCCTAGCCCATTGGGTGGTGCCATCCCTGGGCAGGTGGTCTTGGGTTCTACAAGCCATAAGGAGCAAGTCAGTAAACAGCACCCTTCCATGGCTTCTGTGTCAGCCCCTGCCTCCAGGATTCTGCCCTGTTTGAGTTCCTGACCTTATTTCTTTCAATGATGAACAATGCTGTGGAAATGTAAGCTGAATAAACCCTTTTTTTCCCAAGTTTCTTTGGTCATGGTGTTTCATCACAGTGATAGTAACCCTAACCAAGACACACAGGTATTTTATCACTTGCTGCTTTTAGCTTAACTTATAGTGAGAGTCAGGAGGAGACAGGGAGGACCAGGAGTGTTGAGGCCAAGAAAGTTGTGGCTACTGCAGATATTATTGTCATGAAAGAGAAGTCTAATACTTTACATTGTGACAATAGGAAAGATACCTTCAGGGCATGTTAGGAATTGGCCAGACCTAATCAGACTCAAAAATGTAAAAGTCTGGTGAGCTAATATTCTCTAGACCTCAGCTATCCAGACACTCAGAAACCTTTGTAGCCATGATCCAAAGGGGTTCTAGCTCATGAAAGTGATGTTCATGGGATGTTGGCCTTTCACATATGTACAATGCAAGGCTTCTGGGGTCTCGTAGGCATTCAGTGAAATCTCAAAGGAAGTCCTGGGAAGCCTTTATAGGAACCTCTGAAAGTATGTATGAAACTGTGAGGGTGACAGTGAGGTATGACAGACAGCTCAGGAAGTTGAAGGAAGCGGCAGGCAATAAGCAGGTAGCCCAGGAGAGCCCCGGTAGGCTGTAACCAGCAAAGCCATGTGGGAGTAGCAATGCTCAGTTCCCTTGGACTCAAATGATGCCACGTGCGCCTCACATGGAGCTGCAAGACCTAATGTTTGAGCTGCTGGGATGGATTTTGCATTGAGGCCTTTCCTCCTTCCTACTCTCCTATCCCTTCTTTGAGAATAGTGATGGGCAATGTTCACCCTGTGCCACTGTGTGTCGAAAGGATAGAAGGTTTGTTAATGTTTTTAATTTTTTGAGAAATTCTTATATGAGCATGATGCATTTTGATCATAATTTAAGAAATATCAAATATAAGTCTTTTCTATCAAATGTTATAAAACTTGTGTTTAAAACAAGGAATTAAAATCTTTTTATCTTCCCTACCTTGTAGGACATTTATGCCAATGTTCTAATTCTCCCCACCCAGTAAAACATTTGTTTAACAAAGGCCTCTTGCTGGATTCCAGGAGCAGGGACCCTTTTCTCCTTCCTCTATCTCCAGTGGAGCAATTCTTTTCAGACCAGGCAAGTGAATGAAGACTATTGGTTCTGACCCTAGCCAATGGAAAAAGAATAGTCACCACCAGGTTTAGAACAAAAAGCAAGTACTTTTCCTGTTTCTGTGGGTTCACCCTTCCAAGCACACCATCTTGATCAAGAGTAAAGTCTGCCTTGTCCAGACACCTCAGTCAGAGTGGTGATCTCTTTCTTTGTGGCCACAAGCTTATTTCTAGCAACACCCACCCTCCTATTCCTATGCCCCTCATATGCCCCTCTCAGATTCATGCCCTCTCTTAGTCTGTTTTTCCTTTTACAGAGGGGCACAACTGAGAGTTTGCCTTAAGATTCAGAAAGAACTCAAGTTTAGACTTCTGAGAAATGCTAGAACTGTTGAGACATACATATATGCTTGTATGTACATATACATATATACACATATTCATATATTATATACATGTATGCACATATCCATCTATAAATGTGTGCATATATACATCTACAATGCATATACAGATGTGTACATGTATATACACATACATACAAATTATATATACACATATTCATATATATACTATACATGTATGCATGTATCCATATATACATGTATGCATATATACATCTACATAGATGTATACATATATGCTTATATACATGCATGCATACAAATATATATGCATACATACATATATATACTGTTTGTTACATGGTAGAAAATCGAGCTCCAGGCAGGGAAGAACCACCTTAATTTTTCTACTTACTTAAGTGCCATCCTTTTTGGAACTCAGGAGGACCTTACAACCCATCTTAGCCACCTTGCTTAATCCTCCAGGTAAGGAGGCTAAAGGTGCAGAAAAGAAGGTTGCTCAAAATCATTGGAATATATCAAAGTCAGGACCTACATTTGGGCTCACAATCCCCTCTCTCATATTCTTTTTGATGGTTCTTTCTCGGAGATGCTTGGTGTGGATTGCTCTGTACTAGAGGTATTTGCTGGTTAAAGTCCCTGCATACTACCTTTATTGCTCTTTATAGTCATCGCATCTATTTAAAATAATAATTTATAACATACACACTGCCCCATTGTGTTTTATAAAAATACAGCCTAATATATGATGTGGATGTACATAATAAAATTATACAAGCAGGTTATATTACACATATACACATATATCCTATACATAGTGTCCATACTGTGCCAGGCTCTGTCAGTGTCAAGAGAAGCCACACTGTACCATGTTCTCTTTGGCTCTCTACTGAACCTCACCACCCACCTCTTCTGCCCATGTGCCTGCCCCTCTCAGTGCTAGGAAGACTAGGTTAGGTGCCCTTACCAAAGACTTTCCTTATTGCGGTCCTTTGCCTCTAGTTTCCTGCTTATTTTCTTTGCTTCTTAAGATTCCACAGATGACCTGGTTACTAACTGATTGCCTGGACTTAAACTTCCTGATGAATCTATATTTCTCCGGGGTCATAACTCACATGTTGGCTCAAGGCTCCCTCTTCCTATTTACAGTTTTAGGGCCCTGGTACAGTGCCAGAATTTGATTTGAGGCAATGTGTATTAAGTTGCAATCACACACAGGATTCGGGGGATTCTGGCGCAAACACTTATCTGTCTGTTTTAATTTAAGAAACTTGTTATCTAAGCAACAATCTATATACCATTGCAAGGGGAGGGTAAGGGATCTCTGTCCCAGCTTTCTATACTTGCTAATATTAGTTCCATTATTTCTTCCATGTCTTGTTCCTATTGCTTTCTATACTTGCTAATATTACTTCCATGACTTCTTCCATGCCTTGTTCCTATTGCTTTCTATACTTGCTAATATTACTTCCATTACTTCTTGCATGCCTTGTTCCTGTTGCTATCTCGTTGCTCCCAACCCAATAGACATAGCCCATTGATTATCCTCTGGGCCCTTTATCCTTCTGTTTCAACCAATAAGCCAGTAGAGAAGAGGGAGTTGAGGACCATGACATACAATCATTACCAGATATAAGTGCCATAGTGAGTCCATTGTTGAAGTAATGAAAAATTTCAGCTAGTGTGCATTTCACATAGATGTCAATTTTTTCTAATAATGCCCCGAACAGATTTTTGGCCTTACTGCGTATTATTTTATACTGCAGCCCACTTTCAGACATTAACATGCGTTAGCCTAAAAAATAAAAGCATTCTAAAAACAAGAAATCCAAGAGACTCATCATAACATATCTCATCCCTCAAAGTCCTCACTAACACCTCTCTACTTACCAGCTGAGTAGGAGACATGATAATGCCCAGGTTACGCTCACTGTTAACCACTACCACACAGACCAGGTAGGCACTGTTGGCTCTCAGTCTGGGAAACTTCTCTTTGGCGGTTTCTCTCTAAAGGCTATGGAGTCTATGCTGGTGGCTTGATGTTGAGCATGTCCAGGCTAAAAAGTCCAAGTCATAATGCAGAGGTAGATGTCTGCACCAGAGAAAATGATATGATTCACTTACCAAAATACATTCCTTTAGGACAATTTTTCCTTATTTGTATATGTGCATGTATCTTTTTGAAAATGCGTGTGTGTGTGTGTGTGTGTGTGTGTGTGTGTGTGTTGTATGCAGTTGTGTTCCTGTTTGTGTGTGCTTGCCTGTGCACAGATATGTAGAGGTGGGATGAGTGTGTTATATGTTCTTCTCTGTTACTCTCTGCCTATTCCTTTGAGACAGGGTCTCTCTCTGAATCTGGGGCTGACATCAGGGTACATTGGAATCCAGGAAGACTCAGTAGTTCATCTCTCCGCACACAATTCAGAGCTGATATTACAGGTCATGGCAGGGACATTGGCTTTTTACACGAGTGCTGGGATCTGAACTCTGGGCTTCAAAATTATTCTGGAATAATTTTTAACTGCTCAACAATATCTCCAGCCTCACTTTAGAGAATTAGTTATTTTCCTACAAATGTAGCATGTCATATGGCTAGGAATATGATTTACAGACAGGCCATCCTGGGCAAGTTCTGTTGCTTATTTATTAATCTTTCTTGTCTGTGTCTGTTTTCTCATCTGTGAAATGGAGTTAATTCTAATGCCCTCTTTTTTTTTTTTTTTTTTTTTTGGCATAAGATTAACTGAGGTGATAGATGGGTAATGCTTAGAACATTCTCTGGCACTGTTTCTACATCAAACTAGTTATTTTCAGTAACCTGGTGGTAGTCCACATTTGAGCTTTAATGAAGAATCTTACTATATTATTACAGTCTCATAGTATTACAAGAAAAAGTTTGACACTGCCTATGCACAGATAACAAATTATCTTCATATAAAATAACATTAACTTGTAGATTAAAGTAGCACTTAGTGTTCTAATTTTTCTACATCTTTCTCAATACAAAACATATAAAGTCAGTTGCAAAAGTTATGTGAGATAACATTTTAGAGGACAAAGTTGTGTAGTTGTATTGAGTTGGGTTAATAAGGCAGTCAAGGCACATTGTTTGTCCATGGCTAGGAACACTGTGCAGAGGTCTCTGCACAGGGACCTCGGACTACACTTCAACTGTGTGGAGGTGCAGTAGGTCTAAATGTCAAAATTCCAAAAGAACCTCCAAGGAATGACTGTGTGGCTGACACACCAACCTTGGAAAAATAAATTTGGTAAACACCCTGATTCATATAGAAAATCAGAAAGCCCAGCCTTCGTACATTACCAATACTTATTATTTAAAATCTATCCTAGAGGGGAGTCAAATCGAGATGAATTGTTTGCTGTCCTCATTTCTTAAATAAGATCTTAAAACTTATTACTAACCAGGAACCTTTAAAAAGTCTTAGGGCCAGGCATGGTGGTGCACACACATGTCTAATTCCTCCAGCACAAGCTGTTGGATCTCTGTCAGTTCAAGGTCAGCCTGGTTTACATAGTAAATTCCAGCCAGAGCTACAAAGAGAGACCCTGTCTCAAATAAATAAATAAACCAATTTTTAAAAATGAATTAAAAACAGTCTGGGGGATAAAGGTGACACTGGAATGTCTTTCTCTTTTCTTTTTCTTTTCCCTCTGTTTCTCTTCTTTCATCCCTTGACCCCTCCCTTCTTCCTGAATTCCCTTTCTTCTCGCCCTCCTCTTTCTATTTTACATTTGCTTTACCAAATCCATGAAAACAATCACATAAAAAGATGATTGAAAAGAATTTGTTCTCCTTGAACATCAGAAAGTATTGTAATGAAATGTTGACAATAGATTTGATACCCAGTGTACTGAACACATACGGATATATCATGGAGATCTCTATAAACAGAATGTTAACTAGATTCTACATGGACTTACATTTTAGGAGAAAATAAGATAACTGCTCTCTTCAAAGTATTAAATCATTTTATTAACTGTTTAAATTAGAAATCTGAGGGGCTGTCACTTCAGGAAATCAAATTTGCTATGTTTTATATCATAAAAATTATGATACAAATAAATAAAACAATCTAATAATTAGCTCAAATTTTATTTTTAAGCAAGATGTTTACCACCTACCACCCATCCTCCATGCATGCTTATCTTTAGAGACTGAGAAAAACTTTAATTTTTCTTCAGGAACTATATCAATTACTGAACTTTGAATCTCTGAATATTTGCATGCTATAATCTTTTGATTCAAAAAAATTATCCCTGATCTGTATTCTTCTTTAAAGATTTTTATTTTATTTTAAATTAGGTGCATATTTGTGTGTTTGTTTATGGCTATATGCATGAGATTGTAGGTTCCTGATGAGGCCAGAAGAGGGCATCAGATCACCTGGAGCTGGAGCTACAGGTATTGGTTGGCTGACTCATAGAGATATTGGGAAGAGCAATGTGAGTTTTTTACTGCTAAGCCATCCCAGCTCATCTGTACTTCATGTAGTACATAGTGGTGCTGGGAACAGACCCCTGTCTCAGGGATGTTCTTCCTGCCTAGCCTGTTTACTATTACCTTGCAGTTTGGCCCAGAGCACGGTAAACAATGAGTCATCTTTGATTTGTTTACTTCCCCCTTGGTGGTTTCCCACCCTGGGGAAGGAGAGTATTTAAGGCCAAAGGAATAAACTAGCTTCGGCACTCAGCATTCTGCTTGGACGAATGACCCCTGTCTGTGTCTTATGTGTCAATCCCCCAGGCCAGTAGTTTGACAGCGCCGGTGCTGTCAATTAGAGGTTCCACTGAGATCCAGAAGAGAGGAGAACCGGACAGGATCTTTCCTAGAAGCCCACCAGTGAAGTGAAAGGAACGTACTGGGCATCTCAGCTGTAGCAAAAAGAAAAAGAAACTATTGATGAAAAAAGATGGGCCAGCGGTGAATAAACCTTGTAGAAGGACAAGGTAATGGTAAAATGTGTTTTGTGTATGGGTTTAGAGTTATGCTAAAATCTAGAGAAGCGAACGTAATTCTCATAGGTGCTTTCAGTCTTTGGACCCTGACTAGCGATAGTTTACACCCTAGACATGAGAGAATGGATTTGAGAAAAGCAATTCTCCCTGACTATCAGGGGAAGGAGAATGAATGTAAGCTGTTTTAGAGCTCTCCTAGGGACAGGTGGGGATCAGGAGACATCCTGCCTCCTCTCTGGCTCCTACAGGAGAAACGCTTAGTTCTAGTTCTGGGGTCTCTTAGGATATCTGAGTCCCTGTGGGACATCTAATTCTCTTTCCTCTCTATGTATTGTATGTTTTTGGTGCACCAATCTGTCCGTGGGTCAAAACTGGCTGTTTTGTGTTAAGTCTGTGTTCTTGTGTCGTTGTATGAATGAAAGTTGTTCAGTGTTTCATGCTGAAAAGAAAAAATTGGTTAAAACTTTATCTGCTAGCTGTCTACCCCTTGATTTAGTTTAACTTGTTTAAAAAGGCAGTCTCAATTGGCCTTTGGAGCCCTGCACCTGTAGTTAGGAGTCTAGCATAGCTGGAGAAGCCCTGCCAGGAGCTGATTGTTTGCAAAGCTGCTTTTAAAGAGGCCAGCAGCTTCTCAAGTTCTATGACAAGTAATCTGATGGTTGTTTTTTCCTAGAAAAATCTCTGCAATTGTGTTTATTGGGTTCAGCAAGTAACAAGGTGATCTTCTCTTGAAATTATAGCTGGAAAAAGCAAGAAAATTTTTTATAGAAATGATTCCAATATTCCTCTATGGCCAGCTCATTGATGTTGGTCTGGAATGTTGAATTTTGATTTACAAAGTATTCCCTTATGGAGGATTGTGTTGTTCAAAAACCCTGACTGCTTAAGGGCAGGAAGGATGTATGGTGGTATGGTCACAGACCACCTCTGAAGAATGGTACTCAAGAAAATTCACCTTTTTATTACTGAATCCTAGTCAGGCTGGGGCAGTTCCCACTTTTAGTGGCATGTATTTATGTGGGCCCTATACATGTTTAGATTTTGTGCCCACCACAGGGAATTGTGTTTAATAGTACTGTCTCATGGAATAATAGTGGAGTGTTTGAAAGCTCCCTGAATTTTCAGAACATAAGAGAGAGTAGAAATTTTTCTATTGTAGCCAGGCCCTATGTGATGTTCCCCTTTTTCTTTATCATGTGGAATAATACTGATTCTAATGTGGAACAGATTCTTAATTGTTCATCTAGGTACTGTTTGCTGATGAATTGCTGGGAGTATGAAGATGTTGCCTTGGTGGTTTGTGTTCCTGGCATTGTCCCTATGCCCCTGGGAGATGATGGCAAATTTCCTATAACCCTATATCAAATCAAGAGAGATTTTGACATCACAGCTGTGGTTGTTGCTGCCATTGCTATTTCTGCTACTGCAGTGGCAACCGCTAGCATAGCTATTTCCCAATCTGTTACTTTGGCTAAGACCTTGGAATTGGAGTTTTCAAAATTATACCCAAACACTGTTTGTCCAGATCCAACATATCAATGAGACCCATGTACCTCCTTTTCAGGGAAAAATTTTTCTTTCAGACTTAAAATTGGCTGGACACCTGATCAAGGATTGGGCTGATTCAATGGCTTTGGGAGTCTTGGCTCTTGGTGTTGCTGTTCTTGTACCGCATGCATAAACAACACCAAACTCGGGCTATTATGGAAGCAAGTTATTCTATTGTTGGCAGGAGATAACCCATCAGCCCAAGTGTGGCTCAGTATGTACAAAGAGTAGGCAGCCAGAGACAGGCAACTCTCTGAGGGCTTCCTCCAACCTAAGATGGGGGCTCTGACAGTTTCCCTATGACAGGTAAGGGGGATAGCTTGTGTTCAGGGTGACCTAAGACAGGCGCTATTCCAAAATATAAAAAAGGGGGACCTGTTGGGAACAGACCCCTGTCTCAGGGATGTTCTTCCTGCCTAGCCTGTTTACTATTACCTTGCAGTTTGGCCCAGAGCACGGTAAACAATGAGTCATCTCCGGCCTGGTGTTCAGCATTGTCTTATGATTTGTTTACTTCCCCCTTGGTGGTTTCCCCGGGGGGGGGGGGAGGGAGAGTATTTAAGGCCAAAGGAATAAACAAGCTTCAGCATTTGGGCATTCTGCTTGGATGAATGACCAGTGTCCGTGTCTTATGTGTCAATCCCCCAGGTCTACCCTCGGTTCTCGGTAGCGTGGGTGCTGTCATAGTGGCAATTACAAATTAAGACAATTTCCTGAATGTCTGTTGCTGTTATTGAGGATTAATTAAGAGAGCCTCACATCTGTATTTATATTCTCCCCCTCCCTCTCTTTTTCTGTCCCCACCCTCTAAGATTCTAAAGTATGCCATTAGAAGGTCGTAGGTCAGCAAACATGTAAGAGCTCAAACTAAATTCTAAAGAAGATGACAGAGAGCTATGAACAACAAAGAGCTGAGGAAACTCACAAGTCAAAGCTGTCAAGGGACAAGATAGTAGAACGATAACTTTGGAATGAATCGACTGCTTATATAAAATACAGTACCGGTATAAAATGCAATCCTCTTTTCTCTTTCCTACCCAAATCCTGGGTGAAATGGGATGGTCTGTGGGTTCTTCCTTACCAAGAATGAGACAAGTTGGCATCATAGGATGAAACATATAATGCACAGAGGTGTTACCTCCTAGGACCATGCTACACCTCAAAGCCAAATATTGGCCGGCATTGCAAAGAAGGATCTGCCACTCGAACAGGCTACACATTGTTCAGGCATTTGGTTAGTGACACAAGCAGCAGAGATAGGCTCAGATGTCAAATCTCTGGCTTCAACCTCCGAGTATTTTCTATAAGCTATTTATCTACTCACTAAGAGACATTGTCTCCTAGAATGAACACTGAAGTCTGATTTGTTTCCTGTCAATCTTGAGTGTCCATGACACATGAGACTATCCTTGGCTGTGTATGCAGGAGAATGTGAGCTCGCTGAGGGCAAGCTGCCTGCTTTTCTGTTTTTCAATGCAACCCCAGCATGTAGTCTAGGAATACCAAGAAAATGTTTGGAATAGGTTTTCACCAGTGTCTAGCCCATAAGTTCTTTCCGTTCTTAATTGTTTTTGTGTAGTTCACTTTAAAAGTAATGGCTTCTTAGTGAAATAGTCTAGCACCGTGACCTTTTGGATTTTTAATAAGGTTACAACTGTACTTAGGCTTCCTACATTGTTACCTGCTATCTACCTTTTTTTTTTTTTTTTTTTTTTTTTTTTTTTTTTTTTTACAGCTTGAATCTGTGGCTGAATTGTATAACAGCCACGGTTTCTTGTCAGCCAATACAAAAACCCTGGGCATCCCAGTGAGGAAGGATTTAGCCGTCTATTGTTGACGACCTTGGGATCCAGGTCTTTAAAACTGTACTACTCCTTCATGTAGATTCCACTTCTAGATGAAGACCGGTGAGTTTTTGCCAGAGGCGTTGTGGATTCTAACACACAGTGTTCTTTCATCTGATGGTTGATTCATCTTAAAGAAAAGATTTCAGGTTGTAGCCTGTGATTGAGAGTCCAACATGTTATCTCAGCATGGACGTGCAGAACGAAAATGCCATCCATCTCCAGCATCGGGCAGCACAGCAGGCATGGAGTAGCCTGCTGGTGAATATGCTATCCTAGGAATAAGACCAGAGACAAGAGCTTTCAGAATTTAAACCTAAGAGCCAGTTCTGTTTACCCTTGCAGAGCTAATGAGATTCATCCTATCATTCTGATGCTCCCTCTTTCTGTAACACCCATAAGCCACTTGTAACAGAACTTACCAAAGGTGTAATTTCACAATTATTTGTGTGATGCTGCGATGAATATCTGTCTCTCTCCCTCTCTCCCTGAGATGATCAGCTACCTGAATCCAATTATCAACTGGCTGCTTTGAATATCATTTTACCCCCTACCTAGCCTAGCGCAGGACAGATTACTCAATAAATATTAAGAGATGAATGAAATTAGCAAGTATACAGTAGTCTAGCAGGAGCCATCTTTTTCTGAGAAAAAATAGCACAAAAGCAGTGTTTCTTAACTTTGCTTTTACCATAATCCCAAGCCAACAGAATCAGGGTCATTTGGGGGTACTCTTCTAGATAATAGTGCTGGGCTCTGAGTCAGAATGGCTAGGGACTGTGGCCCAGCAATTTACCCCTTAATACATACTCCAGGGGCCTTTTAGCACACTGAATTTGAAATCTGCTGTACCCAGCTCTTTTTGTTTGATAGCACAATACACTTTGAAAGCAAGCTTTCCGTTCTAAACCCACGATTCAGAGTGCAGGACTCTATTCAGAGGTTACATATCTAAGGCAAATGACGACAGAGAAAGAGAAATTTCACTCTACACTGATGGCACCTTGGACTTGCTTTCACGCCAGGTTGCTCCCACCCATCTGTTTTGCTTTAAGATTGCAGAGTTATAACAAAAAGCTATGCTTCAGATTCTGCAGGCGGGTCTTGGGAGACAGACATGCAATTCTTCCCATCATTCACTCGGCACCTGGGACAGACTGTTCAGAACCAAATACATATGTCTGATGTGAAGCATACACCTCTAATTAATCACCATGTTCCCAGCTGCAACCTTTTCCCCAGTTTTGCTTTGAGCATGACTGAGGGACATCCTCACCTGTTTCCCAAGCACATCCGATTCTTATAAACAGCCTACTAATTTTATCTCTGAGCTTCTTTTGCTAATTTAGCGCGTTTGTTTATTTTTGTCAGATTGGAAGCTAGACACTTTACAATCAGGTAGCTTTAATGGACAAAATGTTGACTCATTTCGCTAGACATCTGGAGAGGGAGGGAAAGGGTTTCATTTATTGAATTTGAATTAATGAAAGGTGGAGGTGCTTCAAAAAAGAAAAATAACCGTACTGCTTATAATCTGTGTCCCTGAAAGTGCTGGTTACTGACCAGACCAAGTCAAGTAACGCTTTGTTCCCCATTCAGTAGCAGTGAATTTCCAGCTCCAGAGAAAGTAAGCCCTGTGCGATCTTCCCCTCCCATTACCTCCTTTGCAAAAGCATCTCTGCTTCTTCGAAAAGGTTGTTTCTATCTGTCAGGCTCTCCCATATTTAATGACTAACACAATTTTTTGTTTTCTTCTGAAATATTAAATGAAGCAATCAATTTCTATTGCATGAACATGTTAATGAATTCTTTATCTTAGAGTAACATGTTGTGCTTTCGATTTCAGAAACCCGTGGTGAAAAAAAAATGAATTTTGAAGTCAAATCATCTGAATGCCCGTTTTACCTTTGGAAGTCTTAAATGTTGCTATCCATCTCCGCATTAAGGTATACAGCATAACCTTTTATAAAATTTATAGTTTTGAACTATGTCTTGCCATTATCTGTCAAGCCCACTTACATTTTCTAAAAGTCTCCTTTGAGGTAACTAGTCTGAAGATTCTAGTAGGAGGATTCCTTGATAGAGCCACAGTCTTGGTAAAAGTGTGCGCTTTTCTAGTTCCATGGGTGTTGGAATGAGAAATCTCCTTTGTCTGGAAGTTTTGTATACAAGAGGGATGCCAACAACCACCAATGCATTTCTGAACATAAGATGCAGAATTATTATAATACATTGCTGCCTCCCAATCAGGTATCAAACTTGGCTAAAGAGATTTGACTGGTGTGGGAGTGTTGTCTAATACTGACTGTGATTGTATGCTGAAGTTCCAGGGAAAGAGAAGCATGTGTGGCCCCTTCCCTTCTGCAATCACACTATCACCTTTATTCACTGAGGGACTTGTGTGTTTCACAGATATGCAAAAGTCAGAGATGAAGCTGACTACTAAAGTCTAAAAGACACTAAAGGCTTCCACTCTATACCTATGGAAGAAATGTAACTAAGGACAAAGAACTCTGCCAGGTCTGTGATAGGTGGGCAGCCTACCTCTCCAGGCAAAACCCTGAGACTTTTTCCTCTTTCAAAATTGTGAGACCTGGGGCTAGAGCGATGGTTCAGCATTTAGGATCACTTACTGCTCTATCAGAGGACCATTTTGATTCTAGCACCCATCCACATTGGGTGCTTATGGATGCACATAACTCCAGTTCCTAGGGTTCCAATGGCTTCTTCTGTCATCATGGTATTCTTTCATACTCACACACACAGATACCCACACATACAAACACACAGACACATACATGCACACAGACACACATATACATACATACATACATACATACATACATACATACACACAGACATACCCATACATGAAAGACTTTTTTTAAAAAATGGGGGCTCTTTTGGATACGGCTTTGCTTGGCCAGAACTTGAATTAAAACAAAACAAAACAAAAACCAAACAACAATAACAAACCCCAGCTGTTTCTGTAAAAGAAAATGGAGACAACCTGGGACCCAGGGCCCCTTCCCTTCCTTTAGAAAATGGTGGTTTACTGGTCTCACAGCTACAGTTTCATGTGTCCAGCCTTTCTTAGGGCCTGCTATAAGTTGTAAGATGGCCCTGGGGGTGGAGGTAAGCAAACTAGACAGTCCTCCCTGTCTACCATTTGACCAAACAACAAATCTATTTTCCTTTGCTAATTTCTGTTTCCTGTTTTCTGTTGCTTTGACATACAGGGAAATGGAGGCCATGGTTTCTAGGCCTAAGTACCCAGCAGCAACATTATTAGGCCAAAGGCAATCAACTGCCACAGGTAAGTTATCAAAGGCCTAATCCAAGTCACTATCTTCTAAAACCATGGCAACGTCTATAGCTTAAGGCTGTTTGGAAAGAACGGAGTGATTGTGTCTGAGCGTTTCCTGCTGAAAGACTGCACTTCTCAGCTTCCCTGTAGACTTTAGATGTTAGAAGTCATTTCCTACTCTATAAAAGGCTGTATCCCATCTTCTGTGGGCATTTTGGCTATCCACACACATGGGTGACAAAAGTGTCCCCTTACCATTAATAAACATGGCTCCTCTCCTTCTCTCTTTGTGCTTTCTGTCTCTCTACAGCTACTTTTTTTTTTTTTTGAGACAGGGTTTCTCTGTGTAGCCCTGGCTGTCCTGGAACTTGCTCTGGAGACCAGGCTGGCCTCAAACTTAGAGATCCACCAGCCTCTGTCTCCCAAGTGCTGGCATTAAAGGCGTGCATCACCATGGCTGCACTTCGGCTGATCTTAAATACTCTAACATAATGGTGCTGGTAACCCACCACCACAAGCCCTCCCACGGACAAACCTCCTTGGCTCTCATATGGTCCCAGGCCCTGGGCCCTCCTGCAAGGCCACCTGTTTCTCTCAGGCAGCCTTTCACTCTACTGCTTCCCTTTCTGTCTCCTCTTACTGCTGGGCCCTGACCTAACCCAGTCTGACCTTCTAAGTGGGAAGCCATGTTGCATTCAACGAGAATGCACATGTCATATAGCAAAATACCAGGGCAAAGTAGCCATGGACTTAACTCAGAACACCCTTAGTTAGACCTGAAACTTGCTAGAGCTTTCTTCTGTCTGTCTTGAGACCAGTTCATCAAAGATTTTGAGACTAATTCATCAAAGATTCCAGAGCTTTCTACTGGCTGGGACTGGAATTCTCCTCTGGTCCATAGGCGAAAACTCTTGAGAGCCTTCCATTGGCCCTGCCATCTTAAGAGCTGGAATTTGTAGGGCAGAGACCTCTTGACCCCTCAACTCCCCAGGCCTGTTTGGTCACCAGGTAACTCCCTGGTTTTACTTATGTCCTTCATCTGCTCCAAATTTCTGTAGAAAACTCTCCTTTGCCTTTCAGTGCAAATCTGTCATCAGTATACAGGGGACAAATGGCCACTGATGGTCCAAATTTAGAACTTTCAATTTCTAATACCTACATTAGTTTAGGCAACTCCATAAGATGGAGTAGTAGTGTGGTCTGAGGCCCCTCCCCCATAGAATTCGCAGTTCCTTTAATCCTTTTCATGGCCCTGGCTTGGAAGCTGCCCAGAGCAGATACCTGAAGCTGTTTCTACCAGGCCTCCAAACTTGAATCTGTTCCTAACTGAGATAGCATATACCTCTTTTACCTTATGTTTTCGGCCTACTTGTGTTTCTGCCTCTCCGAGCCTGGAAAATCCTGCTTGTGTCTTTAACAGCTAAGAGGTAAAAGCATTTCAGATTGTCTGTTTCATTTGGGGACACACACAAAGGGGTTATGGATATGTAGATTACTGGGTTCAATCTTAGATTCAAATGTCTTCAGGGGTATGGGTAATATTGAAAATTTTTTTCATGCTGTTCTATCCTGCTGAGGAGAAGGCTGGCTCTGGAGTTGGAATTCGGTCTACCTGTTCTACACTGAAGCATGGTTTGAAGCATGAGGTCTGCATCAAAGTCTCTGTCCTGCATCAGGATGGCCATCTGACTCAGTGTCAGTGGGAGAACAAAACAGAACAGCCCAGAAAAGACACCTTGCGTTTGAAAACAACTAAGAGATAAACTTTTTTCCATAGATGTTACAAGCAACACATGTAACAACTCTCTGAATTCTCCTCTATTTTCCTTGGTTTGGTTTACTACCTTTAAAGCTTTGCTTTTTGTTGAAACTTTCTGTGTTTTAGGATTTGTAAGTCATTGAGCGTAGTTTTAAAAGGATACACAGATCATGTAAACTTGCTATAACATACCATGTATATAATGTAGATTCAACTCTTGTTTAAGAAAAGAGTGTGCTCCAGATTGGGCTCACCTCGGAGTAACATGTGGCTTGCTGCCATCTTGGCTGCTGACCTTATCAGGACATAAGTATGCCATGTGACTTACTGACCTCTCGGTTCATGTGACCATGTGGTATCCCTCTGCTTATCACTGTATCCCTTTTTTTTAGGCCGATGAGGCAACACCAGGCTTTCAGGATAATTTGCTTTAAAACTGGATGATAGAAGGCTGTGATACTCTTGCTATATTTGTTAAGCTTTAGCTATTTGGAGAAACTAAGTCATATAAAAATTGATATTTTTTAAAAGTACACTATAAAAGGCCAGTCTTTCTGTGGACTGTATTTGTAATTTCAAATTTACTTTGCTACTAAAATATCTTTAATTTAATAATTATAATTTCTTAAGGCTCAAACTTAACAGAAATAAAATCATAAATCTTATGAAAGGTTTCAACTTGTTATAAACTGTTAAAGATAATTAAGATATACAAGTTAATGGTCAGTCATGCTCAGTACAAATATAATTCATTTACTGAGATGAGCTTGGAGGGAGAGACCAATTTTTAATCTCCTGTCATATAGTATTCTGGATTTATTGTCAAATTAAGCCTAAAACAAGTTTAAAGTTAATTTAATAGTTTGTTTAATGTAAAATAATATTCAAAATCAGGTATATAAAAATGGGTATAAAAATTGGATGCTTGAGTAAAATGGGCTAATTTTACAATACACTTGTATGGCAGGAGATCCCAGGGCTCAAGTTGTTCCCTTGGATGGAGCACCATCCCACAGAGCAAGTTGCATGCTAACCAGCCTCGTTGCAGGTCAAGGATACAGGGAGACTTTCAGACAAGTCAATATGAAGTAGAGTTACAGGTTAGTAAAAAAGAAGTCTGATATAGGCTTTAAGCACAGGTTAAGAAATAAGTGCTCATGGACAGGATAGGACACACCCAAGTGTAGACGTGGGTTTCCAGAAAGAGATTACCCTCAAGTGTCTTTACAACATATGACTTTATTGTCTGCTGAAGTCATATCTCAAAAGGGTTGCTAAGGAGATCATAAAATCTCTTCAGTGAGATCATAACTTAGTCCCTGAGCTGTATTAGATATCCATCACAGATGACAAGGTAAGTCTGTGTCATATAAGGACACCTAACACAGGAAACTGAGACATGTTTTCATTGTGAACAAAGTTACTGTCCTGTTTGAGAGATTTCCCTAAAAAGTCTATATATGGGAAAGGAATTAAAAGCCATATACACCAAGTCCCTAACTGTGGTTCATTACTAATTCAACATTCTTACTTGAAACATCTTTATATGAAAGGAGTATTGTCCATATGTAGGCAACCTATACAACAAACGTAATTGTGATGAAATTCTTGCCTTTCAGCTAGTGACTCTGGAGTGAAGGGTCCCTTGACTTCTCATGTCCCCACAGCCTTCCCTGTCTTCCTGGCCTGCCTCCATATTGTAATCACCTAAAGGACTTTTGTTTTGTCTTTCAGCCTTGGTTATAGGGCTAGGGAGATGGTTCAGAGCCTAAGGGTTCTTGTTTAAGCTTGAGGACCTGAGTTCGGATCACTAGCACCTATGTTAAAAAAGGGCTGCTGTGGTGGCCCCCATCTACAGCCCCCGAGCTGGGATGCAGAGATAAGAGGACCCTAACAGCTTGCTGGTCTTCAGTGGAGCCAGTCATCGAGGTTCAGGTTCAGTGAGAGACCCTGTCTCAAGTAATAAAGCAATAGAGTAATCAAGGAAGATGCCTGACATAAACACACACAGAGAGAGAGAGAGAGAGAGAGAGAGAGAGAACAAACAAAAACCCCACGAATCTCAGTGACTGAAATGTACTCCTGAGCAATCGAAGTGTCAATACCTTGGAACCCAGGAACCCTGTAGTTTATTGCAGCCAGAGCATCTTAGGTTATTCCAACCAGGCACCATGACTCTGAACGTCTAGCATCTTTTTATTGTTCTGCTTTTCTTTTTCAAGACAGGGTTTCTTTTTCTGTGTATCCCTGGCTGTCCTAGAACTCACTGTAGACCAGGCTGACCTCAAACTCACAGATCTGCCTGCCTCTGCTACTGAAGTCCTAGGATTAGACACATGCACCACCATGACTGGATTTCTTATTTTAACATATTTCCTTATTAAACCTGAAAACGATGCACTTGTGGAGGTCAGAGGCCAACTCTCAGGAGTTGGGTCTCTCCTCCCCCCATTCACTGAGAGAAAGTCTCCTCGCTTCTGCTATGCATCTTGCTCATGTGATTTTTCTGTTCCTCTGGCTCCCGTCCCAAGGGTACTGGGGTTACGATGGCATCTCACCCCATCCTGGTTTTTAGACTTGAGTTCTCAGGATCAAATCAGGTCATCAGGTTTGCTTGGCAGTCACATTAACCTGCTGAGCCATCTTGCCAACCTCCTCCTCCTCCTCCTCCTCCTCCTCCTCCTCCTCCTCCTCCTCCTTCCTCTTCTTTTGTGGTGGAGGTGTTCCAGACAGGGTTTCTCTGTAAAGCCCTGGCTATATCAGAACTTACTCTGTAGGCCAGGCTGGCCTCAAACTCCCAGAGATCCACCTGCCTCTGCTTCCCCAGTGCTGGGATTAAATGGCCACCCTTCTTGGTGCAGATTACTTTCAGAAAGTCTCAGGAAGCAGGAACTACAAGGCAAAAGCATCTTTCAAAAAGAGTATGAAGGAAAACAGGATGTCCTCAGAGCAGCTGCTTCTGTGGGAGCTGACAGATACCTGTGTTCCCACAGCTCTTTGGAAGCCTCGCTCACTTGTCAAATGCTTCTCACCAACTGCATGCTGTCATGTCAGAGAGATGCAAATAAATAAAACCAGAGACTTGGCTTTGGACATCCATACGGGCACAAACAAGCAAACAAAGGGAAAATCATGTTTTCCACAGTCAAGCAAATCAGCCTCTACTAGACTTCTATTAAGAAGAGGATCCATTCAAGGGAAGTGAAGAAAGTCAAAGCATTTTTTACAGACTTGTTAAACATATGCTTGATCAAGCATGGCAGATACACTCATGATTATATAACCTGCTTGTGGGATAAGGGAGAAGAATTTTTTTTAATCATTTATTTATTTATTTATTTATTTACACTCCAGATTTTATTCATCTCCTGGTCCACCATCCTGGTCCACCCTCCGACTGTTCCACAACCCATACCTCCTCCCTGCCCCACTGTCTCCATGAGGATGTCTCCCCACCCCACCAGACCTCTAAACTCCCTGGGTCGAGGGAGAACAATTTTTTTAAAAAAATTGTTTTTATTATTTCAGATTTATTATTTTAGAGGATGTATGTATTTTAGTGTGCGTGGGTGTGTGTGTGTGTGTGTGTGTGCGTGTGTGCACGTGCGCATTCGCACATGTGTGTCTGTGTATCTGGCTTCTCTGTGTGTGCTCATGGAGCATAGGGGCATTGGATCCCTCTGGAGCTGGAGTTACAGACAGTTGTGAACCACTTGAAGTGGATGCTGGGAACCAAACTCACAAGAGCAATGTGTGCTTTTAACCTCTTAACCTCTTAAGCTCTGAGCCTCCTCTCCAGAAGCTAAAGGAGAAATATTAAGAAGCCCAGCAATCCTTGGCTCATTGCTCCAGTTCATCTAGTTCAAGTGTCTGTAAACGTTTCTAGTAAAAAGGCAGACAGTAAGTATTTTCTGCAGGTCAATACTTTCTCTGTTGATGCCACATAACTCTGCCCATGGAGCAGAAAAATAGTCACAAACAACTCACAACAGAGAAGTGTAGCTGTGTTCTCATGAAGTCTCCCTTCCTTCCTTTCTTCCTTCCTTCCTTCCTTCCTTCCTTCCTTCCTTCCTTCCTCCTTCTTTCCTTCCTTCCTCTGGCTCTATTAAGCTCACAGAGAATAATTTATGGACCAATCTGATGTAGCATTTCTATGCAGGATTGCTACATCTCCTCTGTCTTGCAAGTCCCTGCATCTGCTCTCCCTTGTGTCTGCCGGTCATCTGACTTCTGCCTTCAACAGCTCAGTCTGTGAAGACTGAGCATTCCTTGTAGATAGCATCATCTGCTTTAACTTTTAGGCTCACGGTCATGAGTCTACAGCTGTCTGTTGAGAACCAGCTGTTTGGCTGGGGGCTCTCTAGAGCCAGATGCCTTCTCTTCATGTTCACTTAGAACTTCTAACAAGAAATGGAACTCAACACCAGCAACAGAAGCAGTCCAAGCCCTGAGTGTAGAAGCAATTCATCTTGGTCTGCCATGCAATACCATTTGTAGAATATAAAACTAATTTTTTCACAGATATGTAAGAATCTGGTTTATAAACCAAAATACACAAATGGAGGGAGGGGGCTTTGGAGAGAGCAGAAAGTAGAATGAAGATTGAAGAAAAGTAATAACATAAAAAAAACTAAGAGAAGAAATTTGACAAATGACTCAATGATGCCTTTAAAAGCTATGGTTAATAGGAATGTACTCTAAGGCCACTAACCGTATGAGCCATAAAAACAGATGAAGTGAATGACTACATAGCCATCTATTATGATAGTTAAAACTTGGGGTTAGGCTGGGGTTCTATGGTTATGAAATTTTAGTTAATTAAATCATGATAATAATTTTCAGTTAAGAGAATATAAATTTTTGGATCACAAACAAACATTTCTAGAGTTTACTAAAGAAAGCTGGCGTCTGCCTGCAGCATGGTGTAAGTTTCTTTTTTCTTAGGTTTTTAAATTACATTTTAATGTATTTATTTTGTGAGCAAGTGTGGGTGCACATGTGCCAAAGGCACATGGAGAGGTCAGAGGTCAACTTTAGAGAGTTGGTCCTCTCATCCACCACCTCACAGATCCCAAGGATGGAGCCATCTCTTCAGGTCTGGTGCAAGCATCCTTATATAGTGATCTGTCTGTCAGCCCATGAACTTTATTACCATCTGCTTCAGTGAGATGTCCTGATGTGGTGTCACATATCAAAACATGGCACCAGACCCAGACACATCCCATCACATCATATAGATTTTTCTAGATCTAGACAAGAAAATTAATAGGCAGAAACTTGAGGGGGGTTAAATTGTCAAGTTCAATTAAGGGAAACTAAGGCATGATCAAAATGCAGATATATTTTATTTTCTGTGAGACTAAGTCAGTGTGAAAATACTACCAGTTGCTGCTAACAGGAACATAAGCCAGTGGTTAACCTAGCCAATCTCTAACACATGCCTTTCTGAATCTTTGGTACATGCCGTTTAGTGATACAAACTCCTAAAACTTCAAAGGATACCATGGCTTTCTGGTTTAAGTGCTTTTGATTGTGAGGACAAGTCACAGCTTTTATCTATTCCAACGTGAAAAGCAGAGGAAGATGCTTTATTGTAGAAACAGAGCTAAAGTTTTTCAGCTGGTTGCTCCACTTTTCTGTGGGTTTTAGTTCTGTCAAACAGGACGCTTGCAGGTTTTCTCCCCTAGCTCTTCTTAATCATTTCAGCTCTGTTTTCTTCAAACCAACAAACCTATGCAACAACATGTGCAAACCCAGCATCAGCACCCTGTGGGGAAGGGACTGTGCTGGGGGAGACGATGTACTTCTTTCTCATTCTCATTCTTCACATTATTGCCATGTGTGCTGATGTTCCACACTTCTGCTTCTTCATTTAAAACTCTTTATTAAGGATGCTGGAGAGAAGGCTCAGAAGTGAAGAGTGTACACTACTTTTGCAGAGGAGCAGAGTTAGGTTCCCAGCACCAGTGTCAGACAGCTCACAACACCTGTGACTCCAACTCCAGGGGGATATGACACCACTGGCCTCCTCCAACACCTGTGTTTATGTGCACCATGTTTTTTAAAAACTCAAAAATTTCCTGGGCTGATGAGACAGTTCAGTGTAAGGGCCCTTGACGCCAAACCTGATGACCTAGGCTTGATCCCCAAGACCAGCCTAGAGGATGGAGAGAACCAACTCCTGAAAGCTGTCCTCTGACCTCCATGTGTATGCTGTGGTACACAGGCACACACTCACATGCATGTACATGCATGTGCACAAACACAGTAAACATGTGTAACACAATTTTTATCAATACATATTGATGGTAGACATTAGTGGGGTATCGTGTGGCATCGGGTTCATTCTTACAGTTGCTTCTAGGCACACCCCTCCCTTTTACTCAGAGAAGACAGTGTATGGGTTAGTCTGCTTTAAACTGAAAGTCACCTTATGAGAACTTCTGCAAGCCTATTCACACAGGCTGAAACAAATACTGCCGACTTAAAAGTGACAGAAGATTTAGTCTGAGAGGTTAAGAGTAATTTATTGCCTTGATAGTGTATTTTATTTCTACATAAGGTTCAGTGATTGATATCCCGAGAAGTCTGCCTTTCCAAGGGGTGTCTGGGTTTTCAAAGAAGGCAGGACCTCTGCCCCTAAGGAATTGAGGAGTGGTAAATTCCAGACTCTGCAGGTATAAAGGATGGTTTTAGCTAGGAGGAATGGGGAGAGGTGGGGATCATTCAGGAATCTTCACCTAAAGAAGCCGCATGCCACACAGAACTGGCTGCCACTCAGTTCAGCCCAGGTTCTATAAATATTGACCTGGCATTTGAGAAAATGCTCCAAAATAAATTGTGACCATACAAATTCTAATTCTGAGTGTGTTGACAAGTTTCCTGGACTCTGTATCCTATATCAAAGAGTTAACACTGTTTTACATTCCTGTCTTGTGGGGTTTTACAACATGAAAACTCTGCAGTTCTAAACATACTGGTAGACACAAATGATATGGGGAAGGTGCTTTCAGACAGCATGGGTGTGTACTTTACATCTTTAGCGAGATGTGATTTTACATCTCTTGATTGTTGTTAACGATGACTAACCGTGGTCGAGTTTCGAGATCTCACTGGAAATAGCAAGCTATGAATGACTGGCATCCATCCAGACATTTGGAGCAATCACACACTTTGACTCACTTGGATCTTGTTTCACCCAGTCTGGATTTCAAGCTATAAATCCAGGCTAGTTGCCTTATCCCAGAGTGTTATGTCGCCATATTTGGGCAAGGACTGGAGTGGGTCTAACGTACGCCTCTAGACTAGCTCTTTACACTAAAAAGCAAAACACTTTTCTCTTTCCTACAGAACAACATATTATGGGTTGTGTACATGACATAAGTGAGTTAATTTTGTATGCAATCATACGTTTGCTTGGGGGCGGGATTTAAAAAATAACAACGTACTCCAAGCTATGTGTTGCTCTCCCCTGACTGATGTTCTTAGCAATGACCCCACATCTCCAGTCAGATATTGAATGGAAGTAGGCAGCTACTTTGAGAGTGGGTTAAAAGATAAGAATTGTGCCATATCTCTTCTTAGTATCCTACTAACATGTCTGTCCCATTCTTAGGACGAGAGCTAAGGATGCAAAAGAAACCAGCTTTCTCAGGAAATGCAAGGAGAAGCCCCTTTTTGTGGCTGTGATCCACAGGTAGTCTTCCTTGCCTCTCTCTGGTATGAGCAGAGGCCCATCATTTAATGAATATTTATTACATCCCTTCTATGTACAGACTTCTCAACTGAGTGTTGGGGAAGAGAGATAGGGACAAGATAAATACGCCCATCCTTGAGGAGCTCAGTCAGGTGGCAGTGACTAATGCTAAATTAATATCATTTTCTGAATACCTATTTAAAGAACAATTAATATAAGAGACAGTGAGTGGGGGGATAATATACTCTTAGAGATCATATTCGGTAGAAAACTGTGGTTTGATTGGAGGATCAGGGAAGACATTGAACTTAAGCAGAGAGCTATGCGGTCCAAGCCCGTGAGTACTGTGGAGATAGGAGGGGTGAGGCTAGTGACCCGGGCAAGCACAAGATATTAAGGACAGTACAGTCACAGATATTACAACAATCAGGGCAAGAAAGAGGGGTTATGACCTGATCATTGTTTGATGATCACTTGAGCTACAACATGAGATGGAGAACGACAAGTTTCCACTGAAGATGTAGAAGATTACTGAGTAAATTGATACCACAGTCTAAGCAGGAGATAAAGGTGGCTAGGATACAGGAATGGCAAAGAGAAAGCAGTTGTGTATGGAGTGTATTCAGGAGCTTCTACTTGGGGCAGGGAGATGGGTCAGTGAGACACCAGGAGTGGAGACCCTGACTTTCATGGTTATCCAAGAGTACTCAAGAGAATGACTTTCTCTTTTGAACTACAATGAGAAATTTGGTGGGAGAGAGTGAGGAGAGATCATTTTGATGGCTGACAATTTGAAACAGTGAGAAGGCAGGTCAGGTGAAAAGCCTGACCCTGAAGGAATCCATGAAGTCCTCGCATAGAGAGTTCCATGTGGGGGTCACTTCCTTGAGCACTTTAAATTCGTAGTATAAAATCTAAGTGCTGCCTATTGGATACCTTCTACCTTTCTAGGGAAAGACACTCAGCCACAGAGGTCTTCCCTGTGGAAGAAAATGGGAGCCACTATGGACTTAAGAGGTTTAAACTTGACTCTTCCCTGAGTACTTCATTGCTTCTTTCCTGAGGGCCTTCCCACCCCTGGGCTGGTTTTGGTTTTTTGTTTGTTTGTTTGTTTGTTTTTTCTGTATCTTTAAGCATCTGTCTTACCAGCTCCAGGTAGTCTTTTGGGTTTGACCAAAGCAGGTCCATTCTCCACGTCCTCCTGGGAGATCCACTTCTGTCTCATAGATGCCCTAGTCTAGTTGGCCTGCCATGACGTATTACCATAGAATGAATGAACAACACAAATGTGCTTCTTCACAGTTCTAGAAAGTATGTGTCTCAGAGCAGAGCATCACCATAGTCAGATTCTGGGGAGAACTCTTCTCTTGCCTTACTAGACAGTGCCTGTCCTCAGTGTCCTAACGCAGCTGAGGAGTTCTTTCTTTTCTATAGGATCAGGACTCTGCCCTGTTGATCACATTGTCATTTAAATACTTACTAAAGACCCCATCTCCTGATGAAGTCCCACTGAGGTTATGGCTTTGACATATACATTTTATGCAGACATAAGTCATTCTATAGACATAGGGAACACTTGTTCAGTAGGGTCACCTCTCCTGACTCCAACAGTGGAAAGCCAAGATATTAAAGCTCCTGAAAGTCTGCCAGACTCCCAAAGTGACTCACATGTTCTTGATTTTGAGTCTCCTAATTCACAAAAGAAAGTCACCACACACAAAATTATAATAAGATGCTTTTTTTAAGCCTTACAAACTACTGCGTATGACTAAATGCTGTAAGGTATATTCTAACTTGTGTATTATTGTCAATGATTAAGAAAATGTTTAAGGGACTGGACAGATGGCTCAATGGTTAAGAGCATGGACTGCTCTATCAGAGGTCCTAAATTCAATTCCCAGCAACCACATGGTGGCTCACAACCATCTGTAATGGGATCAGATGCCCTCCTCTGGTTTGTCTGAAGACAGTGACAGTGTACTCACATATATACAATAAGTCTTTAAAAAAAAAAAAAGTTCAAATCTAGTGTTAGGATTTTGCAGAGCTGGCTATTGGAATTGTTTAGGGGTCTTTAAATCAGTGTATCATTTTGGTAAGTAGTTAGGCAACATCCACATTGAACTGAACTGAACTTTGGCCCAGTTCTTAGAACTTATCTTACAGCAATACTTTTCTATGGGTGCAAAGCCATGTACAGAAGGAGGTTTTTACTGCTACAGTGCTTTCTGTGATACCAAGAAAGAAAAGGAGGAGGAGGAGGAAGAGAGAAAGAGAAGGAGAGAGAGAGAGAGAGAGAGAGAGAGAGAGAGAGAGAGAGAGAGAGAATCCTGTGTGGCAGAGTTCTGACAGGGAAACAGAATTCACTACTCTAGTTGGAGTTAAAAAGTCAACCGACTTAGGAGTATGTGGGTGGGCCAGGGTGGTGTGTGGCCTACAGTTCTGTTCTTTGTCTTCAGTGACTTGGATTGAAATCTCAAAATCACTCATTGCAGAAAGAGTTACACCATGGAACTTGCCAAGCACTAAATATTCACCAGACTGTAACTGGTTAAATAAGCATGTAGACTGGAAACAGAGAAAACAGAGAAGCCACTTTCTCCTCTAGGCAAGGAAAACACAGTAGAGACATGACAAAGAGGGAGAGTAAGATTGTCCCGACGGGTGGGATCTGTAACTTCCAGAAAGTTACACCTCTCCTCCTCAGGGAGCAAGCGGGTGGATCCAATCTCTTTGTCTCCACCCCAAATTTGCCATGCTTCCCCTAGTAAGAAACAAAGGTTCAACTTTTGATCATGGAGCACTGTTGGTAAGAGTAAAGAGAATCTGTGCCAGACACATGAAAATAAGCATGATTCTTTATTTGAATATCTTTCAATTGTTGGGATTGTGTGTGAAATCCCAACAAATGCTGATTTCTGTACATAGAGATTGGGGCATCATTTGGACTTTGGTATCATCATTATTACGAAGCATTTCCTGACCTGTATTCTGTAAACATTGATTTCCATCATGTTCTGATTGCTTAATTAAGAGACGATCAGCCTATAGCTGGGTAGGAAAGGATTGGCAGGACTTCCATGCCCTGAGAGAGGCAGAAGGGATCTGAGATGGGATCCAGGGAGTTGCCATGAGGACACAGAGAAAGAAAGAGGCCAGGATGAGACCAAGATGGCAGGTAAAGGGCCACATGACTGGGAAGGAGGCCAGGCTAGAATAGTCAGGTTAGAATAGATCAGAATCTGCCCAGCTTAGTGCCTAAAGTTTTTAATAAATGTATGAGGTCTCGAATCATTATTTCAGAGCTAGGATATGCATGGAAAACCCCATACGTTCACATTCAAGAATCAGCAATATTATTTAGTCAGTGTTCAGCTGCTATGAAGAGACATTAGGTTCCAAGACAACTCTTATGAAAGAACACATTTAATTGGAGGCTTGCTTACACTTTCAGAGGTTTAGTAGAATACCATCATGGTGGTTAGCATGGCACCATGCAGGTAGGCACAGGAGCAATTGGAGAGAGCTACATCCTGCTGCTCAGAGAACTGGACCTAGTACCAGCTTTTGAAACCACAAAGCCTACCCCTAGTGACATACTTTCTCCAACAAGGCCACACCTTCTAATCCTTGTGATCCTTTCAAAGAGTTCCACTCCCTGGTGGACCAAGCATTCAAATCTATGAGCCTGTGGGGGCTATTCTCATTCAGACCACCACAAGTAAGATGTACAGATTACGGAATACCAATTAAAATAAAACACTATACACATATGGAAAAGAGTGAAATAGAGTTCCCTGTAAGGACATAAAAGTGCTAGAAAAGTAACGTAGTAAAAGACATAAGTAAGCAATGGGGAAGGTGGATAGGATGCAATGTTCTAGATACATGTATGAAATTCTTAAAAAATTAATTTAAAATATTTTTTTAAAAATCAAAGGTGTACACTGGGCGTGGTGGCACATGACTTCACCCCAGCACTAGGTAGGTTGATCTCTGTGAGTTCAAGGTCAGCCTGCTCTATATAGTAAGGAGTTCCAGGATAGCCAGAGCTACATAGTGAGACCCTGACTCAAAAGAAAGTTTGAACCCTTAATACACTTCTATTCAAAAGTGTGTGTGTGTGTGTGTGTGTGTGTATGTATTCCTCTTTCCATAAGTCAAATAAGATGTGTGTGTGTACGCATGCGTGCCAAATTCCTAAAGTGGTCAACTTTGGAAAACAGGGCTAATTGAATGAAAATGGGGCTTTGATTTTCTGCTCCACGGAGTTCTAATGCATTTGAGTTTATGAATGTTTGTTACCCTTATTACCATATTTAGACAAAGCTGACTATACCTGCTTTTTCTCTTCTAAGAAAACACATGACAGAGAGATGGCTCATGCCTCTCTATGTGTCACCTAGAATGGCTAGTCACCTTTTTCAGCAACTCATCTGAAAATCCTTCAAGTGTTTCTTCAGGGCATAGGAATCAGTACGTCACCTTGCTGAATGAGAATCAGTGTGGACGTGAGGAAACAGCCATCTCTGAGGGCTGTGTTATCTGCCTTGGGGACATTCTACAGCCTAAAGAGCAGAGTTTCAGTGCAGAGGTGGATTTCTGCCTAGTGGTGTGTCTAAAATAAAGCTGTCCCGACTGACTGCAGCCTTTAGTGTGATTGCGTTATGACTTGTTTGGTGGTTGTCTTAGTTGGGGTTCTACTGCTATGAACAGATACCATGACCAAGGCAACTCTTATAAGGACAACATTTAATTGAGGCTGGCTTACAGGTTCAGAGGTTCAGTCCATTATCATCAAGGTGGGAGCACGGCAGGCATGGCACAGGAAGAACTAAGAGTTCTTCATCTTCATCTGAAGGCTGCTAGTGGAAAACTGACTTCCAGGCAGCTAGGGTGATGGTCTTAAGCCCATACCCGAAGTGACACACCTACTCCAACAAGGCCACACCTCCTAATAGTGCCACTCCCTGGGCTGAGCATATACAAACCATCACAATGGTGATCCTGGAGCCCAGATTCATGCTAAGCTAAAGCTCCCCAGCTAGGCAGCATCGCAGGCCCTGCAGCTAGTTTTACGTTTGCAAGCTTGACAGTAGCTTAGAGTGACCCATTTTGTTTTCAGTGAGCAAATGTGAGGAGACGAAATGATAATTATTGCTATTTTAATAATCCATTTCTTGTTGGAGGCAGTATGTTTAGAAAATTAAACACCGTGAAAACTGATCCCCAAAACACAAAATGATTTTAATGGACAAAACAAATTCTTAACTCCTAATTTTTGTTTTGTTTTGGTTTTGTTTTGGTTTTGGTTTTTGTTTGTTTGTTTGTTTTTGTTTTGTTTTGTTTTTTTAAAAAAAAGGGGTTCCTCTGTGTAGCCTAGACTGTTCTGGAACTTGCTCTGTAGACCAGGCTTGCCTCAAACTCAGAGATCCACCTACCTCTGTCTCATGAAAGTTAAGTACACATAAATTGCTGTGCTTGCGTGTGTGTGTGTGTGTGTGTGTGTGTGTATGTGTGTGTCTGTGCATCTCTCTGTGTGTGTTGGTATAATGGTTAATTATTTCTCATAGAAAAGAAGATCTTATACTGTTTATTAGATAGAGGAACAGATGAACAGAAAGTCAATATTTTCACAGCCAACAATACTTTCAAACTCAAATACATTTATATTTCTGTGATGACTGAATTATAACCAACATGGAAAAGAAAACATCAGTAAAACATTTTCTTGACCAAAATATACACTCCACCCTTCAGCCACTTCCTCTCGAAGGCACAGGGGCAGAGAGGTGTTCATCCTCTCTCATCTGCTTCACTAGTCACTATAGCTAATTAGAGAGAGGCATACGCGTATCAAAGAAAGACAGTGGTGATGGTGGCTGTGGACACATACAAACATTTTGTCACCCTACCCTATGGAAGCATCATGGAAATTGATTATTTCCTTTGGAAACATGTTTTTGGAACATTATATAATATAAGGCAGCTCTAAAATATGTCTATAGAGTATGTCAGGATAAATGAGAAATAAAAACATATGGGGAAAAATGAAGAGAAGTGGGTGCTTTAAAATAAGATCATTTCAATATTTTCCAATATTTACATGTGATTCCCGATGGTTCCCACTACCTGTGGGCAATTCAGTGACCTGAGGTAAACTCACATTGCTCAGCCGGATGCCAACTTTCCGGCCCCTGTATTCTCTTCCCCTTACTGGACTGAACCTCTATGCCTACATTCTTCTTTCCCTCCAATCTCTCACAATCACATGATGCCTTCATATAAGTGAAATGACAGAGTATTTATAATCACATAGTATTTGTGGTTGGCTTATTTTGCTCAGGTCTATCTCCCCTCTACCCTTAACCCCCAGGACAGAATTTCCATTTTCTAAAGATTGATTGGTGTTTTCAATATCACAGTGAATATGTAGAACACATAGTTTATCCTGTCATCTGTGGGTGGGTACGGGTCATTCCCACATTCTGACTGTTTGATTCACGCTGCTATAATATACAGATCTCTCTTTGATAGCCTTCCAGGCTTTTGATGCCTACACCCAAAAAGGGGAGCACAATATCAAACATTGATCTTTTCAATATTTTTTTTTGAGGAACAACTGTGCTGTTGTCCTGAGCAAGATCTCCATAATAATTTTTCTTTTTCTTGTTTGCACATTCATTTATTCACTCATTCAATTATTCATTTAGTCAGTTTGCAGTAATTGGGATTGAATTCTTTTTTTCTTGTTTGCATGTTCATTCATTTGTTTATTCATTCATTCATTCAGTCAGTCAGTCAGTCAGTCAATTCACAGTACAGAGGGATTGAACTCAGGGCTTCCCACATCTTAGCACGTACTCAACCACTAAGCCATATTCCCTAGACTTTTTTCTATTTTCCACTTTGAGTCAGTCTCACTGAGTTGCCCAGGCTGACCTTGAACTTACTTACCACCCTCCTCCTCAACCTCTCAAATAGCTGCAATGACAGGAATGCTCCAACAGACCAGATAAGATTTTGTTTTATTATGGAAGCCAAACTAATGAGTATGCGCCCAAGTTCTGTTGACATTCCATGATGTTTGTCATGATCTTTTAGGTTAGCCTTCTCCTGATGATTAATCACATTACAAGACTTCTCACATGCTTATTTCTAATTACTGAAAAACTTTTAGAGAAATGTCTATTTAAGTTCTTTGCCTATTTCCCCATCAGAATAGTATTGATTACTGTTTTGTTACAATTATTGTTGGGGTTGGGGGTTCAGTTCAGTGATAGAGTACTTGCCTAGCAAGTGCAAGGCTCTGGGTTCAGTCCTCAGCTCTGAAAAGAAAGAAAGAAAGAAAGAAAGAAAGAAAGAAAGAAAGAAAGAAAGAAAGAAAGAAAGAAAATGAACAATTATTGTTCTATAGTCTGAATATCAATGCCCTGATGATGTGCCCTTGACACAGAAGCATAGTAGCTATTCACCTTTTAAATATTCTAATCTAAGCATTTCTCTTCTCGAATAACTATTATTATATTATGTTAAATCAGTACTCTCAATAAAATCACAACTTAGAGATAAAGGCAAGTTGATAAGATTTACCAACATCATTTAGGCAAGAAAATAAACAGGGGCCTTTCTCTCTCAAATGAGACTGTGATGTTTACACAGTTGCTGGAGAGAAGTGTGGTAAGCCCTTGGGAAGCCTAAGGAATTATTTTGGACCAGATTAAATGCCCCTGCAAAACATTCTTCCAGAAGGAAAACAAAACAAAACAAAACAAAAAACCCACCCAAGATAAGGGTCATTTCTGTGAGCGATAGGGAAGTCTGTCTAAGAACAGGCCTTGCCAAGGGATAATTCACTCTCTAAATATTTTTCACACAGAACAGTGACTCACGGATCTGGGAGCAGGGAAAAGGAAGAAAATTAGGAGAAGCTTAACAGACTTACCTTTTTCATATTTCTGAGCTGAACTGGTAAACCTGACATGTTTGCCTATCTGGGCATTTGATGCTGTGAAAGATACTTTTGTTTTATGAATTGGGAGTAAAGGGAATGGGTACCTAATTTCTAGTGAATATGAAACCCACTGTATCTAATATCATATATATTACCTTAAAAGAAGAAACAAAACACATATTTATAATTGCAGTCCTTTTTGCATTTTTGACATAAATTCTCACTATATAACCTAGGCTGACCTAGAATTCATTGTATAGACCAGGCTGGTTTTGAGCTTGTAGTCATCCTCCTGCTTCTGCCTCCTGAGGACTCTAAGTCCAGCTGCAATCATTTTTTTCAACACTTGAATTCTGTGTTACTCTCTTTTCATTTGATGAAGCCAAGAGGGTTATCTTGAACTATTGCTTCATTTCTCATGAGCTGTGGTCCATGGTACTGATGTTTCTCATTAGCTGGCTAAGGTCCTTCTGTTCTATTCAGGTAGACATCAAGAATAGATGAGCTTCTCCTCATCTACTGTTGGTAGACCCTGGCCCGTGAATGCTGAAGGCTTAGGAACTGGACCAACAGGCTTTGGAGTTTGCATCTAATCTTGAGAGGTAGGGACCAGGATTTAGATGCCCAATGTCTATAGCATTAGACACAGGTTAGAAGCTTTGCATTCTAGGCTTTGACCACCAGTAGCTACAGCACCTGGTCGCTATTGTAATCCTTGGATTCCAACAGCAATGGCAACATCAGGAAATAGGGGATGGTGCCTGCTAATATTACAGCTCCTGAATGGGTCACACCTGTTGGGACCCTCAGCTCCTATAGGGGCTAATGCCACAGCTCTCAAGCTTAGATTTTTGGAATCATTTGGGTTATCATCATATGATAACAGGTAAGGAGCCAAAATATAAAATAAACATCACTATGAAACCTCAATCACTTTGTAAGACTCTCCACCTCCCATTGCTCCCCAGCCAAAAAAAAAAAACTATTATACATACACAACCTTGATCATCAGGAAAAATAACTTGAAACTATATCTGTTATAAGATCCCCAAAGAAAACCTAACATGTATCAAACCTTTTGTATGTACTGAGTGTTTTGTAGTGTGGGTCTGTGACTTGGAGTTTTAGGTAAGACTTCCAAGATCATATAAGAGGACTTGAGTGCTTACTTTATGTCAGACACTGATTGCATAGATGAATTTGCTCCCCAAGAAAACTGACAGGTAATTATTTTTATTCCCAATGTACAAATGAGGGGACTGAAGTTCAGAAAGTTTAAACAGTTCCTCAAGCTTATGGTTCTGTTCTAAATCATAGTCAGACTTGGAGATTTCAAAGCTGAGCCTTCTCTACTTTTCTATGGTGTTAATTTGATAGGGCTGAACAGACAGGACAACAAGCAAAATTATTGTCATCCTGTTTTGGAGGCTGAAACCTTAAGGTTGAGGTATAGGATGGGAGCTTAGTTTCACCTGAGGTCTCTCACATGGGTATGCAGGTAGCCCCTCACTACTCTTACATGGCCCTCTGTGCCCACACATTTGTCAAATTGGGTTAATGCCCACCAATAAATCTTAATTTAACCATAATTATATCTTTAAAGATCTTATCTCAATTTTATAATATTTTGAAGTGCTGGGCATTAAGGTTTCAACACACAGAGTTGATAAGGAGAGAGTTATGTCATAATAACCACCTAATAAAGTCATAATGCAGATCTCTTATAGGTTATCTTTTCAGGCTGCTACCTATCCCAAGGACTATAAGCTTCCTATTCTATGTGTGAGTAGAATTCCAACATGCTTCCCACATCATAGAAACAGTTAAAAAAAATGGATGAAACTACAGGTCAGAAGATATCAAAGATGGTATGACTGGGCACAAAAGATAATGATCATGTGTAACTTTAATTTTTCAAAGTCTAGTTTTAATGATAGTTCTTCAATACTTTAACTGTCCTTGTAGCCCACCACCCACCAGAGGTCGTAGAAAAGAAAGGATATGAGGGAAGTGGACCTGTTTAGAAAGGTTCTTTGGAGCAACTCCCATCTGTGTTGTTTGGAAATTGGTAGTTCAATTCTCAGGTCAACAGCAGCAACTTGATCCACTCAAAAACCTTTCAAGGATATGTCAGCACTCCAGTTGGGTAGAGTCGTGATAACAAACACAAATCAGCAGCGGTGGCACTACTTAGCAGAAACAGCCAAGCCTCAGCCTCAACAAGAATCGGCAGATGGGACCAGAAGGAATGCTAGAAGTTCTCAGCTATGCCTCTCTCAGAAATAAAGATCAGCAAAGACATGAGACCAACAACCATTGCTCAGCAAGCTTAGCTGAGCCTCTGTCCCTGTCCATCAAGTCCTTTATACTCACTCCAAAGCATCATGTGTCCTCCACAGGTCTTGCCTCAGCATGTGTCTTGTCTCAGCATGTGAATCTGTCTCAGATGACATTATTCTGCCAATCAGCCCAAGTATGAGGAAGTGGCAAAAAACTACAGCACATTACCAGAAGATTTTTTTCATGTGTTTCTCTCTATTGAATCTCAACAAACGCTATGAAATGTAAGGTGGACCAATACATGTGGGTTGTTAGTGAAGAATCCTTCATCATGTGACCTTTCATGTGCATCCTTTTAACTGTGTATGTTTCAGCTAAATGTTCCTTCACAAATCTTTCACCTGTGCCACTTCAATGAAACACCCCTTCACGTGCTTGCCCCAGCGAAACACCATCCAACACAACTGACTTTCCAAAGAACCCTTAAGTTTCCACTTCAATTATGTCCATATCTTCTATGGTTTGTTATTCTCAGTTATCAGAAAGAACTATGGGACTTCAAGAGCTGATCCTTGTTCTGTGCTCTGAAAAACTGAGTCTGTGGCCTGGAACCCTAGGTGAGGTAATGCATAAGGGAGGTTCATGCCCTCAAGACCTACCACCTCCTCCTACCACCACATCCTGTGGGAGGGAAATGTGGCTGAGTCAGACTGAGTTGGAAATCAGCCCAGAACTTCTGGATTATGAAGTTCAACATGAAAAATTAAAATAATCTTCTATAGTCATTTTCACTCTGAATCTATGTTGATTCTAAATGTATGATTCATTCATAATGAAGCCAGATCCTCTGACTACATGGCTATTGAGCTACTAAAGGGGAAAAGTATTATACATATACTTTTGGAATATTCTCTTTTTATGTGTTTTTTGGCAGATGTAGCAAAAATATAAGAAATCCAATTTTCTTTCCACACATACACATTATATAAAGACATAGTGATACACACATATGTAAGCCACTGCATATATGTTCTATAACACATGATTTAAAAATAATTGATGATTAAGATTTTCAGATGATATAGGCTCACAATTATTTAGGGCACTTGCTTTGAAATCCAAACTGTCAGTAGACATTATTCATTCTTTTCTCCTTTGTTCATTGTAAACTTGAACTAATATGTAAATTACGAACAGTCTTCTAAAATCAAGAGGAATGCCAACAAAATTATGTAGCTAATGAAAAGGCCAAAGTGGTTTTTTTTTTTTAATTTGTTTGCTTTTAAGTTGCCTTACTAAATTGACCTATTGTTAGAATGTTTGTTGATATAATACAAATCAGTTTGAAAGGATTTGGGAAAGATTTCAAGGGAAAAGCTTGACTTGCTGCAATGTATCTAGATGAACCAAATAGTTGATGTCATTGTCCATTTCTCATTGAAGAAAGAATCCTGTGGTTGAGTACATGATCTCATGCCAGCAAATCATTGTTTCCAGTCTTGGACTAATCAAGTCTCCAGGGTAGACATTGTGCCCTCTTTGTTTCTCCTGTGGAGCTAGGGTCACAAAGGAAAGACTTGTCCTTCAGTTTTATATTTTATAGTTTCTGCTTGTCATAGCTTGTCCTTGAACTTCAGGATTTCTTAGTACATCTGCTTCAGATTCCTGTTTCAGGTAATGTACTGACTGGTTTTGTGTGTCAATTTGACACAAGCTGGAGTTATCACAGAGAAAGGAGCTTCAGTTGAGAAAATGCTTCTATGAGATCCAGCTGTAAGGCATTTTCTCAATTAGTGATCAAGGGGGGGAGGGCCCCTTGTGGGTGGTACCATTTGTGGGCTGGTAGTCTTAGGTTCTATAAGAAAGCAGGCTGAGCAAGCCAGGAGAAGCAAGCCAGGAGAAGCAAGCCAGTAAGTAACATCCCTCCATGGCTTCTACATCAGCTCCTGCTTCCTGACCTGCTTGAGTTCCAGTCCTGACTTCCTTTAGTGATGAACAGCAGCATGGAAGTGTAAGCTCAATAAACCCTTTCCTCCCCAACTTACATCTTGGTCATGATGTTTGTGCAGGAATAGAAACCCTGACTAAGACAAATTGGTACCAGCATAGTAGGGTATTCCTGTAACAACCTGACCATGTTTTGGGGAGGACTGTGGAAGGACTTTGGAACTTTGGGCTGCTCTGTGGTATGTTTCATAGGAGCTTGAAAGATAATGTTGAGAACAGTGCAGAAGATGGAGGTCTGGCTAGTGAAATTTCAGAGGGAAGATTAAAGACTCTTATCAGGGCCATTGCTAGTTTGATTTAAGATTCTGTGGTTTTAGTTAGCTGGGGCTGAAGAAATCAGCTGTGATTAACAACAAGATACCAGAACTACTAAAGCAAAACCATTGCATTGCTGGAACTATTGATGCTGGTTAGCTGGAGCTAAGATATTAGCAGTGATTAAGAAGAGACCAGCATCACTGAGGTGAAATCTTCTGAGAGCACAAAGGCTGCATTCCAGAGATAACCAGGGTTGTACCTTGTGCTGTGACTGGACTTTGTAATGTGTAAGAGTCACCCAGGTGGTACTGGTTTTGAAGACATGAAGGAGTCATGAAGAGCAGCTGAGGCCTGGGCACTGTGAGAGGCCATGGAAGGCCATTGGTGAAAGTGCAGCCTCAGTTGCAATTGACAGCCCAGGACTGAGGGGGTCATGCAAAGGAGGTGAGGCATGGCACCATGAAGAGAGCCTATGAGAGGCTGTTGGTAAACCTAGTTGCAGCGGAAGACAGCAATGTTTTGGAGAAGCCAGTACCATGAGATGACCACCATGAACAGCAGCAACATTGGAGTACAGGCATCTGGAGCCTAGAAGACAGGGTGTGTGCTACAAAGGGCAGAACTGGAGAAGTTACTCAAGCCCTTGGAGGAATCCAGAAGATCATGAGTGGATCCCAGACATTGGAGGGTTGGAGTTTGATTTTGCTTTTGATTGTGACTGTGACCTGATATTTTTCCCTCTTGAAAGAAGGTATTTTAGTCTAGCCCACAGTTAAGAGACTTTAAATTTTTTAAAAAACTTTGAATTTTTAAAAAACTTTGAATTTTAAGAGATTGGATGTTTAAAAGGGACTGAAGTGTTAATATGTAAGAATTTTCAAAGACTGGGATTTTTAAAGTTATTAAGATCTTGGGAATGAATAAGAAAGTAAGTAAGTAAGGGTTGAGGCTTAATGGTAATGTGTTTGTGTGTCAAGTTGACAAGGGGTCAATCGTACTGGCTGGTTTTGTGTGTCAATTTGACACAAGCTAGAGTTATCACAGAGAAAGGAGCTTCAGTTGAGAAAATGCTTATATGAGATCCAGCTGTAAGGCATTTTCTCAATTAGTGTTCAAGGGGGGAGTGCCCCTTGTGAGTGGTACCATCTGTGGGCTGGTAGTCTTGGGTTCTATAAAAAAGCAGGTTGAGCAAGCCAGGAGAAGCAAGCCAGTAAGCAGCATTCCTCCATGGCCTCTGAATCAGCTTCTGCTCCTTGACCTGCTTGAGTTCCAGACCTGACTTCCTTTGGTGATGAACAGCAGCATGGAAGTGTAAGCTCAATAAACCCTTTCCTTCCCAAGTTGCATCTTGGTCATGATGTTTGTGCCGGAATAGAAACCCTGACTAAGACAGGTAACATGATTGAAGCCTGAAGTTAGTTTAATATTTCTAGCATCCTTCCTGGAGGTAAGTTTGGAGCAAAAAGCCCAATCATAGGCATGAAAACAGGTAAGTCTGACAACAGCTCAGGTAACTTGCTGTTTGTGATGTGTTGGATGACTTTTCTGGGGAGACAAAGAAACATCTATTCACCCCAGACACTGAGGGAACCAATAGACCAAAGAGAGAACACTGTCTGAAATCAGCGTGAGAACCAATGAATTTAATGAGATCACTTACAGAAGCATGGACAATTCAAAGGTAGCTACATCATTGTGAAACCCCCACACCAGCAATGTCAAACTCAAGGGAAGCTGTACCACTGACCCAAAGTCCCACTCCTCAGTGAACCATTTACCTCTTATAGAATCTCTGCGTGGGTCTCATGAAGATCTCATGATCTTCTGAGCCCTGTGAGATTCCACCTCTCTCCATAATAGGAAGAAAATAAACTTGATCACAAAGGTCTACTATGTGTCATCACAGCTGCTTTGCATCAAGACAATGAGGCTCCTGTCCAAGCCAGAGGAAAGAGTGACATCGCATTAGTTTATGTAAACAGCAAAGCTCAACATTAATACTGACCATGAGTGATGGAGGAATGGGAGGAAAAGGCTGATGGTGTTTGTTTGGTCTCAGCAGTGCAGTGTCTGCCACATTTGGATTGCTAGCACATAAAACTCGAAGGAAACATTTTTTGCTAAGGCATTGTCTCCACAAAGTACCCTGTTGTTTTCTCCCATCCCTCCTGTGTTCAGATGAATTTCCTGGTTCTTCCTCCTTTCCTGAACTTGTAACTGTTATTCTGACTTTCTGGTTCACCTCCCCTTTATGTTTTTATCCTAAAAAGATCTTTTCTGTTCCTATGAGTTTAGAAGCCATTTCTACTCTAACAATTCCTAATCTTCCATTTCCCATTCTGAGCCTCAGACTTGAATACCTAGACAGACACTTACTGTTGTATGGATGCTTTCCCTGACCCACACCCATTAGCCCAGTCTTCAATTCTTAATTTCTATTTTAGGGAGCACCATGTTTTCTATCCAGGTCCTAAGCCAGAAACCTGGGAGTCATCCAGGAGAAACTCAGACGTTTCTTCCTCCAGAATATGTCTTTGTTCCCCAATTTTCCACCTGGATTATTATCTATATTTCTTCAATTAAGAAAAATCACCATAAATCTTTTTATCTCTTGAGTATGTCTCTGATCGATGTTACCTGAGCTCTAATTGGTCCCCATAGACAAGGCTCTCAGGTGTCCACTTCTTCCCTTTCCCATCCAGCCCCAGAGCCTGCATAAGCCCCAAATGGAAACCAGAAGGTATCTCTTTTCCAGTGTGCACCACCCACCCCAGGACTGCATGGCTCCATCTGTCCATACCCCCAAGACTTATTTATTAACCTCTTAAAGAATGAAACCTTTGGTCTTCTCATTTGTACATATAGTATTAGTTAGGGATTTTCCGTATGATGTGAGATGGTAGTCTCTCTCTCTCTCTCTCTCTCTCTCTCTCTCTCTCTCTCTCTCTCTGTGTGTGTGTGAGTGAGCTACTGAGAGTTGAACAGAGATCCTTGCACCTCGCACAGGCCAGTCTATCACCTGTTGGGTTAATGTAGTGTGGATTGAAGTTCCTAGTCTGCCCAGGCTCAGGACTCTCGGAAAAGCAGGACTCAGGAAGTTTGACCATGCTCATCCCATGGCACTGCCAGGCTGGGTGTTGGGTTGTGAGAAGCCATGGGACACCACCTGGGGGTGGGGGAATGCAGCCTGTGATTGGCTCCATCTGGTTCTCAGGTTCTTGGGCATCCTAGGTGCTGCTGGACACCACAGAAGAGCTGAGAATGGAGTGGGGGCCTCAGGGAGCACGGCTGGGTCCTGCCAGGACTATAGTTTGAGGCTTGTCGCCAGCTAGCTGGTTGATGTGGTAGAGGCTGTGGTTGGTAGCACTGGGAGGCCTTCTGAGGAAGACTAGATTTGTCTCTTTAGAAGAAGTCCTGTTCCATTGCTCCCCGCAGCAGATCCCAATGAAGAGAGACAGTCCATAGTTTAAGGGTGTTTATTGTCATGGCACAGAGTGGTGATGAGTGAAACCATACCCCACACACACCTCAGGGAGGGCCAGGTTGAAATACCTTTTGCAGGTAGGAGTGACTGGGAAGGGAAGTGGCAAGCCTCTAGGTGCCTCATTAACATGGGGATGTCTTGAGGCTATGTGACCACCCCTCTACTTGTGGAGGGGCTAAGTGACTGATGGTCACAGGCCTATGGAGAGCTCGTGTTAGGATCCTGGGGCCCAGAAGCATGGCAAAACACCTATTGTCCCTTGTACGGTTGTACCCTGCTGGGGAACCCCTACTGGGTCCCGGGGTTTTAAACCTTAGCTCAACCAGAAACCAGGCTGCCTTTCATGGTCCTACAATCACCCTATCACACAACTACACCTCCAGATCCTGAATCTTTCTGTGTAAAATTTGGTGTTTATGCTTGTCTTAGTGTTCTATTGCTGTGAAGCGACACCATGACCAAAGCAAAACATTTAATTGGGGCTTGCTTAGTTTCAGTGGTTTAGTCTATAATCAGCACGGCAGGGAGCATGGCAGTATAGACAGACTTGGTGCTGGAGAAGTTGAGAGTTCTACATCCAGATCTCCAAGAAGGGAGAGAGAGACCACTGGGCCCGGTTTGGGCTTCAGAAACCCAAAGCCCACTCTCCAGTGACACACTATTCCAACAGAGTTCCTCCTAATCCTTTCAAATAGCTCCACTCCCTAATGATCACACACATAAGGGACATTCCTATTCAAGCCACCACAGTGTTGTGCATGTGTATAGACTGAAACTGACTTTTTGTTTGCCTTAATATGTTATGCAAGGAGACATAGGGTTTAGTGTGTGATGTGAGATAAGTCTGCCCTTTGTGTATACGGAAATGATTATCTGCCTTTTATGACCAAAGCCTTCTAGTCTTTGAGAATATATAGATATAAAGAGTGTCTCTTTAGAGTCTGGAGAGATGGATCAGCAGTTAAGAACATCTGTTGCTCTTGCACAGGACCCTGGCTTGGTTTCCAGCATTTGCATAGTGGCCCATTCATAATTTCAGCATCACGGTATTCAAAGTCTCTTCTGACTTGAGAAGACACCAGGCATGTGTATGGTATACACATGCACACAAGCAAAACAGTCATAAACATAAAACAAATATATATTTTAAAAAATTTAATTCACCTCTCCACATAATCACCTGAGTGATCGTCTTCTCCTCTTATGTATTGCTCTGACAAAATTTCTGATACTGGGTAGCTTCTAAAGAATATATTTCCTCACAATCCTAAAGGCTGATAAGTCCAAACACTATGCTTCAAGAGCTGGTGAGGACATCCTTGGAACTCATTAGACAGGTTTACAGGCTGTGTTCTGGGTAGTCCAACAATGACTGCCTCAAGATAGAAAGGTTGAGAACCTGGACCAGTCTATGATGCTAGATGTTTTAGCAATCCCAATCTGGTACCAGAGTCCTAGAGGATTCTGGATGAGCTTCTGATCTTCATTCTAACTTGGAGTCCTGAAGAAGTTGGTTCCAATACCTGTGAAGGAATATCTCAGTACATGATAGAAGAGCTTGCCAGCAAGAATGAAATCAAGTGGGCAAAAAGCAAAGTTTTCTTCTTCTGTATCCTTTGATATGGGCTGCTACCAGAAGGTGTGGCCCAGATTTAGGATGGGTCTTCCTGCCTCCCTCACAGGAGTATTCAGAGGCTTGGGTTTTAGTTGATTCCAGATATAGTCAACTTTGACAACGGCGCTTATGCATCACAGTTGCCACTGTATTAACATAAATTACAAATTTGTCTATATCATACAAAAAAAGTCACTCATGATCTGGCCCTGGTCTGCCATTCCCCTACTTCCTGCCCCACCTCCACCTCCTCTTCCATCAGTTCCTGTCAGTGTATCTAACTCTAGTCACCCTAGCCTCTGTCCTTATTGGCTGTCTGAAGGAGCCTTTTCTTGACTGCTCATACAGCTGAGTCTCTTTATAAGTTATCAGCTTTACAGAATCATTTATTTGCTAACTGTTGTTTTCCAATTAAATACAAAGCTCAGGGATGTCAGTACTCTGTAATGGTATAAGGAAGGTATCCAACAAGGACCAATTAAAGAAATGAATGAATATCAAAGTTATACAATAGATTATATGTAGAAAAACAGTGAGTGTTAAAGATGGTAATTAAGGCCAACATAGTCATCTGGACCCATCATTTAGCCAAACCATGATTATATTTTATTTTCAACATGCCAAATAAACTTTGTTTTAAATTTTATTTAATCAAAACAGACTTCTGCATGTATACATGACATAAATGTCCATAGTATTCATGATTGTATAGTCTAACTCTTAAGGTTACTTAATCATCACTGAAGTTTATTGGCTCTCAATTTTGAGAAAGAGAGAAAGAGTAAAGATTTTATTTGGGAACGTTTTAGACAGTTTTGGCAAATTTGTAAATTTACAGTGTTAGCAAAAAGCTTATGCTTTTATTGACCTGGTATCTGTACAGATTAAATGTCCAAGCAGAATATATTTTTGTATGTAAATAATATGAGTGGTTAGCCTAGGCATGGTTATGAGAGCATTCATTTCATTCTGAATAACAATTCTTGCTCATGCTGCTACCCTCTAAGACTTTATTTTCCATAAACTGTAAGTTTGGTCCCAGTTGTTCCAGGAGGAACAACCAAGCTCACTTGCATCTTCTGTATACTGAATGACCTCAGTATAGGACAAAGACTGTTGAGTTGGCTGGTGCTAAGACAGCAGCTGCAGGCAGATAATTGAGAAAGAGTCTTCCCATCCTTTTACATCTTGTCCCGATGAACCTATAAACAGCCCAGTTCCCTGGCATCTGGAACATTTTTTCTTAGTTTCATTAATTTAGTTTCTAGTATGACATTTGCTTAGATTGAGTAGCATACTTTAACTTTCTTTTTCAAAATTAATTCTTTATTCTTTGACAACTTTATATGTATATACAATGTATCTCGATCACATCCACTCCCCATGTGTATACAATGTATCTAGATCACATTCATTCCCCATGTGTATACAATGTATCTAGATCACAACCATTCCCCATGTGTATACAATGTATCTAGATCATAACCATTCCCACATGTATACAATGTATCTCCATCAAATCCATTCCCCATGAGTATACAATGTATCTCAATCACATTCACTCCCCACTCCCTCCTCTAGCTCCCCCCAGGACACCCCATCATGTCTCCCAACTTTTCTTTATAAAGAGTTTATTTTTAAACAAATTTTGATGAGTATATAGACTGATAAATGGCAGGTAATTGTAGAAAACAATGCTTCTTACTTGTCGCTTTCTGAGGGGGAAAAAAAACTTTTTAAGAAACTGGCCAAGAAATAGCTACTAATGTAAGATTTCAGACACAGAAAAGGCTTCATCTTACGCATATCAATTATGACAATAATAAAATAGACACTACAGTTCCAAAGTGGGAGAATATCCCATTATACCTTCTAAAGTTGTTAATCAACAGGCCTAGCTACCCATGCTATTAACCTTTTCTATGGGAAATGATTCCTACATGGTTCTCTAGTTAATGTAATGTCTATGGGGTGTGCACATGATAGAATGCTGCAGAGTAAAATTGGTTAAATTCAATAGAATTGATTCAAATTTAAGTGCCCAAGTAAACTCACGCTAATGTCAAGACTTCTTAAGAGCTATCAGTATAACTGAAACCTTAACCTTTATGCTAACTTGACTCTTAAATGAAAATACTTCACAAACAAAGGTCTGTCCAAAAATATATCCAAACGTCAGGTGGAATGGTACCTGCCTTTATCCCCCTACACTAAGGAGACAGAGGCAAGAGGATATCTGTGAGTCTTAGTCCAGCCTGCTCTTAATAGCAACTTGAAGACCAGTTGGGGCTGACTAGAAGACCGTGTCTAAATATACCTATGTATTTATAGAAATATCTAAATATGTATATCTATATATTATATGTAGCTATCTCCCAAGAAACAATCAATCATTATTGGCAAGGGGAACCCATATCAGCACAATTCCAAAAGTCCCACATAAAGGTATAAATGCAATAGCAAAATGTGCATATTTCCCTTTTGTTGCCTTTGTGGTGAAAGATGATCTGACAGCATAATTTTTTCTCATAAATAGCAGAATGCTAATGTCAAGTGGGTCTTGACACCCTTTAATCCATCCACATTTACTGTATGGTGAAAGTGGGCAGAAAATGAAAACAGATCAAGCACTCACATCTACCTAGCAAAGGGCTTGGATTTGAAACTCCTTCTCCCTCTACTTCCACCCCCCACCACCATCACCAACAGCATTTTCTCAACTACAATGTATTTTCTCTTTGCAAATTTTCTTGCTGAAGGAAGATATTTGAAGAGGAACTTGGATTGAAGAGAGTAAAGCGAATTGCCAGATGGATTAGTGAGAAACATTTTCTGTGTCTTCTGGTCTTTCTCCATAGGGGTTCTGTGAGCCCCCAAAAACCAATGCTCCCATTTTGTGTGAATTATCCCCCTCCTCCTCTGCTGTGCATCAGTCTGGGCATTAGCCCAGTACCATCTTTGGGAGAGCTGGAAAAGTAGTCATTGAAGTCATTTCCTGTGTTCTGTGGTTCAGATCAGGGATGCCAATTGAGAAAGATCAAATGCCTAACCCAGAAAACAGACTAGCAGTGAGGAGGCAATGGGAGGCAGGAAGTGGGAAATGGCAAGAAAACAACAGGGCGTGGGGGAAAAGGTGAGAAGATGGATGTGTGGTTGGGCCACATTAAAGTTAAGCCACATGAGGAAGTGGTGTAACTATTACAAGCCTGATTCTCTTTGCCTGTAAAACAGAAACAACATGTCGTATGTCTCAATATCCTTATAAAGATCGATCAAGATAATATATAAACCATATATATTTCATATATTATATCAAAACAGGATCTCATATATTCAAGGCTGGCTGTGAACTCACTACATAGCCAACCTTGACCTTCTGGTCTTCCCATTTCTATGCTTCCATCTCTCTAGCACTGGCTACCATACCAAGTTTGTGTGGCGTTAGGGATCAAACTCAGGTGTTTCTTCATGTTACACAGCTGTCTGTCATCTGTGTTATATCCCTACTTGTGTTCCATACATAATTTAGGAGAGGTTTACACTTTATAGAATGAACACATAGCTTTGGGAGCTAGATAGAGTAGGTTTTTTAAGAAAGGGACTAGGACACTGTAGAAGCTCCTTAAAATATCAGCTTCTTCCCCTGAGCCTTTCAACCACTCATAATATACAAAGATGGTTTTCAAGCTATTCTGTGCACCGGGGTCATCAGGAGAGCCAGGTCTCTGATACAGTCTGGGTCTGGGGTAGGGCAGTGTAGGACTGAGAAAAGAAACCAGGCGTGTTGTCACTATTAGTGCCAACTGCTTTTAGAAGTTATCCTCCTCCCCCTCCTCCTCCTCCTCTTCCTCCTCCTCCTCCTCCTCCTCCTCCTCCTCCTTCCACATGCTGCTTTGGAATACATAGCTCAGTTTAAAGTCAAAAAAAAAAAAAAGAAAAAGAAAAAAAAAAAGAAAAGAAAGAAAAGAAAGAAAAAGAAAAGAAAAGAAAGAAAGAAAAAATCCTAGGTAGTGACCAGACGAGTCATTTTAAATGACAAACTTGGGAATATTTTTCTACTTGTACAAGTTTATTAAATTCCTTATTACTTCTTTTTTACAGAGTAAAACTGTAACCAATTATATACTAAATCAAATACTATGATCCAAATACCGTTGGACTCGCTATGTGGGATACATAAATGAAGCACATTTACAAAAGTCCAGCTTTATGTAAGGGCAGATCATTATTTGTGTCAGCTTCAAATATTGGTGATCTAGTCAGAGCTGGAAGACATATTTGATTTGATTAGTCATATTTGGTTCCACCAGATTTGTTTTCTCTCAATTCTGTCAGAGTTGTTTGGCTGTTTTTTGCTTGTTTGTTTGGTTAGTTGGTTTGGTTGGTTGGTTTGGTTTGGTTTTTTGATATGAACTGAATATTATTTTGCAGCTCCAGAATTTGTATGTTGAAGATCACACTCTCATTGTGGCTGTATTTGGTGATGGGACCTCAAAGAAAATAACTAAAGTCAAAAGCACTCATATAGGAGGGGTCTGATAGGATTAGCACCCTCATAAGAAGGGAAGTCAGTGAGCTGAGTTTGCATGCACCAGTGTTTGCATGCAGGACCAAGTGAAAGGTAGCTAGCTGTCTGCAAGCTAGCAAAAGAACCACTGACAGAACCTTACAGGCTCTGTCCATCCTTGGTCTTGGACTTCTAGACACCAGAACTGTGGGGAAAATAAAATTTTGTTCTTTAAGCAGCCTGTTCTGTTTTTTAAATGGCATCCAAATCAGACTAATATAATTTCTGGATGTCCTTGGCTGGGTGAATTTTTTTAAAACTCTGAATCAGCCGTTGAGTTGGGTATCTTCTGTTTGTCCTTGCAGATCTAGTCTATACCCCCATTTCTGTTTATTACAAGTTGGGTTGCTCATCTCTCTTAAGCTAGAGAAACTGATGATATGTTGTCAACATTTTAAAAATTGAGAGATTTTTCAATGCATGAAAATAGATCTAGATTTTCAGGTTCTCATGGAACAGTGCATGATCTGGCAACAGAACCTGTAGGAGTAAGTTGGCACTCGCCTTCAGACTGGGCAGTAACTCTCACGTTGGACATCGCTCTCTTCTGGCATCCTTTATTCAATTACTTTACCAGGCTAGTCACTGCGGCCACCTAAGAATACCATCTCCATTCTTCATGCAATGGGATGAAAGGACTGAAAGCCCAGATGCTCTGAATCCCTATTACTGCCTGTTGCAGGTGTTGCTGGGAACATCCCACCCACTTCAGCCTTTCCCGGAGCTCTGTCTGCGAGTGGTTGAAGTCACTGCTTGGAAGTGATCAGCAGAAATATATTATAAAATGTCCCTCTCTATCCCGGAAGGGCCAAACCTCAGTCCAGAAGACTAGAATGGGTCTTGTCCTTACAAATATGTGTTAGACCTTTATTCTCCACAGCTAGCCCCACTGTCAGATTTACTATTTCAGTGTCTTATATAATGTTGCTCTGGATTGAAGGACCCACTCTATGGCAAGACGAATGCAACCAATGGGCATATGACCATGAACTCTACTTGTTGTACCACACAGAAGCCACTTGATGACAATGCAGTAAAATGACTTCTTGAAGACACAGCCTAGTCACCAGCTTAAGATAACTGTTTTTACATCACTTGAACTAAAATACATAAGGTAGGAAGCATTTATCATGGCTCACAACTCAGGGGACACAGATCACCATGGAAAGAAAGGCATGGTTGTAGGGTGGGGATGTACAAACCTTGGAAGCATCATCCTGAGATTGACAGGAGTAGGATCACTCCCTCCTTGCTCCAGGCCTGTATGTCCAGGCACATGTATCCCTGCTTCCCCACCTTCCCCCCACCCCCCACCCCAGAAGGTCATGTAGCCAGATGGCCAGGTAAACTTCCCTTCTCCTTATAAGGTCATGTCCGGCAGCACCTGAAATTCCTCCTTATGCAAATGAGGCACCCTCAGCACCCTGGCCCTGAATATAATGTACATTCACCCTCAGAGCCCCTACTCAGCCCTCAAAGGTTTAAGAAGCCATTGTCCTCCCATTTTAAATGAGTAGTCTCACTGAAGCTGTCTCTGAGAGTCTGTTCTCAGCAGGCTCACAGCCACCTGGGGTCTATTCTGCTCCCAGCTTCCCCTCTTAGGATCTGTGTCAGCTGTGACTCTAGGCCAATCACAAGGCTACAGGTGGCAAGGCAGAGCCTGATCAGCACATGGTAGCCAGAGAGACATCCAACTGTGGGTAGGAGGGGTGTAGGCTAAAGCAGTAACCAATAAGGTTTTCCTGTCCCAGAAACCCACTTCTCATAACTAGATCTCACTTCTAAAATATTCTACAATCTACCAAAAGCTGGAGAACAAATGTTGAAACCAAGAATTTGCAGGGGTTATTTCACATTCAATAATGATGGTAGTTTATGAGGATAAAACACAGAAATTTAACCAATGACTATTATATTAGTCCAATGCCCTCAATAACTACATGATAGGTGTCTAGTCCCCTAAAGATGAAAGTAGAAGCAAGCCCATTTATCATCACTTCCAGTGAACTTCAAATTTTTTCACCTGGTTCATATACAAGAAAATAATCTATCAGAGAGACATCGTGAGAGCCACACTAAACCTTAAACTTTGACTGCCACCTGGTCATTTCTTGTGCTGGAAGATCAGCAGGCAAAAAAGGAAGTTTGCAAATGGTTATTGTGACCTTGATTATTGTGAGAAGTTATTTAGTTTCTTTTCCTGTTACTGTGATAAATATCCTAACAGAAGCAACTTAAGGGAGAAAGGGTTTACTTTAGCTCACAGTTAGAGGTACAGTCTGTGTTAGTGGAGAAGTCAAGGCATCATGACCTTAAGGAATGGTGAGGTATCACTCACATCTCATCCACAGTCAGGAAACAAGAAGGAATGAATGCACACATGCTGCCCAGATCCCTTTCTCCATCTATACACCTCATCAACCCAGCCAGGAAACAGTCTTGCCCACAGGAAGATGGGTCTTTTCATCTCCATTAACATAATCAAGACAATCCCTCATAGTCATTCCCAGAGGCCTAATTCTGAGATCATTCTAGATCCCATCTAGATCTAGATCAAGTTGACAACAGTAACCATCACAAGAGTTAGATTATCACAAGAGTTAGTAATCATTAGATTACTGTTAGATAGTGTTGGCAAGAAGGAATAGGAGCAGGACTTAGGTAGTCTCTTAGGATATCTATTGATACTTTCAGATCCTTTATATTATGGCCAACTACCATGACCAGGACATCAAATTTGGTAGTAACTCAGGCACAGAACCCTCAGCAACTGAGTTCTAGATCTGCCAAGTTTCTCTTACATGAAGGCTTCCTCAGGCTCATGTTTGTGTAGCCTTGAAACAATCTTCTGTCTCAACTGTTTTCTCTATTTTTACCACTCTATTAAAGCTTTCCTTTTCTCATTCAGGCCGCCTCAGCTGACAGATTTGGGAGTCAAGAATGAGGGTAAAGAGGAGAGGTAGTTAGTATATTTGATAATCCTAAGTCCAGAAATCCAGAAGTGTTGAGAAGTTGTGGCAGGCTGGGGAGAGAATGCCTGAAGTGTGCTGTGATTCTCTCTGAGCTGTGATGCTACAACATCATTACGAACAACTTACACCTGAAGTCTTCACTGAGCTTTGCTCATGGATGACGGATAACAGGGATAGCCTCCTGAGAGGAGTTACATCTTGCACATTCCAGAGCTAACACTTGAGTGGCACAGGGATATAAGTGTGCTGTTCTCTAGCCTCAAGATAGTAGGACAGACTGTGGAACTCAACTTGGTCTGGAGTTCCTTCCAACAGCAGAAGAATTCTAAAGCTGAAACACATTCTCACTTAGCTTGTTCCCTGCTGTGGTTTGAATCAGATGTACTGGCCACAGGCATGCACGCTGTACGCTCGGTCTCCAGACATAGTACAGCCTTAGTAGGGTCTGGAAGCTTCAGGAGTGAGACCTAACCTGTAAAAGTCATTCACAGGATGTGAGTCTTTGAAGGATACACCAGGGCTCTGATTCCTGCTGGTTTCTTTGCTTCCTGGTCCTTGGGTTGTTATAAACAACCCCCACACCACATTCCTAACACAAAGATTTCCCCTGGGGTGGACTGAGACCTTTTGAAATGATGAAGCAAAATAAATCTTTCCTCCCTTAAGGTGTTTCTGTCAGGAGTTTTCATGGTGATGGTGAAGTAATGGGCACATCTTTCTTTACTGTCAGTTTCCCTCAAAGTTGCCTCCCGAGGGCGTGACCTTAGTTAATCACTGCACAGAGATCTGAAGCCGGGGCTCTTTTCTGAGCTGTAAAAGTAACTTTTATTCTCCTGAGGTAATTGTCATCTCAGAGGCTTACTGCCTCAGTCTGCCAAGATAGGCCTAGTCCTAGAAACTTCTAGCCACCATACAATCTTATCTAGGCCTAGAATGTTTTCAGTTTCTGACCCTTACTGGTGAATAAAGGTATGTACTAAAGGCATGTTTGTATTCCAGTCAGAGGGACTGAGTTAGAGGCGTGTGCTAAGAGCTAAGCCACACCACAGCTAGAAACAGTTTTTTTCAGTAAAGCACACTATCTCGGGGTTCACAGTGTGATCAAATATCCTGCAAGACTGGGCTGTCCCAGACAACCTCCCACCCTGTTGCCTTCTCTCACACTGTACTAAAACTTTCTCCTGCTCTGCTCATGCTCGAGGAGGAGCCATGTCAGTTTACCGAGGGTGTAAGCTTATGGGTATAGAGACTCCATCATTTTCATTGAGGATTTTGAGCAGAAGTCCAAGACCCTTTGTATTTTGAAAGCTCTGAAGGTCTAAAAGCTATAGAAAACAGAGCCCCCCACTGCTCACCAAGTGGAAGTTAAACTAATTACCCAGGAGTCTGAACACACTCTCTATAATCAACAGGGATCGTAGACAGGTATGCTTGCTTCCCTTTGCAGATTTTCACTGCTCGTTGATGTCAATACTTCATTTCTGTGTACTGATTGTGTAAAATGCTGATTTTGTTGTGATGTTCTCATACGTGTGTATAATATACTTTGACCCCACTCATATTCACTGTTACATTCTCATGTCCCTTGGAGACAAAATTGCTTTAAATTATTCAAATTACTTCTGGATTTCCAACTCATACCGTTCATAACAAATCTTGAGAAATTTATAGTAATGTTCTTGGTATGATAAGGTTCTTATTTCAATTTAAAAACCTAAAAAAAAAAAATCCTTAAGATGTTGTGTTTAAAATTAAAGAAGAATTTTCTGGGCTGGAAAAAAATGGCTCAGAGGTCAAGGACAGGGTCTTCCAGAGGACTTGGGTTCAGTTCCTGGCTTTCACATGGTGGTGAACAATGAACTGTAACTCCAGCTCCAGGGGATCTGACACCCTCTTCTGGCTTCCATGGACACGAGGTACACACTAATATGCATGCAGAAAAAAAAGACCATACTCACATAATATAAATAAATATCAAAAAATTATAAATCCAGAATTTTTCAAGTAATAACTGTTAATATAATTCTGTCCTATGCTGTTTTACAGATTTAGTTGGTTTTTGTTTTGTTTTGTTTTACCTTCAGTTTCAAATATTTCCAGGTAGTGAGAGAAAATTCTGGAATCCGGGGAAAGTCCCTTTCTTAAATATACCTTGTTATGTTCGTGCCTACAAGTGTGGATGCTGTTAGGAATAGTCCTTTCTGCCATTAGGATGCTTTGTATGGACGGACACACAGTACACAGCAAGGGAGATGGTGGGGTTTCTAACAACAGGAAGAACAGAGAGAGCATCTTAATCCTAAAAGCAAATTTTCATCCCATTGGTGATAAAAAAATAACCAGTGTTAGTGTTTTTCTCCACCGTGGTGCCTAAGTTTTTTGTTTGTTGGTTTTTATTTTTGTTTTAGCTTTATACCAAGATGGTATTCATTTTCCTCCAGGATTTCCTCTGGAAATCTGCAAGTGTTCCAAGATTTGTCTTAATACCATAACACGTTACTACTATAAAGATGGTCAATGTTTTATAGCCACTGTTTTGGAAGAATCTATAAATGACACTTAAAATTATCAAATCTCTCTCAGATTTAGTGGAAAGTGTTGTATCATTTCTCTGCATTATTTTTTAAAGTTTAGAATTATTTTTTCTCAGTTAAATCATGGTAGTCTCTGGTTTTTTACATTTGTTTTATGTGGACTATCATGATTTAAGTGAGAAAAACCACAGTATTATGAACACAATTTGGTTGTTGTATAGCATAATTTTCCAAAGGACCTTTCTCCATGTGATTGTTTTTCTTTTTAACCTAGTCTTAGAATGTTTTAAAACTCTCTCCTCCCTCCTCTTCCTCCCCCCCTCTCCTGAGAACATCTGTTTTGTCACTATTAAGGAAAAGTGATCACTCATGTGTTCTTGAGGAGGAGTCAGACACAACGACCCGGGACAGAGTGCGGAGGAATCGGCCACAGGAGCCCTTGGTGGGCACTGGAGCTTTAGTGGGATGAGAGATACTTGTGCAAGTTAAAAGGTCCACTCCCACATAAGCCTTTAGTTCCCAAGAAAAGAGCATTCCCACGGGAGTGATACCCTGTGATACCAAAACCTGGGCTGAGTCAGGAAAATACTGATGGAGGGGTGGGCTCAAGGTAGGTTTCAAGCATAGTGTATCTGCAGAATTGAGAGGCTGGGAAGGCCCCGCACTTAAGGGCAAGGTAGAAATGAAGTTCACAGTTAAGGGTAGTCATGGCGGTCCTACAGCAGAGGCTTGGCCCTTGACTGCCAGTCTGAGTTGAAATAACAGGGGTAGCTTGTTACAGGGCACTAGGGACCAAAAGGTAGAAGGAGAGGATAACCACTTATGAGAAGAGGGTATCAGAGACCCTGGGACCGGAGTTACGGACACCCAACTTCTGTGTAGGAGCAGTCAGGACTCTTAACTCCTAGCTCCCTCAAAGTCAGAAAAAAATTTTTTTTATGTATTTTATGAATTTTAATTTAAAAGAAAATTTCACTTTACTGTAACTAGACCATTCTGATATTTACTCAGGATCCCTTTAGATGACAAGATATCCTGAGGCCACCCACTCTCTCCCCACTCTCCAGTGGCTGCTTTAAGCTAAACTAGGATCCTCTCCCCTGCGTATTATGAAGGCCTCTGGCTGATTCTGTCCGTGTTGTCTGTGGCTTAATCTTCACACAGGCAGCTAAGGAAATCTTTGAAAACTAGAATCCAATTCTCACACTGTTCTGCTGGTAACACTCCTAAGGCTCCCCTTGGCTTAGTGTCAAGTTTTAAGTCCTTGCTGGCCTTGGCTCTCCCTCAGGAGGTCCAGCCGGTTTCCTAACTCTCATTTCCTGGTTCCCTTGTTATGGCCCCAGGGTACTGCTGCTCACTGGCCCCAGAGGCATGGTTCTTTTCTTCCTTAAACTGAGTTCTCTGTTCAAATGGAAAGGGCAGTTTCTAAAGGGCTCTGTTACTCTCTATCTTCCTTCCTTTCTTTAGTTTCTCCAAGGACCCCATGGCCCACTGGAAGGATCTTCTTCGTTTTCTGTGTAGCTTCCTTGGCTGGACAGAGACCTTGTTTCACACTTTATTGTTACACTTCCAAACCTATGACCCATGTAGTATCTCTGCAAAAGATGGATGAATAACAAGAGTAGAGGAATAGAATACTGGCACTTGTCAGACCAGGATGCCAAGTCAGGAGCAATCTCTAATTCCAGAATTTTGGAGACCAAGTCAGGAGTGTTACTCTAAAGTTTAAAGTCACCCTGGATTATGTAGTGAGTGCCAGGCTAGCCCAGGCTATATGAAGGACTGTGCTGCCTCAGTAAAACCAAGGAGAAGGAAGAGGAGAAGGGAGAAGAAGAAGAAGAAGAAGAAGAAGAAGAAGAAGAAGAAGAAGAAGAAGAAGAGGAAGAAGAAGAAGAGGAAGATGAAGAAAGAAAATTGTGTGGGAAGGACTTTTGAGCCATGTAAACATTTTAAGTTCAGTTTTACTATGTAGCTCCCGCTGGCCTGGAATTCACTATATAGAATTCAACACACACACACACACACACACACACACACTATCTATAATATTAATATATATATATATATATATATATATATATATAAAATTCCATGTGTGTTTTATATATAATATATATTATACTATATCTTGATGGTCTCAAATTCACAGAGGTCTGCCTCCCTCTGCCCTTCACACCCAGACCTTGAACAGTAGCTCTGATATGAATTTTTAATCTGAATCTAATAATAAGCAAGCAGATAAATTTAGTTCACACGAGTTTCTATGAGAATACTACCTAAGTTTTTCCACAAGTAGCAAGGGTCTCAACAGACAAAAAAGTAAGGTGACGTTTTTCTCTAGATTGCAAAAATTAAGCACCATGACAAACGTAATGACTGACTTCTGAAAGACAGTATAACTGTGCTTCATGGGTCTGAAACTTACTTTCAAATACTAAGTTTTGCATTACATATAGATATGCATACATACACATATACAATCATATGTCACTTAACAATGGGTATATTCTGAGAAACATGCCATTGGAGGAAAAAAATCTCCCAGCAGGCTGGGCAGTGGTGGCCCACACCTTTAATCCCAGCACTTGGGAGGCAGAGACAGACAGATTTCTGAGTTCAAGGACAGCCTGGTCTACAGAATGAGTTCCAGGACAGCCAGGGCTACACAGAGAAACCCTGTCTCGAAAAAAACAAAAACAAAAACAAACAAACAAAAAATCTCCCAGCAGCACCAACACTCATGTGCTCACATGGAGTATGCCTGTATTACCAATATGAGCACGTAAGAACAATGTTATATAAATCTGATGGTACAGTATCATTGCACGATGTATGGCTATAAGATTATAGCTGGGAAGAAAGTGTGAAGAAATGTCATCACTTGGTGAACTTCAGTAAGAGACAAACAGTTGAAGAAAGAGAATGGTCATAAAATGGCAGACCCTGTAATCAGATTGTCTGGGTTCAAGTCCAGGTTCCCAGTGTCAGCTGGGAGTCAAGCATTTATTTATCAATCTGTTTGTTCATCTGAAAAAAGAAGAGAAGCTATCAAAACATGTACCAAATGAACATCTTCCCTTCCCCACGAGCCTCGCAGAGCCCCATCGCTCAGAGCCAGCTTTACACAGTTAGTTAGTTGCACAGATTGAATAGTTTACCAGAAGAGGCACTCAAGCAGGGTCTGAGGAAACAGAACAGTTGCACATTGTCAGAGCAAAGAGGGATCAAATTCTGTGGCGTAGGAGGTTTTCCTCTAAAAAAATTACAATTCCAGGAGTCTCGTCCAAAGGTGTGGTGGCCCTCGTCACCAAAAGGCAATCTCCTCAGGCTGGAGGGACGGAAGGAAGGACAGATTGAAAGTGCTGAAGTGTCTTTTCTATCTGGAGCTCATTAGCCCTGTTTCCATGAAGTGTACATTCTCAACACACTTCCATCTCCTCCTGTCGTAATTTCATAGGACCCATCAAATCGTGGTGTAAGCACTGATGGAGAGCTGACAAGACTTCACTCTGTAGCCCAAGCTGGCCTTAAACTACAGCCAGTCGTCTACCTGCATCAGTATCCCCAAGTGCTGGGATTACCCAAGGCACGTGTGGCTGAGAGTGAATATTTACAGGCTGCAGGATTCTGCTTACCTTGTACAGCAGAAATCAGTGGCTGAACTTGGAGGGCAAGGTCAAAAACCATGGGATCTCATCTCAAAAGCGAGTAAAAGTAAGTTAGGGATTTACATTTTTATTATTTAATCAATTATGTGTTTGTGTATGTGTGTGTTGCTGTGTGTGAGTGTGTCTGTGTGTGTATATGTGTGTTTGTGTGTGTATGTGTATATGTGGATGTATGTGTTAGTGTGTGTGGATGTCTGTGTGTATGTGTGTGTGAGTAGGTATGTGTGTGTGTGTGTTGGTGTGTGTGTGTGTCTGTGTGTGTGTTGGTGTGTGTGAGTGTATCTGTATGTGTGTGGCTCAGTTGTAGAACACTTGCCTAGTAAGCACAAGTCTCTGCATTCAATCCCTGGCACAGGAAGAATAAAATTTAGAATTAAAAAAGAATAAAAATATGTAATAGAGATATTTCTTCTTCCATTCTCAAGTCCTCATGGTCTTGAGAAATTGCCTAAAACCTTTCAACACTGCTGGATAGATGCAAGGCATGGCATGGCTAGCTTTACAAAGAGGCTGTCACATGACTCCTGAGCAAAACTTGGGACCCAGACACCATGGGATCAAAGTCAGGAAAACAGAAAGTAGTTTTCACTGAAAGGACTAAAAGTCAGCCCGAGCCAGACACACAAAGCTGAACCATTTTCTGTGAGTAGCCTGGAGGTTTTATTGACATTCAAAATATTCATACTTCTGATTTTTCAAAGTCTGCTTATCATGGAATGCTTCGATTTTGATATCATATCCAGGAATCAGCAGAAAGGGGTACTTTATCATTTACCACAGGACATGAGCAAATACATTTTTAGAGTAATTTAAAAGGAAGAGGAACTCACTGTGAGTCATTTTCCCGAATCCTCACCTTCTTCAAACCTGAAGAAAGGGCACTGGGCTGGCAGGATAGACCAAAGAGAGTAAAACGTTTTGGACTGTGATTTATGTTCAACGTCATTGTTTCTTCAGATCAAAGTGGGCACTGGTATATGGGTAGTGTAGAAAAACAGAGAAGCCAAAGATAAAGCTGAAATTCAATGTTGTCTTACATTTGATCTTGGTGAAGTACTTATTCAATAATACGCAAGGTTTCCAAGATGATCCAAATGTAATATGGGAAGGGCAGGTATACAGTTGGAAGATACGTACTTGGGATTGGGCAGAAGAACTAAGCAGGGATTCTGGCTTTATCAAGGTATTGATACTGCTAAGCCTAGTGCTCTTGAGTTATAAACAGGGCTTGTACTATCTCATTATATGATTCAAGCAAACTGGGGTTATTCCGTAGGTAGAGTGTATATGTAGATAACACGCAACCATCTCTCTGACACCATTATTCCCAAATGCATCCCTTCTGACTTTATCCTCCAAATCCAGCCACTTAAGATTCCTGCTCCACAAGGAAAGTGGAATCCTACCAGGATTGTCGTAGAACAACAGTTTAAGAGTCTTCACTCTTAGCCCAACTTGGTAGTGCATGACTATAATCCCAGTGGATGGGGAAACTGAGGCAGGAACAGGCTTCCCTGGAATTTAAGGACAGCTTGGGCTATGTGCTATTACAGGCCAGCCTAAGCTACAAAGTGAGACTTTCTCTTTTAAAAGAAGAGGAATTAAAGGAAAGAGAAGAGGAGGAAGAGGAAGAGAAGGAAAAGAATATTAGCTCTGTCATGCTATGCGTCTGAATCGGGTTCACTGCCTCCGGACTGGGAAGAGTGGGAGGTGAGGATGGCAGGAGGCTGAGAAGGCAAGATTTTTATTGAACAGCAGAGTGACGCTTCCTACAGTAGGTAAGAGGCTGGATAGCTCATTGTCAGGTAGCAGTTTAGAGTAGCGACTTCTACATACCAGGAGTGGGCCAGTCCGGTCCCACCCATGGGGAAACTAGGTCTAGAGCTGGGATGAGTCTGATTGATTAATTTGACTATATGTGCAGAATTCTGGATGAGCCAGGTCAAAGAGAAAAGGCCCCGGAAAGCCTTCCAGTTTCAAACGTGGGGTGGGGGGTAGGGGAGAATGGACACCAAGACCTAAGAAGACCAGAGAGCAGAGGTTAATGATTAACTGATATGATAGGTCAGCTCCTTTGGGTTTTAGTCCTTGACAGCAGAGAGTTTATGGTAAAACTCAGGACTCTTGTTGGAGTTGACTATAGATGCCAGGACTTAGAGATACTTTTTTCTCTTGTGCCTGTGACTCTAACTGCCTATGTAAGACTCTGGGTGAGCCTTAACTTCCCAAAGACCCTCTGAGTGAACACATGGAGTCGGATATTGATGCAAAATGCAAGAGAAATTTATTGATTCAGCATGCTGAGGTCGCTCTGCATACCAAGACAGGAGATCGACCTTGCGGATCCCATTCAGGGACCTTACATAGGATTTTAGAGCAGCTGCCATTAGGCACAAAGTGATTGGCAGAACAGTGTGACTTTTAAACTGATTGGCCTTTAGGGAATGAGGTAGCAGGGGCTTAATCAGCCTATGTGCTCTCTGACCTGTTTCTTCCAGGAGGGGAGGGGTGCCCATGTGCTCAGAGGGGTGAGGGGACCCTGGTGGAATATCTCAAAGTTCCCGAGCTGACCTCTCACCTAGAGTTGTACTGCATTGTTCCTATTTTGTATTAATATCACATTATTGATAATGGCCCCATTTAGAACCTCTGAGTGACAACTGGATCAAGATAGAGCAAGAGTGGAAAGTTTGACAACTCCAAAGTACTGATATCTTCTCTTTCCATACCAGGCTTTAAATAAAAGATAAAGTACTCGTTGATGTTTTCCCTCTTTTCCCAGTTACACTCTTTGCTCTCAACTTTGTCAAAACTCCACCTTTAACATCAGAAACCAAGTCTTTCTTGACACAGGACAGGCCTCCATCAAGGGTCGCTGGTTCCTCTCCTTCTTTGGTCAGAAGAAATGATTGCTGACTCAGTAGACACACACCCATCCCTTTATCCTTCTGTCTAACTTCCTACCTCTAGCAGATTGCGATGGCTTGAACCCAGAGCTGTAGTTTGACCCGGGTTCTTCTGCAATTCTTATGAAATGCTTTAATCACTTCCCCTTCTGCTCCAGCAACTTCCTGTCTTAGGTTCTTTCAAAACCTTTGCTTTTGAAATCACCTCATCCACCCACTTTGTAACTATGCATAAGAACAAAGAGAATTCCCTTTCCTCCATTGCATTTTATCTAAGTCAGGTCCAAAACCAGAACTGCCGTGTTTGCACAACTTGACTCTACTCAAGGATATCTTAATTACATTCTCGACTCTTCTGCCCTTTCAGCCTCTTATCTTTCTTCCTCTCAGTACATATCTAACCTGGGGAACTGTCTTCTGGTGAACTTTGCCCCTGCACAAAATATCTATGCCTAGCCACAGAGATTTAGGTCTCTACATCTCAGCTCAAATATTTATCTTTGCTACTATGGAAGTTTCCCAGTGTTTCTGTGAGATGACACCCCAAGATTTATTTTAGTGAGTGATTTCCCCTCTCCATCTTTGCTTAACTTCACGAACACAATCTAGTATCCTATTTAAAGACGATACTGTCTATGAATGATATAGAAAACAAAAGAGGTTTTTGATTTATTAAATCTTCCTACAGTAAACAAGGACACTGCAAACACAAATAACTAGTAACCTCAGGTCCATGCTAATAAATCTCACACTACCATGCAAAGTCTGTGCTTCCCTACCCCTTGGGAACACTGAATTGCTGGTGTATTTTCCCACCAACATATTGGCTTTTTCCTTATCAGAAAATGCTTCCTTCCTGTCTTCTGGGTTAGTTAGGGTGTTTTTCTTAGGCACTTTCTTCTTTTGTAGCTCCTTTTCTCCTAGAAGGCTTCGGCAATCTATGGTTCTTCCCCCTCTGCAGAGGAAGGGCCCTGTGGTCCATGTGGAGAGCCCATGCCTGCCGGAGAGAGAAGGAAGAGCACCTCTCTTCTGCCTGCCACATTGCCTGTTTTGGTTGTTTGAACATCCCCATTTCTTATATTCATTTCTTTAACAACTTAGATTTCTGCAGTACACCTGTCCAGAAGGATGCCTGCTGAGTCGCCAGTGTGAGAGGCAATTAGTTCCAAATTGACAGCATGCTGAATACCTTTGTTTGCGATTTTCATTCGGGTGACTTGTTTCCCATCTATGGCATATTCTCATGTAAGACAGGCTTCTGCTGCATGATGTTCAGACACCTCTGTGAACCCCACTTTTGGTTCCTATGCGATATCTGCTTGCTTCTTGTAGGTTTTCCAAAATTCTCTAAAGCGAATCAGACCTTTCCAAAGCATATCTGCTGCTGAGTTTTGTGCACATCTATGCAAACATTTGCAGCGACATTCAGGACAAATATAAAAAATGAGATTTAGAACATTAGTATGTGTTTTTTGCTGGTGACCTGGCCTCCTCTTTCAGAGGAAGGGGAGGGAAAAAGATGTGCTATGTGCTTTCTGTTCAGGATCCAGCTTTGACTCCACACTCTTCCAAACTATGGTGTCAGCTCACTCTGTACATGGAAAACTCAGAAAAATGAAATGGTTCAAGGTACTGAAGTAAGCTCTCACCAGGGTCTCATGTTCAGGGATGCCATAGCATGTGCATCTTTAGGGGTGTTTCCCCACTTCTTTGGATCAACTCCATCCAGAACAACTAATGAAGACAGTAAAATGACTCATCCTGTGTCTGGAAAGAAAAGAAAACTGTCAACCTCCCAAGCACAAGAGAAATAACGTAGGTAATAAATGGCTTTTAGAACAGTACATGAGGTAGACTGGAAAATACAAATAAGTTAATGATTGTGTTTAAATAATAAATGGAAGCACAGACATTCATCACAGTCCCTTTTATAATGAGGGTCCTATTCAGTATTTTGAAGTGTTCATTCACACATCTGTTCCACATCTGTAGTCTGTCTACAGCATTATGTCTGGTGGCAATGAAGAAATCACATGATCTCTCTCTAGAGAAAGGTAAATCTAAGAGGTCTTTCTACTGGGCATGATGTTAGGAGACCAGAGGGTAAGGGAAGAGGATCTGAGCACAGCATAGAGGCCTGAGGATCTGGAGAGAAAGTACCTACCACTGTAGACAGTTCAGAGGTATTCCAAGAAACAGAGCTTAGGACATACTCTAAGATAAATACGTTTCTATGTTATCGTGTTATGGGTGAAGGTTAGATGGTATTCCATCATCTGTATGTAAACTTTTTTATCTACAATTGATCTGTTTACTAACACCATCAGGAGTTTTCTTAAATCCTTTTCTGTCCTGTTTTAACTTGTGAGAAGATAAACTCTATTATGTTTGCTCAAATTGAACAATGAGTTAAAGAGCAACCAGGTTCCAGAATTGGATGTAGACCCAACCTATAGGATTGGGCAAAATGTCTCTTTGCTTTTTCTCTATAACTTCTAAATCTACATTATATTCTGACCATGAAAGCTTCTGGACCACATTGATTTCCTTATCTTAGCACCCAGAACCTTAGGGTGTTAAGTGATACAGAAAAAGAAAATGACAGTTGTGGGTGGAAGTAAGGCTGCTAACCACTCAGCTTGAGACTGGGAATAGTCACAAGGGGGTTCATATATAAGAAATTGAGACAGAGGAGAGAGGGTCAAAACGCTGGGACTGAGAAAGACTAAGCAATCGCTGGACTGGAAAACGGCAAGGGGTCTCCTATGCTGAGTATAGGCACACCACGAAAACTTGCAAGGCAAGAAAAGAGTCCTGTTATCATTTTATGATTAGCTCATTGAGAAACCATTCAGACTTAGGACATTTAGAATTTTAAGATATTTAAATTTTCTGATATTTGAAGCCATTGAGTTTATGGCCATTTGGTATAGCAAGCATAGGAAGCTATCCAGTATTCTGTTAACCAGTTATAAAAGTGTGGGTCAACAGACTGATAAAGATACATGTATTTTAGATATTCATAAAAATATTGCTGGTGCCTAAAGAAAGTTTTAATGAAGCTAAACTCTGAGGATTTTTTTTTGTTTGATTTGCTTTGCTTATTAAAGAAAATAGAGGTCAGGCGTAACAGTGTATGCTGTCAATTCTAGCAGAGATAGGCTGATCTCTGAGCTCAAGGGCTGCCTGGTCCACACAGCAAATTCCAGATTAGCCTGCTCTATATACTGAGTTCAATCAGGGCTATACAGTGATCCCGTGCCAAAAAAAAAAAAAAGAAAAGTATTAATGGTTCATTATATCATCCTAGGTTTTGGTTGGTTATGTTTGCCGTTGTGATTCTGGGGTTTTCTTTGGGGAAGGGACTGGTTTTTGTTGTTATTTTTTTGTTTTTTGTTTGGGTCCTCTGTGTAGCCTTGGCTGTCCTAGAACTCACTCTGTAGACCAGGCTGGCCTTGAGCTGAGATCCGACACTCTCTGCTTCCTAGAGCTGAGATTAAAGGCATGTGCTACCACAGCCCTGTTGTTTGTGTTTCTGTTTGTTTGTTTTTATGTCTACAAATGTGTATAATAAGGTTTGAACTATTTATACTCCCCCGGATCAAAACCTTTCCAAAGATACCATCAAGCAGAGCCACAGCTATATTAAACTAACATTGGCATGTCTTCTTGTATAATGAAATTTGAAAGACAAACATCTAAACCTTCCTTCCCTCTCATGGCTGGCTGAGAGAGCCTTTGGTATTGGTGTATTTCCACTGGAGAATATTAATGCCACATCTTCACACCAGATGATGTGTCTTCTGTCTAGGTTTGAAATAAAAGCTCTCTGTGCCTACTCACAGGAAATTATGTGAACACTCTTAGTTCTGCTGAGCACAAGCGAAGTCTTCTTAGTGAGGGATAAGACCAGACTAGCATTCACATAATGTATTTATGTGATTTTTTTAAAAGCAGACAACAAATACAGCACTGAAATTTATAAAGCATTGATTGGAGTAAGCGCTGTAGTTGATTCTACTTTAATTTCCCTTGTACTATAATAAAACTGACCACCCATCTAAACTGTATGATGCCTTCTAAAAGGGTTTGGAGTGAGACGGCGGGGCTGGAGAGATTGATCAGTGGCTATGAGCACCGTCTGCTTTTCTAGAGGACCCACGTTTGGCTTCCAGCATCCTTAAGTGGCTAAAAAACCATCTATAACTACAGTCCTAGGGGATCTGATCCCTCTGTGGGCACCAGGCAAACACATAATGTATAGGCATACAAGCAAACAAAATACCCATACATATAAAAAATAAAATAAAAATTTAAAGCAAGTAGTGAAATGCTATTTTTATGTTTTGAACATCCAAACAAATAGAAATTTTCCAAAGAGTTAGTTGAGTCATAATTCTTTACTGAGATAACCAAATGGTCAATTAGGCACTCACTGTAGACATTTAAATTTTGTTGTTATTGAATTGATTAAGCTGACTTTCTGAGTTGGGGAAAGAAAGAATGTTCAAATCGTACTGGTCCACACTGAGATTTTTTACACAGAAGCATATCTGTTTAGGGGTCTACTAAGAAAATTAGCTTAGCCAGTTAGAATAGAAAAGAAATGGGGGGCGGGGTGGATAGGCATGGAGCGGCTAACCTTTTCAAGTTCTCTGGCCCACTTGCTTGTTTGACTATGCTCTATTTCAATGAATTTTTATTATCATGAGCGGAGAGCTTCAGTTTTTTTGTTGTTAGCATAATTCTGAGACTATTATTGCCTATATATCTGTGTACTTTGCACACATAGATACATACTTGATTTTGGGCTTCCCTGTGTCAAACATTAAAAAAAAAAAAAAAAAAAAAAAAAGCAGAACACCATGTTAATGTTAATATGGAACTTCCTGTAGAAAAACGCTTTGGTTTTGATTTCATTTATTTATGAGAACATTTATTTATGAAAACAAATTTTAGATTTTACAAATCGTGGGCTATCATTCATGCTTGTTCTCTTAAAATGTGTTTCTGTCCTTACAGGCTTATAAGGAACGATGCTACCTGTGGCACCGCTATTGTGTTCAAACACACAGGAAACTTGAGGTCCCCATATAATCCAACATTTAAACAACTGCTGGAAAGGTTTGAGTAGTCGACAGTTTATATTTTAGCATGGCCACTCCTTCCAACAAGAAAATTTCCCCCACATTTGGTGGATGCGGGGTGAGAACACTGCCTCTACTTCTCTTTGATGGAGAGGGAGAGCAGCTGGTGGCTGTCATGGCGTCACATACCTTCAAAGCTGGAAGACTGACCTTAGGTTACCTCTCTTCTCCAAGTGCTCCCAGTCTCTTCAACTCTTTCCTTTCAGTTCAGTTTGCCATCTCGTCACTGTCTCCCCCGAAGCTTCAGAAATTGAGAAGCTCCAAGTTGAGAATTGTTTTCTTGTTATGATATGACTAGTTCCATAACAAGTAAGGAAAGGACCATCTATTTGTCTGTCCACTCACTGGCTAAGTGATCATGGAGAGTCTCCCCCACCCCACCCCCAAGCATCAAAGGGGCCAGGTGCATCCAGCCACTGAAGTTGCTGGATTTCAGAGAATCTGAAGCAAGGTTTGTCACAAGGTCATGACTTCAGCAGTGAACGAGTTCCTCGGATGGGGGATGGGTCAAGTGCCAGGTAACCAGCGGTGTGTGGTCAGATTAGCTGATCCATCATCTATGAAGCCTGCTTTTGCCTTTTAATGTACGTCTTATCAAGTCCTGCCTCTCTATGTGCCTGTACATATGCATGGGCATGTGTGTGTGTGTGTGTGTGTGTGTGTGTGTGTGTGTGTGTGTGTGTGCTTGCATGCATGTATTCATGTGAGACACGTAAGGTATTTCTTTACAGGCACATCTTTTGTTACTCTTAAAAAATGTAAACAAGTGTGGGGAGATCAAGTCAGCCTCCAGTGTCAATTCTCACCATCTGCCTTGAGACAGAGTCTCCTGTTTTCTGCTATGTACTTCCAGGCTGGTCCAGGAGCGAGGATTTCTTTCTTTTTACTCCTTCACTCACTACAGGAGCACTGGATTACAGAGCATTGTGGGTCCTCACACCTGATGGGAAGCCATTTACTCACTGAGCTGTCTTATCAGCCCCTCTTTTTCCAGTTTTAAATACGCCTAAGTTCTTCATTAAATCTTACCTTTCGCTTATTTTGTTTCAGGAAAGAACCAGACTCATGAATTTCTCCACATATTAAAGTAAGAATCTTACTGTTTAAAGCCTCTCCTAACTCCTACTCTTAGAGTCTCAGCTCTGCCTGGTTACTTGGTTCCTTCCCTTTATCCCTCTGTGCTGCCTATTGTTTCTCTCTCAGGTAGTAAATGTAACAACCAGAGCACAGTTGAAAACATCAAATAGGAACAATGACTTTAGGTGCATGTAACCTCCAAACTGTGAAGCCATAGAAAAGAAAGAAAAAAGTTATCAAATGATCAAAAAAAAAAAAAAAAAAAACCAACCCCCAAAACAAAAAAAAAAAACCAAAAAACCAAAAAACAAAACACAAAAAAACAAAAAACCAAACAAACAAAAAAGACAACAACAACAACAACAAAACCCCAGCACCTTGGGCTGAAATTTTCAACAGTGCAAAATTTGAGATGTTTTTCTTTCTGAGATGAGCTATGAGTTGTGTTTCATCAAAAGCAAAGAAGTTACTTTTGAAAATTGTCTCCACAGCTTAGGGAAGAAAACACACCTAGACTCCCTACTTCAAAAGGAGCTCTTTATTACTGTGTCTACTCAAGAAATAAACCCCGAGTCAGAGAGGGTAGACAGAGCCTTCCTAATTCAGACAAGCAGCAGCAGGCAGGCAGAGTCACCACCAACCTGCTTGGCAAATTATTGTTCGAAAATATTGTCTCAGATGTAGGAAGTCTGCAGGCGGAGTGTTTTCGGTGTTATCAGACAAGAATCTCTGTGTACCTGGACTCGGTGTCCACTTCTCTTCAAACCCAGGCTTCGCACTGAGTTGTGTCAACATATGACTCAAAAGGGCAGGAAAGGGAAAAACAGCACAAAGAAGGCTGTGGAGACAAGAGCAAATAAAAACACAAGCCAAAGTAAGCCTGCTTGTTCTGAGAACTGGGAGTGCTTCATTTTAAACCAAGGTAGAAAAAAATAAATGGACTCTATACCTTCTACTGACCTTTCACCTCAAGGGGATAAAAAGATACCAAGAAAACATATAATATTCTAAACGATAAGTAAAATTTCTTTTTAATCCAAACTATTTCCAGAAAATGCTAGTCATGGGACATGGGACATGACTCATGTAAGTGCTTGCCATGCAAACATGAAGAAGCCCTGAGTTCAATATCTAGAATTCACATGAAAAAGCCAGATAGGGCAGTGCACACCTGCAGTCCTCAGAATGGAGCTCATTGGCTAGCCAGCCTAGCCTGACTGTGAAGCTTCAGGCCACCAAAGTGACAGAATCTGAGGAACTCTATGTGAGGTCCTCTGCCAGTTTCCATGTGCACATGCATGTGTGCACAGACATGCTCACACACACTCCCTTCCCCAAGATAATAGTTATGCATAGTATAGTCTCTAGCTCCACCAAGAATTGGTGCTAACTTTCCTGAGCAGTCTATATACACAATTCTTCTTACATTAAAACAATGAGAGGTGAATGATTGACAGGGACTGGTCTCCCTGCTAGCACGAACCTCGCCGAGAAGCACTATGCGGATAGCAGGTGCTAATATTTGCCTCAAATATTATGTGGTTCATTTTAGTACCAGATATGCTTCCTCATTTAAAATGAACTTATGTTTGTTCTAGGAGTACTTTGGCAAAATAGGAACTCATAATTTCTCTTACTAGTTGGCCAAAATTATGACCACCAGAAATGCTGACTACAAAGAAAAATATCTTAATTTTCTTTCTAGCACACAATAGTGATTATAACTTACCAAAAATGCAATTATTTCTGTTTGCTTTTAAGTGTCACCACTGAATATATACTATATATACTGTGAGCCTGCTGGCCAGAGACTGAATTGAAAGTGACTTTTAAATAAAGTACGTAACTTACTGTGTGACTACAAGAAAGACATTTAGATAGCTGTAGGATGAGCTAATCCCCAGAGATGACCAGAAAAAGGAATGAATGATCAAAATACTTGGAAAATGTTATCTGCTTTGCTTGATAATTTAGGAAACCCAATGTTCTCCGCATATGAAGTTATGCAATAATCTGCAACACATGTAATAAACTCCTCAGTCCTAATTTGTCTGGCTCTAGAGATACAACGGATCATGTAAAGATTTGAATGTAAATGAGAGACACAAAAGGCTGGATATGGGTGGGCAGATGGCAAACTCTACTGAATTAAGCAAGATTGACTTCAGCATCCAACCCGGAGTTTAAAATCCTAATTGGAATCTAACAAGACATTTTCTCCTCCTCCCTCTATCCCTCAAAAAATCAAAGCTAATATTTTTTTCTTGTTCTATTGTATCTTAAGCAAGGTTCCTAACTACTTCACATATGTTCCAAGTGACATTTTGTACTCAGAAAGGGTAATGAAATGTTAGTGACTGTGAAATGCTAACAATCCAAGCACGGTATGTAATAATTAGTATTTCTCAATCTGATAAACTGAGAAGGTCAAAAAATGTGACTTTTCTTATTTTAACCAAACAATTATGGAGTCAAATGAGCTGCTAGCTAGTCCATTGTCTTCTCTATGGCTTCCACTATAGAAGTGGTTTAACAACTTGAAAATGAAAAGATAACAGAGAACTAGTTGAAAGGCAGAATCGATTGCATGTGTAGAGCATGCCTAGGTTAGCTTGATGAAGAGAAGACCAGCTTTTCCATGGTGGCAGCGTCAGACCTGAAGCTTCCCTGTGTTAATTTCTCACTAGCTAGATGCACAGTGGATGCTAAAGTCAATGGTTCACAGAACTCCTCCTCACTGAAGACTATCCATGCATTGATAACAAAATGGAGCCTTTCTGTTTACAGGATACATTGTTTTAGACAGTATTTGCATCAGAGTAGAACTTTACTATGTGTTTTGAACGACTATGCTAACATTCATGAGAATATCTCAAAGGAAGAAGATGAAAGAGGCTTAAGGTAAATGGGAAGGAAGGCCAGAGGATCATGGAGATCTAATCTCAAGTTCTAGAAACTGCTATATCTCTTGGTTAGGACCCAAACAAATCCCATTTTTGAGGTGGCTGTAATAGAGCAAATGAGAAGAATCTCTGCCTGTGGAATAACTCTCTGCTTAGCCTGTAGAAAAAGACTTTCAGTTATGATGTGGTCCCTACAGACACACAATGTTTCTTTATAGTAGGTAGCTGGATACAAGGATGGATGGATGAGTAAGTAAGTGGGTGGATGAAGGACATCCTGAATGTTTGGACACTACCCAAAACCAACTCTGGTCTTTAGACATTGAGAGAAGGGGTTGAAGGGAGTGGCCATTATGTTTCTCCAACATAGATTAAAAAAAAAATAGGGGTTTTACTAGGTAGCCCTGGGTGGCCTAGAACTCACAGAGACCTGCCTCTTTTTGTCTTCTGAGCATTTCAATTGAAGGTATGTATCACTATGCCCAGACCCTAATATCATCTTCATACTGTTCTTCCCTCAAACAAGAAGAGGGTCACTGGGGGTGGGCCAAACATAAAGATAACTAGGGAACAGTGAAGCTATATAGGATTGGCGCTGACAAGAGAGGCTTAGGATTCGCAGTCTCAGACATTTCCACTTCTCCACTTCTTTCAACCCAAGCCAGGGATTGTGTTACACCCTAGTTTCTTAAACAATATTCGCTTAATTTGTGGGGTGATTAATGAGATTATTACTTCTACTTAGATTTAATTCATCATCTGGAGTAAAGAGAACTGCTCACACTGTTTGGGTTTCTGCAAATGGTTTTAGTTATGTATCTTGCAATAGCTTCTCTTACCTGAACCAAATGTAGCCTTTTGATGTCTAAGAAAATGTGTGTGTGTGTGTGTGTGTGTGTGTGTGTGTGTGTGTGCTTATGAGTACAGGTGTCCTTGAAGCCAGAGGCACCAGATCTGAAACTTGATGGGTAGACCAGGCTGGCGTCAAACTCAGAGATCCACCTGCCTCTGCTTCTCAAGTGCTTGGTTTAAGGTTATGTACCACTAGGCTCAGCTTTCAAGGAAATCCCTTACAGATTACAAATTCATGTTATAGAATGTAATGAAGTGCTTTCTCTTAAAGCACATAGAGAGGCCAGGTATGATGGTACATGCTTATAATCTCAGCACCTGAGAGACATATGCATGTGGATATCTGTGAGTTCGAGGCTGGTCTGGTTTACATAGTGAGTTTCAGACAATCTAAGTCTATATTGTGAAACCCTGTCTCAAAATAAAACATGCAAGACTAAGACTGGAGCGATGGCTCATGGACAAGGTGCTCACTGCTCATTCAGAGGACATGAGTTTGATTCCTAGTTTCCACATCAGGTAACTCACAATTGTCTGTAACTTAAACTCCAGGAGGATCTGGTGTCTCTGGCTTCAAGGATACCTGTACTCATAGGCATACACACACACACACACACACACACACACACACCACACATACACACACACACACAAAATTAAAATAATGAGAACAAATATTTTAAAAGATAATAAAATATATAGGGATCTTAAGTACAAAGTTGTCACTTGTAATAAATGATTACTTGAAGTAAAATTGATTTATTTATTTTTATTTATATGAGTACAGTATAGCTGTCTTCAGACACACCAGAAGTGCACATCAGATCCCATTACAGATGGTTGTGAGTCACCATGTGGTTGCTGGGAATTGAACTCAGGACCTCTGGAAGAGCAGTCGGTGCTCTTAACCACTGAGCCATCTCTCCAGCCCAAAGAAAAATTAAAAATGCAAAAAAATCAAAGAAATATGAATTACCAGGAATTATCCATTCAGTTTTCTATTCCTATTCTAGGAATGGCAATACAAGGCTAGCTCTATCAGAATCCAGGCTCCTTCCCTTCTGCTGAGAATGCTGTTCACCAAACTTTGAAGTTAACAGGGGCCATGTGATTGCATTCTAGCCATTCAAGTAAGGATGGTGGTGCTGTGTCTCAACTCACACGGCACTTCATTTGCTGACTTCTACAGGAAAGCCTGGGTTCCCAAAGAAAGACAGCAAGAAGAGCAACCTTCTGAACCTGCTCTGGATTCTGATACGGATCTTAAAAAAGCACTTGATGTTAAGCCTCTGAAACTGAAGAGTTACTGATCATAGCTCCTACTCACCTACCCAAGGGTACTCATTAACCCTATTAGTGTTATTTTTTTTTCAGTCTTTTTTCAATGTATATGCTCAATGTGGTTGTGGGCAAATGAAACAATATTGTTTTGTATTGTACTTTATTGATAAGTGCATCTTAAGAATCTTATCTGTATTGTGAACTCCTTATAAATATAATCGAAAGTTTGTTCTTATGATTTTTAATTATGTATATGTGTGTGCCTTGGGGAGGGTATTCACACATGAGTGCAGATTTTTGCTGAGGCCAGAGATGTTGGATCCACCTGAAGCCAGGGTTAGAGGTAATTGTGAGCTACCTAATGTGGGTGCTGGGAACTGAGCAAGGGTCCTCTGAAAGAACATGGCATTGCTCTTTAGCACCCTCTCCATAGCCCTGTCATTTTAATTACACCTTATATAATTATATAGTGTGTCTTATGTATATGAATATGAATATGAATGAATATAGCTATTTTATATAGCTAGAATCCTGGTTTTAGGTGACTTAGTTCTATTCAAATTTCACTGTGATTGTATGACTAACATGTTTACACATAACACCCTCACATCTTCAAAGGCAACAAAGCTTGCATATTCCTCATTAAGTGATGTTAGGGCATTTACCACATCTTCACCATTATCATAAATTATCATACCAGTTTTAACCAAAATTTATATTTTAAACATTAAAATATAATACCTGACAGCATAGTAAACAAGCCAAAGGAACGTTGTTCTATACTGTCTGTTGACTCTACATACAATCTGTTCAAGAAATGGAGCCCAGACTCACTGTGGAGGCAAACTTCAGTGTGTGAAGGGCGGACTCTTCTAGTACAGAAAACTATTTTAATAAAATAAGGAGTTCAAAATCTATTAGAATGAAGGCAAAGGACTGGAAGGTAATATTAGCATAGGATCCAGACGAATGAATTGGAAGCCTGTCATTCAGACAGAAAGACAAAGGACACTCTAGGTGATGTTCCCTAAATGCAAATACACATAAACATAAACCAGAGGACACACGAGTGGAGAAACAAGCCCGCTGATGTTTTCAGAGCATGAGATGATGGTGCAGAAAGAAAAGAGAAGAGAATCAGCAGACTGTGAGGGTCCAGACATGACAGAATGAGAGCTGGGATTTATCTTGTAACTGATAAAAAGAGAGACATGCTCATAACTGTATTGACTTAAAGCCTGAAGCAACTTTTACCATGTCCTACCATTTTATAGGTACTATTGCATTTGATTGTGAAAACAGCTCATGGCATACAACTGCAGTGCAAGCTATATTATTCACATTGAAGAGATGTCACGTTAAGCCTAAGTAGCTGCACCATGTCATTGAAGTTTAAAAAGAAGTTTGAATTCCGGCCTTTCTGGTCTCAAAGCTTATGCTCTTCTCATTGTGGTTTGTTGCCTCCTGTGCTGTAGCAGTATGGGGCACATAATGGGAGAAAAGGTAATAAGACATCTTTGGAGGGTACTACCAAATTTAGGGTGGAAGGAAGGAAAGAAGGGAGAAAGAAAGGAGGGAAGGAAATCCTCAGCAGCCTCGAGAATAGGAATTATTGCAAAAGCCAAAACCACTGTAAAGAAATATTCAAAGAAGGGGACTGGACTGAACATTTTAGGTACTGGTGGGCTTCTCATCCAACTTCAAATAAAGTAGTAAAAACCAGATAGTAGGTGAGGGCTGGAAGCCAGATTCCAGACTTACAAAGCACATAAGAACAGTTACTGTAACTTTAGTTTTTTCCAATCCTACGTTTAATGATGGTTCTTAAAAGTTTTAACCTCCCTTGTAAACCATCACCCACCAGATGTGGTAGAAAAGAAAGGAAGTGGGAGTGGGGGTGGGAGTGGACCTGTTTAAGAAGGTCCTTTGGAGCAACTCCCATCTGTGTTGTCTGGAATTCAGTAGTTTAGTTCAGGTTAGCAATGGCAGCTCAGTCCACTTGCAAACTCTTCATATGATCAACTCCACGCTTAGTTAGTTCCACACAAAATCACCTACATGTACTTATGGCAGGTTTATTTGTAATTGTCATAACAGATACAATTAAGATGTCTGTAAAGTAACAGGATAAATATTTTAGGTATGCCCCTATAGAACTGAGACATCAGACAGAATCTTAAGTACATATTTCAAAGTGAAAGATACCTGTGGTTAAGTTAGAACCCAAATGTAAACTAAGTACTTTGGTCAATACTGGATCAATATTGGTTTATCTATGATAAAACATATACCACATTAATACATATACGACTTTTAACAATACGGAGACTAAGGACTCTATACATTGAAGGGGTATATATGAATTATCTATTCTTTCTACTTAAGTGGTATAAAAACACAAAATTGTCAGAAGTACAGGTTTAATAGCTATCTATCCGTGGCAGCCATTCACTCTGTGTCAGAAGTGAACTTTTCACTGTAACTAAAAATATATACAAGTTCGGGCTTCTAATTAGTTAGATGCCACTGAATAAATTATGTATGCTAAAGACTAAATTAATTATAACTGTTAGTAATATTTTATATGAAACTCTGTAGAGACCTCACGTAGACTCTGCAAAACCAGCCCATGTTTAAAAATAATACACAGTCTTCCTTGCTGAGTGTATGGTTCTTGCCAAAACTGGTCTTGGCTATTCTTGTTAATAGCTGATTGTTAATGACATGATTGTGGATACCTGTACAATTATGAATGGTGAAAAATAGTTTCAATTATAGTACTTAAAATTGTCTGTTTCTCTTGAGGTCCTAAAACCTTCTATGATGTAGCATTCTCCTTAAAGGTCTTGTAAGAATTTTGTAGATGTATGTCAGTTTGAGATCAGTAAAATCAGATGTTGCTTTGGATATTTTGTTTTATTTACTTTTTTAAATTTAATTTTTATGTGCTCCTGAGTGAGCTTATGTACATCACATGTATGGGAGAGCCTATGCAGGCCACATGTGGGCACCAGATCCACTGGAACAGGAATTACAGGTGATTGTGAGCCAACATTGAGCACTGGGAACCAAACCTGGGTCCTCTGCAAGAGGACTAAATAATCATAACTGCTGAGTCATTGCTTCCAGCTCCTGCTTTCAATGGTTTTCAGCAGGAGGAGTTTGGTATATATATAAAAAATCTTGGTTAAATTAATTTTATAGAAGTTCCAAAGTTAAAGCCAGGCAGAGAGGGGAATCATGGTAGACTTCCCTGGAGGAATTGGGGCCATCAGTAAATACACCATGTTAAAGATATCACCCAAAACAGATACAGTCAGGTAACACATTTTCTTCTCCCTCCTTCCTGCCTTCAAGTGTCTCATCTGTGCCTCCTTAAGAACAGACTTATCCAAAAGACAGAGTACAAGGGAACCCAGAAATGCAGCTCTCCCAATGTAGAGATGAGCAACATAGAGATGGACCAGAAAAGGCACTCAAACTTTATATGCTAATAATCATGGCATTAAAAAAAAAAAAAAAAAAGGGTAGAATCACGGGGCAGCAGCAGAAGAAATAAACCCCTGAAATATGGGGAAAAGAAAAAGGGCCATCACAAAGCTTCCCATAAGTCCCGATAATAGTAAAAACGTTAATTTCTTTTCAAGAGAGGAAAAAATTGCTAGCAGTCTCATGAAACAGTGCAGTGGGTGCTCAAGTGACAGGAAGCTTTGAATGAGGGCATCCAAAGGCACCTTGTTAGGTGTCTTTAGCTTGCTATCAGTATATAGCCAGTGGAGATAAATACATACAATCCCTGATGCGAACTAATACCAGAAAAATTAAACTTCCCTAGGGTTTCTCACTTTCTACTATTTTTCTTCCTTAAAAGTCTGGCTTTGTCCGGTCACTTCATATCTTACTGGAAAATACATTTTAGGCAGCTGGTGTCAGCATCATGTCACTTTCTGGGATATGTTTTGGTCATTCACTTTCCAGGCAGAACAAGTTTCTGACATGGATAATAAACCACATTGTGTTGCTGCTGAACCTTATGCCTTTGGGGAGGAAACATAGGAAGAGAAGTCTTACGACTGTTCTGAGACATTTAGTTCTTTACAGAGTATCATCAACAGCACATTTTTTCTGGAAGTCAGACATTTCCCAGTTGCTTTCTCAACTTTTGCCAGTACCAGCTTGGTCTGAACCTTTTCTTGGATCATTAGTTATGTCCCTGGATCATTGGAGCCACAGACTCTGTGGTCAAAAGTGTCCTCCAGTTGCCTAGAGTGTAATTAAAAGAACAGCATTGGCTGATGATGCTCAAATGGGCTATTGCGGGGGATCCCCAGAGTGGTCACACTACTGCCAGGGGAAAAAATAATTTAAAATGTACTTGGGGCTGGAGAGATGGCTTAGGAGTTAAGAACATTGACTGCTCTCTCAGAGGTCCTGAGTTCAATTCCCAGCAACCATGTGATGGCTCACAATCATTTGTAATGGAATCTGATACCCTTCTGGTATGGCTAAAGACAACTACAGTGTACTCCTATATATAAAATAAGTAAATAATTCTTCTTCTTCTTTTTTTTTTTTTTAAAAAAAAGACGATATCTTTTGTCTCAACAACTTGGATGATTATCTGTCCAGAACCTCAAAATACTTAATACAGGTAGATGAGGACAGAGTTTCAATAATTCAAGGTACTCAACAGGTCACAAAACAAGTCACAGGCTAGCTGTTACTGACCACTCACTGCACAGCAAGCACTGTTGTACACACTGTGAGAACAAGTCACAGGCTAGCTGTTACTGACCACTCACTGCACAGTAAGCACTGTTGTACACACTGTGAGTGTGTTGGGTTTATTCCTGATAACTCTATTACTGTTATTTCAGAAATACGGGAACAGAGGCAAACAAAAACAAAAACAAACAAACAAAAAAACCAAATGACTGTGTTGGCCCAGGATCACAGAGTCAGAGATGTAGTTTGAACCCTAAAGGGCTGGCTCCAGATCCACACTAGTAAATTTTCTATTTTCTGCCTTATTCTTCTAGGAAATGGTATGGGTACCTCACCAGGGTGCCTTCAAAGAGTATGTGCATAAAGGCTTGACTTGAAACTTTGTCTATTGAACTGCCATTGGTTCAGACAGCAACCACAGAAAGTGATGTTTGTATTCAATGAAAGTGATACTGAGGTTCACTGTTATTTTTAAAATCCATTGGTGGGGGCAGTGGGGAAGTGGGAGGTATGGGGCTTGGTGGTAGAACTCTGGCCTTAGGTTTAATTCCTAGCACTCCAACATACATACATACATACGTACATACGTAAGTACGTACATATATACATAAGAAAGAGTGGGGAGGGAGGGAGAGGAAAGGAGGGAAGGAAGAAAGAAAGAAAGAAAGAAAGAAAGAAAGAAGAAGGGAAGAGAAGGGAAGAGAAGAGAAGAGAAGAGAAGAGAAAAGATTTCATTTCGGCATACATGCAACATGTAACTTTTCATGACTAAAGACCTATCACGTTGAAGGCTATTCTATTTGTCTATAGCAACACAAAAACTTTACTTCAAAATTTAGAAGTTTAGAGCTATGATAACCATTCATATTGATCACAAATCTACAACTTAAGAGAAATCACTGAAGGTCAGGGTGGCTCAACAGCCAGAGGTTGGAGTCATCTGCAACCTCTTTCATTCACAAAAATGATGTTTGATGCTTCCTGTTACCTCTCTGTTAGCAATCTTTTCGACAGTGCCTGCATATGGCCTCTTAATGTAGCCTGGGCTTCGTAGACATAGTAA